>CAMZMU010000052.1:118362498-119018518 GCA_947311845.1 Poa pratensis
CCGTGAACCTGGGTACGGGCTGGTGTGTCATATCTGTCGTGATGTCCCCTCCACTTGCTCGACGAGCACCGTCGCCGTGCAGGTTGAGGGTTGTTTGACCAACGTGTTCAGCCCCTTACACGAACTCTCTTCGTGAGCTTGACTATCCCTGTTTCGTGGGAGTCATTCTCCGACAATTGGCGCGCCAGGTAGGGGGCTGAGGCGCGTCTTCAACCTTCATCGACCTCTGCACCATGGCGGACACTCGCGCAGCTCGCGCCACCCGGCGGGCATCAGGCAGGGCAACCACCGAGCCCGCTGCCAACCACCAACCCTCGCGGCCGTCCCCGCGCCAGCCGTGCCACGGGGCGCAACACCGCTGAACCGCGGTGGAGCACCCGAGGACGACGACGGCCACCACGACGACCGCTTCGACGACGACGTCGACCACGGGCACGGCGAGGACGCTGAGTCCTCGCATCCGTCCCAGCGCCAAGCGCCTCCACTCTTGGGCGTCCAGCGCCCAGCCCAAACACCGCGCTGCTCATGGCCGCGGAGCTCTTCCGCTACCGCCCCACCGCGAGGCGCACGACAACTGGCTCGGCCGCCTCCAGCACCTCGTCGACATCGCGGCGGCACCGCGCGCTGCTCCTGCGCGTCGCGCTCTCTGGTGCACCACAACTCCGGACGCGCTGGAACCACCGCGCATGGCGCACCACCGCCGCCTCCGCCGCCGCCTCCGCCAGGTCCGCCTCCAGCGCGGCGCACAAGGCCGCATCCCACTCGTCCGCGCGATTGTCAAATCGTGCAGCGGACACCCCCAGACGCGCGGGTGGAGATGGAGCGCCAGAAGGACCTCCAGAAGCGCATCGTCGAGGAAATCGGCCAAGCAGGGCGACAGAACCGCCGTGCTCTTCAGGGTGGCATCGCCTCGTACGCCACAGGTTGCGCGGCCTTCACCCGCAACCTGCGTCGCGTCGTCTGGCCACAGAAGTTCAGGCCTGACCTACCCAAGGGCTACGACGGCACGAACAACCCCATCGAGTTCTTGCAGCTCTACACCACCTCCATCCAAGCTGCGGGGGGAGACGACAAGGTCATGGCCAACTGGTTCTCCCACGCTCTCAAGGATTCCGCCTTGTCGTGGCTCCTGAACCTTCCCGAGGACTCCATTGACTCGTGGGAGGAGCTCTGCCAGCAGTTCGTTGCGAACTTCAAGGGCACGTACGAGCGCGCCCTCACCTACAACGACCTGCGAGCTGTGCGCCAGAAGCCTGGCGAGACCCTCCGCAGGTACATCCAGCGCTTCAGCCAAGTCCGCAACAAGATCCCGAACATCCCGGACTCGCACGTCATTGCGGCCTTCAGAGAGGGCGTCACCAACCACAGGATGCTCGAGAAGCTCGGCATCCATGATACCCTCTCCTCCGTGGTGAAGCTCTTCGACATCGCAGACAAATGCGCCAAGGCAGAGGAAGGGCTCCTCTTCGTCAAGGTGGGCTCGACAGACGACCCTGTCGAGGGATCCAAGACCCAGAAGAGGCGGCGTGACGAGAAAGCGCAAGCCTACCGCAGTCCTGGCAGCTGAACCCGACGCCAAGCATGTTCGCGAGGACTCCCAGAGGCTGGCGAGAAAAAGGTGGACAACCGCCCGTTCTGCATCTACCACAACAGGCGCGGCCATGCGACGGAGACTGCTATGACCTCAAGCTGAGCAAGAAGCGTGAGCAAGAAGAAGGCAGCGGTGGCCGCGGCAGAGGCCGTGGTTACCGCAAAGGTGGACGCAAGGGCAACTTCCAGAGGCCCAGGGAACTCAGGCGAATGCCGCCGAGAAAAACAACAATCTGCCCGACGAAGAGCCTGGAGGCTACCAGGCCCCCAAGGGTGCCATGGCATGCATCCTCGGCGGATCCCAGGCGCCCAAGTCGAACAACCAGTTCAAGCAGTTCGCTCGCGAGCTCAACGCAGCGCTTCCCGGGGTCGAGACGTCCCGCCCCCTCAAGTGGTCCCAGTACACCATCGCCTTCGACGCCAAAGATCACCCCAAGTCTACAAAGACTGTGGGCACCCTCCCGTTGGTGTGCACCCCCACCATCAACAACATCGCCGTCGGCAAGACGCTCATTGATGGGGGTGCAGGCCTAAACGTCATCTCTGTCGAGACCTTCGAGACGCTTCAAGTGCCCTACGAGTGGCTCATGCCCTCCAGGCCCTTCACCGGGGTCACCAGCGGCTCAATCTCGCCTCTGGGGCAAGTGAGGCTCGCGGTCACTTTTGGCACGCAGGAGAACTACCGCACCGAGCTAATTGACTTCGACGTCGCGCACATTGGCCTGCCCTACAACGCCATCCTCGGCTACCCCGCCCTCGCGAAGTTCATGGCCGTCACGCACCACGCCTACAACATGGTCAAGATCCCTGGCAGCGGTGGCACCATCACCATACGTGGTCACGTACAGGACGCCACGCGCTGTCGAGATCGCCTACAAGGCCGCTGCCATGGCATTCCCCGCTGACGAGGACATGGAGCCTCTCGAGAGGCCCAAGAAGAAAGAAACTGTTCACTCAAGAGCAAGCATCTACAAAGAAGGTGTCGCTGAGCACCAGCGGCTCGGGGGCTGAGGGCTCGGGGGCTAGCGTCACCATAGGCGCTGGCTTGCCTCCCAAATAGGAAAGCGCGCTCGTCGCCTTCCTTCGGGCAAATTCTGACATGTTCGCATGGACTCCGTCAGAAATGTCCGGTGTACCAAGGGAGGTGATCGAGCACCACTTAGCCGTGTGTCCAGACGCACGCCCTGTAAAGCAAAAAGCGCGGAAACAAGCCCCCGAGAAGCAAGCGTTCATCATCAAAGAAGTAGAGAAGCTGAAAGCAGCAGACATCATTCGAGAAGTTGCCCACCCCACTTGGCTCTCCAACGGTGTGGTTGTCCCAAAACCCAATGGAGGAGGCCGGCTCTGCATCGACTACACAGACGTAAACAAGGCTGCCCCAAGGATCCATACCCCATGCCAAGGATAGACCAGATTGTGGACTCCACCGCCGGCTGTGATCTCCTCTGTTTCCTGGATGCCTTCTCAGGCTACCACCAGATCAAAATGGCCAAGGAAGACGAGGAGAAAACAGCATTTCTCACCCCTTGTGGTGTGTATTGCTACACTTGCATGCCCTTTGGCCTGAAAAATGCCGGCGCCACCTTCCAGAGGCTCATGAGGATCGCCTTGGGGGCTCAGATGGGAAGAAATGCAGAAGCTTATGTCGACGACATCGTGGTCAAGTCTCGCGAGGGAGACACTCTCTTGAAGGATCTCGAGGAAACCTTCGCCAGCCTGCGCAAGGTGAACATCAAGTTAAACCCCGCCAAGTGCGTCTTCGGGGTGCCTTCAGGCAAGCTCCTCGGGTTCCTCGTGTCCCACCGCGGCATAGAAGCAAACCCTGACAAGATCAAGGCTATAGAAGACATGCAGCCACCTCGCCGCCTCAAGGACATGCAGCGCCTAGCAGGATGCATGGCCAGCTTAGGCCGCTTCATCTCCAAGTTCGGCGAGAGAGCCTTGCCATTTTTCAAGATCATGAAGAAATCCGGCACCTTCAAGTGGACTCCAGAGGCGACAAAGCATTTGAGGACTTGAAGAAATACTTGGCTAGCTCACCAGTCATGGTAGCCCCCAGGGCAGGCGAGCATCTGAAGCTGTACCTAGCAGCCACTCCACAAACTGCAAGCGCCGTCCTGGTGGTGGAAAGAGAAGAGCCAGTTCTCCCAAGAAAAGCACTGCCACACCAAGTCCAGAACCTCCCGACGAGGAACAGTCTCTCCAGACCCAGTGCCAGGCCCACAGCCTCAAGTCGAGTCCTCCACGAGCCCCTGCCGAGGCTCCTCCACAGGCAAACCTCGCCAAAGGTCCTGAGGAGCCTCTCGAGGGAGCCGACGCTGCGCACCATCAACGACCCTCGTCGAGCATCCAGTCTACTTCGTCAGTACTGTACTGCGAGATGCTCGCGAGCGGTACCCAGTGCAGCAGAAGCTCCTCCTCGCGCTACTCATCGCCTCCAGGAAGCTGCGCCACTACTTCCAGGGTCACCCCATCACGGTGGTCACGTCCTTCCCCCTGGAGCAGATCCTGCGCAACCCCAACGCTACTGACCGCGTCGCAGGATGGAACATTGAGCTGCAGCCATTCAACTTGCGCTTCGACACCACAAGAGTCATAAAAGGGAGAGCGCTGGCGGATTTCGTCCGAGTGGACAGACCCAACTCCTGAAGAGCCTCGCGAAGAAGAAACCGCGTCATCGGGAGATACAATGCCAAGCCACTGGACCATGCACTTCGATGGAGCTTTCGCCTGCCGCAATGGTGGGGCTGGCGTTGTCTTAACCTCACCAAAAGGTGACAAGCTCTACTACGCCATCCAGCTGTGCTTCACAATAGACAAGATCTCCAACAACATCGCCGAGTACGAGGGCCTCCTCGCCGGGCTCAGAGCCGCAATCGCCCTTGGCGTCAAGCACTTACTCATAAAGGGTGATTCCCAGCTCCTGGTTAACTTCTCCAACAAGAGCTACACGCCTAAAGACGACCACATGGCCGCCTACCTTGAAGAGGTCCGCAAGCTCGAGAAGCACTTCAGGGGCATGGAGCTCATGCACATCCCGCGAAAGGAGAACCAGAGGCAGATGACATCGCCAAGCGAGCATCACGAAGGCAGGCCCAGCCGGCCGGCGTCTTTGAAGAGAGACTCTCCAAGGCGTCCATAAAGCAGCCACAAGAAGCAGCAGCCAAGCACAGACGAAGTACTCCCACCACCTCCTGTAGGTGGGGCACCCAACTGCGGTCCATCCTCAGGGGAGCGTCTGCTGCTGGCTATGGTGCATCAAGAGACAGGCTGGGTTGACGAACTCAAAGACTACCTGCTGAAGGGAGTCCTTCCTGAAGAAGACGCGGAGGCAGACGAGTGGCTCGACAAGCCAAGTCATACTACATCCTCGAGGGAGACCTGTACCGCAAGCGCCCAAATGGAATTGCACTCAAGTGCGTCCCCCCGAGGAAGGCCGCATGCTGATCAGAGACATTCACAGTGGAGAGTGTGGCCACCATTCCTCTGCACGCACCCTGGCAGGCAAGGTCTTCAGGAGCGGTTTCTACTGGCCCCAAGTGCTTCAAGATGCCACCACCAGTCCAGTCTTGCGATGCGTGCCATTCCACGCCAAGCAAGTCCATCAGCCTGCACTGGGACTCCAAACCATCCCGCTCTCGTGGCCTTTCGCGGTCTGGGGCTAGACATCTTGGGACCCTTCCCGAGATCACAAGGGGGCTACCGCTTCCTCTTCGTGGCAGTCGACAAGTTCACCAAGTGGGCAGAGGTTGAAGCAGTGCGCAGCATACCGGCCAGGGCGGCAGCAGTAAAATTCATCAGAGGCCTGGTCTGCCGCTTTGGTGTGCCTAATCGCATCATCACCGACAATGGCTCACAATTCACCAGCGGCATCTTCAGGGCCTACTGCGAGAGCCTCGGCACCAAGCTCTGCTTCGCCTCGGTGGCTCACCCACAGAGCAACGGCCAAGCCGAGCGAGCAAATGCTGAGGTCCTCAAGGGCCTCAAGACAAGAAGCTTCAATCGCCTGAAGGGCTACGGCAAGGGCTGGATAGACGAACTCCCGTCCGTGCTCTGGTCCATCCGCACGAACCCCACGAAGCCCACTGGTGAGACGCCATTTGCTCGTGTATGGAGCTGAAGCAGTCCTCCCCACAGAGATCAAGCATGGATCCGCACGGGTCCTTGCCTTCAACGAGGACGATCAAGCAGACCTCCACAGCGACGACCTGCTGCTCCTTGACGGGTTGCGCCGCCGTGCCGCCCTCAGGGCAGCCAAGTACCAGCAAGACCTGCGACGCTACCACAGCCGCCACATACGTCCGCGCACTCTCGAGACAGGCGACCTCGTCCTCAGGAGAATCCTCTCCAGGGAAGGTCTCCACAAGCTCTCGCCAATGTGGGAAGGCCCCTACAGGGTCTCACACATCGCCAGGCCTGGCGCGGTACGCCTCGAAACGGAGGACGGCATTCCGGTCAAGAATCCATGGAACATCGCGCATCTACGCAAGTTCTACCCGTGATCATAGTCACGCCAGACATTTTTTGTCTCTAGAGGGAAGCACACAACTTCACCTCCAAGCTTCACAAAAGCTTCTCCTCCCGAGGGCCAGCCCCTCTGAGCTCTCCTGATTACGTGCCGCCGCAGGCCGTGAAGAGTCTCAGCCACTGAATGTGGTCCCCATGCCTCGACATGGAAAACTTTATCTTGGTCACACCAAGTGTAATGAACCAATTCGTTTCTCAATGAAACATTGCGCTGAGGCGCCGCTATGTAATATTTTGGTGGTGAGTTTTACTTTTCATCATCTTAGTTCATTTCGCGCTCATATTCTTCCCCATGCGCACCTCGCGAGCGGGGGCTGAGTACGGTGACTGTGCCTCAAGAGCCCCAACAGCACCGCAAAATCCAAAGGATCCGAGCTCTAGCACGTGAGCACGCTCTCACGCCTGTTACCTCCCAAAGAGCTCTGGCCCATGGGCTTGCTCCCAAAACACGCCACCTCACCAAAGGACCTTGGTACTTACTCTCCTCGCGAGATACCATGAGGAAGCCTATAAGCGCGCATGAGTGTTTACTACCATGTGCCTGCTTTGGGTTTGCCTCTCTAACCAATACAGGGAACAAGAGTCCTCCCCAAGGTCGAGAAGTCACGCTCCGACCCCTAGAGGGAGCGCACCATCAGGGAAGCCAACGCCCTCTACGAGGCCAAAGTCTCGCCAAGCTAAGTCTAGCGCTCGCGCCCCTCAGAGTTTTCTCCCTCTCACGAGCACCTGTCGTCCCTCGAGCGGTTTTTTCTCTCTCACACTCCATGGACTGCTTGTGCGTCAAAGGGGAGCCCTCGAGCACCGCGACTCGAGAGCCCTTACCTCTCCAAGCCTTAAACACCCCCCGGCCTTGCCGAGTCACGCTCCGGCATACCGTAGCGGCGGTGTCATAGCGCAAAGAGATGGGTCCTGACACGCGAGAGCGAAGAAAGACATGGAACAGGGATAAAAGGCCCATCGAGGGGCACACACACATGTTTGCATACGATCAAAGTATCTTACAAGCCAGCATGAATTAAAACAAGTCTTAAAACAAAGATAATTGCGCCAAGCGCATCTTGTTGCAGGAGTGGCCTAGGCAGAGGGTTCACCATCGCCGTCCTCTTCAGCCTTCTCTTCTTCGGCGCCTTCATCCTCCTCAGCGGCCTGCTCCGCCTCAACCCTCTTGAAGCGGTCGACGTAATCGTTGACTTCTTCTCGAACCAAGTTGGAGAGCTCCCAGGCTTGGTCCCCTCGACGGGCTCGGTCACTGACTCGTAGTCGAAGGGTGAAGGCGCTGGAGGTTGGCGAAGACGCGATCGATCGCCACGGTCAAGAGCTTGCGGCACTCCTCATCAACAACTCGCCAAGTTCCGCCACAGGGCCCTCGAGCACAGTGAAGAGCTGATCGAAGTAGGCGAGGTATGTGGCGGCGTCAGCGTTCCCATTGACGGGAACAACAGGAGCATCCACTCCTAGCTGCCCCGCGAGAGTGTTCCCCCGGGTCACCAAGGACTTGAACACGCGCTCCCGCTGCTGCGTCAGGACCCGCCGCCTGCACGCTGTGCTCATCCTCTGCAGCACGCTCCACAGCAGGGCCCCCTGCGCGTTCAGCTCCCTCATATCAGCCATCAGGGAGGCGAGGTCTTGATCTGCACGTTCGCGAGCCTCTTCCGCGCGGCGACGACCGTCCCTGGCGCGCCTCACCTGGGAGTTCAGGTTGGCGTTCTGGTGCTCCAGTTGAACAATGCGGGCATTGTCATCGCGTTTCTTCTTGAAGCGGTCCTCCTGCTTCCTGAACTTCCCGGCATATTCTTCGGCGACGGCGGGCGGAGCGATATTCTTTTGCTTGGCGGCGGCATCCTTCTCAGCCTCTTCCTTCCTCGCGGCGAGCTTTCGGTTGGACTTCTCTACAAGCTTTTTGTGCCTGGCCACCTCCTCGTCATGCTTGCCTATGGCCTCGGCCAGTTTGCCCTCCCGCGCCTCAAGATCTGCGCGCTGCGTGGACAGCTCCTTGTCAGCCTGCAGTTGCTGCTCCTCGCGTTTGAGCACCTCCGCTTCGCGCGCGCCAGTACTTGCTCACGGGCATCCAAGGACACGCGGTGTTGGTCCAAAGACTTCCGCGTAGCCTCCGACTCCGCAGCAAATTTCCCCTCGCGGTCGGCAAGCTCTTGGCGCTGAGCGGCTAGCGTGGTCTCGAGGGTCGCGCGCTCTGAGGCAGCGGCTTGGCGCTCCGCGCGCCGCCTCGCGATCTTCTGCAGCGGCCTGGCGCTCTGCCTGGAGTGGCTCCAGGGTCTCTTGAGCCTCGCGAACCGCGCTCTCGCGGACCTCCTTGGCGAAGCGCAGCGCCTCCTCTCGCTGCGCCTGCATGGCCTCGTTGTCGTGGCGGCGTTGCTCCACGACCTCGAAGAAGCGGGTCCGCCCTCTCAAGTTCGTCATACTCTCTGGCGAGCTCGGCCTCCTCGAGAGCGAGTTGGGCCTCCAGCCCATCCAGTGCACCCCTCGCCAGGCGGAAGGTAGAGCTGCGGCGAGCGCCGCTCCAGCTCTTGCCACCCAGGACCAGAGCCCCGAACCCACGAGACATGGAGGCTCCCTCGTGCGCACTAGTTTCGAGGGTGGGAGTCTCCAAGCTTGGGCCCGGGTCAACCTGGCCTGGGGGTGCGAGCCTCTCCGTCATTGGGGCCATGGGCTCCAGCACCGTCGTCTTCAACCGGCGCCTCCTCTCGAGCTTCAGGGGCTGGGGAAGATTGCCCAGCCACCGTGGGGTCCGCCGCCGAGCCCGCTGCGACCTCAGAAGAAGCCGCCGCCCCCTCAGCATCTGCGTTAGGCGGGGGCGGCGGAGGGACATTTTCCTCCATCGCGGCGTCGGTGCCTTGGGGCGGCGGAGTAATATTCTCCCCCATCTCAACGTCACGCCTCCCTTCGCCGGCGAGCCGCTCCCCGTTTCTCCGCGGCGACCTCCTCTTGCCGCTCTGGTGGAGTGACGGGACGTGGTGGTGTTGGTGTCCGCACCACCGCCTCCTCCTCGGGGCGCGCCTCCGCGGTAGAAGACGAAGTAGCTGCTCCGGCCAGAGGTGTAACCACCACATGCCTCGGTCCTCCGCCACCGGCTCCGAGGCCTCGGTCACTACGGGCTTAGCAACCTCTTCAGCTGAGGGCTCCACAGGCTCCTCGACGGTTGCCGAGGCCAGGCCCCGGACCTCCGCGGCCTTGCGGAGCCTCCGGCGTTTTGCCGTCACCAGATCCCTAACAACAAACAATGAAGGCCATCAAGAGGAGAGCAAGAAAACTCTCGAAAGATGCGAAAACAGGGGCCAACGCTTACCCAGATGACTTGGCGCGTGAGTCGACCCACATCGTAGTGGACGACGCCACGACCTCGACGAAGCAGCTCCAGAGCCGGGCCCCTCAGGAGCAGTCTCAGCTTTCCTCTGAGGGGTGCCCACTGGGCTCTTGGCGGCCCTGTCGTGAAAAGCCTTGGAGCGGGGATCGCAGCGTCCCGCTACGGCCTCCTCATCGCTGTCTTCCTCCCCCTCCGCGACCTGGCGCGAAGGGGCCACAAGGAAATCCTCGTCCCCGCTGGACGAAATCTCCAGAACTCTCCCTAGGAGGAGCAGGTCTCGAAGAGCTCGCCTCCCCTGCCGAGGGATTCGCCCCTCCACAGGTGGCCCAGATCGGCGTCAGATGCGGCGGGTGACTCCGAGGCCCAGTCCTCTTCCACCACGGGCGCCGCGTCCTCCTTCTTCTCCTCCCCAGCCAGGCCCTGAGGGGTGAACTCCGGCATCAGCTCCAGGATCGCGAGGCGCTTCTTCGGGTAATCTGATGGAGTGGCTTCGCGAGCTCACTGCGCGGCACAGGAACCTCCGGGGCGGTGAAGAGGATGCCCATTATGGAAGCTACGACGTCGGGGAGGTGGGAGCTGCAGTGCAGCCGCATTGCGTCCGCCGGGCCTGAATACATCCACATCGGCTTTGTGTGCTTCTGGAGAGGAGCGATACGGCGCCTCACGAAGTCTCAACAATCATCTGCCCCGTGAGGCCAGCGTCGCGGACGAGCTTCATGCGTGCGACCAAGTCAGCAATCTTCGGGCTCTGAAAGGTTGCACTCGACCAGTTCGAGTTCTTCAGCGGCGGCGCCTCAGGGACGTCGAAGAAGGAATTCTGCGTCTTGGCGTCCACGAGGAACCACCGCTGGCGGAAATCGTCCACCTTCTTCGTCACCCGTGTGACGGGTTTGTCGCCGTCCCAGGACATGGGGATGTAGATGCCTCCCATCCCATCCGCGATGCGGAAGGACACACAACCAGACCGCTCGCCAGGCGCCGTGGAGCGGAGCGCGTAGAAGCTCCGGAAGAAGGCCACGGAAGGCATCACCCCCAAATACGCCTCGCAAAGATACGCGAAGATGGCGAGGATCAAGATGGAGTTGGGGTGCAGATGCAGAAGTTGGATCTGATAGAAGGCCAGAACCTCCTCCAGGAAAGGGGAAAATGGCGGCACCAAACCGGCGAAAATGGTCTGGAAGAAAATGGGATACAGCCCCGCCGCGAGCTTGCCAAAGCGCGCCGCCTTGAGAAAGTGGCGCCGTGCTCGTTGTTCTTGCCTGCGGCCATTAGCCGGATCTTGTCCAGCGCCTCCGCCGTGTGGATGCGAGTCCCCACCAGCGCCGGCGCGAACTCGTCCTCCTGCTGCGCCTCGGCCGGTACGTTCGCCATTGCCGCCTTGTCCTTCTTGGGACCCATGGTCGAAGAAAGAAGGGCGGCGGAGAAGCTCGGTGAAGGAGGAGGAGCGTCGGAGGCACAGGAGCGCAGCGTCAAGAGCGAGGAGACGGGCGCAAATGATGCAGTAACTGCTGCCTGAACCGGCGCTGCAGGCTTTATTCCCCTCAGAGCAGTTACCGAGACGTGGTGGGACCCCCCACTACGCCCATCATCTCCGAGGAGAACGTGTCGTCGCGGCGTAACTGCCCTACACGTGTCTCAGGCCGGCCGGACACTTTGGGCCCATGACGATTCGCCTGCGTCCATTGGACTACATCGTGCCCATCATGGGCCCGGGGGCTACTGTCGGCCCAGTGAAATCCAGGGTGTGCTGGGCCTGTCCTCTACGGCCCTCGACACTTGATGGCGAATTTTCGCTAAGGACCAAGCCTACGGCTTGGAGAGCCTCGCGAGGCGATTGCCTCGCGAGGGCTTTTGAGGCAGCAGAGGCCTGCGGAGGCCATATCCACTGCTGCCCCTCTTCAAGGAAATCTCCCCTGGGGAGAGGTCAACGCCGAATTCTCTACAGGGCGCCCAAGCCCTCGTGGAGATCGCTTCGCTGCAAAGCAACCCCTGCAGAGCGCACATGGGCTCTGCAGCGGCCGCAGAGTGACGCGCGCCCCTGCGCGCGGTGACGACGACGCCGCAGTTGCCATTTTGGTGATTAAAGGGGGGGCAAAGCTGTGCCATCCGCACCGGACTACAAGGGTTTCCTCTTTGGTGATAAGGGGACCGGCCGGCGGGCTACACTCCACGACCAACGTCATCGTGGGCACTGTCGGCCCAGTGAAAACCAGGGTATCATGGGCCGGCCTTGCCACAGCCCTCGAACGCTCCGTAGGAATTTATGCTAAGGACCAGGCTTTTAGCCTGGCGAGCCTCGCGAGGCATTTCCCTCGCGAGGGCTTACTTGCTCGACCGAGCATTTCTGCTAAGGACCAAGACGATCGGCTGGAGGCCTCAAGAGGGATCTCTGCTCGAGAAGGCCTCTCCTAGAAGATCTTCAGGCCTGGCGCGTCCCCGCGCCCCCTTTGGGAGGTTTTCCCTCGCGAGAAGTCAACGGTACAAAACCTCGGCGAGGGTTCAGGCCTCGCGGGTTTCCTTCAAGTGGAAGCAAGCTCCTGCGCGCTGCAGAGCGCACATGGGCTTGCGCTCGCCGTAGAGTGACATGCGCGCCTGCGCGTGATGACGAAGACGCCGTAGTTGCCATTCTCGTGTATAAAGTGGTCAAAGGAGCTGCGGCAAGCAAAGCGGACTCCAAAACTTGCCAAATTGGTGATAAGCGGCGGCCGTCGCTACGCTCCAACTGCGACATCACCGTGGGGTGCGCCCCAAAGCTCTGCAGCGCCAGCCCACCGTCCTGGTTGGACGGTGGCTTTTTCTGCCAAGACGGCGTGCTCCTGCCATGGACGGGTCCATGGACGCCCCGACGCTGTGCACTGTGCTCCAATTCGGCGGCGTTGTGGTATCCTTCCCGCCGGAGGTTTTCGGGGAAGAGGACCAAGCCCGGTATATAAGGAGCCAGTGTACGACCTAGGAAGGGATCCGGCATTCAGCAACACATTCCACAACCGAAGAGCTAAGTTGAGAAGAAGACGGAGCTCATTCCACCATAGTCCACCATAGCCATAGCAGTGCCCTCGGCAAGCCCACTTGTACTGTGAACCTTCCCAAGCAGTGCAATACATCTTAGCAGGACGTAGGGCTTTTACACCTCACGGTGGGCCTGAACCTGGGTAGCGGCTCGTGTTACCTCTCTGTCGTGATGTTCCTCACCGAGCTCGACGAGCATCGTCGCCGAGGTTGTTGAGGATTTGTTTGACGTCGTATTCAGCCCCTTACTCGTTTCCTGGCACTTGAGAGACACCTTAGTTCCTGGGACTAGTCTCCGACATTTGGCGCACCAGGTAGGGGGCTGAGGCGCGTCTTCAACTTCTTCAACCTCCCCGAGAACACCATTGACACATGGGAGGACCTCTGCAAGGTCTTCGTCGCCAACTTCAAGGGCACCTACGAACGCGCGCTCACCTACAACGACCTTCGCGCGGTGCGCCAGAAGCCTGACGAGACCCTCCGCAGATACATCCAGCGCTTCGGCCAGGTCCGCAACAAGATTCCAAACATCCCGGACTCGCACATCATCTCCGCCTTCAAGGAGGGCGTCACGAACCATAGGATGCTCGAGAAACTCGGCATCCACGACACCTCTCCTCTGTGGTGAAGCTCTTTGATCTGGCTGACAAGTGCGCCAAGGCTGAAGAGGGCCTCCTCTTCGTCAAGAAGGAAGTGGAGGAGGACCCTCCAGAGGGGTCCAGGAGCAAGAAGAAGCCGCAGAGAAGCACAAGACCACCGCCATCCTCGCGGCAGAGCCTGACGCAAACAGCCTCGCGAGGCCTCTCCGGCGGCTGAAGAGAAAAAGGCAGACAATCGCCCATACTGCATCTACCACAACAGGCACAACCACGCCACTGAAGACTGCTGGGAGCTCAAGCAGCTCAGCAAGGAGCGGGAGAAGAACCAGGGCCGCGGCGGCCGCGGCGGAGGCCGTGGTGGCCGCGGAGGCGGACGCCACAACTTCCAGCACAGGCTCGGGGAATAACGCTGGGCAGAACGGCAACCTCCCCGACGAGAACCCTGGGGACTACCAGGCCCCTCAGGGGGCAATAGCCTGCATCCTCGGCGGGTCCCAGGCGCCCAAGTCCAACAACCACTTCAAGCAATTCTCTCGCGAGGTCAGCGCAGCGCTTCCAGGGCTCGAGGCTTCCCAGCCCCTCAAGTGGTCACAGTACACCATCGCCTTCGACTCCAAGGACCACCCCAAGTCAACCAAGGCAGTAGGCACCATCCCCTGGTGTGCACCCCCATCATCAACAACATCGCCGTCGCCAAGACTTATAGATGGGGGTGCGGGCTTGAACGTCATCTCTGTCGAGACCTTCGAGCAGCTTCAAGTGCCCTACGAGTGGCTCATGCCCTCTAGGCCCTTCACGGGAGTGACAAGTGGCTCTACCACACCTCTGGGGCAGGTGAGGCTCGCGGTCACCTTCGGCACGCCGCAGAACTACCGCACCGAGCAGATCGACTTCGACGTCGCGCACATTGGCCTGCCTTACAATGCCATCCTCGGCTACCCCGCCCTCGCGTAGTTCATGGCTGTCACTCACCATGCCTACAACATCGTCAAGCTTCCAGGCAGCGGCGGCACCATCGCCATCCACGGCCAAGTCCAGGACGCAATGCGCTCTGTTGAGACCGCCTACAAGGCCGCGCCGTGGCATTCCCTGCTGATGAGGACATGGAGCCCCTCGAGAGGCCCGCAAGAAGAAGCAGATGTTCTCACAGGAGCAGGCAGCCACGAAGAAGGTGTCACTGGACGCCAGCGGCTCGGGGGCTAGCGTCACCATAGGCGCTGGCTTGCCTCCCAAATAGGAAAGCGCGCTCGTCGCCTTCCTCAGGGCAAACTCTGACATGTTTGCATGGACACCGTCAGAGATGTCCGGAGTACCGAGGGAGGTGATCGAGCACCACTTAGCCGTGTTCCAAACGCACGCCCCGTGAAGCAGAAAGCACGGCGCCAGGCGCCAGAGAAGCAAGAGTTCATCATCAAGGAAGTAGAGAAGCTAAAAGAAGCGCACATCATCAGAGAAGTTCCACACCCCACATGGCTCTCCAACACGGTGGTGTTCCCAAGCACACCGGGGGCGGCAGGCTCTGCATCGACTACACCGACCTCAACAAGGCCTGCCCCAAGGACCCGTACCCCATGCCTCGGATAGACCAGATCGTGGACTCCACCGCCGGCTGCGACCTCCTCTGTTTTCTGGATGCCTTCTCAGGCTACCACCAGATCAAGATGGCGAAGGAGGATGAGGAGAAGACAGCATTCCTCACCCCTTGTGGTGTGTATTGCTACGTCTGCATGCCCTTTGGCCTGAAGAACGCCGGCGCCACCTTCCAGAGGCTCATGAGGAAGGCCTTGGGGGCTCAGATGGGAAGAAATGCAGAAGCCTACGTCGACGACATCGTGGTCAAGACTCGCGAAGAGCACACCCTCATGGAGGACCTCGAGGAGACCTTTGCCAGCCTGCGCAAAGTAAGCATCAAGCTGAACCCCGCCAAGTGCGTCTTCGGGGTACCGTCAGGCAAACTCCTCGGGTTCCTAGTGTCTCACCGCGGCATAGAAGCGAATCCTGACAAGATCAAAGCCATAGAAGAGATGCAGCCACCTCGTCGCCTTAAGGACATGCAGCGCCTCGCGGATGCATGGCCAGCCTCGGCCGTTTCATCTCCAAGTTCGGCGAGAGGGCGCTGCCATTTTTCAAGCTCATGAAGCGGTCTGGCACGTTCAAGTGGACGCCTGAGGCGGACAAGGCATTTGAAGACCTGAAGAAGTACTTGGCTAGCCCACCTGTCATGGTTGCCCCAAGGCCCGGCGAGCATCTGAAGCTGTACCTATCAGCCACCCACAAACAGTGAGCGCAGCCTTGGTGGCAGAAAGGGAAGAGCCAGTCCTCGAAGAAGGACCGCCACGCCAAGCCCAGATCCCCCGACAAGGAAACATCCTCTTCAGGCCCTGAGCCCCTTGCCGAGCCCGCACAACCAGAAGGCACCCTCGACGAGGGTCCACCTCTCGAGAGGCTCGACAAGGCTCCCGAGGAACCCAGCGCTGCGTCACCACGACAACCCTCGTCGAGCATCCCGTCTACTTCGTCAGCACTGTGCTGCGAGATGCTCGCGAGCGGTACACTATGCAGCAGAAGCTCCTCCTCGCGCTCCTCATCGCTTCCAGGAAGCTGCGCCACTACTTCCAGGGCCACCCCATCACGGTGGTCACATCATTCCCTCTGGAGCAGATCCTGCGCAATCCAAACGCCACTGACCGCGTCGCAGGGTGGAACATTGAGCTGCAACCTTTTGGCCTGCGCTTCGACACCACCAGGGTCATCAAGGGGAGAGCATTGGCTGACTTCGTCGCCGAGTGGACAGACACGCAGCAAGAAGAGCCTCATGAGGCAGAATCCACGCCAGCAGGAGACCGGCGCCAAGCCACTGGACCATGCACTTCGACGGAGCATTCGCATGCCAGAACGCTGGGGCTGGCGTCGTCCTGACCTCACCCAAGGGCGACAAGCTCTACTACGCCGTCCAGCTGTGCTTCACGACAGACAAGGTCTCCAACAACATCGCCGAGTACGAGGGCCTCCTCGCAGGGCTCAGAGCCGCAATCGCCCTCGGCATCAAGCGCTTACTCATCAAGGGCGACTCCCAGCTCCTCGTCAACTTCTCCAACAAGAGCTACACGCCTAAGGACGGCCATATGGCCGCTTACCTCGAGGAGGTCCGCAAGCTCGAGAAACACTTCAAGGGGATGGAGCTCAGGCACATCCCACGAAGGGAGAACCAGGAGGCCGACGACATCGCCAGGCGAGCATCACGCAGAGAAGCCCAGCAGGCGGGCGTGTTCGAGGAGAGGCTCACCAGGGCGATGTGAAACAGCCAAAAGAAGCCGTTGAAATGAACATGGACGAAGAGCTCCCCCACCACCAACATCTGGAGCACCAGGCTGCGGTCCACCCACAGGGGAACGCCTGCTGCTGGCCATGACACACCAAGAGACGGGCTGGATCGATGAGCTCAAGGAGTACCTCAGGGACGGAGTCCTCCCTGAAGAGGACGCAGAAGCAGAGAGAGTTGCTCGCCAGGCCAAGTCATACTGCCTTCACGAGGGAGACCTGTACCGCAAGCGTCCAAATGGAGTTGCACTAAAATGCGTCCCCCTGAAGA
The DNA here is from genome assembly GCA_947311845.1 of Poa pratensis. Classification (NCBI taxonomy): domain Eukaryota; kingdom Viridiplantae; phylum Streptophyta; class Magnoliopsida; order Poales; family Poaceae; genus Poa; species Poa pratensis. The sequence goes on from CAMZMU010000052.1 coordinate 118,379,138, forward strand.
AGGCCGCCAGCTGATCAAGGACATACACAGTGGAGAATGTGGCCACCACTCATCATCACGCACCCTCGCAGGGAAAGTCTTCAGGAGTGGTTTCTATTGGCCCTCAGTACTTCAAGATGCAACCATTGTCCAGGCTGCGAGGCATGCCAGTTCCACGCCAAGCAAGTCCACCAGCCCGCACTGGGGCTCCAGACCATCCCTCTCTCCTGGCCCTTCGCGGTCTGGGGGCTGGACATCCTGGGACCTTTCCCACGCTCCAGCGGGGGCTACCGCTACCTCTACGTCGCCATCGACAAGTTCACCAAATGGGCGGAGGTTGAAGCGGTGCGCACCATCCCGGCGAGATCAGCGGTGAAATTCATCAGAGGCCTGGCCTGTCGCTTCGGCGTGCCAAATCGCATCATCACCGACAACGGCTCGCAGTTCACCAGCGGCATCTTCAGGGCCTACTGCGAGAGTCTCGGCACACGGCTCTGCTTCGCCTCGGTGGCTCATCCACGAAGCAACGGGCAAGCTGAGCGGGCGAACGCAGAAGTGCTCAAAGGCCTCAAGACAAGAAGCTTCAATCGCCTCAAGGCCCACGGCAAGAACTGGATGAAGAGCTCCCCTCCGTGCTCTGGTCCATCCGCACCACCGCCACGAAGCCCACTGGAGAAACGCCGTTCGCTCTCGTCTATGGCGCTGAAGCAGTCCTCCCCACGAGATCAAGCATGGGTCCCCACGGATCCTTGCTTTCAACGAGGACCAAGAGGAGCTCCACAACGACGACTTGCTGCTGCTCGATGGACTACGTCGCCGTGCCGCCCTCCGAGCGGCAAAGTACCAGCAAGACCTGCGCCGCTACCACAGCCGCCACATACGGCCGCGCACCCTCGAGACAGGCGATCTCGTCCTCAGGAGGATCCTCTCCAGAGAAGGCCTCCACAAGCTCTCACCCATGTGGGAAGGCCCCTACAGGGTCGCGCACATCGCCAGGCCTGGCGCGGTGCGGCTCGAGACGGAAGACGGCGATCCGATCAAAAATCCATGGAACATCGAGCACCTACGCAAGTTCTACCCGTGATCACGTCGCGGCAGGCATTTTTTGTCTAAGAGGGAAGCTCGCGTCTTCACCTCCCAGCTTCACCAAGCTTTCCCTTCACGAGGGCCATCTCCACTGAGAGCTTCCTACAACGCGTTGCCACGGGCCGCGGGAAGCCTCAGCCACTCCATGTGGAACCCCATGCCCAGACATGGCGGACTTTGTCTTGGCCTCGCCAAGTGTAATGAACAATTTCAGGTCATCATGAACCTATTGCGCTTCGGCGCCGTTATGTAATATTGCTTGGTGAGTTTGCTTTCTTACATTTCATTCGCGCTCACATTTTTCCCCATGCGCACCTCGCGAGCGGGGGCTGAGCACGGTGCCTGTGTCTCGGGAGCATCCCAGCAGCATCGTAAAATCCAAAGGATCCGAGCTCTAACTCGTGGCTCTCCGCCCACGACCGTTATCTCACCAAAGAGCTCTGACTCGTGGGTTAGCTCCCATGCACGTCACCTCACCAAGGACCTTGGTGCTTATTCTCCTCGTGAGATACCCATGAGGAAATCTATGAGCGCGCATGAGTTGTACAACTATGCTTTGCTTGTGGGTTCGCTCTCTCTCTCTCTCTCTCTCCAACACAGGGAACAAGACGCCTTGCAGGGCTCCAAAAGCTCCAAGCCAGTCTCAGGCAGCCTCGAGAGGGAGAACACCTCACCAGGACACAACCCTCTACAAAGCAGGCGTCTCGCCAGAGCTAAGTCCAGAACTTACGCCTCATGAGCTCTTTTTCCCTCTCGCTGGTTTTTCGCCCCTCGAGCCTCTCTTTTCTCTCTTACGCCTCATGGGCTGCTTGCACGTCAAAGGGGAGCCCCTGAGCATCGCGCCTCGAGGGCTCTTACCTCTCTAAGCCTTACGCACCCCCGGCCTTGTCGAGCCCTGACTCCGGCATACCGAAGCGGCGGTGCTATTTGCGCTAAGAGCAGGGTCCTAACGACGTAGAGCGAAAAAGACATGAGGGAACAGATAAAAGGCCTCCCGAGGGGCACCACACTTGCACAAAGTTAAAGTGTCTTTACAAACCAGCACGAAATAAAAGTGACAAATCTTAAGATAACTGGTGCCCTTGGCACATCTCTCACAGGGGCAACCTAAGCAGCGGGGTTGTCGTCGTCGCCGTCGACGTCCTCGTCGTCCACCTCCTCAGCACCAGCCTCGTCGTCGCTCTCCTCAACCTCGACCCTCTTGAAGCGTTGAGTGTACTTCTCCACGTCGTCCCACACCGAGGCGTCCAGCTTCTCGGCGAGCTCCTTCTCCAGAGGCTCCATCACAGACGCGAAATCGAAGCCGGGGTGGAGGTGTGCAAGGTTGGCGAAGACTTGGCCGACGCGACGCCAAGGAGCTCGCGGCTCTCGGTGTCGACCAAGTCGTCGAGGTTCGTCACGACCTCTTCAAACTTGGTGAGGAGCTGCTCGAAGAAGCCAAGGTAGACGGCGACGTCCTGGTTCCCCTCGACAGAGAGCCTGGGGGCTTCGGTCCCCAGGCGGCCGCGACGGCACGCGCACGCCTCACCAAGGAAGCAAACATGCGCTCCCGCTGGCGCGACAAGACCTGCGCAGTCAGAGCGCTCCGCCGAGCTTCCTCGACGAGTTCCACACAGGCCCCACCTGCTGCTGCATCTCGTTCATGTCCTGCGTCAAGGAGGCAAGGTCCTGCTCCGCGTGCTTCCGAGCCTCCACAGCGTCATGAAGGCGGGAGTCGAATCGCTGCTTCTGAGCCTCAAGCTCCCTGATGCGGGCCTCGAGCTCGTTGCGTCTCTTCGTGAAGCGCGCCTCCTGCTTCTTGGCCTTGTCCGCGAAGTCCTTCCTGCAATTGTCGCGGAAGAGCTGCTCCTTGGTCGCGGACTCCGCCGCCAGCTGCTCCTCCTTCTTGCGGAGGTTCTCGTTGGTCAGCGCGAGGCGCTTCTGGTAGAACGCCTCGTCTTGAGTGACTTTGCTCTCGCGAGACTCCAGGTGCTCCCGCTGCGCGGACTGATCCTTCTCGATCTGTTCGACCTGTTCCTCGCGCTTGCGCAGCTCGGTCTCGCGGGCATCAAGTTCTGCCCCGCGCTGCACCATCTGGTTCTCACGGACACGCAGGTCCTCGCGGAGCTTCTCCAGGCCTTGCCGCACGGTCTCCGACTCGGCAATGATTCCCGCCTCGCGGTCTAGGAGCTCCTTGTGCTTGGTGGAGACCGCCGCCTCGCGCGCCGCCAGCTCCTGATGCTTGGCCTCCGTCTCCGCCTCGAGCCTCGCGCTTAGCGCTCAGGACCGCAAGGGTCTCCTCGACCTCGCGGACCACGCTGAGGCGGATCTCTTCAGCAGAGCGCAGCGCCGCCTCGCGTTGCGCCTGGGCTGCCTCGTCCTTCCGGCGGCAGCGCTCCACGGTCTCCTGGAGGCAAGCCCAGCCCCGCGCAAGCTCGGCCCTCCTCCGCCCTGGTGCGGTCTTCCTCAGCGAGCTGGGCCTCGAGCCCATCGAGCACCTCCCTCGCCGAGCGAAGGACGGCCTCTCGGGCTGCGACAGGGCGCCGACCCAGCAAGGCTAGGGCCCACGATTCTCCAGAGGGCCTGGAAGCGCCAGCGCCTGCTGAGGACTCCGGGGCATCGCGCCTTGGGCTCTGGGTGACCTCGAGGCGCGCCTGGGGGCTCTGCTGGGAGCCTCCCTCTTCTTCCGTGCAAGGGGCCTTCTGGGGGCTCTGGCGAGAGCCCCCCTCGCCTTCTGCACTGGGAGCCTTCTGGGGGCTCGAGGCGCCCCCACCGTCAGCTCCGCCATTTCCCTGCCCCTGGGGAGCACTCTCCTCCTCTCAGGAGCAGGGTTGGCCTTCTCTACTGAGGCCGTCCCCGCGGCAGCCTCAGCGCCCACGTAGGCCCTCCAAGGCCCGAGCTCGGTGGAGGCGACGGCACCGTGGTGTCCTCCATGTCGACGTCAGCGTGCGTCTCTGCAGACGCAGCTGTTCCCGCCGCGTCCTCCTTCGCCGGCGGCGTGGTCCTTGCCGCGTCCACCTCTGTCTTCTCTTGCTGCGCGGGAGAGGCATCAGGCCGCGAAGGCGGCGGCGTCGTCACTTCAGCCTCCTCCTCCCTCTCCTCGTGGCGCTCCTCCGCCCCGGGAGGTGGCGTCGCAGCCTCGGGAGAGGAAGCGGTGGCCTCGTGGTGCACCTCTTCAGTTGTGGGCGTCGGACGCCGCGGCAGAGCCAGAGATCTCTCCAAGTCTCCGGAGCCTCCGCCTCTTTGGCTCCTCGGTGCGTCTGGAGAGGAAAAGACTCAGAAACCCCTCGAGAGGTACACACCAAGAACAACATCAAACAGGAAAGGAGTACAAAAACTTACGCGCGGTGTCGACCCACTTCCTCTTCTTCCGCTTCGCGGGCGGAGCACTGGGCCCGCGCTCGTCCGTGCCTCTGTCTCCTCCTGGGCCCCGGCGTTCCTGTCGTGGATCGCCTTGGAGCGAGGCTCGCAGTGGCCCGACGAAGCATCATCGTCGCTATCCTCCTCCCCCTCAACACGCGAGGGGGCAACCACAAACTCGTCGCCGCTGCCTGAGGAGATCGTGGACCTCAGCTTCAGGCGCCGCACTCTTCGAGGCGCTCGAATTCCCGCCGAGGAAGCGGCGTCTCCCGAGGCGCCGGTCGCGCCCGCATCGGACTCTGCGGGCGTCTCCGTCGTCTCCGTCGCCCTCAACTGGCGCCCCCTGCGCCGCAGACTCCGGGTCCTCGCGAGGCCCAACGTGCCCCTTAGGCACCAGGCCCCACTGATCGAACTTCGGCATCGCCTGCACATGCGAGACGCGGCGCCCGAGATCGATCCGATGAAGCGGCACAGTCTGGTCAGTGGGCACGGGATGTCGGAGACGTGAAGAGAGTCTCCATGAGGGCGTGCAATTCCTCCTTCGTGTAGAGGGTAGCGCTCAGGCGCATCTTGTCCCCTGGTTGGAGTACAGCCACATCGCGTCCGCGTGCCTCTGGAGCGGAGCGATGCGGCGCCTCACGAAGTCCTTGGCCACCATCTGCCCGGTGAGGCCGGCCTCGCGGAGGTCCCTCAAGCGCCTCACCACAGGGCCAAGCGTCGCGCCCTTGAGCCCTTTGGAGGCCCAGCTCGCCCTCTTCGTCGGAGGCGCTTCAGGCAGCTCGAAGAAGGCGCTCTGGCTCCCGAACTGCATGAGGAACCAGCGCTTGCGGAAGTCCTCCACCTTCTTCGTCACGCTGGTCACGATGTCCTCGCCGTTCGCGCGATGGGGATGTAGACGCCCTTCATGCCATCGGTGATGCGGAAGGACACGCACCCTGACCGCTCCTTGTTCGCCGTGAACCGGAGCGCGGGTAGAAGCTGCGGAAGAGGTCCACCGAAGGCGGAATGCCGATGTACGCCTCGCAGAGGTAGGCGAAGATGGCGAGGACGAGGATGGAGTTGGGGTGAGATGGAGAACCTGGATCTGGTAGCGCTCCAGGACCGCCAGGAAGAAATCGGAGAAGGGGGGAACGAGGCCGGCGAAGAGAGAGTGCATGAAGATGGGGTAGAAGCTGCCGTGGGAGTTGCCCGCGCGCTTGAGCACGGTGGCGCCGTGCTCGTTGGTCTTCGAGGCCGCCATGTGGCGCACCTTGTCCAGCTGCGCCTCCGTCTCGAAGCGGGAGCCGCTCAGAGCCGGCTCGAAGTCGCCGTCCCGCTGCGTCAGCGGACCGCCGCCCTGCGCCACTGCCTTGCCCTTCGAAGCAGCGGTGGCTTTCTTGGGCGCCATTGCAGCAAGGTCGCGAAGGAGAGATTGGGGTTGAGCGCTGGGAGGAAGGAGATGAAAGGGGAACGAATGAAGTGATGGCCGCCTGCGCCGAGCTCTTCGCCTTATATCGGCTCATCGAGCCGTTACAGGGACGTGGCGGGACCCACCACCACCCGTTACTTCAGAGGAGATCGTGGGATCGTGCCTGGCCGTGGCACTCCACGTGTCTCGGGCTTCGCAGGCTTCTTTGGGCCCACGACGATTCGCCTCCGCCTGAGGAGCTCCACGTGCCCATCGCGGGCCCGGGGGCTACTGTCGGCCCAGTGAAAACCAGGGTATCATGGGCCGGCCTGCCACAGCCCTCGAACGCTCCGCAGGAATTTCTGCTAAGGACCAGGCTTTCAGCCTGGCGAGCCTCGCGAGGCATTTTCCCTCGCGAGGGCTTATTGCTCGACCGAGCATTTCTGCTAAGGACCAAGACGATCGGCCTGGAGGCCTCAAGAGGGACCTCTGCCTCGAGAAGGCCTCTCCTAGAAGATCTTCAGGCCCTGGCGCGTCCCGCGCCCCCTCGGGAGGTTTTCCCTCGCGAGAAGTCAACGGCTACAAAACCTCGGCGAGGGTTCAGGCCTCGCGGGGTTCCTTCAAGTGGAAGCAAGCTCCTGCGCCGCTGCAGAGCGCACATGGGCTCTGCGCCCGCCGCAGAGTGACGCGCGCCTGCGCGTGATGACGAAGACGCCGCAGTTGCCATTCTCGTGTATAAAGTGGTCAAAGGAGCTGCGGCAAGCAAAGCGGACTCCAAGACTTGCCAAATTGGTGATAAAGCGGCCGGCCGCGCTACGCTCCAACTGCGACGTCACCGTGGGGCGCCCCAAAGCTCTGCAGCGCCAGCCCACCGTCCTGGTTGGACGGTGGCTTTTTCTGCCAAGACGACGTGCTCCCTGCCATGGACCGGTCCATGGACGCCCCCGACGCTGTGCTGTGCTCCAATTCGGCGGCATTGTGGTATCCCTTCCCGCCGGAGGTTTTCGGGGAAGAGGACCAAGCCCAGTATATAAGGAGCCAGTGTACGACCTAGGAGGGGATCCCGCATTCAGCAACACATTCCACAACCAAGAGCTAAGTCTGAAGAAGACAGAGCTCATTCCACCATAGTCCACCATAGCCATAGCAGTGCCCTCGGCAAGCACACTTGTACTGTGAACCTCTCCAAGCAGTGCAATACATCTTAGCAGGACGTAGGGCTTTTACACCTCACGGTGGGCCTGAACCTGGGTAGCGGCTCGTGTTACCTCTCTGTCGTGATGTTCCTCACCGAGCTCGACGAGCACCGTCGCCGAGGTTGTTGAGGATTTGTTTGACGTGTGTTCAGCCCCTTACTCGTTTCCTGGCACTTGAGAGACACCTAGTTCCTGGGACTAGTCTCCGACAGGCACCCCCCACGTTTCCTCTGCGGCCCCAGCTGGTCGTCCTGCATGGACGATGGTTACCCTGCTACAGGAGTCAGCTTTTCGCCCATGGACCGTATCCATGGACAACCGTGCTGCGGTGCACCGCGCTCGACCTTCTGCGCCACGTGACAGCCCTATCATAGTGCAAGTGCAGGGAGGGAGCACGGGGCGCCTATAAAAGGAGGATGAGCAGCACCGTAGCGAGGGATGGCATTCTCAGTCCAGCATAGCCACTTACGCGCAAGGAAGAAGAAGACCATAGCTTCCCTTCCTTGTGCACACTATTGCCAAAAGAGAGCCCTCGGCAAAGCTCATTGTACTGTAACCTCTACAAGCAGTGCAATACAGACAAGCAGGAGTAGCGGTGTTACCTCCTCACGAGGGCCGTGAACCTGGGTACGGGCTGGTGTTCATCTCTGTAGTGATGTCCCTCCACTTGCTCGACGAGCACCGTCGCCGTGCAGGTTGAGGGTTGTTTGACCAACGTGTTCAGCCCCTTACACGAACTCTCTTCGTGAGCTTGACTATCCCTGTTTCGTGGGAGTCATTCTCCGACAGAGCCGAAGTCTTTGCGGCCTCCGTGGCAGTCATGGTAGTCGCCGAGGTGGACGCATCCGGTGGGGTCACCTCAATCCCCGGGCCGCTCGGAGTTGGTGTGCGATCCCGAGTGGGAGAATGCGGTGCACCCGTGTCGAAGTCCTCGCTGAACACAATCCAGTCGAATCAATACTCAGCTGACAAACAGAAGAAAAAAATGAAAGTTCACCTTCCAGACAAACGCTCACCTGGTGTCGTCGTCGCTGCCTAACGCATCGTCATCGCATAGCACCCGAACTTGGTCGCCTTAACAACCGAGGAGCGGGTGTTAAGCGGTTCCACCTCCATCGGGCCCTTCAAGCCGGGCGACGATGAGCCCGAGTCGACTTCATCATCGGCCACAATCCTGTTGGACGTCGAGCCCTCAGTAGACGACTTATCTTTGTCCAGGCGTCTGCGCTTGGATGGCTGTTCTTCGTCATCGCCCCGCTCCGTCTCCTCATCGTCGTGTGAGGTGGACGCTAAGGGAAGGGAGTCATCATCGCCGGCTCCTCTTCAGGATACTCTGCCTCCGCATTCAGCCCATTTTCGGGCAGAGGTGGCAGACAGACGGGAGCCGGGTGATTCTGCAAGTCAAAACAAAGAGCAAATTCAGCAAGCAAACAACAACAACAAGGAAGAGTCGCTAGACACGCAAGGAAGCTCACTCTGGCAGTGGGTTACTTGCCCGTACGGTACCACGGGGCAGTCGACATTGCAGGGATCCGACGAGCGGATGCTAGTCAAGGATCGCACCTTCGTCTGGATCTCCTTCTTCGACAAATCCTCCTTTTTAGTCGGGAGGAGTCATTCACGCCCTGGAACTCCCACATGGGATGGTCCCGACGGTGCAGTGGCGGCACACGCAAGCTCATCAACGTGGCAATCAGATAGATGCCACCCGCCTCCTTGCCCATCGACTTCAGCAGCTTGGCGACCTCACCCAGCAGGGGCGCTACCTCCGTCTTCTCTGCACTCGACAAGTTATGCGCCCAGGCGTTGGTCTTCTTCAGTGGCTTGTCAGCCACAAAGGCAGGAAAGCCCTCCTGCTCGACAGTGACGTAGAACCACTTCTTCCGCCAGCCTTGGACGGAGTCGATCTTCTTCAAGGCAAAATAGGTGGTGTCGCCACACACCTGAATCCCGAAGCCACCGAGGGGGTAGGCACGACCGCCACCCACGTTTCTCGAACGTTGAAGATGGCCTTCCATAGGCCCCAGTGCGGGTGCACGCCCAGGAAGCACACGCACAATACCATAAAACAGGCAATGTGGAGAACGCCGTTCGGCGTCAAGTCATGCATTTGGATCTCGTACGCGTAGAGGAGTCCGCGCACGAAATCATGGAGAGGCAAGCAGAAACTCAACGAAGCAGACACGCTCACCAGACCGAGGTCGCGGGAATGCATCTTTCCCGTGTGCGCGCACGGCCAGCTGGTCCGCCGGCGGCAGCAGCCCGTCCTCCCGGAGCTCTTCGAGATGCTCCGCCTTGACGGACGACTTCACCCAATCGCCTGGGACCTTCTTTAGAACATCGACGCCCATGACGTCGCCGGCGGCGGCAGCGCCCGCGGCGGCACCTCCTCTCTTGGTCTTCATTCCCGCCGCTCCGGCGGCGGCGGAACTCGCCGTCGCCACGCCCTTCTTCGCGCCTGCCTTCTTCATCGCCTGCGTCTAGCGGTGGCGGTGTGGAGAAGCTTGGTGGCAATGGCTATGGAGGCGGAGCGCAAGGAAGGAGAAGAAGTTGAGCAGCGGTGCGGCGAGAATGGGGAATAGAATCAATCTCTATCCCCACGGTGAAATTAATATACCGCGCCGCCGCACAATCTCAACCGTCCAAACAGCATAAGCGGAAACGGCTCGTATCTCACCCTACACGTGTCAGCCACGGAGGGCAACCATCGCAGACCACGCTGTCCACTTCGCACGAAAATCGAGGAGATCATCATCACGTCCCGAAAGTTTCGCGCCGTGCGGTCAAATCAGAACTGAACCGGCGTCTTCTCTGGTCAACACTATCACTGGGCCCGCAGAGACGTGTCCCATCAGAGCGGTCGCACAAGCAAAGGTCGGCATGCATGACGTCAGCCTCACGAGCCAAATAATCGTTTGAATCTGAGCAATACACAACAGTCATACTTTCGAGTGCACCGAGAGAACCCTCTCATCATTCGACTCAGCTACATACACATCCAAACTATTCAGTAGGCCATCAGGCTGATAAAAGGGACTCCGTACATCGTCGAGTGCCCATAACAACACATTCAGTAGGCCATTGGGCTGATAAAATGGACTCCGTACATCGTCGAGTGCCCATTAGGCTGATCCAAGGGACTCTGTTCATCGTTCGAGTGCCCAGAACAAGTCACATAGTAGGCCAATCGGCTGATAACGGACTCCTTTATCTGTCGAGTTCCCAAGTCGTCCTTCATTTACTCCCATCGGGAGCGCATCAAAAAATTTCTTTCGGTTGGGCTGTTCATTGAGATTAACCTCAATTGCAAGCAATTCAGCATAATCTCGGGGGCTACTCCCATCGGGAGCGCTGTCGCGCTCCCGATAAACACAAGTAGTCGAAGTTATTGCCGACCAAAGCTACTCAGCCCTATACAAAGATCACGACCACAGCAGTCGCAAAACATTCTTTACCCGAGATGCGTCCACCGCATATAATCCTCGGATGCTGTACACCAAGTGCAAAGATAAGACCCGCCGATCAGTCGAGCCGGCCAGAACTCGCACCTGCTGCGTCCGCTCTGTAATTTCCGTGCCAGTAGGCATGAAGAAAATCCTGACGAACGCGTTGGGTGCCCATTTCATCACAGTATAATATCCTCTGTAAGACCTCCGCGGCCAGAGTCGAAAAGCTTCTCAACATTTTTCAGGTTCGAGTTCGGGGGCTCGAGTCTGAGACAGGCTAGCTAGGTTTTTGCCCGAGTGCATTTAACTGATCCCGATCCGTCGGATGAATCAGGCCAGCTATGTCATTATCCCCAGAACCTGTCAACTAGGCATCAAAACATGAACACATATGAAAGTCGATGTACTGCCGACTCAAGCTAACGTATCTCATAACAGGCAACAAGACGGCGTGCACTCGAGGAAGAGTCCTTACTCGACTCTCCGACTCGACCAAGCACTCGGGGCTACTGACGTGGGCCTACCTAACAGGTGCCCCACTATGAAGATATCTGGTGCACGCAAAGACCAGGTCCCGGCAGGCGGCCTACTAGAAGATAGACTCGAATCCCAAGACGGGAGCCCAAAGAAGACAGAGTACGCCCCAAGACAGGCGCAACCTAAGTCGGTAGAAACCTACCTTACCTGTAAACCTAATCGGGTGCGAACTCCCGGGACCCAGCCTCCTATATAAAAGCTGGGAGGGCCGCCGATCTAGGGTATGCTCATATTCACCACCGAAACCCTAGCGAGATCGACATCTCGCCGGGATCGCCATTGTAACACCTCCATAATATCAATCTCAGACAACCAGGAAGTAGGGTATTATCCTTCGGGAGTCTGAACCTGGGTAAATCGCCTTGCTTGTCAGCCGTGGTAACTACCAGCACTCCATCTCTCCCCTTCTCAATCAACCTGGGGTACTCGACCTTGGGATTTACCGTGGCCACCCCACGTCATGCGTTGAACGCGCTAGGTCCCATGCTCCCATGCGTCCTCCTTCGCTGTGAATCACTGCCGGCCGTTGCGCTGACATCATGCTGGCGCGTCAGTGGGACCTGCCCATAAGAGTATGAAAATATGTTTTCTACCCTATTTAACATCATCTCCTCGAGTTCATAATTTTTCTGGTGCCCTAGCATATATCATATGTCTGAGCAAAACAAATTTTGGTGACCTATAACGTAAAAAGTGGTGCCTAAAACCAAAATATGGTACTGTACTATATTATACATCATCTAACATCTATTGATCTGTTGGATCTATTGGAGATGCTCTTATTGGCTCGGCTGACTGAGCTCCCCTCGTCCGTTCATCCGTTACATCGTCGACGGGGTCCTCATCCTACGATACCGAGCATACGGGACAGGTCGTCTCGTCTCGTTGGGTTCCCATTTCGTCTGCTCACTCCGCCCCGACGCAGCGCCGTCGCGCACGCACGCGGTCACCGCACCGCACGCTGCCACTCTCCCTCCCCCGCCTTTGCGTCGGCTCCACCTCCCCGCCGCCCGTCCCGCCTCGCGTGCAGCGCCGCTCTCCACCGCTGCCCCGCGACACCGGCCGCCGCAGCTAGCCCGCCCACCGCGGGAGGACTCCTCCTCCCTGGATCGTCCCAGTCCCCGCGGCCGCCGCGCCCGATCCGGCCGCGAGTCGCTGCTTCCACCATAGATCTTACTGCCATCCGTCGCTCTCTCCGTTCCCTCATCCGTCCCGATCCCCAAATTCGCCGCCCCGCCGTCCCAGTCCAATCCCCTTCTGCCGGCGCTGGACCGGCGTGGAGCGAATAAGATCCGTCCGGACGCGATTCCTGCTGCTGGTAAGCAAGCCTATCTTTTGCTTTGGATCGCCGTTCGTTTTGCTTCGAAAAAATCGTGTCCAACCAGATCCTTCTTCTCCAAGACCGATCTCAGTTGGACTCATCACGTAGCGGTAGCACTGTAGAAGATCCCCTGAGCTAATGCTGCTTGTAGAGGTCTGTTTTCAAACGAATTGGAGGTTCACCTGAGCCCCCCTGCACCGTGTTAAGTTTGACATTGATTGGGTCGATGAAATTCCGCGCCTTGGATGCGCTTCTGTTGATCGTGGAGTAGTATGTGGCGAATGATAGTTGTGTGTTCATATGTTGTTCCTCGGTGTAGTGTGGACTGGATGATATATGTCAATGGCATTGTTGTTGACATTAATTAGCACTCCTTGTGTATCACATGGAGTTGTTTGGAGACATTGGTGGCGCGATTTCCTGAATAGTGATATTGATCCAAGGTACTCCAGAGTATATATATAATTAGGCTATCGTATTATCTTAGCTGCGAGTCTTTTTTTTGCACCGTAACGAGTATGGGCATGTTGTTTACAAAATTCTAATGTCCAGCGTGTTGGTGTCCTTCAAATTTAATTTTATCCATCGGATGTTGGAATGTTAGTACATTTTCTAACAATGGGAAATTTGTTGCAGGCACAGGCTACGTGAATGTGCTGTTGGACTAATTTATCTTGTGGTTAAATGTGCTATCTACATCATACTTATGCTTCTGCTTGCCGACATCGTTCCTTCCTGCTCCTTGCCAGTGACAGCTTTAAATAATTTCCACCTCGACTACAAAAGAAGCAGCTATGAGGCTTTCTTCTTCTCTTCAAGATTTGCCGACCTTCTCTAGAATTGATGCTTTAGAGAGGGGCTCTAGCATTGGTGGTGATCTGAGCTTAGGGCGTGCAAAACCTGTCCGCACACTTCAAAGGGAAGGTCCTGTAGCAAGCTTTTCAAAAGAGAGAACACCTCCATCATCACCAACAAATCGTAAGAAATGCATAAGAACAGTTGGTTGTGCTATTGCTCTGTTCCTATTGGTGTGCTCCATATACGCTTCCTTGAGATATTTCCATGTCTTTCTCTCAGAAGGTAGCTCTGAATACTATGTGATTATTGATTGTGGCAGCACTGGTACAAGAGTGTATGTGTACGAGTGGTCCATTAATCATAGTGATGGGAATGCGCTTCCTATTGCTTTGAAACCTTTAGGGAATGCTCCTAAGAAAAAAATGGGTAAATTAACTGGACGGGCCTATCAACGAATGGAAACTGAACCTGGATTGAGCAAGCTTGTTCACAATGAAATTGGAATGAAGAAGGCGATAGAGCCTCTCCTTCAAATGGCTGAGCAGCAGATCCCTAGACGTGCACACAAGCACACACCTGTGTTTCTATATGCCACAGCTGGTGTCCGCAAGCTACCAAGTGCAGATTCAGAGTGGCTTCTGGATAAGGCGTGGGATGTTCTGAAGAATTCATCATTTTATTGTACCAGAGACAGAGTTAAGATCATCAGTGGCATGGACGAAGCCTATTATGGATGGATAGCTCTTAACCACCACCTGAACATGCTTGGCACCTCATCTTCTGAAATGACTTATGGGTCACTTGATTTAGGCGGATCATCATTACAGGTGACATTTGAGACGGAGAAGACCGTTCAGGATGACACAAGCATTCATCTGAGGATTGGTTCTGTCAATCATCAACTTAGTGCTTATTCTCTTTCCGGTTATGGATTAAATGATGCATTTGACAAATCTGTGGCACATCTGGTGAAGATGATGGGAGGAACAGCTGGTAATGGCAAAGTGCAGGTCAAACATCCTTGTCTACAAACTGGATACAGGGAAGATTATGTTTGTTCCTACTGCGGTCCACTCAAACAAGATGGGAGTCCCAGTGTTTCAGGGAAGACAACAGGAAATGAGAAGCAGGGAACTGCAGTTGAACTGGTTGGGGTGCCTCAGTGGGACGAATGCAGTGCTCTTGCAAAAGTAACGGTCAATCTTTCAGAGTGGTCCAATGCAACTTCTGGAGTTGATTGTAACCTTCAACCTTGTGCTCTTACTAGTACCCTTCCCCAACCACATGGGCAGTTCTACGCCATGTCTGGCTTCTATGTGGTTTTCAAATTTTTTAATTTGACTCCTGATGCTACTCTCGTTGATGTTCTGAAAAGAGGGCAGGAATTTTGTGAAAAACCATGGAATGTTGCAAAGAGTAGCGTTCCACCCCAGCCTTTCATAGAGCAGTATTGCTTCAGGGCTCCTTATATTACATCACTTCTGAGGGAGGGATTGCAGATCAAAGATAACCAGGTGATAGTTGGCTCGGGTAGTATCACTTGGACTCTTGGTGTTGCTTTGCTAGAGGCTGGACAGGCAGTGTCTACACGGATGGATATTCAAGGATACATGATACTACACCGGGAGATAAACCCAAATATTATTATAGTATTGTTTGTAATTTCAGTTGTGCTGGTCATATGTGCCATATTGTGCGTTAGCAATTCGATCCCAAGATCGTTCCGCAAATCCTATTTGCCACTTTTTAGGCCGAACAGTGGAGGTAGTTCTGCGCTTGGTATGGGGTCGCCTTTCAGATTTCATTTATGGAGACATATTAATTCAGGTATGTGTTTAATTTCTTTTATTGAGCTGTCGTCTCGTGGTTTTCCTCTTGTCTAAAAGTGTGTATGGTCTAAAGACTACAATGCTAGAATCCTTTTTACTCACATTTCTGTTGTCCATTACATATTATCTGCTAGGACTCGGGGGCAGAGCTACGGCAAGGCCAACCTGGGCCTTGGCCCGCCCAGAAATTTTGGGGAGAAGGAATTATACCTATGTATTGACAGCCTAGCCCACTAGCATTAGCACACCAACAGCACATAGCCCAGGATTTGTGTGTTCCCTTTTAGCCTGGCCTGCTCAACCTTTTCTTTTAAGCTCCGCCACTGCTAGGACTCAAGCTATTTATTACACTGCTTAATTTAGAAGGTGAAATATACACTATTTTAACCTTCCAATAACGTTTCTAAGAAGCCCAGCAGAATCACATAGAAATCTTGCATGCTGCAACACATGGGTTCTCTTTTATTTTCATTGTACTTCATTCTATATGACTTGTGCTATTGTCACTGAATTCTTGTAACGAGTTTATGATACCTCGACGAGTCAACATTCCTACCACAGCACTGTAATTTTGTAACATTGTTCTATCAAATCATTAATGTCATTGGAGAATATGAAGATACTCCCTTTGTTCCCAATTATAAGGCGCTCGCGCTTTTCGAGATAAACTTTGACTGAAAAAATTAAATAATAATATATTAATATTTATATTGTTAGATTAGTATATTATGCGGCATAGGTGTTACATCCCGTATGCAACTTAATCGCACACCGCTTTTAGCAATAGCTTGTAATGCGGCATCTCTTCCACTACCAGTGCCCTTTACCATAACTTCTGCTCGTTGCAAACCTACGAATAGCATCTATTGCTGTTATGTGACCAGCATAGGGTGATGCTTTTCATTATTTATCAAATGATGCTCATCTATTTGTACCAATTCTTGGTCAAATGGAAAGCGTGTGGCCTTATAAATAGAAATGGAGGGAGTATTTGTTTTATGACATAAAGTCAATCTTGCAGTTTTTTGTTTGATTGTTGCAGTCTACTTTTCTTTCCTTTAGTTTAAAGATACCAAATGTTTGCCCTTCCTCATTTTGCCTTCCTCTATGCACAGATGCAAGAACAAAGACACCATTGAGCCCTACTGTTGCTGGGTCAGAACCCCATCCATTCAGCATGACTCATGGATTAGGAGGCAGCAGTGTCCAGCTTATGGAGTCTTCCAGGCAATCGTTGGGTGCATATCATAGCTATTCAGTTGGGAGCTTAGGCCAGATGCAGTTCTCCAGTGGATCACGGAACCCTGGCAGAGGTCAGACGACACTTCAAAGCCGGAGATCCCAATCGAGAGAAGATCTCATTTCGTCATTAGCTGATCTTGTTCAAAAGGCGTAGCATTACACTTGAGCATGACGTGACTAGTACGTGATCCCATGCCATAACAAACTTTGTGTAAATAATAGCTCCAGACTGCTTGATTTCTTCTTTAGCCAGAAGTCAATTTTGTCGGTACACTGACGATTCAAAGGTTTAGGATTCACAATATTTAAAGTATATGACTCGATGCCTCCTGGACATGATACATCCATCCCTTACAATGTATTTGTGCAATAGAAACATCCCATAAAGATGACCTTGCAAGCAGTTTTGAGTGTTGTGCCAGAAGAGATGTTGCATGGTTCGAAAAAGTGGTTGGCCATGGCCCGCAGGCGTATGGTCAGCTCGTACTCATAGCCTCAAGTATCATCAATGTTTTCTGGTCATGATATTAGTGCAACCAGGTATCATGTGTAATCTTCAGAGGCTCTTAATTATATTTTATTCTATGACATAAAGAGAGCTGTGGTCTTGTGAATCATTGATGTTCTTCTTTAAATTTGAGGCAAATCCTTTGGGCCATGTCTTGACTGATTAAGAAGAAAGTTGATCAGTTAACATGGTGTGCATCATACATGTATCACCTTATCAGTCTTCTCTTCTTTCGTTTTGGTGTTTTTTTTTTTGTCAGTAGAGGATTTGGGCAGCTTATTTGCCTTCACGTGCGCAAATCGAAATGGTCCAAATGGGTCACTAACTTTGACTCACGCGCGACTATAACATGATTTTCTATTCGATCTGCTTCAGGTTTTTTATATCTAAAATTAGTTTCAAGTGTTACTACTACTACATGCTCATCAGCCTGGCCTCCGGTGAAATCTCCAAAAGCACCATATGTGTTACTAGTACATATGACTGATTTCATGTACCTTTGCTTTTGGAGATGCAGCACTAAATTCGCCGTCAGAGCCTGAATAGCAAATGCAGAACTGGCCGGCGTTGCAACTTTCTCTCCTTTCACCAATTCTCGTCTTTGCCATCATATATAGCAAGCACAAACTACTCCTGCAGGCCCAACTGGCCTAGAACTGGTGACTTCTTTTGATAATTTCGAAGAAGTTCCTCCAACACTACTGAGCCCGATCTAACAACGTTCAGTGCTTCGTTGATCATATCAAATAAACCCATAGCTTTACACACCGCACGAACCCGAATATTACATAAGATGCTTTATATCTTCTGGTCCTGATTTGCATATTGGGCATTGAGCAGGAACCCGAATATTCCTACTCCCTCCGTTTCAAATTAGATGACGTTCATTTTTCCACATGCGGATGTATCTATACTTGTAACATGTCTAGATACATCCGCATGTGGATCATTGAAAGTCATCTAATTTGGAACAGAGGGAGTAGAAGAGAGTATGGCCATGCCCGGTACAACACCATGTAGATCCTTCCAAACAAAGATTTTTACCTTGCTAGTATCTTGAAGATTCCAAACGACCTCCCAAACAGGGTTGATAGCCGAAGAACTTTGTCCATCAGCCCTTCTGGTCCTTTCACCAAATTGATGTTCCCATTCTACATAGTTTGCAGACCGAACACTAAAAGAAAAGGACATGGTCCTATGCCAAGCAATAAAATCTTCAGTCATATGTGCGTTTAACGGGATACTCAAAATACTTTCAGCATCAACGGGCAGAAAATTATCTCGAATTAGCTCTTCATCCCATGTATGAGTATAAGGATTGATGCGTTCATTAACCGTTTTCAGCAATATTTGACCTCGCCGTGTCATAACCTTCCTTGATGCATGGACTGTTAGGAATCCAATGGTCTTCCCATTTATCAATATTTCCCCCGATCCAACCCTCCATATATGACCTCGCATAAAAGTTTTAATACCCGCGATAATGCTTTGCCAAGTATAAGAGATCCACTTTTTGGGCCAGCCTTTAACAGATTACCATGAGGGTAATATTTCGCTCTTAGAACCCTTGCACAAAGTGTTTTGGGGTTTGTAATCATCCTCCAGCTTTGCTTCGCTAGCATAGCAAGACTAAAAGCATGAAGGTCACGGAAACCCATGCCTCCCATCCTCTTCCGAACACACATTCTCCACCATGCAAACCAATGCATCTTTCTTTTTTCATTCGAGTCACCCCACCAGAAAGCAGCCATGGCATCATTCATCTCTTTACATAGTTGTTTAGGTAATTTGAAAACAACCATTGCTTAAACTGGAATGGATTGGATAATGGCTTTGAGCAAGATCTCTTTGCCTCCCATTGATAGGGTAGTTTTCTTTCCACCCCTTCAACCGATTAACAATTCTCTCCAAGAGGTGTATGAAGCTCTCACTTCGATCTAACCCAACCATAGCTAAGAGGCCCAAGTATTTGTTAGAAATAGCTTATGTCAAGATATTTAGAGTTTCACAAACTTGAGCTTTCACATCAACAATCACATTAGGGCTAAAGAATATGCTACATTTCTTTGCACTCACCAACTGACGCGAACTTGCACAGTACTGATCCAACACCTGCTTTAATGAATTTGAATTAGTCACATTTGCTTTCATTAATATCAGGAAATCATCAGCAAATAATAAATGAGAGACTGACGGTGCATTCCTTCATACCCTAATACCTTCAATGCCAAAAACTTCCTCTTTATGAGCCAACACACTAGATAAGCTCTCTGCACAAATAAAAAATAAATAAGGTGATAAAGGATCACCTAGACGGAGACCCCTTGTGGGAATAAAGCCCTTTGTCTCTTGATCATTATACTAAATCTTATATTTTACTGAACATACACAAGCCATTAAGACATCAACAAATCATGTTGGAAGCCAAGTCGGCTCATCATTCTTTCCAAGAAAACCCACTCCACGCAATCATAAGGTTTGTGCATATCCAGTTTCACCGCACAATATCCTTATGTCCCTTTCTTCTGGTTCTTAATTGTACGCATACTCTCATATGCAAGCAAGATATTATCCGTCATTAATCTGCTAGTAACAAAGTCACTGTGGGCGGAAACTTACTTGGATTGGACACACGAGTTGTAATGGAGATCGATGATGAGCTTGGAGGCTAGTGATTTAAGAATTAAGACTAGGAGCTCTTTTGTTTATGAGTTTTAGCCGCACTTGTTGCTTGGCAAGAAACCATCTTCTTTTCTTTACTGTTCTTATCCCTTTGGGAATCTTGTGACGCTTGTCCCTCAAACAAAGCAGAGTAAAGATTTTCATGCATCACGCACACATGACAGAAAGTAACCTTTTGCAGAGGTCCGCAAACTTTAAGCAGAATCTAGAGGTCCGCAAACAGGTTTCAAACACAAAATGCATAATATATGTATAGTGTTAAATATATCCGCGGTACACGACGTGCAAAGTCGAAATGGGGCCAGGTGGTACGAAAACCTTCTACACGGTGCAAAACTAGTCCCAAATGATTCCGGCGATGACATGTTGCGAAACTTTCATGTATAACTTTTATTTAGTACATGCAACCTTACTACTGCTTACCGATTTGGGTCCCACCTGTCAGAGAAGGACAAAACTTCGGTATAATAAAACTTCATTCCAACTATTATGCAGAAGTATATGCGAGGTGCAGTATGGCTCCACTAGTGACGAGGTCACTGGTTCGAACCCCAGTGCCTTCTAAACTTTTAAATATTTTGCCCCCCCCCCCCCTCCTCTAACAGGTGGGACTTACATCGGTAAGCAATAGTAAGGTTGTTCTGCTATATAAAAATTGTATAGGTGTGTCTTAAAATCCTAAAGCCACGTGTCCGTGCTAGAATCATTTGGAACTGTTTGACATAATGTAGAAAATTTTAATACCACCTTATCCTCATTTTACAAGTAGTGGGATGACTTTGCACATCGTGGACAACTATTGGAACCTCGGGTGTACTTAGCTCTTCAAACAACTACATGCTACTCTTGGCAGAAAATGAAAAGAAAAAAGATAGAATAAAGTAACAGAGGTAGTAACATCATTGACTCAACCAAACAAAAAGAAAACAACAAGGAAATAGTATAATGGGTTGCCTCCCACATACGTTTTTAGTGCCTTTTAGCTAGACACAATGCAACAATTGTCACTTCCAACATATAAATCATAGCTAGCCCTTATAATGGACTCAAAGGGCAATTTCATTCTCTTTCTTGAAAAGTGTTCCATGTCTTTCTTAAGAGTAATGAAACTGTATGTTTCTCTTCTTCATATCCATAATAGCATCAGCGGTTAAAAAAAGGGGTCTACCAGATATAATAGGACAAGAAGCATTACATTCAGTATCCATAACAAGAAAATCAATAGGCGCATAATTCCATTAGCAATAATAAGCACATCATTGATCTTTTCCAAAAGTTCTTTTATAGTAGAATCAACAAGGTGTAAACTCAACTAACAATCATCCATAGGTTCAAATTAAAAAATATCATATAAGCCTTTGGTATGGTGGAAACACGAGCACCAAGATCACACAAGGGATTGCATTCAAAGTCATTCATTTTATCTTAACACTAGGTACCTAACCATCTTCTAACTCTCTAGGGGTTGAACCTTCTAGTTGCAACTTCTCTTCTCTAGTCTTAATGAGAGTTTCAGTAACAAGTTTAGTAAAAGCCTTTACTAACATAAGGAGATTTAGCAATTATTTGTAACAACTTTATGACTTCATTAAGGTGAAAATCATCAATAATTGAACTAACGAAGCAAAGTAACATCATTCTCGGTAGTAGGCCCACCACCACCGAGATTCAAGCCGATGGTAGCGGCGATGGAGGGAGCCGAAACCAGGATGTTGGTGGCGGCCCTACGGTCGTCCCATGGCTTCGCCTGGTAACGACGTGAGGGACACGTTTTTTTCATTACCGTGTTCCCCCATGATGACATCCTCGTAAGCAGTGGTGTAGCGTAGTGGAGGCGAAATGGGCAACCGTCCCCCAAGCCCAGCTAAAATCCCTTATTTATCCCCTAGTATCTAGCTATATAATCAGTCAAAACCGGCCCAGCTCCTCTTCTATTCGCCCCTCCAGCCCATCTCGCCCCTCTTAAAATTTAGCCCAAGCTCCGCCACTGCTTGTAAGAGTGATGATTGAACTTAGTAAGCAAAGTAACATCATTCTTAAAAATAATCACAATGGATTACGAGAGAAATACAACATTGTTGTTGGCTGTTGCATGCAATAAGGGGAAATATGCTAGGCGTGAGACAGACGTTTATGTGGAACCGCAGATATGATGATACGGCGGCCTCCTTTCCTCAGTCCTCACTCCTTCATTATTCCTTCCTTGGTCTCTCCTACTCTATGCTTCCTTCCCCCTCTCCTGAATTTGAAGTTCATCGCTAAACACACAACACTCTCTCGCCAAATAATGCCTCTCGCACTGACAACACTAGTCCTCACTCTCACCTCGCTCCTCCTCCTCTCGACCCCTGCGGTCGCCGATGACAACGCCCGCCGGCTGCTCCACGAGCCGCTCTTCCCCATCGAGTGGACCCCTCCGCCGGGCTTCAGCTCCACGCCATCCCCACCCGACAACGGTGGGCCCGCGCTGCTCCCCCCGCCGCCGCCCAACACCGTCTCCGCCGACGTCTCCTCCACCACAGGCCCCGCCCCTCGCGTCCGCGGCGGCGGAGGCGGAGGCACCCCCAAGGCCGCCATAGTCGTCGCGTCCGCCGCCGCAGCAGCCTTCCTCGCCCTTCTCGCCTTCGCCGCCGCGTTCCTCCTCACCGGTCGCCTTTCGCGCCACCCGGCCCAGCAGCACAAGCCACCCGTCCCCGAGCGCCCTGCTGGCCATGCCCCGGCTCGCCCACCGGCGCTCTACCTGCTGCTGCCACCTCGACGGCCTCCCGCTACCGAAGTGAGCGCGTGCGGCGGGGCATTTGCCGCGACGTCGACACCGTCCCGAGCCCGGAGCTCCGCCCGCTCCCGCCGCTACGCCGAGGCTCGTCCGACGACGAAGCGGGCGCCTACTACACGCCGGGCCAGCGCTCCGCCTCTGCGGGCTCCGGCGGAGGCGGGACATGGAGCGAGGCGAGCGCCTCCAGCCCACGCACCACCACGGCCTCCCGCCGCAGCCTCCCCAGCCTCACCAGCGACTTCTTCCCGACGACGCCGGCCGCACCCGCTGCCCCTTCTTTCGTCACTGCGCCCCCTCCCGCTCCTCCCGCGCCACGGTCTCGCCGCACGCCGCCGCGCACCCGCTTCTCTGCCGCCGATATGTTGCCCTCCAACCCTCCACCCACACCCCCTCTTCCACCACCGCAACCCCAAACATTCAACAACACAGTGCCAAAACCACCACCGCCGCCGCTCTCAGCTTCGCGACGCTTACTCACGCCGGTTCCTCCAACAACCATTGCCGTACGCACCGCGCCTGTCACGGCGACGATCAAGGACAATGTCGGCAACGGTAGCACCGTGTCAATGTCGACGCGGACGCATGACGACGATGACGATGCCCGGCCGAAGCTGAAGCCACTGCACTGGGACAAGGTCCGTGCGAGCTCCGGCGACCGCGACATGGTCTGGGACCGGCTCAAGTCCAACTCCTTCCAGTTAAGGATAAGATATTTTTGCAAACCAGATGCAGGATTTTGTGCTGGTTTGTTGGATCTCTGAATCTGATACGAGTTTATTGTGATTGCAGGTTGGATGAGGACACCATCGAGGTGCTCTTCATGAACAATGCGACAGCCGCGCCACCCAAGAAAGGGATGACGCAGCAGCTCAGGCAAGAGGAGAGGATTCTCGACCCGAACAAGGCACACAACATTGCCATTCTGCTGCGTGCGCTCAATGTCACACTCGAGGAGCTTGAGGATGCACTTTTAAATTGTGAGCTGCTATTCTTTTTATTGGCACCTTACTCTGTTTTACTCACAAAGTCATGTAAGAATATTTCAGTTCCTACTAATATATAATTGGTTCCTCAGAAGTGCAATGACTTCATGTGAACATTAATGAAATTAACCATGAAGTACAGATGACAATAGGTTGAATTTCAAGGTTACATTACATTGAGTTAAAAGACATACTTCCTGGTGTAGCGTAAAGTTTCAATGTAGAAGCATTTTTCAGTGCATTTTAAGTATGATCTCAGTAATTTGTTTTCAAATCCCCAACGATAGTCAATTTAGTAGAGAAAAAAATATGAAATCTTCAACAAACATTTAGAGCAGGAATAATATGAGAAGCGCTGAATTTTCAGGTTAGCATTTTTTTTTGCTGTAGGTCATTTAATATTTTCTACAATGAAAAACCTGTTTGGGCATTTCACTGTTTGATAGTACATGAATGCATAATAATACATGAATGCACAAATAAATAAAAATCGAGGCATGCCTGTTCTATCATCCATTTCATATTATAATTCAACATTCTTTCTTCAGTTCTACTAACAATATTTTTATTTCTACCATAATTTGAAATAGGTAATGCTGAATGTTTGGGGCCAGAACTTTTGGAGACTTTAGTAAAGATGGCTCCTACAAAAGAGGAAGAACATAAACTGCAAAACTTTACCGGGGAATTATCAAAACTTGGTTCGGCAGAGCGCTTTCTTAAAGCAGTTCTTGATATACCTTTCGCCTTCAAACGAGTCGATGCTATGCTATACCAAGCAAACTTTGAGAATGAGATCATTTATCTCAGAAAATCTTTTCAAACACTTGAGGTATTCAGTTCATTTTGCATTAATCTTCCAATCGTGAACCACTGTTCTCTTGTTACCTAAAGTTTTCAATATTGTTATTCCACCTCATTTAAAAAAATGTTATTCCACCTAAAACCAATATGTCTTGCCTCTGGTTTTAATTAAACTGAATACAGAAATTGTGTCTTCCCGGGCTTACATTCGCAGAGCAGATAGCTCTTGTCATACTAAGAGCATCTCCAACCACAATGGCCAAATTTGGCCCCCAAACTGTCCGCGGACACGTCCGCGGACACGACCGGACGACCCCCAAAAATGTGCCGCTCCATCCGTTCCCCTAAAAAAGAAACCCTCAAATCCATACAAACCCATGCAACGTCGGAGGGAGAGTTGATCAACGTAGATATATAGAACGTTGATACATAGTTCATCCGACAGCAGGTCGCCGGATTGACAAACATACTTACAAAAGTAAATTAGAGATGGGCAAATCTCACATCGGAGATTTGCCCTTGCCGGAGCCGCCGCCCTTGGACCGCTTGCGGAAGGCGAAGTACGGATCTTCGTCTTCCTCGTCAACTTGGCCGGCGAGGATCCGCACGGCGCGGGCCTGCTCCTCCGCGTGGCGGCGCGCATTGGCCGCCGCCTTCTTCTTCTCTGCCTCCGCCTCCGCCTGCGACAGCGCGATGGCCGCCTCCAGCGCTTCTTGGTCCTTGCGGCGGCGGTGGCGGGCGTCGGTTTCGGCGGAGGTGAAGGACTGCGCCACCAAATCGAGGGGGAGGTCCGCGTCAGCCCCGGCGACGGCAGCCGCTATGCTCAGCGACTGGCCCGCCCGCTT
The DNA here is from genome assembly GCA_947311845.1 of Poa pratensis. NCBI lineage: Eukaryota > Viridiplantae > Streptophyta > Magnoliopsida > Poales > Poaceae > Poa > Poa pratensis. Next base: position 118,403,896 of record CAMZMU010000052.1, read on the forward strand.
CGCCTGGCGGAACACTTTGCCCACCGTCTCCGGCGCCCGCGGCGGCGGCACCGGGAGAAGCCTCCACCCCTCCCCATCGGGAAGGATCCTCCATCCAGGAGGGGCTTGGACCGGAGGGAGACGACGACGCGGCGCGGCCGCAGACGCCGGAGCTGACCTGCGGCTGACGCTTGGCGGCGCCGCCGATCTACGCGCCGGAGCCGACCAGCGGCTGCATTGGCCACTGGCCGCTCCCGCTCCCGATCCACGCGCCGGCGTGCTCGAGTGCCCCTTTTCCTCCAGCGACCGGAGGACAGCGACGCGGTAAGCGAGGTCGTCGTCGGGGTCCTCCTCCTCCGCGCGTTGCTCGACCGCCGCCGGCGGCGCCTTGCTCTCCGCGTCCGCCGGCTCATCCTAGAAGCTGCTGCCCTCGGAGCCGCTCGACATTGCGGATTGGAGATGAGGATGAATGGGGAATGCTGTTAGGGTTTTCTCGGGGGCTCCGATTTTATCACGCCGGCGACGCGTGGACACCGCCGGTCAGTGTTCTCCGACGGTCAGCCTTCATCCGACACGCGGGCCCAACTTGTCAGCGACCTGAGGGCGGACGCGTCCGGTCGCGTCCGGTCGCGTCCGGGCGGCCCCAAACCCGCCCCACATTTGGGCTGGGTTTGGGGTGTGCCAGACCGCCCGGTCGTTTGGGGCCGTTATGGGGGCCGCGGTTGGGTGGCGTTTTTTTGGCCCAAATCCCGCCCGGACCGTCCGCCCGGACGTATAGGGCGGGTTTGGGGCCTCCGCTTGGAGATGCTCTAATGTACCTTCTGAAAAAACTACAACTATTCGCAAAAAAAAAAAAAACTACAGCTATTATCTCCCCAGGAGTGTCTATCCTACTAGCTTTGAGCTGCTGGCTCTTTCTATTGATCTGTAAAAGGACTACAGTGTGACTCGTGTCGCTGCATCTTTTCCAATGGATTCTTAGATCCTGCGTTTTAGACTTCCGACACAAGAAAGATTCTCTTAAACGAGGGTATTCATGTGTGGATGGCAGCTTAGGATCCTTTTTTATCTGGGTTGCTAACTCAATGGTAGAGTACTCGGCCTTCAAGTACGACTATGAGCTATTTAACAGTTATTTCATTTTTCTGGTATGAACTAAAAGAAAGAGCTCCAACGGCTAAAACCCTTTAACTCCTTATACCCATACTGTGATTGACTTGGGCAATACTATTGCACTTTTGAGTTTTGATTCGTTAGTTAGCTCTTAGTTGTGCCGGTTGGACACTGATATTATTTTCCTCTTACCGGTATGCTATGGTGGCTCTGAGATGCAATGAACTCTAGTTGGCTCTGTTTAAGATTTAAACAGTTTCTCAATGTGCCAAAATTTTCTTCAAATTTGGAGTCCTCCTTTTTTGCAGTATCATGAAGCTTGCAATGGCACCTTTTAGTTGCTGACCATCTTCATCTGTTTTATTTCAGGCAGCTTGTGATGATTTAAAAGGCAGCAGATTGTTCCTAAAACTACTTGAAGCGGTGCTAAGAACCGGGAACAGAATGAATGTGGGCACAAATCGGGGGGAGGCGAAAGCTTTCAAACTGGACACCCTCCTTAAACTAGCAGACGTCAAAGGCACCGATGGCAAAACCACCCTGCTACACTTTGTTGTGCAAGAAATTGTCCGGTCAGAAGACGAAAAATCTGACAGAGCTGCAGAAAATGACATCACAAACACCGGAAAAGATATACAGTTTCGCAAGCATGGCCTGAAGGTTGTGTCTGGGCTGAGCAGCGAGCTAGGAAACGTCAAGAAAGCGGCAACAATGGACTTCGACGTGCTGCATGGCTATGTATCCAAGCTTGAAACCGGACTTGGAACGATAAGATCAGTCATCCGGCTCGAGAATCAATGCACAAAGGGGGAGAAGTTTTTCGCCGCGATGCGTGGTTTCCTCGAGGAAGCTGAGCAGGGGATGAAGCAGGTGAGGTGTGAGGAGAAGGCGGCTCTGGATAGAGTGAACGAGATCACCGACTACTTCCACGGCAACACGGCGAAGGAGGAAGCGCACCCTCTGAGGATCTTCATGGTGGTGAGGGACTTCGTCTCCATTCTGGATCGTGTCTGCAGGGAAGTCGGCCAGCAGGACAGGACGTTTGCTGGGTCATTCCGTGTCTCGGCGACTACCGTAAGTCCGATGCTGAGTGTGCATGGCTGGCACGGAAGAGATGCCAACTCCGACGAAGATAGCTCCTTGCTGTAGAAAATGGAGATCACCAAGGAACCACAATGAATTTTGAAAGAACAATATCACACAAGTCCTCAGTAAAAGAAAATACACAGGTGAAGCACATATGTAATTTCCTATTTTTGGTAATGTGAAAGTTAGGTGAAATCATGCTGTATAATTATGGGTCGTTGGAATTCTTCTGTACAAAATACATAGTTAATCGATCAGTACTTCTGTTTGTATACTGTCCTTATTTTTCAGAGTCGGGGACAAGCATCAAGATACCGTCTGCAGTTCTCATATTTCATCTTTGACTCATTGTGAAAGTTTCAAGTTTGTGTACCAAAAATGTATTTTGAATTTGACCTGGTGAATATTTAACAGAAACAAAAAAAGGGTGGCGACAAAGTCAAGAAAATACAACTCTGAACACGACCATCCTCTGTGATTTTTGTTCAGACTATGTAAAGAGCAGCAGACTTAAAGGGGATTATACCAATAACTCCCAGCGAAGCAATCATCATAACCTTCTGTTCCTTTGTACCGGCTCTTATCATTTCTCGGCCTCTTTTCATTTTGCACAAGCGACCTGGCTTCGGCGTACCGTACCATGCTTTGCGTAGAGAAAAAGGAAAGTGAAACATGATTATGATTATAGAGTTGCAAAGAAGCTCGACTGATCATTCTTCCTGCCCTTTGCATTTCGCTGAGGCATCATTGGAAGGGATGGGCGTGGAAACCTCCAGCACATGAAAATGGAACGTCTCATGATGCTACTGTGCCGCTCTTACAGTCTTACTTACGTTGCATCAGATGACATTGCAGAATAAGACACGGGAGAATTCAAGCTTTTGGATGCTCCCTACTTTTTATTTTGATACTGTTGGCGCAGCACCTTGGCTGTACCTCTCTCTTCTCTCTCTCACTCGCACTAACAAGAAATGGAGGTGGAGACACGGAATTTTCCCGGCCGGCGCACGAACGCCGCCGTGGGCGCACATACGCCCTACTCTATTCCTCTTCAACTCACTTAAACACGTACATGAATGTACACACGCACACACGCAGTACTAGCCAAAGAGCTCTCCTGCCGGCCGGCCGGGCACACATCACGGTCCCGACGGAGACTACATCTCTGGTTCACTCTACTCCACCCCTTTGGGTGCATGTCCTATTTATAGGACTTTACAACCGACCTAGGTAGGAAAATATCTACTACTAACTTCTAGTGTCTTCTACCAGATTACTTCTACCAGGTTACAGCTCATGTGTATTCTAAATACTACTACTAGCTACTAGCTTAGTAAGAAATGGTAGTGAATTCTACTGCATGGTAGATAACTCTAGAACGCACGGGATTATTCCAACAATCACCCCCCTAATCCTGGTGCGTTCACTTGTGAAGCCTAGCGGCCACGGACTCGACCTGGCGCACACACGCCGATCGCCACCGCCACAGACACAACCTGGCGCTCACATACGCCGGTCGCCACCGCCACGGACACAACCTGGCGCTCACATACGCCGGTCGCCACCGCCACGGACACAACCTGGCGCTCACATACGCCGGTCGTCACCGCCACGGACACAACCTGGCGCTCACATGCGCCGGTCGCCATCGTCACGGACACAACCTGGCGCTCACATACGCCGGTCGCCACCGCCACGGACACAACCTGGCGCTCACATACGCCGGTCGCCACCGCCACTGACACAACCTGGTGCTCACATACGCCGGTCTCCATCTTCTTCTTTGGCGACAAACGCCAAGCGCCGGCGATATACGCCGCAGCTTCTCTTTTCGACGCACTGACGCCTTTCTTCCACCCGAGCTCAACCTCGTGGTGCTTCAACGGAGTTACAGGGGGTGGGGATATATAGCCGTGGCTCGCACATACGTCGCCACGGCCGCGACCACGACGCACACTCACGCGTCAACGCACCCACTACGCCACGATCGGCACGCCCTCAGCTCACGCACATGCCGCGCACTGACGCAGGCAACGCGGCCGTGTCGAGCAGCTCGATCTGGTCCTCCCCCTAACTCGCTTGTCGCCACGCTCCACACGCCCCAGCTCATGACCATGACCGCGCGCTGACGTGATCAACACGGCCGGCCCTGCGTGCCCAGGACGCGGTTTTCTTCCTCCTCGATCGTCCCGCGCACGTACGCGGTGATCCAGTCTTCTTCCTCGGCGACACACGCCGAGCTTCTTCCATGGCCGTCGCATGGCGCCGCTACGGCCTCAGTGGCCGCGCAGCACCTCCACGCTGCCGCCATGCCGCGCCATCGCGGCTCCTGCGCCACAACACAGGACCTCCGCGGCCTTCTCGCCGCGCCGCCGTGGCCGCTGCGCCACCACGCAGCGCCTCCGCAGCCTCCGTCCGCCGCGCACCACGGCCCCGAACCTTGCGGCTCTGATACCAATTGTTGGCGCAGCACCTTGGCTGCACCTCTCTCTCTTCTTTCTCTCACTCGCACTAACAAGCAATGGAGGTGGAGACACGGAATTTTCCTGGCCGGCGCACGAACGCCGCCGTGGGCGCACATACACCCTACTCTATTCCTTTTCAGCTCACTCAAACACGTACATGAATGTACACACGCACACACGCAGTACTAGCCAGAGAGCTCTCCTGCCGACCGGGCACACACCACGGTCCCGACGGAGACTACATCTCTGGTTCACTCTACTCCACCCCTTTGGGTGCATGTCTTATTTATAGGACTTTACAACCGACCTAGGTAGGAAAATATCTACTACTAGCTTCTAGTGTTTTCTACCAGATTAATTCTACCAGGTTACAGCTCATGTGTATTCTAGATACTACTACTAGCTACTAGCTTAACTAGTAAGAAATGATAGTGAATTCTACTGCATGGTAGATAACTCTAGAACGCACAGGATTATTCCAACAGATACAAAGATGCATACAACACTCGAGTACAAAGCTCTTCAAGTGACGTCGATCAGCAGAAAGCATTATTATAGCTAAACTGACCATCTAAAACAGCAGAGGCAACTAAGGGCAGGCCACATCGTAGACACACACATATATACATACACTTTCCAGATCTAGAGTGAAGGATCCTGGAGCGGCCCAGCAGGTTCTCACGGGTCCTGGAGCTGTGCAGAACGGCTAGTCAGAGGGACGTAGCGGACAGAGGCGTCATTCCGGACGCTGGTCGATCCATCGGCGTTCTTGTCGATGACCTGCAGGTCCTGGGAGTAGGTTCCTACAGGTATCACCATCCGCCCACCGGGCTTCAGCTGCTCAAGCAGCGGCTGAGGGATCACAGGTGCCGCTGCGCCCACATGAATCGCATCATATGGCGCTGTGTCGGGCCAGCCAAGCCTTCCGTCTGCAATTTTGAGAACGCCATTAAAACATCTCAAGCTTCAAATGATGTTTACTTTCATACTATCTTTGCTTTACCATGGTGTGCACAAGAGCATATCGAAAGATAGTACAGCAGTTAAGCAAATTTTAGAAGGTACAAACTGATCAGTTCAAAGAAAATTTCCTTGTTTATTGAATGACTCAACACACAAACCTGAAACATGAAAGAAAGCGAACCATCCTTCAGCAATGGAGCTGCAGCACTCCTTTCCACATTTTCAATAGAGGCAGCAACAAGTTCAGGAATGTGTTCAATCCCCACTGCACGCCCTTCTGGTCCAACCATCATTGCAAAACAAGCTGTCAAGTAGCCACTGCCTATGATAGGAACACATGAAGATGACAGTAGTTAGACAAAATGTCAGTTGGCTATTGACAAGCTGTTCGTACAGATACAAGTGTATTGTCTGAAGCAACTAAAAAAAGAGTGACCATGTATCAGACCGAGAGAAACACACCTGATCCAACGTCTAAAGCATGCATGCCTGGCTGCAAATGGTCCTTCAGCAGTTCTAAGCAGGTTGCATGCATGTGAGGAGCAGATATTGTTGCATTGTAACCAATAGGCATAGGACTGTCAATGTAAGGGGTGAAGCCTTTTGGTACAAATAATGCTCTGTCGATAGTTTCCATTACTTCTGCCACTTGATTCGTTCTAACAACACCATACTGCTTCAGGTACTCGACCAAAGCATTGTTCTTCTCTAGTGATCCTTCAGTCCAAAATTGCTGAAAGTTAAGCAATAGATGCTGAGATGTGTCCATCATACGTATTATACTTGACATCTCTATATGTTGAGCATAGATTTGCATCAAAGGACATGTGTGTTGTCAAATCATTCGCAATAAGTGAAATATATACGATTCAAGATCATTTTATAGAAATCATGCAAGTCCTGATTGTTTTACTAAAACAACTTTGCATTTGCTGGGAGCGCATAATTGCTAGCTCCTGCAAGACATGAGCTTCCTTCACACCGTAGAGCTAGGTGCAGATTTAACCTATTTTTCCAGTATTAGAGCACAACACTTGGATATTTAGCTACAAGCCTATAACAATAGTGAATTTTTAGCACCATAGCTTCGCTCACAACTGGACCTGGTAAAAGCCAAGTTAATACACATCTTACTCGTATAAATTTTCGAGTTGGTGGTGATGACCTGCCTGCCATCCCACTTCCCCTCCAAAAACTGACAGGTTGGGTATATCCATGAAGATTGATACACCACATGATGATACGATTGGACTAATTTTCATTATTACTTCCGTAGCGATACAGGGATTTAGATAGTCCCCCATAAATTCCGCAGACATAGACATAACCCCCCTCCTTCCATTGCTCCGCAGCTCTTAGAATCATATGCACCCTCTTCTAGTGCTCTACTTTCTCCTACTTTTTTCTTTGAAACGAGGCAAAATATTTCTACTTGCTCCTACTACAACCCACAAAATCGACTGGCCAGCAACCCTGACATCCGAATTCCTCACTGGAAACTAGACCTGCGACTGAGATTAAGTCCTAACTCCTAAATCGGCTTAAACTGGAAGGTGTAAATTAAGCACCTAATTGCTCGCAAGCTGGGATTCGGGCACGATGCAGCGCATGGGGAAAACGAGAGAGTGAGTGAGTGAGGGAGCAGCGCCATACCGCCATCCAGTGGTACGGGGAGCAGCGCCGCAGCGGCGGCGGCCTCAGGGGCGCGGCGAGGAGGTGGTGGAGGAATCGGCGGCGGGCGGCCGTGGCAGGCGACGGGAAGCAGGACGACGGGGACGCGGAGGCGGCGGCGATGGACATGGCGCTGGCGCGTGGAATCCGCTATAAGAGGCGGGAAGGGGACCGGGGGAACAGGTGTGGGAAGCTCGGCCACGGTGGCGGTGTGGAGCGGCGTCGTCTCGACAGGTGGGCGCGCCGAGGTGCTTCCAGTTCCAGCGTGAGAGACCGGCCGTGCATATCCACCAGAGTCTAGGCTTGACGGTCCCAGGCCAGTCACACGTAGCACGTGATCCTACTGTCCCCTCTGCCTCAGGATGGGAATGGGCCGGCCCGAACCTAGCCCCGGACCTAGCCCCCATGGCCTCAAGGCCAATTTGAGGGGCCACGGATCGACCCATTCCAAAAAAGGCTTTGGTCTCACTAGCCCAATGGGCAATTCGGGCCGGCCCAAAAATCTGGCTGTGATTTTTTTCACAGACTTATTACAGCTACGGAATATCATTTACAAGCAGCAAGCAAGCATCAGGAATATAAATGAAAAAAAATGATAACACGACTTCGACAAGGAAATTTACAGCAGTAAATGATACGAGATGATAACATGATCCATCATGGAAATCCTCCTCTACAGTAGTAAGATTAAGAGCAAAGTTACAAGCAGCAAGCAAGCAAAGAAATGATAGCACGTCCAGCATCCAATGGCTCATTCTTGAGCAACTAGCAAACATTTGAACTCGAACATATCAGCATTTTCATGACTTTCAAGGTTACTGTGCATTGATCCCACTTGTTTCAGGTTCCTCATCATCTGCATTTATTTAACACAGCAATATCAGAATATAGTTAGCTTTCTAGGAAGAGAAACGATCAACTAAACTTTAAGATTGAGCAAACAATAAAATGGGTACAAATATTGTACTTGCTTGCAGCTATTGAGTTTGAGATGCACTTGCATACAAGACCTAGATACGATTGACAAGTTACAAATATTGTGAATTCCTACAGTAGCAGAACTAGTGGTACTAAAATAACTACAGGATGCAGTTTCATGTCAGCATGTACTATTTAGAGTATATTTAGAAACAGATGGTACTATTTAGAGTATATTTAGAAACAGGACAGGTCTGATCATGCAGTTTATGGTGAAGAACCATGATGAAAAATGACAATACAGAGGAATATGAGATACCTTCCAACTCCAAAATGATGTCATGGACTGAAGCCACGTTGCGCTCGGTATTAGCTACAAAACATGATTAAAATATTTCATCAGTTTGTAAGCATTGGTGGAGGCCTTGACATGTTTCTAGTCAACTGTGAGCTACCATCATCTTCCATGTTTCTGGTCATAGGGAAGGTTGCAGGAGCAATGAAAACCAAAATATGTAACCTTTGCAAATAAAACACATGACTACATGATAGAATAACACTTCCGAGTGCACTTTTACTAGTAACAGGACAAGTATGTTGAAACTTTTACTAGTAAACTTCACTAGTTGATACTCAATCGATCTTGCTACTGGCACCACCACAGATCGAGCAAAGTTGTCACTCTGTCACATTTAAATAGTCATACAAGGATGGTTACAGTATCATTTCAGAAACAGGGCAAGTATGGTCACATTTAATCACCATCAGATGTAGTACACATTCCTTCCTAGCAAGCTGTAAGTACTAGCTAGGCTACTTACTAAAAGTGAAACTGAACTAAAACTGAACAGTTTAGAGCAGTTCATATCCACAAAATATTGGAGGTGCGTTAAGCAAAACCAGGGAACAAGCTAGGCAGAAGCAAACTGTATCAGTACTACTGATATATACTACCGTATCAGGTTATAAACTATCCACAGACTTGATAATATCAGGTAATGTTCCTATTCAGCAACTTCAAGGTGCTAGCTTTGATGGTCCAGGTTTCTGAAATTAAACTACTATGAAATCCAAGCCGCTGCCCTGACTAGGTAGCACCTGGACATGCAAGACTTCAGGAATCCAACAATAATCAAACGCCTACTAGCACGGAGCCTCCGTCACGGATAGTCTGTGGCTTTATACTACTAAGTGCACTGATTCAATACAAGAACAAATGCAGAAGGGCAAATACAAAGAACGGATAGAGCATGTGGAGGTAGGGCGCATGAGTCTATCTCACCTGTGCTCAATTCTTAGCACCAGCGTCGGGAAGGAGAGGAAGCCAACCAAAGGCGGGCTGGACGGCGAGCGGGACGAGACGGAGAGGAACAAGGCGTCGAGCCGGACGGCGACCTGGATGGTGAATTGGCCGCGAGCTCGACGGCGACCCAGACGACGAGGGGGAGGCGCGGCAGAAGCGGGACACCAGAGCGAGATGGCAGGGATGGTCCGGGCGGCCGGCGATGGCAGGGATGGTCCGGGGCCGCCGGCGACGGCAGATAAGGCGGCGGCTGGGTCATGTGGGAGAACACGAGATGAAGGCACGAACTCACGACCGGGTCGACCCACGGGTCACGCGGTGCCGGCTCTATTGGCCCCAGCCTCTATCAAGGCCGACCCACCTGGCCCAATGGCCTTGATTTTTCGGGCCGGGCCAGTGACCCGGCGGGTTGACCCGGACCATTCCCATGGTGACCTCTGCCGGTAAATTTATCCAGAGAAACATCGCACGAATTTGGTTGCAGACTGCGAATACAACTCCACAAATTACAGACTTCTGAATCTAGGCACCGCAGTGTAATCGCAAATCAGATGTGGGCATGGTAACTGCACAAGCATATGAAAGTTTACATTCTCATCAGTACACACTGAAGACTGGCAAAAGCTACATATGCAACACAACTCTAGTTGGCTAAAAGTTTAACCACATGATCCTGCCCCTGCCCGTGCAATACTGTTATGCCAGTGGTGTGGCATAACATCACCGGGTTTGGACGCCCTCGGGTAACCTCAGAAGTCCAGAAGAAGCTGTGGCAAAACTCGCTCTAGGTGGGTGGGCTCGATTGTGGTCGTCCCCTCTGCTTCAGCAATCACAGCAGACCGCTGAACAGCCTCTGCAAGAAAAAATAAAATCAGGGTTGAACTGCAGCAGCGGAATGTGTGTCTTACTTATTAGCATCATAGCATGAGGTACTGCAATTGTTGGCGATACGAACCTGCGACGAACATCCGAAGAAGTTCGCAGCTCACTTGAAGTGCACTTACGCACAACGGAGGACCTGGTAGCAAACCTCTGCACGGCTCTGCCGCGATGGCGATTTTGGCGAACTGCCGGTGATTGGCGTGATGCCGCTCGATCTCTCCTCCGATTCTTCGAATCTCCTCATCTTCGACATTCTCCCTTTGCCCTGCGGGCCTCTGGCCAAAATCCCTCTCTCAGTTTTCCCTTCCCATTGAAGCCCTAGCTGAATCGACCGCCGGTGCTGCCGCCGCAGCCCAGCGTCCACCGATCCAAAATCTAGTCCAACAAGCTGTTTCCCCTCTGTATCTATCTGATCTTTCAACTCGTCTCTACCCACCACTTGCGGATTATCTCGCGTTCTTCCCCAAATCCCATCCCTATCCAGCGCTATCACCTGTTCCCGCTTTCTCCTGGACTGTTGTTTGGGTGTTCTGAGATTGATGGCCATGGGTAAGCTCCCTGTCGCCCCTGCTGCGGAGGCAATTACTGTGGGTCGTCCATTTGGTGTAGGGTTGCATCCTGCCATTGGAGATGCTCGCACGGTGGCTCCCCCTGCTGCGGCTCTCAAGTTCATCGCTTGGAATTGTCAAGGTAAGGGCAAGAGTCTTCGCAATTCCAGAAAAATGGAGTATCTAGACAAACTGATGCATTCCACCGGTGTACAGATAACTTTCGTCTCAGAAACTAGGACGTCTAGGTGCACTTCTGCTCAGCTTAATGATCGTTTTAATACTAATGCTAGTTTTGTGGTTCCTTCGAATGGTCTCTCCGGAGGACTGTGGTTACTTTGGTCTGAAGACATTAATCTCTCAGTCAAGTTCTCCGATAGCAATATTATCTTAGCTCTAGCTGTGTATATCCCCACTAATGTTCAGTTTGTGCTTGCCTGTGTCTATGGAGACCCCATCACCGGCTTACTAAAATGATTTGGGAAAATATTTCCAATTTTGTGTATGATAATCTTGGCAAGCCTGTAGTATGTTTAGGAGATCTTAATAATATTATGTATGATATGGACACCTCCTCTATTAATTTTCATTATAGTCGTATGCGTGCCTTCAATGGGTATGTAAAGCAATGTGGTCTGTTTGATCTCGGTTTTTCTGGTCCAGCTTACACGTGGACAAATAGACGTTTTTCTACTCACCCTGTGTTTGAAAGGCTTGATCGCTGCTTGGCAAATGCTGAATGGTGTGATCTTTTTCCTAACACTAATGTCTTCAATTTACCTATTATGCTCAGCGATCATGCTCCTATTCTAGTTTCCACCGATTCAAAATTTCGCAAGCCTAGACTTACTTTTAAATTTGAAAATTGGTGGACCTTCGAAGATGACTTCCAAACTGTTGCAAAGACTGCTTGGGATGCTACTGTGAACAAATCTTTCCATGCCAGAACTACTAACCTTGCAGGTACTTTAAAGAAATGGTGTAAGAAGAAAAAGCCAATTCAACAAGAACTGGATTGCTTGCAGGGCCAGATCAAAGACATACAAATGCAGCCACTGTGGCAACAGGACCACACTTTAGAAGCTAAGCTGGTGGCCCAGTATGAGGTAAATCTGACCAAACTTACTGAATATTACCGACAACGAGCAAAAAAACATTGGGCTACCCATGGGGACAGAAACACAGCTTTCTTTCACAATGCGGTACAAAAACGTAAACGCAGGAATCGTATTGTATCTATACATGATGCTCATGGTAATGACTTATTTGATCCAAAGGAAATTGCTAATGAGTTTGTTCACTACTTTCGGTCCATCTTTACCTCGTCTACAAATAGAGTTACCCATATTCCAAATATGAATGTCCAAAACCATGCAGATGACTTCACCAACTCTGTGCCGAATAAGCAGGAAATTCTGGATATTCTCAAGGCCATGAAGAGAAATGCTTCACAGGTCCAGATGGTTTTAATGTTGCCTTTTATGTTTCAGCCTGGGATTGGATTGGGGATGATGTAACAAAAGTGGTTGCGAACTTCTACAACTCAGGTATCCTCCCACCACATCTCAACGACACCCAAATCGCTCTTATTCCAAAAAAACTTGTTTGTCACCTACCTTCTGATTTTAGGCCAATAAGCTTATGCAATGTAGTCTATAAGGTTATTGCAAAATCTTTAGCAAATAGACTTAAAATGCATCTTCCTGATTATATTGACCCATCTCAACAAGCTTTTATTGAGGGTAGACGCATCAGCAATAACATAATTGTCGCGCAAGAGATAGCCCACTCTTTTTCCCTTAAGTCTTGGAAAAGCCAGGATTTTCTGTTAAAAATTGACCTCGCAAAAGCTTTTGATAGAATAGAGTGGCATTGTATTGTTTCAGCTCTATCACGTAGAGGGCTTCCTGGTCATTTCATAAAACTTGTGTACGCATGCATATCATCGCCAACTTTCTCTGTAATCATTAATGGTCAGTCTTATGCGAAATTCAATAGCTCCAGAGGTATTAGACAAGGGTGTCCTTTGTCTCCATATCTTTTTGTCCTTGCTGTCAATGAACTTTCTTTAAAGCTACAGGATGCTCTGCAAGCCAATCATCTCACAGGTATTTCTCTTGGACCAAACTGCCCTCCTATGCACTCCTTGATGTTTGCCGACGATCTAATAGTTTGTGGTAAAGCTAATATACAGGAGGTACAAACAATATCTAATATCTTAAATCAGTTCTGCCATGATTCAGGTCAAATTCCCAACTGGAATAAGTCTGGAATTCTCTTTAGCAACAATGTTCCTTTGCAGGATAAAGAAAACATTAAGAGAATTTTCCCAGCACCCAATATTGACAAATCCTTTGTTCATTTGGGGCACCCACTTATTTTGCCTTCTAAGGACAGAGCAGCAGCTTATGCTTTCATTTACGATAAATTCAAATCGAAACTCTCTGCCTATAAAGCCAATCGTCTCTCGCATGCAGCTAGACTTACTCTAATTAAATCGGTCTTCGCCTCTATTCCTGTTTACTACATGTCCAATATACTTTTCTCAAAAAAGTTTTTAGCTAAGCTCACCGCTATTATTAGAAACTTTGGTGGACAGGTGTTAAAGATGACCAAACAACAAGAAGCCTTTGTCTAAGGGCATGGGCGGATATTTGCACGGATAAAAAACTTGGTGGTTTAGGCATAAGGAACTTGCAGGCGATCAATCAAGCCTCATTCTCTCGGCGGCATGGAGACTTGCAAAGGAACCACAAAGCCAGCTGGCCCTAATACTCAAGGCTAAGTATCATCATGACACAACTATTTGGAGAGCAAAGCCTAACACACCGAAGTCTGCTTTCTGGACTGCAGTTTTGAAGGTAAGGCCTCTTCTCATTTCAGCATCTATTTATCAAATTGTAGATGGAAATAGTTCAGTGTGGAGCACCCCTTGGTTTGAAGGCTGGGAAAACATATATGATAACCTCCTCATACAACCCCACCCTTTTAACTACCCTGCCCAAATTAAGGACCTATGGATTCCTGGTCAAAAAGTTTGGAATGTAAACCTGATAAATATGTTATTTTCTCCTACAATAGCTGATAAAATAATTCACACTCCGATTATTTGTACTGCTGGCCAAGACATTCTTGTTTGGAAGCTAACTCCTACAGGTCTGTTCTCTTCCAAAAGTGCATACAAACATAGCTTTGCCAATCTTCAGCTTCCTTCAAGACAAAGACCAAAACCCGTGCCACCGCAGATTATAGCATTACTCAACCAGGTATGGAAAGAGAAGCATATGGCTCCGAGAGTCCAAACCTTCGCTTGGAGACTTCTGAGAAATGCACTTGCTACAGGTAAAAGGGCAGGGGCTTACTCAAAGTATATTGATGAAAATTGCACTACTTGTGGAAATACTGAAGATGAAATGCATCTTTTTTTCTTATGCCCTTTTGCAAAAGCAGCTTGGTATAGTTTCCCATGGTTTATTAAAACCGATTTCATTGCCCAACATAATAGTTCAGTTCCACAAATGATCCAAGCCCTTCTCACTTCCAATCACCCACAAATAAATGTTGTCTCATTGTATACCTTCCTATGGTGTATTTGGAAATCTCGGAACGACAATCGCTTTTGCAGGAGTACTAGGTCTCCTTCCCAGGTATTTGCAGCAGCAACAGCGATCATGCAAGGAGCTAATCTGGAGGTTGCAGCTCTGTCTCCGGACTACAGAGTAGTCAACTCGCCTGAAACTGACAGGGCTGTGCCAGTGCCAACTCTTTCGCAAAGACAAGATCACTTGACAATGCAATCCACACCGGCTCCTGGGAGAACAATCACGGACATCTCCTGTTTTTCAGGTCCTATCGTCTATACAGATGCAGCTTGGAATCCAGGACTTGAAGGTCAGCCTTCTGTAGCGGGAATAGGTATATTTATACAATTTGCAGGTGATCGACAATGCTCGAAGCTATGTATCTCGGCTGTCTCTCCACCAGCAACGTCGGCTATCCAGGCCGAAGCTTTTAGCATGATGTTAGCATACAGGATTGCGGAGCTGCTTCATATTCAGCAGGGCACATTTCTGACGGACAATGCGATTCTGGCGACAGCTATGGCGGCCAGCAAGCCCATTCTTGCTCCAGGTCATTGGACTATAAGACCCCAGCTTGCATGCATAACAACTTCTTCAGCCTTTGATGCTACAAGAATTTATCATATCAACAGGACCTACAACTTCCGAGCACATCATCAAGCTAGATTAGCTATCAAAACTCAAAACTCTCCTTCGAGATTCAAATGTCTAGGTTCAGGCAATGGCTCTTGCCTTAATGCAGCACTGTTCGCACTGTCTTCTGCATTGCAATGTAAGGTTGTACATGTACGATGTTGCTAATCAATGAAATGCTGTTTGTTCAAAAAAAAAAAAAAAGAAGTGCACTTGCATTGGCTGCACAGGGTTAATAAATTGTCATCATCACTATGGGTTAACAAACCTAAGGTTGGAAGTTTTCAAACAAAAATCTATTCGATCGCCAATTTCACTATTTTTGTTCCTCTTTCGATAAAGGCCATGTCAGTAATGAATGACTGAAAAGTGATAATCAGCATAGCATGGCTAAGAGCAGACAAAATCCTGATATGGATAACTGAAATAGTGTACAAAATCAGTGGTATGCTTGGGAAGAAGACACGGCGAAATCAGGGTGTGAAGGACGCCTACAGTTTAACTTGAAAGTGTGTGCGTCAGGCGCAAGCAGAATCGACAGTTGCTGAACTAGCAAGAACAAAGCATCACTTATCATCTATAAAACGGCATCATTTACCAGTGGTTTTCTTGCTCCTCCTTGACGTCTCCGGAACAGGCTGCCAATAAGAAATGGAAAACATTCTCATCCGATATTCTTAGCAAGAAAAAATTCAGAACAATACTGTCAGAGAGAAGAAGAAAATTCAGAGCGTTTGTCTGTCTGACAGCCTGACAGGGTTTCAATTGGAGTATGGAACCACCTCGATTTCTATGACCTCGTCGTCGCCGCCGCCCCTCTCGGCCCGCCGGCTTCACACGAGCTTGAATATCGCGTGGATCAGATCCTGCTCAGGCCCCCACATCTCAGCAAATCCAGCATCCGGAAGAACAAAAGGTCCAGAGAGAAGAAAAAAAAAGGAACATTCGATAGAGGAACGGTACTGGTTACTAGTGGGGTTGAGCTCACCGGACTGAAGGTCTCGCCGCGCGCCTCGCGGTGGTCCGCTTCATCTTCCATGGCGACTTCAACTGTGCGGTTTCGCCGGAGCGGCAGACGCAGGGAGCGAGGTGGGCGGGATGTGGCCTGTGGGGAATGAGTTAGGGCATGGAAGCGCGCGAAGGTGTTCGTTTCTGGGCCACGGTTTTCTGGAGCCGTTGCTCGGTGGGCTGGGCTTGGTTTGGTTTCTGTAGCTCGACTGGGCTTCTTCTAGTGCTTCTTCTAAGGCTACTCCGGATTTAGAGATCTAGAGTTGTTTAATCTGGCTTTGCTAGCAAGACAGTCTTGGAGAATTTTACAAGAGCCTTTGTCTTTGAGTGCTAGAATTTTAAAAGCTGTATATTTCCCGAACAATCAATTTTTGGATGCAACTTTGGGGTCCCATCCATCTCAGATTTGGAGAGCAATTTTGGATGGTAGGGATATTATGAAACAGGGGATAATAAGAAGAATTGGTGATGGTGCCTCGACATCAATTTGGTCAGACAATTGGCTGCCTCGTGAAACCCTCCCAAGGCCATTATTGTCAAGAGTAGATGACCCGCCACAATTTTTTTGAAACGGATGACCCGCCACAATTGGTTCAGGAGCTAATCGATCACACGTCTGCAACATGGAGAGTTGATCGGGTTAGAGCGGTTTTTCTTCCTATGGATGCTGATTTAAGTCTCAGTATACCGCTGTGCACTAGTACCATGTCTGACTTTTGGGGATGGCAGTTTGAGAGGAAAGGTATTTTTAGTGCAAGATCGGCTTACCGCATGATAGTGGCTACTAAGTACAGAAGAGAGAATTGGTTGGATGCGGCTGCAGGTTCCTCAAATTCAACCTCTGAAGCTAAATCTTGGGAGTCCACTTGGAAGCTGAAAGTACCACCAAAGCTGAGATTTTTTATGTGGAGATTAGCCCAGCAGTCAATACCTTCAGCTGATGTCCTCCACAGGCGAAATATGGCACCTTCGGATGCTTGCTCGCTTTGTGGTGGAAGTGATTCATGGCGACATTCTTTGCTTGATTGTCCTATGTCTAGGAGTGTTTGGGCCCTTGCGGATTGTGAGTTGGTGGATCGGATGAGGGGATGCGGTGAACACATTGCAAAAAATTGGCTGTTCGAGATGCATGATTCACTAGCGCATGCAAAGTTCACTTGCATGGTGGTTACTTTGTGGGCTATTTGGTCATCAAGACGAAAGGCTATACATGAGAATATATTTCAAAGTCCGTTGTCCACTAGCTATTTTGTTCGGAACTACATTGAGGAGTTCACGGCTACTATGACAGCACCGGTGGGAAGAGCTCAGGTCACCACAAGAGCAGCTCGCCGGTGGTTACCTCCACTGAATAACTGTGTGAAAATCAATGTTGATGGAGGTTTTAGTGGAGACTCAGAAACATGTGCTGCTGCAGCTATTTGTAGAGATTCATCGGGGCTATATTTGGGTGCTTCAGCTTTAGTCATATATGGAGTGACAGATCCTGGGACTGCTGAAGCCCTCGCTTGCTTGCCGTGAAGGTCTAGCGTTAGCACAGGACCTTAGGGATGGCACCCGCAGGTTATGGGTAAGGGTGGAGCCACCCCATACCCTTACCCCCTTAATCTTGCCCGTCACCCGTACCCATACCCTTGTGCGGGTATAACTTTTTCTCATACCCTTCACCCGACAGGGTAAAAGGGTACCCACGGGTAAAAATACCCGCGTTTGCAACAACAGATTCAGTAGAAAATAATCATAAACAATATCATATAATCATATAATTTTAATCAGCAACACATTTAAAATCGGAACACATACTTATAAATAGTAGCACATTGTCAACAACAACACATTGTAAAAATCGGTACATGGGTACGCGGGTATGGGTTATACGAACCCATACCCGTACCCTCTCTACCCGATGGGTACGAGATTTCCCCATTTACATACTCATGGATATTTTTTCTTTCCAAACCCTTACCCTAATAGGGTTTTTACCCGCAGGGTACGCGGGTAAAGGGTACCAATTGCCATCTCTACAGGACATGTTGGTTGATAGACTTCACGTTGCTTCTGATTGCAAGGCTGTTGTTGAAGATATATCGAGTTCTTCTCTGGGAAAGTATGGTGCAATTGTGAGAGAAATTCAACGACGTTCACAGGAGTTTGTTTTCTGTAGTTTTTATCATGAAAGTAGAATTTGTAATTTTGAGGCTCATAATCTCGCAAAACATGCGCTCGCTTTAGGGCCTGGTAGACAAATTTGGTTAGGTACTCCTTATGATCCAGGCATTGTACCTGTACACATTTGTGTGAATGAATAAAGTGGCGAGATTCCCCTAAAAAAAAACTAGTACATTGGTAAATTGTCATTTGTTCTCTAAATTCTGTTGGCTGGAAAAGCAAAGTTCCCTCCGGTCTTCGACCAAGTTCCATCATCCGTTGTACACTAGTCGTAAAGTTGTCCGAAGACAGTAGAGCCATCTCGCGCTCGAACGCAGCCCCAATGACACTTCATTTCCTAATCCTGTCATTAGTCCACGTGGTTAGGCGTCTCGTTGATTACGGTTGGCGTAATCGAACCGGTCTCTGTCTTCCTTAACAAGGTGGGTCGCGACGGTCGGAAAAAGGCGAATACGACCGTGAAGACAGACACCATCACAACCGTAGCCGGCCGGTCGCTTTTGAAATACAGTAGTATAAGAGTTTCGGCTTTCTGCTCTGCTTCCATTCTCTGGACACCCGATTAAAAATCGCTCACGTTAACACGCTTTCGATCGTGCCTAAACGGGCACATCTACATCTACATCTACATGCATGTACGTAACCGGGCATGTTCTGTCGCCAGAGCAGCCCTAATTAAGAGTGCGGCCGGATAAACGTCTACACAATAGTAAATCACTTGTGGATGTGATTAAGCTTAACATTAACATTGATGGAAGTTTCCTAGCTATAGAGGGTAAAGGACGTTGGGGAGTGATCGCGCGAGATGCGAACGGCGACGTGTGTGTTTCAGCAGAATTGATCATGCCCAAGATCGCTACATACTGAAGCTGAAGTGTGCCTCTAAGCCATGTCCCTTGCCAAGCAGTGGGGTAAGCACCGTATACATGTGGAAACCGATGCACAAATGCTCGTCTAGGCTATCTCGTCGAAGGAGTTTGATATTGCACCAAACGGAGTGTTGTTCCGGGAGGTCAAAACTTTAGCTCATTTGAATTTTACGTTTTTTTCAATTTAGAATTGCCCACGGGCTTGAAAGTGTCTGACGCCAAGCCGAATGGCCGGGTGAGTCCCTACTTTCGCCCAACGTCTAGTTGTCAGCGATTCTGCTGAGCAGTTTGGTTAATGAAATGCATAAAATTCAAAAAATAAATAAATAATGGGTTAGGAGCGATAATTTTTCTGGACTAGTGCCGTTTAGACGCGTCTGTTTGGGAGGTCAAATCTGCGCCCCCCTGATGGCCTCCGAGTACCGAGATATGCACATACTGTCAGCGTCAATCCACCTTATCCGAGTCATGGGCCTCGCTTGTCTTCAAGCTTCCTGGCTGGGTCATGGACACCGGTGACAGTTGACCAAACACCCGGCCGGGTTCTGTTGTTTAAGACCTTTTTTTTTCTCTCTCTTTCGCCTACGGTACGACGTGGTGCGAAGCTTCTGGAAGGGGAGTAGCACAGCTCCAATCATGCCGCAGCAGTGGAGTAATTAAGAGGGCATCTCCGGTGTTGTATATAACTCTTTCATAATTTCGTAAGATAAATCTCAAAAGAAAGAAATCTTAAGATATACGTCTTCTTTTTAAGCAAGTATTTTTTGCATTGGCACATTATGGATGCCCGTTCCAGTCCCTGGGTGCTGTTTCGTTCCCAGCATCCATCAGCAAACCAGAGATCATGGCGCCAGCGATGGTCCAAGTCAGCCTCTTCACACGCATATATAGATCGATCTGGCCTAGCTTAGCTACCTGTTGACATGGCTTACTACAGTAGTCGTCGATCGATCCAGTTGACAAAATTAATGATCAAATATTCCGAACGAACGCCGAGGCGATCATGCATGTATGTACGCAACCTAACTTTCCTGCTCCTCCGTTGAAACCACGCAAGCGATGGTTTCGGGGTAGCTCGGGGAGGAAACCGGCCACTTGTTTCTGACCTCGCCGTGGCGTCTTGCAATCAGGCTAGCTTCAGGCTGACGGTGACGAGCTTCAGCAAATGCATGTGGCGCATTTTTAAAAAAATGGGCGCATCATGGATTCATTTGTGTCAAATTGTATTTCTTTGTTGTTATACAAAACATGCATGCATCTGGAGTATGTCAGGTTGCATACCGGCGCCCGATCCATCCGGATTCGTGTACAAACTTTAACGATTTAGTTATACACAAGTTTAGATGGGCTATACAATTTGTGCTAATATGCAATGCGAGAACTCCCCTCCATAGGTTTAAAAAAAATACTACAATTTGTGCTACGTTTCACTTGTGCGGGCCTATGCCGCTATGCGGGACGCCGCGTGACACCCTTACGAGTACGTCCACGTGATCAGGAGTCAATACGGCATATATTTCCAACACCTACTTCAAGCATATGCAAAATATGTGCTTGGCGACTTCAGCATTTGAAATGGGTAAAGTTAGATGCCGAGTGAAGTGCTCCATTGCATTGCATTTGACTTCAGACGTGTGTACCGGTACCAAATCAACTAGCCAAGCTCAAGAAAAGGATATATCAGCCAGGCCGGAATGGATCGATTAATTTAACAAGACAAGAGGTACGTGATTGATGGAGAGAGCGTGTGGATAGTGGCCGATTAATCAAATCCCAGTTCCTACTCCCGCCACTGCTCCTCCTCCATGGATAGATTCTCGGAGCCAACCGCGACGATCCCGCTCCGCCTAATCCGCTCCCTCTGTTTAATTAATTCCATCTGGCTTTCCCGCTACGCCCATTGGTTCGTCATCACTTCGTCGCCTAGCTCGCATGGTCTTGAAATTAGTTTACCCTGTTTCCATCGGAAAGATACGGCCAGCTCCTGTTATCTGCCCGTGATCACCAGACGAGATAAGAACACACCTGCCTGCATCGTTTCTTACAGTTTCGTTGTGTAAACTGGCACTGGACATGAAAGAATTAACCGGGCTCACGCGCGGTCACCACGCACCAACCCCGTGGCCGAAATGTCTCCATTTTTTTTTTTTTGCACAAGAAATGTCTCCATAAAAAAGGCTACTCCGGACACTGGACACAATGTTTTTGCCTCATGAATGTAGATGTAACCAATATGAAAAAATATATTTTTTATTTTCAAAATGTCAAAAATTTCTAAATAAAATGTCGGTTGTACATCTGGACATTCTATATTCGCACATAAAATTTCGTGAAAAAAGATGTTTTTTGTGATCTCTGTAAAAAACTAATAAATGTTTTGTCTAAATTCATTTTGGAGCACTAAAAATTGTCCTTTTACACAGATTTACGATTTTTTTTGTGCGAACATAGAATATCCGGGTGTACATGCGAACTGTTTTTTTGATTGTTTTCTGACTTTTTTTAAAACGGGGGCAAAACCTTTGCCCCGTCTATTAATTAGGAAGGAGTTTACAAGAAAACAAATTTGTGGCCAATATTACAAAACGTACTACTCTCGCGGCATCAATTCGCCCAACCGTTTGGCGCCCGCTAAAACCCACAACCTGGGCTCTTTCTTAATCTTATCTATAATAACTAGGAGTGGAGAGTGCTTGTTTTGGAAGACCCTTGCGTTGCGCTAATTTCAAATCTACCAGGTGGTGAGCGATGTGAGCGTGTCAACAAGTGAATGCACGGTTGCCAACGTACATATATAGAGTGGCGAATCTTATCACTACTCTCCAACAAGCGCACGGCTCATCAGTTCGCATGCATGCTCACGCGCGTAGGCTCCAGTCTGCCCACGCCACCGTGAAAGCTACTCGACTCCGGCCCCATCTCCAGCTCTCCGACGATAGATACTTGGCCGCTTTACAGCTGAGTGGATTGCCCATAGGCCATAGCTAGCTGGTCCAACTATCTACTCCCTCCGTTTCAAATTAATTAACTTGCTATCCATCAAATGTGGATGTATCTATACATGTAACATGTCTAGATACATCCACATGTGATGGATAGCAAGTCAATTAAATTGGAACGGAGGGAGTATATGCTACAAGGCACACTAGAAGTTGGCATCCCCAGCAGTGGTGCTTCAAATGCGTGTGGTCCTCGCAAAACGGTGGTGTTGCGAAAATATCACGGGAAAGTGATCGAGCATTTGGTTCCATCAGTTCGCTAGCGTGATCGGCGGTTCGAATCTGCTTGTTGTGTGCCCACGCCGACATGAAAGCTAAGAAACTCCATGTCGATCTCCAGCTTACCTGGCAGTGGACACGCCCGCTTTCCAGCTGCATGGATTGCTCAAAGGGCCACAAATCCAACTTGGTTTGCGTAAGCCACAATACATACTGTTGCTATCCCATTTTTGGGGTAAATTCTTCGAGTACTACTTATGATCCATAAAAGGAAAACAAATAATTTTGAAAGTTTTCGGGAGAAACATTTCTAAGTTAGACCATCTACAAAGAAATACATACTGATGTGCAAAATGTCAGAATACTAGGAGTACTTGTATATTTCTAGATTTGCCACAAAATATTTTGTGTTAATGTATACTTGTTTTTATGTGACACAACATGTTTGCAAAAAAGTAATTGTGAGAGTGCCTTCTTGACATATAACTTGCAGATGTGGATTTCAGGCCAATAATTAAAAAATCAGTATTTTGATTTTCATCGACCTCCAATGAAAATTCCATGAATAGAAAAAATTGAGAACAATAATGGAAATGTATTAATAGGGAACTAAGTATAAAACCGGCATGTGTAAAAGCGAAATTCATTGTGAAAATTTGTAGCTGAATTTACAAGTGTGAAAAAATAGATTTATTTTAAAAATTGAGTTCCAACTCGTGAAATATCTCAGGCATATGTTGCATAAGGGTGTCAACTTGTATGGGTTCGGATTTTTGGCATAAGTAGAATCAGAGACCGGCAAAGACATTTTCAAAAACCTACTATGCGTATTTAGGTGTTCGGATGGTATGTGGTTGTATCCCTAACTCAACAATAATCAAAAGAAAAATATGTTAGAATAGTATGCGTATACGACTAGAGATAGAGTAGGATTATGGAGATCATTTTGGATTCCAAGTCATTAGCTAGACGTGAAGGAGAGTGTTAAAGTATAAATATATTGTCAAGCACTTTCTACCAGTTCGGACTTTTGTGATAGGGCGATCGATCACATCCGCGCTTGATTGATCTCTCATGCTCGCATGTGGCTACTCCTACCGCCCAACTCCTTCCCGCTCGTTCCTTATGCCGCCAAGCCTACCGCTAACGATGTAGTCCACACTCCGGATGGCAATGGATACCCGCAAACCCGATACCCGACGGGTACCCGCCTTAAGTGGGGAGGGTATGGCATAGAAAAAACCCACGGGGTAGTTAGCAGGAAAATTCCATACTCATCGGGTATAGCGGGTGCGGGTATGGGGGTGCCAAACCCATACTCGCCAACCCGCACACCCGACAAGAATTCGTGGACACCACGTGTCACACACACAGCAAGCACACAACACCCACCACGCACGCACCCACGCCACCAGCCCACCACGCACGCATCCATTTATCCATCCACGCACAGCAGACAGCACCCACGCATCCATCCACGCACAACACCCACGCACTCACGCCAGCACACACACAGGCACACAGCAAGCTCGCACCCACGCCCCCGCACACACGCGCTATTCTTTCTCTCTCTCCCCCGCAGAGCTCTCGATCCCATCGGCCGCCGCCGCTGCACAACCTCCTACGCCGCCGCTGTCGCGTATCCTCTCCCTCCGCGTCGTCGGCCGCCGCCCCACTCTTTCCACGCCACCGCTCCGCCCCTCTCCCTCCGCTCCGACCCTCTCCATCCGCGCCGCCGGCCGCCGTCCCTCTCCGCGCCGCCGCGCCGCCCTCTCCCTCCGCACCGCTGCTCTGCCCTATCCCTCCACACGCCGGCCGCCGCCCCCCTCTCTCCGTGCCACTTGCTCGTCCCTCCCCTTTCCCTTCTTACGCCGCCGCCGGCCGAGGTCGAAGACCACGAATAGAGGAGCGGCTTCGGCGACTAGCAGCGCCAGGGGAGATGCCTAGAGCCCCAGATCGATCCGATTTCGCGGGTACCCGTCGGGTGGCGGGTACCCGGCGGGTGGCGGGTATGGGAAAATTGTGTACCCGCCGGCGGGTATGGGGCGGGTGGCGGGTGCGGGTAGAAGGTGCGGGTACGGGTATGGGGGTGCCAAACCCGTACCCGAACCCGGCGGGTGCCATCCGGAGTCCACACGCGAGCACTGCTCCTGCCACTCCTTCACCACTCCTACCCCATGCTCTTCTCCTCCGTGGAAGCTCTACAGGTCAAACAGAACCATGGCCACGATAGAGTTTCAAATCCACAATCTCTATCATGCTCAGGTCCAAGGAAGATGGGGGTATGGAGTGGGGGTCGAAGCGGATGAATTCAAATTGATAGGGCTTGGCTCCAGAGAGATTTCGGTGACCCTGATTCACCACAAGCGCGTCGATCTAGTGTGGTCGGTGCTGTAGCACAAGCTTCAACTTTTCCACTATCAACCCCAAAAAACCCAACTCTGCCTTACGTAAAGTTGCCAGAGTACGATTAACCTCTGGATTTGAAATCACTACTTATATACCTGGTATTGGCCATAATAGGTTTAATAATTTGTTTGATGTTGCATACATTTGTTGAATTTGTAACAAAGTCATATATGATTTTGTCGGGAAAGTACACATGATATGTGCAAAGTTTTATAGGCGAGTTTGCTACCAGCTTAATTTTTTCTCGATTTTTTTATGTTGCATACGTACTTTAAAAATATTGCAAAAACATCTTTCTTTTGTTGCACTAATATTTTCAAAATGTCGCGGATCTTTTTTTTCACAATTTGTGTAGCATCTTCCCGGAAAATTTGTGTTACCACTTTTTTGGTGCATTTTTGTTTTCAAATGCTACCAAATTTTTGCACGGTTACAATATTTTTACGAAAACATGATGTGAAAAAATATTGTATAACCAACGATTTGTCGCATTACTATTTTGAAAATTGTGAAACATTTGTATTTTTGTGACATCTTCTGGAAAAAATTGTTGCAATTTATATTCTCTACAGCGTGAGAATTTTGTTGTGAAACAACGAATTGTTCAAATTCACCCTGATGGTCAATCGGAGGATGGGGTAAACGACCGATTTCGTTCACAGTGTCGGATGACCGACCGTTAGCGTCGCCCTAATCAAACTCTAGATTGGCGTGATGTATATATTATTATAGGGGATTTATGTTGCATGTATGGATTATTGACTTGTGACGAAATTGAAGTTTTGAAAGAATTTAACTGAACTCCAAAAATACAGGTAGAATACCACCCTTTCATGTATATACACGGACGCACGGTAGAGTACCGTACATGTCGAGTCTCAACACTTAAGATCAATCAAAAAGAGGAAAATCACTCTTTTTCCAAAGCCAAAAAAATCGTAACAAATCGAACCTGCTGCTACAAACCCGCCGTCACCCGCAACGACCAGACCCGCACCTCGCCGTCAAAGCTCGCGCTGCACACCCTCCATTCCTCGTCGTCGCCGTCTCCCCCCTGCCGTCGCTTCTGCCCCGGAACAAGAGCCACCGCGACCGAACGGACGGCGCTGCCGTGCCCGTCGATGACGGCGACGCACGTGTGCCCCCGGCCGTCCGCCTCGCGACGCCAGGCCCGGACCGTCTGGTCGGCCGACCCGCTGACCACCAGCCCGTCGTTCCCCGCGCAGGCGACGGAGAGCACCGCCTTGCGGTGCCCCCTGAGCGCCCCGATCGCGACCATGTGGCTGGCGCTGTCCTCCCGCTCCCACACCACGACGCAAAGGTCGTTGCCGCCGGAGTACATCACCTGCCCCCCGCAGCAGACGGCCACGGCGTTCACCGCCGCCTTGTGGCGCGAGAGGGTGGCGACCAGGTAGTAAACCGGCTTCTTCTTGCCCTGGCGAAATCCCGCGGTCTTGTCACCGGACGCAGGCCTGGGCGCCCAGACACGGACGCGCGTGTCGGCAGAGCCGGTGTACACGGTGCCGTCGGGCGCGACGGCGACCGCGTTGACGGCGTCGTCGTGCGCGGCCAGCGACTGCAGGCAGCAGAGCGACGGGACGGCCCACACCTTGAGCGTCCTGTCCCAGGAGACGGAGAAGAGGAGGCGGCCGTCCGCGGAGGCCGCGACCCCCGACACGGCGTCGGCGTGCTCGATCCAGAGGCGGCGGTGGTGGCGGCGCACGGGGACGTGGTTGGAGGGGACTGGGAAGCGGCGGAGGCGGTCGGAGACGGTGGGGAGCTCCGCGGCGAGGCGGATCCGGGCGGGCAAGCGCGTGGAGGCACGCCAGAGGCGCAGCCGCCCGTCCTGGCGGCCCGTGATCACGGTTGCCCTGTCGCCGTGGACGTGCGCCACGCACTTCACGGAGCCTGCGGTGGAGGTGGAGTCCGTCGGGTCGGAGGTGGATGTCGCGTCGAGGGTGGAGTGGTCGTGGAGCGCCACGGAGGTTGGTCTGGCGACGACGAAACCGTCCGCCGCCGGCGCGACGGCGGCTGCGGGCGACGGCGTGGTCGCCGCCGTGGTTGGGACCAGCGTGGCGAGGTGTTTGAAGGAGGTGGCGGCATTCGACGTGGCTGCGGCGGAGAGGGAAGGCAGGGACGTGGAGGACGAGGCCTCCGACACTTCGGCCGTCGCGGCGGACGACGACGTCGAGACGGTGGACGAGGACGTTGACGCGGAGGAGGTCGAGCCAAGTTTGTTGCTGCTCCCGTCGCTGCCGGCCGCGGTGGCGGTGCCCGTGGCCATGCAGAGCCGCGGGAGGAGCTTCATCGACCCGGAGAGGTAGCGGCGCCGATATGTTGCCACCAGTGCGTGGGTGGGCGCTGCTCGAGTGAAATGAAAATGGGATGGCCGCGCTCGATCGAGCGGTTGGACAGCCTATTTGTACGCGCGGGGGGGGGGGGGGGGCGGGAAATCGGACGGCTGTGGCTGGAATCGCCACGCGCGCAGCGAGACTCCTAGAGGCCGGACGGGTTCGACACGACCGGTCTGTGCTCGCTTTGGACAGCCGGCGACAAGGTGTCGGGCGGTGTATGCGCTGCGCTGCGATGGCTGGCCGCCGGCAGTCGCCGTCGCCACGCGTCAGCGTGCAACGCTAGCCGCTCGGTTCTCCGACCTCGCTTTCAACGGCACAGTACACCGTCCGCTTGATATCTTTCGAATGAACAGAGTCAAGTGTACGTGCTCCCCTCTCGCGTTGGCGCGTTGCTCCCGTCAGGGAACGGGCCGGCCTCCGATTCGGCTGAGTGAATCCCGCAACGTGCGCTGCACATGAGATGATCGATTGAACTCCTGCTCTCCTTTCTATTTTGTCTGCATCCCATGTCAAATTATCGAGACTCGATGCAGGCTCTGAACAGACTTGTCAGGCTTCCTCGCCCGGATCTCGACGCCATTTAGAACCTCTGTTATGGGCACGCTGGCCTCGGCTTTAGTCCACGACAAGGAGGTTGAGGCGCCGTCGGCGCGAAGGAGCATCAGGTTTGCCGAGCTGCACCCTCAGGGTGCCAACATGGAGAAGGTAGCCAAGGAAGCTGTGGCGCGCCGTCTCGGCTCGCTGCCTGAGGTGGCCACCCTTTCGGAGCGCCGCCGACAGGAGTATTTGGCCCTCTTAGATGGTCCCATCTCGGACAACGCTGCGGCAGCAATCGACGACCTTGTCCTTTCCATGAAGAAGTCCAAGAAGAAGAAGACGACAGGGACCGGGATGGAGCGGATGATTCCGCCGGAGGTGCCCTAGATGTCGAGGTTTTTGATGCCTGGGCGCTCCTCGACGCGGGGGTTATGGAAGGTGAGGGATCGTAGAACTTTTCGTAGTGCGGCGATCTCACCTGCGGAGGTGGTAGCTTTGGTGTGGGAGGAGTTGGCGTTGCGGACTTACGCCCACACGCATGATTCTGAAAACTAGTTTTCTGTTTTGTTTTTGTAAAGGGAATTTTCCCTTTCTCAAAATTCTGTACATAAAGCTCTATTCTATCTAATCGGATGGCGAATACGACCGTCTTAACCTAAAAAAAAATTATCGAGACTCGAAGCATGCGGCGCTTCTGCCTAGCTAGCTAGCCTACGAATTAAACATGTCACTCACGCCGTAAACTCTTTTTCCTTCTTCTTAGATGGACGGCACAGATACGTTTCAGAAAAAAAAGACGAAAAGGAAAGCTAGATAGAGCTCTCGGCCACAAAGCTTCTCATTAAAAATGGGAATTTAAGCTTGTCCATTTCCGTCTTTATTTTCTGATGCGTGTGTTTGCTCCACCCACGGCTACGTAATGTCAACTCATTTGTGAAAGGAGCAGTAAAGCTAATGATTTAACAGGTACTTCTTCCGTCCCAAAAATAAGTGTCTCAAGTTTACCCAAAAGTCATGGACGGAAGGAGTACATTGGTAGGTTAACGGAGCCAATATAACAAAACCACAGCTATTGGGACAGGGTTTCACAAAACATTAACCCAAGAAAAAATTATCACAAAACAACAACTTTTGAGGTAAAACCGTTTCATAAAACTCAACTCTCGCGATTTTAACCAGTTTGAAGCCATTTATGAAAACCCAACCTAGCATTGATCATGTGTGGCAACGACCGGTTCTCTACAAGTACTTGAACGGAAACATTTGGAAGTATCTACAATATTTGAACTTTCCACCGAAGTTAGTTCGAAAAATCATACTGTTTTGAAACATGTAGAAAATCTAGTAATTCAAACTACATGTAGTGAGTAAACTACGAGTAGAAAATTTTGAACTAATTTCCCAATCATATTAAAGTTATTTTTTTTGTTTTCATGACAAAAGATTGTTCAATGTTCAAACTTTCTTAAAAGATCTGAAAAAATCCAGTAATTCAATCCATGAGTAAAATTTGCCAATGTTGTTGTAAAGTTTCAATTTCTTTTAAAAACTTTAAATAAAAATTGACCAAAAGTTACAAAGCATATGAAAACTCTAAAACAAAAACTTGGCAAAACGACCTCAGTTTTTTCCAATTTACTCACCACATGTGGTTCACATTACCAGATTTTTAGATTTTAAGCTCTTTAATTTTTTTAAAAAATTGTTTGGAAGTTAAGAAAAAAATGTGAAAACTTCACAACAACAACTAGGCAAATGAGCTCAAATTTCCACGTTTAATTAGTCCACGTATTTTGAATAACTATATTTTGAAAATAAAGTTGGATCTTTTGAACTAATTTTGCCTGAAAAGTAAAACTATGTAATCTTCCAAATGGTTCAGTTCAAGTCTGGTCGAGTCCGTATAAAAAAGATAGAGAGAACTGCCCGTTTGCCACTTAACTTATGGACCTAGGTTGTTGAAAATGGTGTCAAACTAATTGTGTAAAATATTTACACATCAAGTTATGATTCTTTGATAAACTTATTTCAGTTGTGATTTTGTGAAATCCTAGCCCTGATAATTTTGATATTTTCACAAGTTAATGTTTCAAATGCCATCATATGCATGTTCTGAAAAGATCATTCATGTCTAGAAGTCGCCTTTTCTTTTTCTTGGGCAGTACCTCCTAACAAGATTAATCTGTTTGGATCTTGGTCCATGATTCCAAAAGGAGGTGGTCCAACCACACCATTCTCCAAATTGCTTTCTCGGAGTTTTCCATTCTTCTTACTTCTTGACATGCAAAAGATATAAATATAGATAGGATTTAGAAAGAGGTAACTCGTGTCTTTGTGATTTCGAGAATAAAATCTATACAAGCCGTGTGGACAAAGTTTCGTAGCATAGACAAAATTCATCGAAAAATTAAAGTTGTGGACAAACACGGACCGGCTTACGACGTTTGAAGCGCAAGATCGACCATAATACATTGTGCTACACAAGAACTTGAGTACCATTTTCAAAAAATGTCAAATCTTTTGCCTTGGTTTCAAAAAAAAAATGGAACTTGAGTGCTGAACAGATAGGGAAAGAAGAGCACTTAGCAGCTTAAGACGTTTAAAGCGCAAGAGTGTATCATAGTACATTGTGCTATACAATAACTTGAGTGCTTAACAGAGAGTGGAAAGAAGATCACTTAGAGAGCTAATAATGCTCCAACAGAATGTATCTGGTCCAGCACGTGCTGCCAAAAAGTGGGTGATTAATGCATGGAAAGATGAAGTAAAGGCAAATCCCAGCCAATTCATACGGTGTAAAGAGGCATGGTCTGCTATATGTAAAGCAAAAGTAGGGCATCATAAAAAAGGCGAATATGAATGATATATTTCCATTATTTGCTCTCCCCAACCGGCCAGTTGTTTGCTCTTGGTGCTATCGTAAGGTTTAGGATGAATTAAGAAGGTTTTAAGCAGGCCCGGTTAAGGGCATGCATGTCTGATCGATGACTCCTGGTCACGTGCCAGTCCCGTGCCAGCCTCGTAGCCAACCTAGCTAGAAAAATCTAGTACGAGTAGTATGTCGTTAGCTTAATATTCAGCTCAGGTCTCAAGATGATGTTCCGCGTTTCATGCAGAGATTATTGCGAAACAAATGCCTCGAGTGGCGCAGGGAGGCCGCAAAGCATATCATGCATGGAGTATGTAGCATATATATCTGAATGGAGATGCAGCAAAGAATATGCTATTCGCGCTTGTTAATTGTTGCTGCTGCTGTAGTGCTGTCCCTGTCATTCTGTTTCTTGTCACGCGCGCTCTAGGGCTTTTCCTGCCTTGTGCTCAAACATACAGTATGAGGGCAAACAAACAGAGCGGGAAACGTTATTAGTTAAGCATTGGCATGCATGCATGCGCTTGACATTTTGTCAAAGCTATCTAGATCTCCGCATGCATGTGAGTTGTCACTTTGTGTGTTAATTGGTTTTACCACCGGTTGATTTGTCACCTATATGCAGGGGCGGATCTAGCCGCCCCTATGCCCGGGCAGCCGCCGGGCTTGTCGGTGGTGCGCGTTTGTATTTATTGATTTTTTGTAGTGATTTTTGCTTAAAATTTAGCGATTTTTGATTGTTTGTCCGGGCTTCCGAAAGTTTCTGGGTCCGCCACTGCCTATATGCATGAGAGAAGCAGATCGCAACGTTGAACAAGTGGCCAGTCACGAGACATGCATCAGGGTCATGTGACTGTCATGCTGTATCTCCAGATACAAATACAAACCGCAAGTAGTAGTAATCAATCAGTAAGGAATCGTCGTCACCTGGTTCGTCTTTGACGATCGTAACGACGGCGACGGATCGAACTGGTCGTCTTCCTGAATAGTACTCCCTCCGTCTCAAAATAAGTGTCTCAAGTTTGCCCAAAAGTGGATGTATTTGTCTAGATACATTCACTTTTGGTCAAACTTGAGACACTTATTTTTGGACGGAGGGAGTAGG
Source organism: Poa pratensis (assembly GCA_947311845.1). Taxonomy (NCBI): domain Eukaryota; kingdom Viridiplantae; phylum Streptophyta; class Magnoliopsida; order Poales; family Poaceae; genus Poa; species Poa pratensis. The sequence continues at coordinate 118,435,576 of CAMZMU010000052.1, forward strand.
ATACTGGATACGAGTAGCTAAGATTAGTTAGATCTCGTGTACGTGAGCGTGACATATGTATACGTCCTGGCCTGGATCGAGGAGAGCCAGATCGACGATCGAGCAGCAGAAAGCCGAAAGCTCGATCGGATGATTCTTGTGGTCCAGTTAGCGAAAAGGGAAAGGCGATATGATTCTAGTGGTCCAGTTAGTGGTCCAGTTAGGAAACGCCACCGCCACCAGAAACTATCTGCAAACCGCGAGCCGAAGAACTTCAACCGGAGCCTCGTCAGAAGGCTTGCCTTGCGCCGCTGTGAACGAAGACCACCTCATCTTGCTTTGGAGCACCTTGTCCCAAGACCGCGTCTCCAAGAAGCCCGCGGCGCCGAGGCGCCGCCACAGCCCGGTCCAGAGGACCTAGGTTTTCACCCGGGACACAAGGTGAGGCAGAGGTCACCATGACGACTCCAAGGAGGTCAAACGGCGCCCGTAGGCGTCGCCGTCGTGGGGGATAGCAACATCCCGAACTTTCGCTCGACCAGCACTGCCCACAGCTCCAAAGACGGTCACCGTGGCCGGAGAAGAGGCAGCCAGAGGCTGCCCGCCCAAATCCGGCGCGGGATCGAGAAGAGGGGCGAATTGCGCAGCCTCCAGATCTGGCGGCCGGCCGCCCCAGCCGCCACCCGCCGTTCCACTCCCGCCCACGCGGTCGAGGGGAACAGCCAACATCCACGGCCGCCGCTCGCCGCCAAGCCGACGCCGCCAACTTGGACCGGAGCCGCCGCCCCGGCGTCCTCCACCTCTCGCGCCCGACCCAGCACCTCGGCACCGCTCGCCAGGGCGCCAACGGGAGCGACCACCGTGCCCTCCGCCTTTGGCGGGCAGGGCGCCGCCACCGCCGGCGGCGGCAGAGGTCGGATTTGGGGGCTTTTTCGCTAGGGTTTGGGGAGCCTCCGGAGTCGCCCGAGCGGGAGCGACCCGGGAGGCGTTTTTTCACTCTGCCGTGGACTGCCTATTCCGAATAGTAGGATACTGGATACGAGTAGCTAAGATTAGTTAGATCTCGTGTACGTGAGCGTGACATATGTATACGTCCTGGCCTGGATCGAGGAGAGCCAGATCGATCGACGAGCAGCAGAAAGCCGAAAGCTCGATCGGATGATTCTTGTGGTCCAGTTAGCGAAAAGGGAAAGGCGATATGATATTCGTTGCATGCTTGCTCAAGCAAAGAGGGCTTTTGTAGTACTGCGATTGGTTCTACGCTATGGATCTACTGCAAAAACAAAACAGCAGTGGACAATGACGGATCATCAAAGGTGAGGTGCTCAACGTACACGTGGCACACCTGATATTTTCATCCTGGGGACAGTTTAAATGGCGCTAGTCCTGTCGACATGATTGTGCTTGGTGTGACTGTGAGTGTGATCTTGCCTCCATCCATGCATGCGTCCACGGCGTTCCAGGTGGCGAGAGCTCGGGAGCGGTTGGTTCAACAGCTGCGTTGATCGAGTGGGGGCCTGAAACTTGTCATGTCAACGAGGACGGAGAAAGGAACGAAGGAGGCTTGGTACAGTGGGGCTAGCTGCAGATCGATCGATCATGGCGGAGGTTGCTCGATCGTGGGCGGCCATGGCACGGCTGCATGCATGTGCGCAAAAGCTCAGGTAGGCCACGGCTAGCGGAGAAGAAGCGAACACCCGGCGTGACCTCGTTGGATGGGCGAAATCTTTCCGAGGTTATGCGTTGCCTTTTGTTGCATGGTAGTACAGTACTATCGATCAAAATCTGAAAGACTGAAACTGTCCCGTCAACCAGCACGGAGAAGAAAGATCGCGTAGGCTGCTCGTGGGCGACCATGGCACATGTATCAGTGCCATTTGCTCGAACCTCACTACTAGCTCATCAGGGTTACTCTAGTGCAGGATCAAGGTTTCCGCGCGCGCAGTCCCCGGGCGTGTGAGGTGTCGGCCTGCGGTGCAAAGCGAGGCGGCTGCCCCGACGATCCGAGCGAAAACGGGCCGGAACCAGCGGCGGCCACGCGCCCGCCCGCCGGTGCAAAGCGAGATGGGCGCAGCCGCTCGGCATGTTCTGACGCTTTACGAGCAGCAGCTTCAGCTTCAGACTTCGTTCAGAATTGGGAGTAGATCATCCATGGCGATCGAGCGAATCCTGCTAGCTGATTTCGAGCGTCGAACGTGGCTTGCCGGACGCGTGTTCCGGTGTTTTTGCCCGGAATGGAAAAGGGAGCAGTTGGATCTGACCACGCCGTCGAAAGTGACCGGTTCGCTTTGGCGATCGAGGTGTGGGCATCGATCGACTGATGTGATATTTTCTCTCCGGTCCGGGATGACGGTGGCTGACATGGTTCTTCCATGGCGAGGAAGTGGAAGTTCACCTTTTGCCCGGTGTTACTTCTGCCCCTCTTTGTTTTAGGCCGTACGGTGAGCCTGAGCACACGATGCACTAGCCGTCGAGGTAGCTAGTGCACCTCCATTGTGCGCGTGTCAGCACACTCAGGGGCGCTCTTATCCTTCTCGGGGCTACCTGATGACGCAGCGAGATAGCATGCTGAGTCCATGGACAGACGGATCGCGTCATCCATCTTCTAGCTCCATCGCCCTGTCTCTCTGTCGTCGTGTCGGCCAGTACATACCATAGCAAAACCAGCACTTTGCGCCATGCAAGCAGGAGAGAAGGTTCACTCGCACCACACTATGGGCCAGGCCTACACTCACCTCCGGCATAGCCAGGACTCCTCATCCGGCCATTCGCCACAATAGCGTTTGTGCTCTCAACCAGAGGACTCATTTCGCCCACTACAAATAATAACTGGGCCAACTCAATAAAACAGGGTTTTTTTTCCTTTAGTTTTATTTTCGTATGCATCTTCTTCTCCGTTTAGTTGTATATATCTATCCATCTATTTCATTTTATTTTATTTTCGTTTCATTTTACTTTTTTACAACCTTTTGATATGTTTTCTGTTACTTTCATTAATCATTTTTTTGTTTTTACCTAACTTTTGTTGCGAGTGCACGAATATTTTTTTCCTAGATAGACGTACACTGGAAGGATACTGCACGCTTTGCCGCGCCGTCTTTTTCCTGATGCCATTTTCTTTCTTTCGTGTCGTCTGTCCTTGTGTCTATGGCACAACTGTTCTCAACTAAATAAGGCTTAGAACATACGGAACATATGTACGATAACTTATACCGAACAATAGTGAAAATCAGACAAGATTAAACATAGGATACCGAACAATAGGAAATGTATATAGCACTTGCATGCCCCTACTTAATCCTTTTTCACTAGAATACATGTTAAACATAGGAAATGTATATAGAACTTGCCCGTTCGTCGGCCCGTCTACTCGACGGATCAGAGGTTTTGATTCCGCCAGTCCACATTTAGGTAGATTCTTTTTTTTCTCTTCTGCCTCTTCTTATACCTTTACTTTTATTTTTCTATAGTATCTATGTTTCTCTATTCATTTCCTTTTCATTTTATTTTTTACAAGGTTTTGATTTTTTTCTCTCGTCGTTTTAATTTTATTTCTTAGTTTTCACCAAACTGTTGTTTGCGAATACATAATTTTTTTCATAGATATATGGTCATTTTCTTTAAGATCATGAACATTTGCTCCGATATGCATGGATATTTTGATCATATATCAATACAATAAGATATATTAACATATCACAAAAAAATATCAGAAGACAAAAAATAAATGGAAAAGGAAAACAAAAAAATAAACTTGTAAAAATAACGACGGGATTGGTAGGAGAGAGTAACGAGGGCAAAGGTTAGATGTGGAAATAGCACGAGTCAGTTCCGCGTGGTAGGATTTCTACCGCTTTATGATGCGTACGAGTTCTCATCATAGGGGCCGTAGCGACCAGAACTCTCTTTTTTTAGCGACTGGTTGATCTATAATGTACTAATTTAACATATCTTTACTATTAAAGGAGAGTCTGTGGTATGGTGTCACACGTCAAAAGAATTACAAAGCAAATGCCACCACAGGACCGCCCTCGCGCAAAACGAAGACATCCACGTCGTGCCGTTATACACACCGTCCGAATATGCATGAATCATCGCTATCTTCTCTTTAGGACCACGTCAGTTCGTTTGCACGCGCACCATCCGTAACATCTATGTCTTCTTCTTCCGCATGTCCCGCTCAACTACCGAAGTAGCAGGAGCGCGCGCCGAGTGAGAGGAACAAGTCGGCCGGGAGCGCGCGCTGAGCGAGAGAACAAGTCGGCCTCCCGAGTCCTGACGACCAGCTCACCCCGCCCTGGCGCGCGCCATCCTCCGCTGCGGCGAAGACTCCGTCCAAGTCCTCCTCTGCTGGCGGTCCTTCCAGGCCTCCGAGAACCCGAGCTCAACATCCTCGCCTCGCCTCCCCCGACCACGTCCAAGACGACCACAAGAGACACCTGCTGGCACGCTGCAGAAACCCACCATCATAGTAACTAGTACGTACTAATTTGCATCCGATCCGATGTCCTTCCATACAAGTCTAATAGGTGTTTGATCAAATGCTTCAATGGCAGGTTACCAATACCAGGTCCTTGGGCGGGAACAACGATGTTGATTCCTTTGGTGTGGATTGGTAAAATTATTATGTGCTATTTTTCTCCCTCGTGTGCAACAGTGGACATGGAATGTTTCTATGCATATCATGTACAGTTTTTCTATTCTGACAAAAAATACTAGGTGAACCTGAACGTCACTTTGTTGCAGGTTCAGAACTCGACACTGAAAAGTTTTTGTAAATCTTCCCACTTGTGAAAAGGACCAACTTGGTTCGCTTTTGAGGACAGTGGAGTATGTTTTATGCAGAGCTACTTATGTATGTTTCTCTCAATTTCTTAAGCTCCCGGTGTCTTAATTTTGTGGTAATTTTCTCTTATGTGGACTTGACCAAGAAAATAAATTCCTTCGGCAACATCAATTTCATGTAGTTTATGCAGAACTACTTATGCATGTTTGACTCATGAAGGGCATAGGAACAATGAGCAAAGGATCAGAGCTACTCAAGTTTGTTTTCTGTTACTTGAGTAGCATTATCTCCTATCATCTTTTGATCCACTGATCTACTTGCAGATTGCAACTTACGCTTGTAACTGGGAATCAAGAGAAAAATGGTACATCCTGGTTGGCTTAGCACTGAGTTTGCTCCATCTTGATTAAGCTTATATAAATGATATTTATATATTGATCCTGGCTGGTAGAGGAAAGGATTGACTAGCATACAGCTGCCTTTTGAATTGAAAATTTTCTCTATGATATGTGGCTGATGCACACTGGTCAATCTCAATAGCTATATTTTGGTTTTATTTGCAGCGAATTATACTAACAAATGATGTTTGATTTCATAGATATTGGAATTTCTCTTCAGCTTCAAAGAATGACAAATCATTTTGATCTACGAGGGTCTAATCTACATAAGAGGGTTTACCTAAAGTAAATCACAGCTAATAGATATGTGGATATTCTACTTGATGCCATATATACAATTTGATTTCCCCCAGCAATTTGCACTATAGTAGGAACATTCAATATGTTGTCATCTTTCTTGTTGTCTCTTAAGATGCTTTTTTCCATTAGTTATCAGTTCTTTTGGTTTAGGAACAACTTATAGGATATTTTTAATACTTTGTGTTATTAGATGTTGTGTATTTTCTGTTCAGAAACTTCTACGTGATATTGACTTCAACTATCCAGATTATATAAACAATTAAACATGAATGCAATCTTTTCTTGCACTGCTATTTTGCACGCATTTTCAGGAGCCGTATTTCTACTGGCACACTAGGAACTTACGAAGTATTTTTTTACCGTAAGAGAGGTAATTTACTTCTAACATGTTTCTAGAGATAGAACAAACCCACCCTACTTAATAGCTAGGCTTTATGAAGGAGTAATTTTTTGAAAAGAAATGTTTATTTGGGTTGCTTGATGTTGTATCAAGAGTAATGGGGTTAACTACAAGGAACAAGAGAGCAGAACTTGGAGAAGAGGGTAGCCAAAAAAATCAAGAAGGCACAACTCCTATGTAAGGAGTGCGCTGGCCACTGAAGGAATGATGTGAGTCGAGTTAGAGAAATAGGCGATAATTAATTGATTGTTCCGTTAAAAAAAGGATAGTTTCTTGATTGGGTGAAGACTACAAATGTTTCCAACACGGGTGCTTGTGTGGCAGGGAGAGAGAAAGATGTCTGACCAGTGTTCCCCAAACAGGCCGGTCAGAAAGGTGAGTAGAATAAATCAATATTTAGTCGATAACCAGAAACCTAACAGTTATAAGTGCTTATACACTTTGTTATTGAATTTCGTTGGATAAGTTTTATTGCTTACTACATAATTGTTTCTCTTCATTGTCCATATTAAACATCCATCCATCGAAAAGGGAATAGGAACCGCCTTTGAAGTTGGAGAATGCAAGCACACAATGACAAACTGGCGCTAGGTGGAGTTGAAATGCCATAACGGGGTAGCAATGACAGGGCTAATGGTGGTCACAGAGTAAGTTCTTCGTGTTATAATGTGGAATCCATAGTCACTCAAGGCCGTCAGCATTGTGATTGAGTCCAGCTTTTTTCTCTTCTTTCATGTAAGCGTGTTTCTTGCTTCTTGCCACCACTGCTGCAGAGTGTCGTCGGTAGAGGGTACTACTGTTTGCAGATTAGCCCATGAGTGGGACCACCTCTTCATTTGGTGTACGCCAAATGACATTGTTTATGCTCGCAGGCCGCAAGGGACCACAACCATGGAGTGGGGGGACGACTGTGAACAACCACTCCTTCGACATTGCAATCGTTCATTTTCATGGAAGCTCTACGTCATCACCAGAGAAGATTGTGGTCTATGGGATTATGGCGGCTGAGGTCATCGGTGGCTGAACTGTGGCGCATCTCAGCTGTCATTCTTCTCTGATTTTTTACACCAGCCTCACTTTCGGTAGCGGCGCCAACTAACGTTCTCGATTTTTCGTCTTGATGCGGCAAGGTCTCCACTAACCTTGCCGTTCAACGCTTGGCTCAATTAACCATTTTCAAGATCCCTACTTTCGATCCTTTTTTTAATAACGATTAGTGTACCTTGCGTGAACAAAGCTGTGAATGACATATGTTCTTTACATCAAAAATTTCTCAGTTAGACCTTGCTAGAACCAAGCTGTTTATGCCATTTTTACCTCCTTAATTTTCTTAGTTAGACACTATTGGGCCCCAAAATAATTTTGCATACAACAAATAATACATTGGTCTCTATCTTTAGTTCCAAATAATACTATTGGACACAATTGGGCTCCATATCTTCTCTGATGCACACTTCAGGGAAGTTAGACGCCAAAACTGAACCTGGATCATGTACCCTTAATATGAGGTCACCCTACAGGAAGCCATGAACTATTGGAATCTGACTTGAGACATTGCATCCAAACGTGCAGATTTTTGGCTCCCGAGCACCAGTGCTCCCTCCAATTTAAAAAATTCGAAAATCATAATTTTAAATTTCAAAAAATTCTGAAAAAAATCCCGGTGTAGCCAATAGTATATCCCACAAACTGCAAAATATCAACTTCAAATACTTTGTATTTGAGCTACACAAAAGGACAAATGTGTGGACGTGATTATGCATATTTTTGAATCTCAAGTTTAAGCAGATTTTGTTATTCGTTTAGCCCATAATATAAAGTATTTCAAACTGATATTTTGCACGTTTGTGGGATACACTATTGGCTACATCCTGATTTGGTTGTATATTTTTTTGAAACTCACAAATATATTTTTGAATTATTTTTAAAGGGAGGGAGCACTAGAGCTCCGGATTCAAATACACTTTCCGTATCTCCAAATGCTAAATATAGTCTTCAAAACTCTTTACAAGAAGGCCCTTCTTATTGGGATTTTTAGTAAATTTTTTATTGTTTAACAAAGATAGCAAAGCATATGCATGTTTCTCAACATTACCATTGATTTAAACGATTACTAAAGTACGACTACATCTCTGAAACACACACTGGAGGATTTTTTATACATTTTTTCACTATATATGCTGGCATGAGTAATACGTGACAAACAATTATTAATTACGGAGTACAATTTTGTGTAGGCTTAGTGAGTTGTAGAAATGTATTTAATGTTACATGGGCACGTAAATGTGGACTTAAAGAATATGTGCGGTGGAGGTCGAGTACAAAATGTGAAAGAGCGAGGATACTTAGAGTTCAGACTTCATAGCATCCTTTGTTATGGGCGGGTGTTTACTTATCATGGTACTATTCGTGATTGGCCAGTGAAGGAATTGACGTGACCTATTCTGATCCAATCTTTAAATATGTAGACTGTCTGGTCATGCAACGTTTTGTATTTATGAATCAATGGTGATGTTTATCTAGGGCATTCTGTTCCATGTTGAACATTATGGTGTGGTCTGAACTGTGAGAAGCCACTGTAGCACTATGTAAATGTCTCGGGAGACAAATGGAAGCATAAGAGCCATGGAGATTATGTTTAATCCCCTTTTATTTTTTACATAGTGCTCCTTAATGTTGTATAAGAGCCATAGATAGGATTGTGTAGTAACATTGCGCATGGTAGAATTTAAACAGTATAAGCAATATAAGTTCTATAGAAAAGTTTAATCAAGACCACTATGCCACGCCACATCAAGAGTGTTTCAAAATTCAAGCACGGTGTTGACGGTCAAATTTGGCTCATTGTCGAAGTTTCGGTCCTAGGATGCAAATGTATCGAAGCGGAAGAATGGACTGAAACGGTGCCACGACAACTCGACAGCATCGGGTGCACGGGCAAGCCACGACAGAGAAATCAGTGGAGTGGTTGTCGTGGCAGAGGCGACCGCATGGCGGAGAACCTCGTTCCTTCAGGTTCGCGGCAGAGAAGTCAAGGAAAACGTTGCCGCGGTTGACGACCGCATTTGGCATACAAGGAGGTACCGCCAATATTGTCCAGATGACAATATAATGTGAACGAAAGTTGTGCGTATCATCGAGACAACCAACTTTGGTTTTTGGATCATCTCAATCTGATGTCATGTGCAACTTGTGGATCCAAAATACTGTGGGCAAATTACCCTAGACATGCTCTGTCCTCGGGCGTGCAGACAGAAACTTTGGGCGCAGGCGGGTCGCCCTACCATAGACACCCTCTGCGCTCGGGTGCGAGCAATTTGGAAAGACCAAAAATGCATCGAATTTGCTTCCGACTGAATTTGAAGGGTCCAGAGGAAGTCAAATGGAAAAACGCATAAAATGAAAGTTCTTCGTTTTTTCAAGACGAACAACTTTGTCTTCTACGAGATTTTGATACGAGGTCGGGAACTGCCTCAAAAACGACCTGCAAGGTGTAGACCGAACAGTTTTGGAAAGTTCGGATCAAATCATCCGAATTGGACCCAAATTAGGGTTTTGGACGTGAATCCAAGCTCTTTCCTTGCACGGGAAGTCCAGCCGCCTCTTATATACACGAGGGTGATGGCCAATTGATCCAACACCAATCGAACAAATCAATCTACTACTTTTTCGTGTTCATCTACTTTTATCCCTCTCCCTTTGTACCTTTCTTCTCGTTCTTCGCCGTTCTTCAGGATTGGAGGCTGCGAATCCACGAGGCTTTAGGGGTGGTCACGCCGACCTAGGGCAGCCCATAGCCGCCGCGAGCCCTGACGGGGTCCCTCCCGGGCGATCGGGGTTTCGGGTCTACAAAAGCGCCCGCCGGATTGTCTTGCGTATCGCACTTCCGGCGAGCCTCCCGCGGAGTGAGTTGCGGAGCATCTCCCTCGGTGCCGCGGGTACACGTGACGTGTTCGTGTGTCAGCACACTTTTTTGGCGACTCCGCTGGGGACGAAGCGAACGGTCTCCAGCCCGTTCTTACTATGAAGAGAGCGCCGTCAAGAGATTGCAATCTACATCGGTAACATGAATACTCAATATCCTTATGTAGATTCAAATTACTCTTACATTGATGTTGCTAGATCTTTTGATATGAGTACTGTATCGGCTAGCCCTAGTTCTTACTATGTGCAAAAGCCGATGCAAAATAATCTCCATACTTCACCTTGTTTTAGCAACATGCAACATATATTCGAATTCTCATGCATCGGCTGCCCCATATCTTAGGCCGATGAGTAACGTGGGTTATTCGACAGATCAGTATGATACACCACACGGGCAAGAGGATGTTTCACGGTTTTGTCCATCGGCTGCCGACTCGCAATATGCGGGGTCGTCCCCAGACAGGCCGATGGATGGGGGAATCGGCTATGCTGGTACCAGCGACTTGGCCGGTTACTCCCAACCGACATATACTGCGCCTTATATGATTACTCAATCGGCACCTTATGTTACTAACGTTTCAGCTTCATGTGGACCTAGTGAGACACATAATTCGGCTTCGCACTTTCACGGTGTTCACGGCCGAATAAGTGAAAATTCAACAGGAGCACATGTGCCTTCATCTTCTACCGACGCATATGGATTAGATGGTTGGAAGGAAAAATTTGCAGCGGAACTCAAAAGGGCCGGTGCTGTTTACCTGGCATTAAAAGAAAATCTGCATGATCCCGCTGCAATACAAGCTTATGAGGCGTATAAGAAGGAACGTGAAGAGGAGTGTGAACAATTCAGGATCAAGTTCTATCCCACACAGTTGCAAAGTTTCGGCAACGCATGGCCGAAAGAAACTAAAAGAGTCGGGGGAAATCCCGTCTTGCAGAGGATAGTACCGATGAATTCTCTACGCCGACTCTTGAGGAATTACCGACCAAGTATCGACAAGCTTATGAAGCACTCAAGAAAAAGCGTGCCGAGGAATTTGAGGCACTTGAGAAGAAACTCAAGGAGGAACATGAAGAAAATAGGAGAAAGCTTGAAGAGGAAGGTCTGCACATGTTCCATGCAAAGCTCAAGAAGGACCCTCAAGAAAATATTACTCTAGTAGGAGAAATTAAATCCTCTCTTATGTGCTGTAATCAAGTCAAGCCCCATGTTAAACCAAGGCAAGAAGAAGCTTTGCAAGTTGATGGAAGCCATGGAGAAAAGATGAATGATTCGGAAAGTATGGTTACTTCGGTTGTTGAAGCCGAATTAGACAGTACATGTGCCGAATCTACTGAATCAAAAGAAGCAAGCTTCATTGATCAAGAGCATGTCATGGCTAGCAAAACAGCCATGATTGATTTTTCTGGGTGTAAAGGAGTTTATATGCTACCCAACGAATTCTGTGCCAAAGACGATGAGCATCACAAACAAGAAGACATGACCGAACAAAGTTCGGTTAATGGTGAACAACAAGAACCAGAGAAAGAAGCCGAACAATGTTCGGTTGATGAAGAGTATCCGGGTGACACTGCACGGGATCCAGAAGAGGAGGAAGAGGCGTTGAGGAGTTATCCAGAGATGGAGCAAAGCAATATTGTTCCTGATGTGCCAGCATCGCAGTCTCTCAACATCTTCGAAGAGGTACGCCCAGCCAACAATTTGCTTATCTTCCGATTCGGTCAAAATAATAATGTTGATGCATCCAATGATAAAATTCTTGTTAGCTTTAAAAGACCAGTCGAGATGAGTAGTTTGTTTGTTAGGAGTAATCTTGTCACTAATCATGTCGGTCAACATATCGTACCATTTGTAGAGGCCGATAGTGGCAATTTATCGCAATCAAAGCTGTTCTCGTCATGCCAGTTAAACTTTATATTCATGTGGGCAACTTTGCTTGTTTCGTGACTGGCTAATATTTGGTCTCAAGTGAGACGTATATTCTATAACTATTTTTGTCGCAGAAACACAAAGCCGGGTTCAAAGTCCTTCAAGATAGCCGATTCAGAAAAATCAGAAAAAGAAGGCGAAAGACGATGCATAGCCGAGTTGGATGACGTCAAGCTGGCGCCACTCGGTTTCGTAATTCCAAAGCCGGTATCTCAATATCGGCTAAGGGGTGAACAATGTACCATCAGTCCTGTCATGGGGGATCACATTGTCGGTGCATCGCCGGCTAACCCAATCATAATAGAAGATCACCAGGTCCAGCCGTCAAGACAAGAGTGAATGCAGAATTCGTTCGAGCAGAATAACAAAGTCTGCGACGTGTTTTATGAAGCACAATCGGTCTTCGAAGGACGATTGGAATTTGTTGAAGCACAAGATGATAGCCATCCTGTTGACATTAATCTTGATGGCGATCAAGTGTTGACTCGGCTACCTCAAGCCGGCTCATCCGAATATAAACGGGTACACACTCTAGGTGATGGGATTGATTCGTCAAGCAAAGAAATTATTCAAGCCGGATATCCCGAGGACGGACATTCCATCAAAGCTACAAAGAGTACGCCTAACACTAGGGGGCGACAAGAAAATCCAATGACCGATTCCTGTAGTGATAAAAGGGACAAAGGCAGCGATAAGCACAGAAGGAAGAAATCTAAAATTACCTTCATTCAATTGTTGGAGAAGTATCAGAAGATGAGCGAAGAAAAACGTGCTTATCGCCAGCTGAAGCGAAGACATCGAAGTCACCCCTAGGGCGTAAATCTGATAACAGGGACTGGCAAAAGAAGAAGCCCAACGTGCCGACTCCACGAACTTCTTTTGGGCTGCCAATTCCGAAGTCATCCATGCCTTCCCATACCGGCTTTTATTCATATCATTCACGGGACAGGTATGATTCGCGGACACACCATCAGTCTTATGCTAAATCACCTCGCCAAGTTTATGCAGCTCCAAGAGAATCAACCCGGCAACCACATGTCAAAGACCGGCTCAATCAAGAGCCGTCTAGGAGCTCGTGGAGGAAGAAGGAGGTGGTGAAGCAAGTATACATAGTGAAAAGAGATGGCCGCAAGGATGCTGTTCCAGACCCAATTCCAAGTAACAAAAAGCCAGCTGAAATGCTGTTGGCTACAAAGGGCAAGGAAGTGAAGCGAGTAACTTTCAAGGACCCAGTCATCGAGTCTGGACAGGTCAAGCCGGAAGGGCCTAAAGTCAAGAAAGAATTGCCAGTGCATAAAGTAAAATCACAGCCGGGATACCCACTCGGCTTATCACATTGGCAAGAGTGGCAGGTGAAGCGGCTCAGAGCCGAAGAATTGGAGAAGTTGAACATGTCGTGGGCTCCTAAAAGAAGCCCTCAAATCAAGAACGGTGCACCAGCTTCTGTTGCAAAGCCGGCAGGAGTAAAGGAGGACAAGCAAGAAGTCGGCAGGCGAAGCCGGCAATCTTCATCTCACTATAGGAGACCTCCGGCGGCGCGTCATCCATGTTCTTCAACTATATAATCAAAGCTAGCACCTCACAATTTATCCCTAGCCGAAACTTGTAATTTATTTTGGCTAATCACGCTTTGGTGGACGGGTTCTCCTAGTCCTTTACGATGAGGACGCACGGCCGATATTTGCATATCGCCCTGAGAATGCATTATGTTGGCAAAGTGGGCATCTGGCTAATGATGTTCTTTAAGATTTATTTCAACCCTGAAAGTCGATGCTCAGTTTTACCAATACTTGTAAGGACGACTCGATTATTAAGTCGGCCACTAACAAAGGATTTAGTGCAAACCGGATAGATGGTTAGAAGAAATATGTTTTTCTTATCTGCAGGATCCGAGTTAAAAGTTCAGGTGACGTACAGACCGAGCATACGATAAAGTATTATCGCCCTGGGACACATGGCCGATGGAGTGTTGGCATCGTCCTTAGCAGCATAATGGTGCAAGTTATTTTTTGGCACGCAAGCTTTACCAAAAAAACAGGGGGCATGTGTTGACGGTCAAATATGGCTCATTGTCGGAGTTTCGGTCCTAGGATGCAAATGTATCGAAGCGGAAGAATGGACTGAAACGGTGCCACGACAACTCGGCAGCATCGGGTGCACGGGCAAGCCACGCCAGAGAAATCGGTGGAGTGGTTGTCATGGCAGAGGCGACCACATGGCGGAGAACCTCGTTCCTTCAGGTTCGCGGCAGAGAAGTCAAGGAAAACGCTGCCGCGGTTGACGACCGCATTTGGCTTACAAGGAGGTACCGCCAATATTGTCCCAGATGACAATATAATGTGAGCGAAAGTTGTGCGTATCATCGAGACAACCAACTTTGGTTTTTTGGATCATCTCAATCTGAGGTCATATGCAACTTGTGGAGCCAAAATAGTGTGGGCGAATTACCCTAGACATGCTCTGTCGTCGGGCGTGCAAACAGGAACTTTGGGCGCAGGCGGGTCGCCCTACCAGACACCCTCTGCCCTCTGGTGCGAGCGATTTGGAAAGACCAAAAATGCATCGAATTTGCTTCCGACTAAATTTGAAGGGTCCACATAAAGTCAAATGGAAAAACGACTAAAATGAAAGTTCTTCGTTTTTCAAGACGAACAACTTTGTCTTCTACAAGATTTTGATCCGAGGTCGGAAACTGCCTCAAAAACGACCTGCAAGGTATAGACCGAACAGTTTTGGAAAGTTCGGACCAAACCATCCGAATTGGACCCAAATTAGGGTTTTGGACGTGAATCCAAGCTCTTTCCTTGCACGGGAAGTCCAGTCGCCTCTTATATACACGAGGGGTATGGCCGATTGATCCAACACCAATCGAACACATCAATCTACTACTTTTCCGTGTTCATCTACTTTTATCCCTCTCCCCTTATACCTTTCTCTCGTTTTTCGCCGTTCTTCGGGATTGGAGGCTGCGAATCCATGAGGCTTTAGGGGCGGTCACGCTGACCTAGGGCAGCCCATAGCCGCCGCGAGCCCTGACGGGGTCCCTCCCGGGCGATCGGGGTTTCGGGTCTACAAAAGCGCCCGCTGGATTGTCTTGCGTATCGCGCTTCCGGCGAGCCTCCCGCGGAGTGAGTTGCGGAGCATCTCCCTCGGCGCCGTGGGTACACGTGACATGTTCGTGTGTCAACACACGGACTTGCAAATATGACATCTATTACACGTTGAAGTTACTTACGAGGGGATTTTTTTATGACAAGGTATAGTTCTAGATTTTTCTATGATTTAAAACAATTAAAATATGAGTATTTGGTTTACCTAAAAGATTACATTAAGCATTAATATTTGCTTGATAATTAAAAAACATAGATATCATTATCTAAGAATATATCCATGTCTAAAATTCCCGTTGCAAAGCACGGGCACTCAACTAGTAAGTGTGAATAGGAGCCATCAAAGCTACTTAGATAAAACTACGAATAACACCTACTCCTCATACTGCCATTTTCTCATTTGTTGTTGACATCATTCTCCACTTCTATTTGAGATTGTATACAATCATTCTTCTTTTGTTGCGCGTTGCACCGTCACTATAGTGTGAAGGAACATTCCAAAAAAAAAGGAAGAAAATCCGGCCTCCGCGCCATTTACATGGGACTATGGCACGGCGACGCGCCGTGTTGCAGCTTGATGAGGTTGTAGTACATCCCCGCACGGCCGGCGGCGATGAGCTCGTGGTGCGTCCCTCTCTCCGCCACCCTCCCGTCCTTCACCACAGCGATCATGTCGGCCTTCTGCACCGTGGAGAGCTTGTGCGCCACGACGACGCACGTCCTGGTCCCCTGCAGCATCCTGTCGACGGCGTCCTGCACCAGCTTCTCCGACATGGTGTCCAGCGCGCTGGTCGCCTCGTCCAGCAGCAGGATCCTCGCGTTCTTCAGCACCGCTCTCGCCAGCGAGATCCGCTGCCTCTGCCCGCCGGACAGCTGCGTCCCTCGCTCCCCGAGCTGCGTGTCGTACCCGCTCTCCATCGCGCTGTACATGGACGGGACAATCCATCAGTTTCAGCAGACATCACATGCCTGTAATCGATCAGATATTCAGATTGTTCGTACCTGATGAACTCGTGGGCATTGGCGAGCATGGCAGCGCTGGTGACCTCGTCCTCGGTGGCATTCTCGTCGCCGTACATGATGTTGTCGCGGATCGTGCCGGAGAAGAGCGTTGGATCCTGGCTGACGAGCGCGATGTGCGACCGGAGGTGCGTCAGGCCGTAGCTTCTGATGTCCCTACCGTCGATCAGAACGGAGCCCTTCTGCGCGTCGTAGAACCGCTCGATCAGACCGATCACCGTGGACTTGCCTGAACCACTCGGCCCGACCAGCGCCACCGTCTTGCCAATGCCGATCTCGAGGCTGAGCCCGGCCAGCACCGTCACCTCGGGCCGCGTCGGGTAGCTGAAATGCACGTCCCTGAATTCGATGGCGCCCTTGATCGCCTTCCGCTTCTTGTCCTTCTTGTCATCGTCCGACCCACTGGCCTCGTTGGCTGATTTGATCGTCGACTCACGGTCCAGTCAGTGTGTCGAGGATGGACCGTACGGCGTCAGCGCCTTTCGCCAGGTCCGACGTCAAGCTTCCGGCGTCGCCGATGACCCTTCCCATGGTCATGAGCATGAAGAAGACCTCGAACAGGGGCGTGGTGGTGATGAGCCCGTCGGCCAAGAGCCTGCCTCCGTACCACAACGCCATCGCCATGCTCCCCGTGTTGCTGAACTGGCACAGGAAGATGCAGAAACCCGAGAACCAGGACTGCGTCATGGTGTCTTTCCTCGGGCCCACCTGCGCGGCCTCGTATAGCTGGAGCATCCGCCGCTGCGATGAGAACGCGGTGACCGTCCGGTGGTTCACCACGGCCTCGCTGGCCAGCTGGCTCCCCTGCACCTGCGCCTTCTTGGCCTTCTTGGATCCCGCCGTCATGAGCACCTTCTTGAAGTAGAAGCTGGCGATGACCAGCGGCTGCATGGCCATCATCACCAACGTGAGCCGCCACGACACGGAGAGCGCCAGCGAGAATCCCAGCATCGCCGAGGAGGCCGCCTGCACCAGCAGGCACATCCGGTCCCCGACGAGGGACCGAACCTTGCTCGCCTGTGTTGCCAGCCGCGCGCAAACGGCCGCGCTCGAGTTGTCGTCCTCGTCGAACCACCCGATCTCGAAGGACAGGATCTTGGCAAGCATCTGGTCCCGGACGCGCTCCGTCAGCCGCTCGCCCATCACCGCGAAGTTGTAGTGCTGCACGATGTTGGCCGTGATGCAAACGATGCCGATCGCCAGGAAGGCGAGGGAGAACACCTTGGTCTTCGCGCGGATGAGGGCGTTGTCTCCGAGGAAGTACACCGCCGGCAGCGAGCCGAGGCTGTAGGAGTAGAGCGGCAGCACAGCGCCGAATATGATGGCGCCGGCGCACCCGAGTAGCGCCTGCTTCCACTCCGGTCCGTTCATCTTGAGTAGGCGGAGCTGCGACGTCTTTCGCGGTCGTGCCGACGCGCCGGAGGAATCCGCGGGGTCGCCTTCTTCCACGGCGGACTCGAACGACCAGAATGACGGCACCGGGCTAGCGCGGATTTCGCTGGCCGGCGACATGATCTCCACGCTGTGGTACGGCGTCAGGTTGATCTCCTCGTGCTCCTCTACCACGCGGTGCTCCTGTTGTCTCGGCACGGACGAGTTCTGCAGGTGAAACATCTTTGCGTAGACGCCTCCTTCGCCGCCGTCCATGCCGAGGAGCTCGTCGTGCGAGCCGAACTCCAGGACGCGGCCATTGTCGAGCAAGGCGATCTTGTCGGCCTTGCGGAGCGTGGATAGTCGGTGCGCCACGATGACGGTGGTCCGGCCCACGGACGCCCGGTCCAGCGCGTCCTGCACCGTCCGCTCGGACTCTGAATCCAGCGCGCTGGTCGCCTCGTCCAGGAGAAGGATCTTGGGGTTCCGGATGAGCGCGCGAGCAATGGCGATCCGCTGCTTCTGCCCTCCCGACATCTGCGTCCCGAACTGGCCCACATGTGTTTCGTATCCTTGGGGTAATTTGACGATGAAGTCGTGAGCATTGGCCATCTTGGCCGCGTGGACGATCTGCTTCATCGAAGCCGTCTCGTTACCGAACAGAATGTTCTCCTTGATGGTCGTGGCGAACAGCACTGGCTCTTGGCTAACCAGCCCAATCTGGGCCCGGAGCCACTCAGCGTTGAGCGTGCCGATGTCGTGGCCATCCAGCGATATCTCCCCAGCGTCCGGGCTGTAGAACCTCTGCAGCAACGCGACGAGGGTGGACTTCCCCGAGCCACTGCCGCCGACTAGGCCGACGGTGGCGCCCTCGGAGATGGTCAGGTTCACGCCGTCGAGCACGCGCGTGTCCGGCCTCGACGGGTACGAGAAATGCACGTCCTTGAACACGATTCGGCCACTGAAACTCTTCAGGGTGGCGCCCTTCTTGCCGGCTTCTTGCAGGGGCTGGAGCTTCTCGATCATGCCCCGCATCCGCGCCGCCGCGGCCGTGGCGTCGACGAAGTATCGTAGGTTCGGCAGCGACATCATGACGGACATTCCGGCCAGGACGATGCAGATCCCGGCGACGAAGACGTGGCCGCCCTGGGCGTGCATGTGGATGATGAGGAGGCTGCCGACCCAGGACAGGAAGGACCAGATCGCATAGATGACGCCCGTGCTGCCGATCAGAGTGCCCTTGATAAGGCCCTGCTTGATTCCCAGCGCGGTGCTCCGCGCCAGCGCGCGCCTGAACCGCTCCAGGGTCTGCCGCTCCCCGTTGTATGACGCCACCGTGCGGATGGACGAGACAGCCTGCTCGGCGATGCCGCCCGCCTCCTCGTACGCCGCCCGCGTCTCCCCGCCGCGTCGGCCATGCGCTTGCCGATGGTCACGAACGGCACAATGAAGAGGAGCGTGAAGGGGAGGCCCGCGAGCGCCAGGCGCCACGCGAAGACGAAGGACACCGCCAGCGCGCCGAAGAAGAGCGCCACGTTGGCTAGAACCATGGGCAGCTGAAATCAAAAGCAGCCGCGTCTGACGTGAGAATCATGGGCACGGTTCGCGCCTGAGTACGTACGTGTGCCGAAGAGTGCTAAAAAAGGTGATCGATGGTGACCTTCTCGCCGAGGAAGTCCTGGATGGCGTCGGCGTCGTCGGAGATGGTGGAGATGACGCGGAAGGTGGTGGCCCCTTCCTCGGCGTCGAAGAACTCCACCTCCTGCCGCAGCACGGCCTCCAGGTACAGCCGCCTCATCCTCGACGCCTGTCGCTCCGCCGTTCTCGTCCAACATAGCCCCTCTGCATGCATATACAGATGTTAGCCATTATTTTCCCGTTAAAAAGAGGAAGATACATCCATCAATACTGAAGCGGATTATTGTTCTTACCTAGAAAACCGCTGACTCCCACTGCAATCGAGACGTAGAGCAACCGAAGCGCGTACTGTATGATGAGCACCATTCACGACAAGAGTAAGCTCTCCACAAATTCTCGTGAAGTAGAGTAGTACAGTATGTCTTTACCTTGTCTACGGTGCTGGAGCTGAATCCGCCGCCGCCGCTGCTGCCGGCGGCGCCGTAGCTGTTGACAATGTCACCGAGCACGAGCATGGAGAGCGGCTGCATCATGCCGTCGCCGAAGCTCCCCAGCACGCCCAGCACCATGAGGCACATGTCGTGCCCGTCGGCGTACCGGACCGTCTCCATGAACGACGCCTTCCCCGCCTTATCCCCATCGATGAATGGATGGATCGATCCCAGTCCGAACTAACGGACGACAGATTTTCAGAGAGTGCTAGGGGAACAGAACAGGG
The DNA here is from genome assembly GCA_947311845.1 of Poa pratensis. NCBI lineage: Eukaryota > Viridiplantae > Streptophyta > Magnoliopsida > Poales > Poaceae > Poa > Poa pratensis. The sequence continues at coordinate 118,455,150 of CAMZMU010000052.1, forward strand.
AAACCCAATTTGCAGAGATTAGCTCGTGATCGATGGTTGATTGCATTGTCCTTCATTATGAGACGGAGCCCCGCTAGTTACTTATCGATCTTTACCAGGAGCTGGCAGTGATAGAAACTCAAAATATTATTGACCGCGTCACCCTTGTAATGCACTGGCGTAGGTTATGGCATTGTATATCGTTAAAGAGCCTTATGTTACTTGGAAGAGGATCAATGACCCTAGATGGCTAATCTGCGTTTCTTGTCAGGTAGCCCAGTGTCAGATGGAGGTTTAACCAGTGAGGAATATGCTGACAGATCAACGGCTTTGAGTTGGACATTTGGTGCTGCGTCCGACTCTTGTCTCTTTGACTCCGTTGAGATCCATACGGGCATACGGCCAAACCGGGTCCGTGTATGTGCTTTTCAGCTCACATAAGTGTGACTGATTCTACCTATCTTTCTATTGGTGTTTACTTCTCAGGTGGATGTCAGCTTAGAGAAAGATCGACAGCCTTTGCATGATTAAGAACATGTATCTATCGTCTACTCTTTCTTCAAATCTACCAGTACTCTGCCGATGCCGGCTTTGTTCGTCATTCTCTTTGTCCCTGTCGCACACAAACACATGATCCCTACCAATGATCCGTTGAGTAGGGAAACAGGGAATGACATCGTACGTCGACCTCAAGGCCTACGCACGCAATTTGAACAACATATCTTTTTTAAGATATATAATCTACTCCATCAGTTTTGTATGCAAGGCCACTATCACATTTTCACATACCAATAAAAGACAATCAACTACTCCCTCCGTTCGGAAAATGATGTCACAAAAATGAACTATAGATAGACCATTTTTATGACATTCTTTTCCGAACGGAGTGAGTAACAAATAACACGATTAATTTGTGAAACTTCCGTGTTCAGGGCTAATTGAACATGCATGTGGTGTCTCTTTCTATATGGTTACATGCAAAGGGAGTGGCAAGTAGAGAAACAAACTTACCGATCTGACATGTGAATCACACCCAACTAATAGATATCTTCATTCGGCTCCGATTTCCCAAGATTGACCAACCAGAGAAGGCAAGAACCGCTTAACTGTTAGAATATTGGGCTCATTAGTGGGCAGCCCATATAAGCAATTCTGGAAATCTCAAATTGGCCCATGTACATGGCAGAATTTTGGAGGTGCATGTACGTGACTAAAGTTTAGTCCCATACTGCTAGCTTAGAGAGATGCACCACTTTATATAGCGGATGTTCTATCACTTGGTGTGCTAGCTGAGAATAGAAGGCTCTCTCGTGCGCACTCCTCCTCCTCCTCCTCCGCCGCCGTCCGTCACGACACGCCGCGGGTTGCGGGAATGAGCCGAGCCGATGCTTATATTTTTGCAGTTCAGGAAAAACGAGTCGTGTAAGCGTACGTGTACAGCTTAGCCAATTCGGATCGCTACCGGATCGTGGGCTGCTGTAACCGACTCAAACGTGTGCGACGTGGCCGGCCCACGTTGTACCCGTTAGGGTTTTCCGAACCGCACTATATATTGCCATGCACTACGTGCGCCGTCACACACCGAACCAATCTAGGTTTTGCCAATCTCGCACCTTGCGCCGCCACCGTAGTCTACTCCATCCCGTGCGCCGGCGTGCACCGGCGAACGGGACAGCAGGTCTCCGGAACCATTTGTCCTTGTGATCCTGTACGGGAGAGGGCGAATAAGGTTTTTGGGAAGCGCTCTGCGCGACTGCTTTCAAGTTCTTCATCACGGCTCGCCTTCCTGGACGATCGCCGGATACGCGGGCGGGTCGTCTCCAACGTCGTCTTCTTCGAGCTGTTGCCGCACCGAAGCCGCTCAAGCTGCTGCCGTCGCTGCTTCAACGGCTGCTTCATCTGCAACTGTTCGGTACGCGCTGCATAAACCGAACTGTTTTACTATGGATATGTTGGCGTATGTGTTGCTGCTGTTCATGTTAATTAGTACATCTAGTATGTTTGTGTTTAACATGTTAGTAGTTGCGGTTGTCATGTTTAATATTCTGGAATTAATCATGGAAATTATGCCTAGTATTCCAACAATCCAAAAACCTTATATGTGTTATAGGCAATTTCCTGAGTTAAACATGGGACATCTATCCGATGCGCTGAGACCGGACAAGTTTACCGGTGTGGACTTTAAGAGATGGCAGTACAAGACCACACTGTGGTTGCGATCTCTAAAAGTGTTCGAGGCTAGTGAGGGTTTACCTGAAGGAACTATATCTGAGCAAGATCAGAATAAGTTCAAGGAAACCAATACTGCCTTTGTGGGACTCGTTCTGAGTGCTCTTAGCAACAAGCTGTTTGATGTGTACATGCACATCACAGATGCCAAAGAGCTCTGGGAGGCACTGAACGCTAAGTTCGGTGTAGCAGATGCTGGCAGTGAACTGTACATCATGGAGAGCTTCCATGACTTCAGGATGGTTAACAACCGTTCTGTAGTCGAACAGGCTCATGAGATACAGTGCATTGCGAAGGAGCTTGAGCACGCTAAGTGTGCCTTACCTGACAAGTTTGTGGCTGGATGCATTATTGCAAAGTTGCCCTCTTCATGGAGGAACTTCGCCACAACTCTCAAACACAAGAGACAGGAGATATCGGTTGAAAACCTGATAGCGTCTCTTGATGTTGAGGAGAAGGCTCGGGCTAAGGACACCGCTGAGAAAGGTGAAGGTCAGTCTAGCGCCAATATGGTGCAGAAGAACTTTCACCATGGCAAGAACAAGGCAAAGAGTAAGCCTTCCTTCAACATGCCTACCAAGACTACTTCTTTCAAGAAGAAGAAGAAGATGCTGAACAAATCTGAGCTAAAGTGCTACACTTGTGGAGAGCTCGGACACTTCTCTGTGGACTGCCCAGATCGTGCAGACAAGAAAGGGAAGAAGCATGTCAACGTCGTGACCGCTAGCAATACTGATGGGTATGGTAATTTACCATTGTGCTTTCAGTATTTCAATCTCCATGTTGGTGGATTGATACGGGTGCTAATGTTCATGTGTGTGCTGACATCTCTATGTTCACATCTTATCAGGTCGCAGATTCAAGCGTCTTAATGGGGAATGGATCACATGCTTCTGTTCGTGGTGTTGGCACGGTAGATCTGAAGTTTACTTCGGGGAAGATCGTGCAGCTGAGGAACGTGCAGCATGTCCCTACTATGAACAAGAATCTCGTTAGCGGCTCCCTTCTATGCAGAGATGGGTTTAAATTAGTCTTGGAGTCCAATAAAGTAGTTGTGTCAAAGTTTGGACAATTTATTGGTAAAGGGTATGAGTGCGGAGGCTTGTTCCGCTTTTCATTATCGGATTTTTGTAATAAGTCAGTAAACCATATTTGTGGCAGTGTGGATTCGGATGCCGATGTGTGGCACTCTCGTTTATGTCATGTTAATTTTGGTTTAATGAGTAGACTTTCCAGCTTGCGTTTAATTCCTACTTTCACCGTTGCCAAAGGTTCTAAGTGCCATAGCTGTGTGCAATCTAAGCAACCTCGAAAGCCTCACAAGGCAGCCGAGGAGAGAAACTTGGCACCTCTAGAACTCGTACATTCGGATCTGTGTGAGATGAATGGCGTGTTGACAAAAGGTGATAAGAAATATTGCATGACTTTAATCGATGATGCTACTAGGTTCTCTATGTATACTTGTTGCACACTAAAGATGAGCTATGGACTACTTTAAAATCTATAAAGCTGAAGTAGAAAATCAATTAGAGAGAAAGATCAAACGTCTTAGGTCGGATCGTGGTGGCGAGTATTTCTCCAAAATATTTGATGAATTCTGTGAGGAACATGGTATTATTCATGAGAGGACGCCTCCCTATTCTCCCCAATCAAACGGGGTTGCTGAGAGGAAAAACCGCACGCTGACCGATTGGTGAATGCCATGTTGGACACTGCTGGTTTATCTAAGGCATGGTGGGGGGAGGCTTTATTGACTTCGTGTCATGTCCTGAATAGAGTTCCAAACAAGGATAAAAAGAAGACCTTACGAGGAGTGGTCTGGGAGAACACCATCACTTTCTTATTTACGCACTTGGGGATGTTTGGCGAAAGTCAATGTGCCAATTCCTAAGAAACGTAAACTTGGACCAAAGACAGTGGATTGTGTCTTTCTAGGCTATGCTCATCGGAGCATTTGCTATAGATTTTTAGTGGTTAAATCTGAGATACCTGATATGCATGTTGATACTATTTCGAATCTCGTGATGCAACATTTTTGAGAACATATTTCCTATGAAGGATATGCATAGCATTGCTAGAATTTCTTCTGAGATACTTGTTGAACCTAGTACATCTGTTGATCATTCTGAACAACCACTTGTTGAGGAAGTCCTTGAGAAGGATGACAATGAATCAGCTCCCAAGAGGAGCAAGAGACAGAGGACCGAAAAATCCTTTGGTGATGATTTCATTGTGTACCTTGTGGACAATACTCCCACGTCCATTGCAGAGGCATTTGCATCTCCTGATGCTGATGACTGGAAAGAAGCTGTCCATAATGAGATGGACTCGATTCTTTCTAATGGAACTTGGGAATTATCTGAAAGACCCTACGGTTGCAAACCGGTGGGCTGTAAGTGGGTGTTCAAGAAGAAGCTAAAGCCTGATGGTACTATTGAAAAGTACAAGGCAAGGCTAGTGGCCAAGGGCTACACCCAGCGTGAAGGCGAAGATTACTTTGACACCTATTCACCTGTTGCTCGTCTCACCACCATTCGTGTACTACTTTCCCTGGCTGCCTCCTATAATCTCTTCGTTCATCAAATGGACGTGAAGACAGCTTTCCTTAACGGAGAGCTGGAAGAGGAGATTTATATGGATCAGCCTGATGGGTTTGTAGTAAAAGGTGAAGAGAGAAAGGTGTGCAAATTGTTAAAATCTTTGTATGGGCTGAAGCAAGCACCTAAGCAATGGCATGAGAAGTTTGACAGAACTTTAACTTCTGCAGGCTTTGCCATTAATGAGGCTGATAGGTGTGTATATTATCGCCATGGTGGGGGCGATAGTGTTATATTATGCTTGTATGTTGATGACATACTGATTTTCGGTACAAGCATGATAGTGATAAATGAGGTCAAGTCTTTTCTGTCAAAGAGCTTTGATATGAAAGATCTGGGACAAGCTGATGTGATCCTGAACATTAAGCTGATTAGGGATGAGAGTGGGATTACGTTAACGCAATCACACTATGTTGAGAAGGTCTTGAGCCGCTTTGGTTATATAGACAGCAAGCCTTCTCCAACACCCTATGATCCCAGTGTGACACTCAGAAAGAACAAGAAGGAAACGAGAGATCAATTAAGATATTCTCAAGTGATCGGTTCACTCATGTACCTTGCGAGCGCGACAAGACCTGACATCTCTTTTGCTGTGAGCAAGTTGAGCAGGTTCATGTCTAACCCGGGTATTGATCATTGGCATGCACTTGAAAGGGTCATGCGCTATCTGAACGGTACAATGAGTTATGGGATTCACTATTCAGGGCACCCTGCGGTGCTTGAGGGATACTGTGATGCGAACTGGATCTCAGATGTTGATGAGCTCTACGCCACAAGTGGATATGCATTTATTCTTGGAGGTGGCGCAGTGTCATGGAGGTCTTGCAAACAGACCATTTTGACGAGGTCAACCATGGAAGCAGAACTTACTGCTTTAGATACAGCTTCTGTTGAGACAGAATGGCTGCGTGAGCTCTTGATGGACTTGCCGGTGGTTGAGCAACCATTACCGGCCATCCTTATGAATTGTGACAACCAGACGGTTATCATGAAAGTGAACAGTGCTAAGGATAATGCGAAGTCATCAAGACACGTTAAAAGACGCTTGAAGTCTGTCAGGAAAATGAGAAACTCCGGAGTAATGACTGTTAGTTATGTTCAAACTGACAAAAACCTGGCAGATCCCTTTACAAAGGGACTATCACGTAATGTGATAGACAGTGCATCGAGAGAGATGGGGTTGAGACCCGTGAGCGTTACACCATAGTGGTAACCCAACCTATGTGATCGGAGATCCCGTGAATTAGGACCTGGGAAGAACAAGCTAGTGGTTTGACAGAGGAGAGTTTTTATTTAACCCTCTCTATGTGAAGATGCATAACTCTCAAATTCTGTAAGGCAGGTTGGCAACATGCCTTAATGTGTTTCTGTTGGCTATTCGTAGCAAAGGTGCTATCCTACAGAGCGACCTTGAAAGAACACACCTATATGAGTCCGACTGTTAAACGTCGCAGTCTATGAGATTTGGGTGATCTCTAGTAAACTCATGAAGAGACCAGGGAGTATGACGCATATGCTCCACCCGCGGGGTAGGCTACTGGCAGCCACGTACTGGTTATGACTTTGAGTGAAGTCTATTGGCACCAAACTTGCAATTCAAGGTTCGTCCATTGTTCAAGTTGCTGGTAGATGTAGCTTGAAGCTCTAGGCAGAAGTTCAACTTAACAGTCTCTGCTGAAACACTGGTATATAAACAAGAAACGAGGTTTGGCAAAATCTCTAAATGGGAATTTGAGATCTGGTGGGGGATTGTTAGAATATTGGGCCCATTAGTGGGCAGCCCATATAAGCAATTCTGGAAATCTCAAATTGGCCCATGTGCATGGCAGAATTTTGGAGGTGCATGTACGTGACTAAAGTTTAGTCCCATACTGCTAGCTTAGAGAGACTGCACCACTTTATATAGTGGAGTGTTCTATCACTTGGTGTGCTGGCTGAGAATAGAAGGCTCTCTCGTGCGCACTCCTCCTCCTCCTCCTCCGCCGCCGTCCGTCACGACACGCCGCGGGTTGCGGGAATGAGCCGAGCCGATGCTTATATTTTTGCAGTTCAGGAAAAACGAGTCGTGTAGCGTACGTGTACAGCTTAGCCAATTCGGATCGCTACCGGATCGTGGGCTGCTGTAACCGACTCAAACGTGTGCGACGTGGCCGGCCCACGTTGTACCCGTTAGGGTTTTCCGAACCGCACTATATATTGCCGTGCACTACGTGCGCCGTCACACACCGAACCAATCTAGGTTTTGCCAATCTCACCTTGCGCCGCCACCGTAGTCTACTCCATCCCGTGCGCCGGCGTGCACCGGCGAACGGGACAGCAGGTTTCCGGAACCATTTGTCCTTGTGATCCTGTACAGGAGAGGGCGAATAAGGTTTTTGGGAAGCGCTCTGCGCGACTGCTTTCAAGTTCTTCATCACGGCTCGCCTTCCTTGGCGATCTACGCGGGCGGGTCGTATCCAACGTCGTTTTTTTCGAGCTGTTGCCGGCACCGAAGCCGCTCAAGCTACTGTCGTCGCTGCTTCAACGACTGCTTCATCTGCAACTGTTCGGTACGCGCTGCATAAACCGAACTGTTTTACTATGGATATGTTGGCGTATGTGTTGCTGCTGTTCATGTTAATTAGTACATCTAGTATGTTTGTGTTTAACATGTTAGTAGTTGCGGTTATCATGTTTAATATTCTGAAATTAATCATGAAAATTATGCCTAGTATTCCAACATTAACAACAAGATATTCCACCATAAGGCAAGCCGCTCAACAATAAGGTATTCACCCATGGCTTTCTTCACCAGCCCAACATGCATCTCCCAAGGTATTGGTCAGAAAAATGAGAGGGAGGGGTAATTTACGGCACCATACGGTGGCACGACGGACGAGATTAGCAATGTCGGCAAACGGACCATTCCCAAGATTACATTTTTAAAGCTGAAAAGAAAATGTATTCATCGCCATGAATTGAGGGAAACATACCAAGCATTGCACAACGACACAATGAACACCAGCATCACCAGAGTTGGAAGCCTCAGCGCCGACAACCGACGTGACATTCCCGAGGATGGTTAACAGGCATGGAGATCCAACCAATGTCGAGCTCCTTGTTTGTCCCGGTGCCCTCTCAACACCGGTGACTCGATAAACTTTTGTCGTAGAACAAACATAGGAAGTCTGTTCTCATAAAAGTTCTAGGACCACAAACTGTCAAAACTGTAATACACATAAATTCGGTGTAACACAAGAAATAGGTGATTTGAGAGTACATCTTTTGTGGCTAAAAACACTTCTATCTATCTGTATCGAACGGGAAATACTATGTTTTTTCCTCTCTTTTTTTCTACTTTATTCATCGGGTTCACAAGATTTTGTATAAGAATATTTTAAGTGCTGGTGTACACTGGCTGGCTTCATTTTGCTCTGTTTGACTGATGTGGCCGTTGGATATGGAATGGAAGGAGGATTATGAAGGGTTAGGGCATGTACAATGGTAGAGAATGCGAGTCCTCTCTTAGCACTCCACGTCATTAGAGAAGGCAATAAATATTAGTCGTACAATGCATTATGTCGTATTGTTATCTCTAGCAATTAATGAAAATTGATTAAAAATAGCTTAATAAGGAAAGTCATGTTGTACAATGGAGAAAATAACCTTCTCTTAATTTTAAGAGATCATCCCTTAGCTAAGAGAACACAACCTCCTCTCTCTTCTTTCTCTCCTCCAACTAAACAAAAATCCTACGTGACATCTCTCAGAAAAAGCTGACATCGTCCATTGTACATGCCTTAACTCGCAGCGTGTCACTGAATCCGGCTCCCATCGCAACTCCAGCCCCGAGTCGGTCCCGATCCCTCATCTCCTCCCAACTCCCCATCGATACGAGCAGAGCTAGGGTTCGCCGCCGCCCGCCCGCTCGTACGGTCTTCCTCCGGCGACGCTGCCGGTGGAAAAGGCTTCCCCTCCCCCATCCGAACGGCCGCCAAATCTCCCGACCTTCTCCATCTGCGCCCAGGGCTCACCGGCCGGGGTTCCGAGATCACCAACCCCGGTCCTCGACTCCGGAGGCTGCTCGCAGGCGCTGATATACGAACAGCGCTCAGAGGCCTGAGGTGGTATAGCCGTGCTCTTCCGGCCGCCTGCTCTTCCTCAACCCTCCGGCCTGTGATCCCCGACGCCCCTCGCCCTGGTATGCCCTCATTTATTTCTCTTTTTCTTTTCTTCTTACCATATGATGAATGATTGTACGGTTGGATGCTTCATGTATGGATTATATACATTTTCTATATTTTTGTGCATACTGTTTGTGGACATGCTTGTATGGACGGTACTTCGATAAATGCTAGTAATCTTCTATCTATGTATGCATTTTGGTGGCAGACTCTTTTTTTGTAAAGTGTGTAATGATTAATTTGAAATGCAATAGATGGACAAGGCAAATTGGGATATGCATACCATAGTAAGGTCTTTTGTGTGATATGGAATGAATTGACATAGAATACGAGTAAGCCATTGGGATGTTTGGATCAAAAAAGTTTCAAGAATCTAGTGTTATGTGATAACTATGAAAATGTTGAAAAGGAAACAATTAAAAACAATTGGGACTTTCTGATGAAAGAGTACACTCCATTTGTGAGCTGAAACATGCTTCAACTGGACTTGGGTGGGACGATCAGTTGGAGCTATTAAAGCTGACGATAGCTCTAGAAAAGCTAGTATATTCGATTCACATTAAACTTACCCCAATGCATCAGTAACACGGTTCTGAAACACATTATTAAAGGCAACGGAGGGCACCATAAAATAGTGAAGAAAACTTGTCACCAATTCTCAAACACCATTCAAATGAAATTTCCAAAGTTAAGTTCATTATACCCCACGATCGATAAAATCAACTACAAAACCCATAAATACTGTAAAACATAGCGCGCTCCTGGCAAAATTCGACACATAATGCAATAATCACAGTTCACATTATCTGATGTTCATGAAAGTCAAATATCAAGTGTTTCAACAAATACCAAATTTGTTACACATAGGCGACGGTAGAGAAAATGTATCATCATTGTTAAAGATTTGGGGTTTTCATTAACTTGATAAGAGCATGTGCCCTTGAGGTAATCTGACATGTAACTGCTTGAGAAAACATATCTTCATTGGAGTTTGTTGTGGATCAGATCTGTTGCTTTACCACAGTCTGAATTTTTACTAACTTGGAAAAACACATTGAAAGAACAAATAACAACATTTATGGTGATTTTAACCTGTATGCAACTGTGTTCATTTATAACACTGTTAGTTTCATGAAGGTTGTGTATATTGTGAACTCATTATCTGTGTAAATGTAGGTAATGTGTTGGACTGTTGTAATTAAGAAAACGCTTTAGTTTGTCATATTGTTATCCATATGTTATGAATTTGTTTAGTTACTGGGCCTCCATGAAGGACAGAACAAGAAGTTCATCGGAGCTGCATGAAATTGTTGTTATAGCACCCATCCTTTGCATGTATTGGTACAATATGATGCATTCGTTAGTTCCGCACAAACCACTCTGCGTTTAATTTAAAGGCATATATGCATTTGGGTACGCGCATAGCTGCACCTCATCTCCTGCTTATCTATGCTTATATGTTTGCAATGGTTACATTGTCTTTCTCTCTCTGTCAGGTTTTGTAGAAGAAAAGAGGAAAATCATACATGGATATCATGCAGACAAGTGACTATGCACATCATGGAATTGTAGAGAACAGCCCATATAAAATTCCCTATGATAAACATGTGGAAGGTGGCCACCTTGGTGCTTCATGGTATTTTAGTAGAAAGAAATAGAGGAGAATTCCCTTTCAAGGAGAGATGGTATTGATTTGAAGAAGGAGTCTTATCTTCGCAAGTCATACTGCACTTTCCTTCAGGATTTCGGGATGAGGCTTAAAGTGTAAGAATAGATTGAACTATGAATATTTTGTTGTTACTTTTCCTGGGAAATATAACAGCTGTTTTAGCAGTATCATTTGAATATTACAGTTATATTACAGTTCTATTTAAATTTCGATACACAACTGGAAATTATTTTTTATCATAATTTATTTGAAGCAGCTTTTGTTTCTTTCTCATCTCCCTGCTAACAATATCTGAAATAATTTATGATTGATGTCATCCTAGATTTTCAAAATCTGAGGAAAATCCGTTGTACACTGAAGCCTAAATGATTACGTTCTGTTGCTGAAAGTTCTTGTATTCTACTGTCCATGACTATGGTCTGTATCTTTACATATCAGAGCATTTTTAGTTGGAAGCCAAACTCTACAACAATTTGTCACAAACTATTAAGGCTACTTTGACTAAGTAATACAAGTGTCTGGCATGCTTAGGCACTTCAGGATGCGAATCAAACTGACCTTTAGTGGAAATATTTAATCGGAGGACCAGATAAAAAGAAGAACTTAAGATGTCAGGGATGCAAATGTTAGTCAGAAGATTTTTTTTTTAGTCAGAAGATTACAAGCATCACCTCTGGTGATTGAGGGAACATGATGCATAGCTAACATAAACCGGCCTTACAGGATAGGTTGCTAAGCACGCTGACTGATCAAGTGTTAGTTTAATCATTTGCCGTTCAGATCTACTTGTCTGTTTTTTCTGGTTACATTGACCAAGTCGTCTTATTTAATCATGTGATATCTGTACAATATTATATATTTACATTTTTCTGACGGTTGACCTGTCCACTTCTTCCGCCTAAGCATTTATGAGAATTATATGCTTTGGATGTGTAGTTCATTCATTGTTCTTTGTTAGTTTTGTATTATAACTTTGTTTTTTATGAGAACAATCAAGAGATGACTTGGTAATAATTGATTTAAATACTCTGTTGGCAAAACTCTCATTATGAAGCCATGTGTTTCCGTCAACTGTGAGATCTTTTACCACAGAACGAAATATTGCTAGACATCCATATGGCCACACTACTCCTGCTCAGTTTTTCCCTTTAAGAAGGATTTATGTTTTCTTCACGAGCAAGGGTTTTTTCAGTTGTACTCCCTCCGTTCCAATTTAGATGACTTCAATTTATCCACATTTGGATGTATCAAGACATGTTATATGTATAGATACATCCACATATGAGTAAGTGGAAGTAATCTAATTTAGAACGGAGGGAGTAAGTTTTTAACATATTGGCACTTAATGCCCTGTTATATGCATCAATTTATTAATTTAGGGGTCACTCATTCTTGTCGGGCTTGCAGTAATGGCTGATGACATCTCTTATTAAGTAGAACAGAAAATATCAAACTCTGTTTAGTACTCCCTCCGCATCAAAATATAAGACTTTCTAGCCTTTTTCTGCACACATGTATCTAGACATGTTTTGGTGCAAGATTCACATGAACCTTGTACTGTAAATGTTTTATGAATAGTAAATATCTCTGTGTATTACTGCATCATTACTTTTTACTGATGAATGAATTTATAATGTAGGCCCCAAGTAACAATTGCTACAGCTATCGTATTCTGTCACCGCTTCTTCCTTCGTCAATCTCATGCCAAAAATGATAGACAGGTAAACCCTACTGAGATTTGCACGGGCTTGTACATATTTGTTATCAGACAACATATTTTTGATTTTATCTGCAAATCACAATCTATACATGGTAGAAACTATACTAACAGGTGCTCAATCATCCATGCTTGCGGCATGCAACCCATATATGAAAGAGGCAAAAAAATGATTTGCTGTCACCTCTAGATCATATATATTTTTGAATTTCATATGGTAATTTTTATTCTCTTCAGAAGAGACATGAAGGATAACACTAAGTATTTTTTTGGGATAGCGTACAACACAGAACATGCTGCTTGCAATATGTGATTTGTTAGGGGTAGTATTTTTCTTACTATCAACTGCTCGTTGCAAGTTGTTAACGTAAAGTTTATTATAATCTGCAGACAATAGCCACTGTATGTATGTTCTTGGCGGGTAAAGTTGAAGAAACACCAAGACCCCTGAAGGATGTCGTACTCATCTCTTATGAGATCATCCACAAAAAAGATCCTGCCGCAGTTGCTCGAATTAAGCAGAAGGTGAGATATTTTATTGTGGACATTCTCTTTGATATTCCCTACCTCATAGCTTTAGCTAGCTGTGTTTCCAGATACTTGTATTTCATAAAGCCGCAAAAGTTTTCTATGGTCGATGCATTTTTATTCCTTGAGTACTGTTACCAAAATGGTAGCTGAGGATATTTGTGCTGTGTGTAGGAAGTGTATGAACAACAGAAGGAACTTCTGTTGATTGGGGAGCGACTTGTGCTTGTAACACTTGGTTTTGACATGAATGTCCATCACCCTTACAAGCCCTTGGTTGAAGCAATTAAAAAATTCAAGGTTGCTCAAAATGCACTTGCTCAAGTTGCCTGGAATTTTGTTAACGATGGGTATGCTAAAATTACATTTATCCTTAGAAAAATAGTAAATCCCCGTTATGCCTATTTACTATACCTTAAAAGGGGTGTACAGGCTACGCACATCGCTTTGCCTGCAATTTAAGCCCCATCATATTGCGGCCGGCGCAATCTTCCTTGCTGCGAAGTTCCTCAAGGTCAAGCTTCCAGCAGATGGCGAGAAGGTCTGGTGGCAAGAGTTTGATGTAACCCCACGGCAGTTGGAAGGTTGGTCTCTAGATACAAAGTCAGTAGGGCATATTTGCAATATTATATTATCTATTGTCCTATGTACAATAATATATACATGCTTTCACAAGTAGCAGCAATTGTTGCCATGATTTAGCTGTCTAGGCGCCCATGAAAATTTGATGGCCAACATTTCATTATCTTTCTTCAGAAATGATAGTGGAACTAGGCTGATTAGGTTAAAGACACAGGGTTTACGTGGTGTGCACAGGGTTTTCTTCTGTATTATTGTTTTGGGATACAGTAGGGAAAATGCCATGATTTGAACATAGAATTACGAACTTGTATTGCGTGGTTACAGTTTTTTTCCGGGGCATCACATAGAGGTGTAGTTTGGGAACTACCATCCAACATGGGGATCACATGTGGGGCCTGTGACCACCTGTGGGTGCAACAGATTTGTATTTTTCAGCTTGGTGATTTTCCAATGGTACAGAGCAGTATTGCCTGTTATAAGATCTTTTGCTTAGAACTGATACTTCTTTTACTCCATTTTTTGCCATGGTTATTTTTGGAGTGTTGGTGCTCTTTTTTAGTGAAGTAACATACATACCAAGGACCCCATCTTATATTTTTGTGATAATATTTCAGAGGTTAGCAACCAAATGTTGGAGCTCTACGAGCAGAACCGTGTCGGTCCGCCGCCATCGCAAGGGAATGAAACCGAAGGCAGCTCTGTCACTGTGGCTAATCAACGTGCTCCCGTGAAAGAGGAGCCTCCTGCTCATGAAACTCATCAAGCACCTAGACAGTCGAGCACACCAGGCCGCCATGGATATGACCACCCTCACCCTGAAAAGCTAAACTCAAACCAGCGTATACCCATGAACGAAGCAAAGGACGGTATTGCCATTAAGAATGAAGGTACCAATATGTCGTCGTCAATGATCGATGCGATGAAAAAGATAGACAAGGATAAGGTGAAAGCTGCGCTGGAGAAACGGAGGAAATCGAAAGGCGATGCTGGTAGAAAGGTTGACGTCATGGATGATGATGACCTAATTGAGAGGGAGCTGGAACATGGTGTAGAATTGGCCGTGGATGATGAGAAAAAGCACGACAGAAGGCAGAGCTGGCCCCATCCCAAGGTGGAGAACACCGAGGAGGGCGAGCTGTCCTTGGACAGCCAGGAATACCGTTCTCCTGACCCCGACAACCGGAAGAGGAAGGACGCCCACGAGCACAGGAGTTATGACCGTGGTGGTGATAGAGACCTCAAGAGGGTGAGGTCATGAAAACAAGTATTCATTGTCGTCACCCTGGTGAGCGATCAACAGATCAACTGTGACAATTGGCGTTTTGAGCACCAGTGCGTGGAAACTAGTTTTTCCTTCACGGGAGTACTAAGATGTTTGTTTTGTTTGCCTATGCTGGGAGATTTCAGCTGTGATGTACTGTAATTTTAAAAGATGGTTTCCCACAGGGAGGATCATGTTCATGTTCAGGCGATAAATTTCTGGAATATTTGGCAGCAGTGTGCTGAGAAACGATGTGAATGAGGCTGCACAGCTTGCCGGGTCGTTAGAAGGCATTTAGTTACTGTCCATGGTACTGGCACACATCGTCGTTTTTAGTAGGATTCGAGTGGTGAGCTACTGCTCTCTGTGTTCTATATAAACGGAGACATGTGGTTAATAAAATAAAAACTGACATAGGCAAACACTGAAAAGCAACAAATAGTCTACTCCAATTCCAGTTTCGTCTCAGAACTTGCATTTTCATAACACCCCGCCTGTCTTTGATGGGACTAGATAAATCGCCCTTGTCGAAAAGTATTCATAACACGGCCAACTTATTTTACGAATTTTGCCATGCATTAGAATGAATAGAGGCGTAGAATGAATTAGTATTGTACTTTGCAATAAAGTTTTTTCTTCGAAATTAGATAGAACTGATAAACAAATTTAGTGGTTGGTTTTGGGGCATCGCTGAGGGCATGACCCTAATTGTGCGGGACACATTTTCGACACCCAAAGAGAGCCTCAGTTGGGGGATATTTGGCGGCTCGAGATGCTCTGGGCTACCGGAAAGTGAGAGCCCCTTATGGCCTTGTATGTATAGCGGGTCGCGGCTAGTTAACTCCACCAGGGGCCTCCAAACGACCCCCCAAAGGCCTATTGGGGGTTCCGGACAGCGAAAATCATCACCAGCGGCACCCCCCAAAGCCTCGTCCCGAGCGATTTTGTGTCCGACACCTCCTATCGGGCCTCCAAGTTCCCTATTGGGGGTGTCGGACATTGCCGCGGGCATGGCCCTGACACCGATGGCCCGTCCGTCATACACACAACGCGCCCGTGCCCTGAGTCATTCGCCCCCCACAGCCTCTCCTTTTCTCCTCTCGCCGGTGATTCGCACCATCGCCGCCACTCTCGTCGCCGCCTGCTTGATTCGCACCTAGGGGACCTTGGCGCATCGCTAGGTCCCGTCTCGCGCCGCCGGTCTTCGACCTCGTCTAGCGCCGGCGCATCTAGTTCGAGCCCGGGTATGCCTCTTCTTCCCTCCCGCCCCGCACGCAAGCTGTTTGACCATTGGTTGATAGGCTGAATTCGTTGATTCGTCAAACAGGAAATGGACAGCGACGACGACGAGGTCATGTTTTTTGAAATGATAGCGGAGGATGCTGCTCTTGTGGTCGACGCAGAGGAGAATGAGATGATGATGGCCGCACTTCTAGATGCCGCAGTCAAGGCAGATGCGGCGCCGGGATTTGGAGGATCATCGAAGGGGCGGAGGCCCAACAAGCAACGCAACAGAGCAACTGGGCACGCTCTGTTGTGGCAGGACTACTTTGCCGAGAAACTGACGAGTTTGCCTCATGAATTCCGCCGGCGCTTTAGGATAAGCAGGACATTGTTCAGGAGGATTGTGCTTGGTGTTCGGGAGTATGACGACTACTTTGAGCTGAAGAGAGACTGCACCGGCGTCCTACATTGTTCAGGAGGATTTTCAGTGATGCTTGGAAGCATAGATTGCATGCACTGGAACTGGAAGAACTGCCCCTACTCGTGGCAAGGGCATCACAGGAAGTGCAGTGTTATACTTGAAGCCGTGAGAAATCATGAACTTTGGATATGGCATGCCTACTTCGGCACCGCCGGTGCCGCCAATGACATCAATGTGCTCTACATGTCCACTGTGTTCAAGAAACTTATGGATGGCCTAGCTCCACCATGCAACTATGTGATCGGCGGCCATGAGTACAGCAAGGGATACTATCTTGCTAACGGTATCTACCCCAATAGGGCTACATTTGTGAAGACAATCCGCAACCCTCTCGGCGAGGCAGATTGCCATTTTGCAAAGAGACAAGAGGTTGTTCGCAAAGATGTGGAGCGGGCTTTTGGTGTGCTCCAGGCCAGGTGGGTTGTTGTCCGCAACCCTTGTCTTTCATGGTCGGCAGACGAAATGGATGCTATCATGAATGCTTGTATCATCATGCACAACATGATCATTGAGGGCGAGCGTCCTACAAGGAGGCAACAGGTCGGCGAACAGTTCGATTTCCAGGGGCCTATGGCTAATCCACAGCCGGGTGTGCCGACGGCGTATCGTGAATTTGTTGCCGTAATTTGGGAAATTCGTGATGAAGCTACGCATAACCAACTGCACAATGACCTTGTGGCGCACGCATGGGCTATCAAAGCGAATCAGCCAGCGGGGGCAGCGGATGAGTGATATGTTTTTAAGTTGAGTTCGATTTAAACTTTGTAAACGAATATGAACTTGTGTTGTAATAGAACCTATTGCTTTCAAGCTTTATTAATGCATGTACTTATTACATATGATTACAACTATTCGTCGGCATCGGACTCAGCCTTAGGCGGCGGTGTCCCAGGCAGGTCGTCTGTCGGCGCCGCGTCAGGAGTTCCCGGCTGCCACTCCGGTTCTGGGGCCTGGGGAACGGCCGGTCCTGCATATGCCCCTGCCGCACGGGACGGTCACGACGACCAAGGTTCCCACGGTGAGAAAGCAGGGCGTGCCGGGGATGGAGTTGCGGGCTCGCCGTCCTGTTCCGCCGCGTCCTCTTCCTGCTGTTGTTCGGCGGCGACCACGGCATGCTGCTCCTGATCGGCGACCATCAGGGCCTCCCTCTCCTCCTCCTGATCGACCACTACAACCGCCTCCTTTTTCTCCTCCTAATCGGGCATCACCGCCTTCTTCTCAGGTGACGACACGACGAGCGAGTTGTGGGCGGAGAGAATGAGATCGATGTGCGGCCGCAAGGATTGTTATATTGGTGCCAAGCGGTGCGAACGCAACCCGAAACGACGCGGCGGCGGTTGCAATCCACACGAAGCGTCGGAATGCGGAGCGACGCGGCGGCGGTTCATGCGCCCGCAAGGTGTTCGACAGTTCGCTGAAAAATTGGGCCGTTTGGGGTGGCCCGTTTGGGGGTGCCGCTGTGGGCGGCCTCCAAATATTGCCCGGACACATGTCCGGCACCCTAAAGGAGGCCCAATGGGGATGCCGGACAACGATTTAGAGGCCCCCCGGTGGAGATGCTCTAAACATAAGTTTTACCCGTCCTGATTTCCTCCATATAGCTATCAGCGTATCTTCCCGACGAACAGAAACAACACAGGAGACCATCAAGACAAGGAATGGATTCCCAAGAGTATCAAGCTATGATTCCTTTAGCTACATTCTCGTACTAAATACTCCGACATCACATATGCATCGGTCTCAAGACTCTCACTGGCAGGCAGAGACGCCACACTCAATCTCACGTTCATGTTTTCTGCCATCGTCAATTCTGTATCACTTTGATGCCATCGTCTACGCGTCCACGCGCCGGCCACCAAATACTACGAGCGGTCGGTCCAGACTGACCGGACGGAGCCCGCCGCCCATGCCCCGGCGTCCTGCAGGAAGGCGATCGCCGCCTCGCATTCGGCGATCGCCACCTTGTCAGCCCCGGGCCTCGTGATGGGCGGGAAGAAGAGCCAGAACGCCGTCACGATCACGAACGCCAGCGCAAGCGGGGTCGCGGCCAGCGGCGGCGGGCGCCACCACTTGTCGTGCCTCGCCCACCACGCCTCCGCCACCGCGCACACCCCGTGCAGCGCGAAGAAGGCGGTCGCCTCCCCGGTGGGCGGCCGCAGCGTGATGTAGAAGAACATGAGCTCGTGCACCAGCCCGGAGACGAGGAACGTCGCGAGCACCGCCGCGGGGGCGCTGCCGAGCCACGCGCGCACGGGGCGGTACACGCACGGGCGGAGCAGGGCGGGCACCGAGAGGTTCCACCGCCGGCCCCAGAAGTCCCGCAGCGAGGAGGAGAGGTACGGCCGGTCGAACTGCGGCTCCAGATCCAGGCCCAGCAGCGCGCGCGCCGCCACGGCGGCCGACGCCAGCACGAGCTCCAGGGCGAAGTACATGTGGAACGCGTACAGGGTGAGCAGGACGTACTGGTTCATCCGCTCCTCGTAGCGGTACAGCGACACGATGACCGCGAGCAGGGCCGCCATGACGGCGGAGGGGACGAGGCCGAGACCCGACGCCGAGCTTTGGGACTTGTCTCCGCTGATACGGACGGGGCCGGATGCGACGGCGACGAAGGCCGGGAGCGGGAGGGACGGGTGGAGGGGCCCCTGGCCGGCGGCGAGGAGGAGGAGCTTGAACTCGGCGAGCCAGGCAAGGAAGAAGCCGGAGATGGCGCGCGGGTGGAGGGCGCGGAAGGCGAGGGGGAGGAAGGGGAGGACGGCGAGCACCGGAGGAACGCGGCGAGGCGAGGGAGGCCCGGGCGGAGGCGCCGTGCCGCGAAACGGACGTAGCACATGGCCACGGTGACCACGGCCGAGACCGCGGCCAGGCTTCGCAGGTCACCGGCGGCCATCGTTGCGGTTCCTCGGTCCCTAACACTGGAGGTGCGACGGCCGGTGGAAATTACAGGCGGCGTGGTGTACGGGATCCACAGGCGCGCGGTCGAGATCGGGAAATTTGTGGTGTTCTTCTTCTGGTCAACAGTCAACAGTCCGAGGCGATTCTTGTAAAAAAAAAAAAGCAAAAAAAAAAAAAACCAGTCCGAGGCGATTGGCCCATTTGGCTGCAACCCTGTCAATCTGTCATTACTCATTAACAACTACAGAAATAGTTGGAGTGCTGGGATCGGCATGGGGTTCATGCTGATTAGGCCCTGAGCTGTTCAACCCAATCCAAGCACGTTGAACTATACGGAGAGTCAGGACTCACGAGTGAAGCATCGACCCTGAGAATATTTTCACCATTTTTAGAAACTTAAAAATGTCGATTTCAAATTTATGAAAAAACAAGCTCCGTGTAGCTCGGGCTCCGTTTAAAATCTTCAGAACTCCGTGCTGCTCAATAGTCAATACTCACAACTGAGCAAGCACGAAAACAGTCATGGATCAACTCGTCAAACGCACTCCGTTTCAAAAAAGAAAAACTCGTCAAACACACAATTATGCGTATACTTTTTAATTTTGTCTTAACTCATTCTTATGGGTCAATCAACAGACTAAAACATGTCTAAATATGTACGAATCAGAAAAACCCTAAAAAGTCTAGAAAGTCTTACATTTGATACTTATGTATTGATACAGAGAGTATATGTTTATTATTTTTTCTGGGTTACATATATCTAAACATGTTGCAATGTGCGGATTTACTCAGTTTAGTCTGTCTGTAGTCTATATTAAAATATCCAAATAAATAAGTAAATAAATATAATTTGGAATAAAAGGAGTAGTTATCACTCGAAAAATGTATTCCTTGATGGCAGATGACGCATCGATCGTCATTGTCGTCACATACAATTAGTGGCAGAGCAAGGATTCGAGGAAGCCTCGAGGCAAAAACTAAGCACAAAAATCTCTACCGCTCTAAAAAAACACAAAAATCTCTATATAAAAAACTCATCTAGTAGTTTAACTTTTTTGGTAGAAAAACACAATATTCGTTTACAACACAATAAAATACATGTTCGTTACATGTCCAATAGAGGGGGTATATAGGGTGCAAATATTGTTGACCATTACATGATTTTAGGAGCCAGAGGAGCAACCATGGCTAGATTTATTCATGGGCTCGATGAAGATGCATAAGAAACGAAAAATAAGGTTCCCTAAGTGCCGCCAAAGTAGCCTATGAAGAAATCAAGCCACTGGAAGCACTCCGTTTAACATTAAATTAACGGGAAGGAGATGGATGCAAAGTCATTTAATGTTGGCAAGCCACATGATCACAAAGGAAGCAACTTCATTCAAGGTCGAATCTTCAAATGCTTCCAATGCTCGTAACAATAAATGTTATAAATGCAATAAAAAAAGACATGATAATAAGGATTGTCCAAATGTAAGAAACATGTTGCTTGATAATGAAGAATATGCTACATAGAGCTACTCCCTCCGTTTACAATTAGTTTGCATTTTGGGTTTAGTCAAAGTCAAATATTGTAAAGTTTGACCAAATATAGGGAAAAACTATAAACATTTATGATGAATTTTTAACATAATTAGAATCTTCATAAGATATACTTTAATATTCTATATATATTATAGATGTTGATATTTTTTCGTATATAGTTGGTCAAACTTTGAAAAGTTTGACTTTGAAAAAACCTAAAATGTGAACTAAATAAAAATAGAGGGAGTATAATGAAGAATTTGTTGTAGAGTATCACGTCAATGATACGAGAAATGAACATTTAAGTGAAAATGAAGTTTCAATGGATGGCATATGAATGATTTTGGCAAAAGAGCACAATTCGATAAATTCAAGTTGAAGAAGACCACAAAGACTATCAAAAGACCGAGTACATGAGCAGATGAGTGTTTTTATTTATTGTAAAAACAAAGTTGTTTGATAATATTATGTACATCATGCTTATGTATTTGCTATTACGGTGAAAGATGTGAACGAAATCTCGCATCAGAAACAAAAACAAATTAACTTATTTCTATTGTTCTGATAGAGTGATCAATATGGTAGATTTTGCGATCCCCCTACTAGGAATGAGCATGAGTCCGTTGGGTGAGGCAAATCATCCGATCCAATGCAGGAAATTTTACGTCCTACATATGTAATGTCAATTGATTTATATCAAACTTTTTTATCTGTTCAAAATTCAGGTTTTTAACTTCACAATATTTCGAGTCACGCCTAGTGTAATTAACTTTATGATTATCTCACATACATAATATGTAATGTGAAATCCATACAATTTTAATGTTTACAATTAGAGATATACTTTAGCGAATTATAAGCATAACTTTCAACACAAATGGTGTTAATTTTTCTTAATAAGCACATGAACCTTTTTAATAATAAGCACAAGAACTTTAAGTTTTTATTAAACTTTCGACACCTTATGTAACAAGATAAACCATTTGCTAAATCTTAGTAGCCTGATTTATTTCATCATGTCTAACCCTAAGTCATCGAATACCTCCGTGTAGATGAGATTCATTCATACAAGGGTGGAGGAATCAAAATTAGATCAAATGACTAGAATCATCAACATAGAATGAGAAAATCTCGCTTGAGATAGGTGTACAAGGACTCATAACAAAACAAAATATCACCTCTATGGATTTTATGTGCTACTTTGGTATGATATAGTGCCTTAATTATTTGTGGAAACCTCTAGAGCATCCATGTATAACAAATATTTATAGAGTTTTCTAAAATCTAAATGTAGGTCGGGGATTTGGATGATAGTTTTCAAAACCACACCACTTTCCCAAAAGCCTACACTCCCGGTATTATTTCACTCAAACATTTAGCGCCAGCGATGATCCAGAGTCTAGTCTCCTTCTTAATCTTGTCGAGGATGACGAATGAGGGGGGGAAATTTTATTTATAAGACCCGCACATTTCTTTCATTCCAAATCTCCCACGCCACAAGCAATTCAAGGGAGGCCAAATCTTTCCAGTTATGGCCATTAGCGAACAGCGAGCACCATTCCTTGATGTTCACTAGTGGAAACAGGGCCACTGGTCCCGGGTCGTAAGGGCCTCTAGTACCGGGTGTCCACCCGGGACTAGCAAGGCGACACTAGAGGCCCCCCCTCTAGTACCGGGTCCGTTACGACCCGGAACAACAGGCTCCCACGTGGCCGCCGAGGCGCGGGCGTGGTGGAGGACCTCTAGTCCCGATTGGTCATACGACCCGGGACCAAGGACCTCACACGTGGCAGCCTGTAATTTTTTGTTTTTCCTCCCAATTTAATATTGAAATGGTGCAAAAAAATATGCGTTTAATTAATTAAAAACAGAAACTACATATAACATATCAAAATGTTCATAAATAAAAATATGTTCACGTCTATCCGGTTACATGGAGGTGCTCATAACCGGGACTAGAGCCCGTCTATTCGATTACACGTGTGTGGAGATCATAACCGGGACTAGAGCCCGTCTATTCGGTTACACGGGAGATCATAACCGGGACTTCACCGCTATTCTCCATTGTATTTTCCTTTTGTAGGTATGACTTCGCTGAGCAGAAACCCCGCAAGTTCCTCTGCTAGTGCTTGAAAGCGCTTCTTTAGTGGCATACTCTCGCGCAATGGCTCTGCCTATAAAAGAAGGAGATCAATACGAATATTAATCATGACTATCAAAAATTATGAATGACACTGGAGATCAATTGATGAATATGATTGTTCACGTACGTCTAAAAATTTCTTTGGGTCCCGCTCAGTGACCGAACGACGAATCCACTCGCAAACGAAATATCCACAGAAATTGGTCCCCTGTGGTTGCCTCTCGATCCACTTTACGAGAATAGAATTCAATCAAATCATAGTCAACATATAGTGGTATTGAAAAAATAAATAAAGAGATGCGCGAACCTAGCTAGACCGTACTACCTACCTGTGGGTGAACAAAAGTCAGCTGTTCTTCAAATGAACCTGAACCCTTTGTCCTCGCTTTGAATTGTTTCCAAACCCTGCCGGCAAAAAAAAGAATAAATGAGTTATTAGTTGCTTGATATCTCTGAAATCAATAAGAGAGACTGATATAGTGCGATAATGTTTGAAATTACCTTTGGAGCGTATCTAGAATGCTTTGGTACCTCTCCTCAGGCCAGTCCAATGAGTCGTAGACTTGAACTCTTGATCTATCAACTTCAATGACTAGCAGAATGTAATGATCGCTGCGCATGATTATATACACGTCAGTAACTCATCAGTTACACTTAATTTGTACAAGCGAGTAACACTCTCTTACCTGAAGAAGTAAGGAAACATTATCTCCGTGTTGAAATGTTGCTTCATTAGGGCATTTAGCAAGTTCTTCTCCGTGTCCTTCACGTGGTTTTTTAGTGTCCTTGCATTAACTCGTACTGGGTTAACGAACCCAAAGCCATAGATGCCCTTTCTACCACATTCATCACTCTTCATTCTGCATAATACCGTAGTGAGCATAATTAGCGATGGCAATGAACGAGCTGAGAGCTAAAGACTTTATCTTTTTTGGAAATAAATGAATTGAATCACTTACAGACAGTAGGCACCGACGAGAGCCAAGTCGAGGGAGTCAAGGTTGTATAAGTACCAGAGTTCTTCGAGCTGAATTGTGAACATGTCTTCACCCGCGAAATGATTTTTTGTAACTTTCACACAGATCAAAAAGTCATCAAATTCCTTTGTGGTTTTCATGTACCAACTATGGAGTTGTCGCATACATGTCGGTAGACACTTTATCTGATCACCTCGCAGCAGGGACCTCCCCCATTTCCATTTCCATGAATCATCTACATCAGACGGAAAGAGATTTTCGTTGTCCAGTTGAGCAAGAGTAATACCAGCATCTGCAGCAAAGTCCTTCTTCAAGGATAAAGTAGGAATTAGGTCCGTCACGGAGCCATGACCACTGGGTATAACTACGAGCGGGGCTATCGACTGGTTTGCCTGTTGTCCGAGCTGGGCAACGTCTCTTTTCCCTCTGGCACTACTACTTCTCGTCTTGGGAGAGCTACTACTTTTACTCAGAGCTCGTAAATAGTTATCTGGCTTATTTTTCTCATATTGCGATGGTTCCGTGATGAATCCAATAGCCCACTTGTTTTCCTTTGCAGTAAATGTTTGCTTTTCCTCGGGCTTTTTCCGTGCAAGCTGTCTTTTTGTGTCTGCATCCACCCACGCATCCAATTGCTCTTTAGTCATGTCGCAAGCTCTGAGGTCGTCAAGGCTTTTGGGTACTTTTGGGAGGGGCGAACGTCGGGGGTCTCGCCCGAATCCCATGGACGACGAAGTGGCGCCCTTCCTATGTCGGGGCTCAGGAGTCGGCTCATGCGGCGGTGGAGTCGGCTCTGCGCGCGTGGAGTCGGCTCACGCGGCGGTGGAGTCGGCTCACGCGGCGGTGGAGTCGGCGCACGCGGCGGCGGAGACGACTGATGCGGAGGCGACTGATGGTTGTCGTCCCCTTCATCGTCATCAGGTGGTGAATCGTGAATTGGCGGAGACGATGGTGGCCTTGGCGCCCAGCCTTCAAACTTGATGTATTTCTTCCGCCATAGAATTAGACCACCCACGACGTCCCCTAGCACCGACTCATCATCAGCTCTTGGGAACTCAAGGTTCAGTGATTCATATCCTTGTACAACTTGATCCACGCCGACACGAGCAAATCCATCTGGAATGGCATTGCCAAGCCACGATGCTGTAGAGTCAATGGAGAATGCATAGCCGTCCGCCGCCTTCATGGATAAGTTAAATACTGGGACATGCAGCTCACAAGTTGTTTTCTCCGTGATATAATCCACGGGGTAACTTGTCTCATCATCACCGACCATAACCGAGGAAGCCACGCTGCTTCTGCGATGCGATGGGCCGCCTTGACTCGCTTGTTCCAGCTGAAGAGTTGGCGCCCCTTGCTCGCGCATTTGATCTATTTGCTTCTGCTGCTCCTTATAGAGAGCAACCATCTGGTCATGATTTCTTTCTAAGATCATCAACCGGTCTGATTCCTGCTGCTCCTTCCTCCTCTTTGCTCTCAATCGGCTTCTATAAGAGGCACGGTCCTCGGGAAACCCTTCAATCCACGGCACTTCTCCTAAGCCTCGTGTTGATCCTCCTTTTTCTTTGGTCCCGAGGGCCTCTGACAGCTCGTCCTTCTCTCTGTCGGAAATAAACTTTCCCTCTTTAGACTTGGCAATTAAGTCAATAATTTTTTTTGGGCTCCGTTGACTACTTTGCTTTCATCAATTATTAACTCCCCTGTTTCCATGTCATACTCCCCTCCATGCGCAAGTAGCCAATTCCTTATCCTTCTGTCCCATTCCTCTGTGACCGGGGTGAGCCCTTTTGCACGCAACTCGGACTCAATTTTTTCCCACTTAGGCTCGGCAACTCGGTAGCCACCTGGCCCCATCTTATGGTGATACTTCTTTTTCGCTGCATTATTCTTATTCGTTTGCGACCTTTTCTTAGCTCGTTCTGATTTCTTGTACTCCAGAAATGCAGGCCAGTGAGGCCGCTGCCTCTCTCGTGTGCCGGTGAAATCCGGAAGTTTCCCATCTTCTTCCCACTCACGGAATAATTTGTTCTTGTAGTTATTGAATTGTTGAGCCATCTTCTTAAGAGCGAAATGCTTGACTTTGTCCGTCATTTTTTTTGTCTTCACCTCATCTTCCAAGACCGGTAGGGTGAAATGTGCAATGAGCTTGTTCCAAAGCACATCTTTGGTTCTCTTGTCGACGTAACTAACTCCCTCTAACTTTGGCTTAATCCATTCCTGAGTGCTGATATAAACGTTGTCCCTGACAGTGACTCCGCATTGATGCACAAACTTAACTGCGTTCGGCACGGGTGCCAGTGGTTGGCCAGTAGTTGCATTCACCTCGTCAATTGTGAGATGCTCATCTTTGCCCATCCCTTGGGCATGGCCTCGTTTAGTGGATTGGTTCGATGCGGAGGTCTAAAAATATGAAACATGTGTGAATACATATATATGCACAAATCAGTTATTGCATCTGCTCAACATAGGCTTAATATACCTCGCCAGACGGCGTGGGTCCACCAATTTCCGAGTCCTCATCTTCAGCTCCTTCCGCGGGATGCCGAAATTCATCTTCACCGGGATGCCGAAATTCACGGGTTCACAAATGTAGGAAAGTAGCTCTTCTTCCCCTTCTCTCGTTGCGAAGGGAGCATCGACATCCATTGTTTAACTAATACAAAAAAAAGATAAAACAATAATAGCATTAGTACAATAATTCAAAGGAGGGAACTATACAAATATGCAACAAAAACAATTTAATATTGCATCTAAAGAAAAAAAATCTTTCAAAAAAAACTTAGGCTGCTGTCCCAATCCCAGCCCAGCCCAAATTTGGGCCAGAACCTGGTCAAAGGTGGCCACCGTGGTCATCGCTGGCCCACCTGCCAGCGCCTACCCGCCCCACCGCCACGTGTGACCGCCCACTGGCCACGCGTGGTCAATGCTGGCCCACCTGCCAGCGACCCAGTTCTGACCCCGCCGCCCTGCCTCGTGTTCCCGCCCCGCCTCGTCTTCACCTCCCCGCCTCGTGTTCCCACCCGGCCGCCTCGCCTTCACCCCCCGTGGTCAATGCGGAGCACAACAGCCCCCGCCCACCCGGAGTCAATGCTCCTGGCCCACTTGCCAGCGACTCGGGCGCTGGCCCACCCGACGGTTCCCCTCCCGACGGTCCTGGTCTTTAAAAAGGGACGCGCCCGTGCGGATGTGGACACTCCACTCCGCTCCGCTCCCACGGTTCCCCTCCGCCCGTCCAGTGCCCTCGCCGCCATGTCGCGCTGGTTCGGGAAGTCCCCGAAGAACGAGACCGGCGAGTCCTCCAACCGTCGCCGCGCTTCTCCACCGCCTCCACCGCCGGCGGCCTTGGGCGTCGTTCCGAGGGCGTGCGGAGGACCGCGCCACCGGTGCGGGTCGCCCACGCACCCGACGCGCCGCCACGAACCTCCACCACCACCGCTGGAGGGAGGAGGATCCGGCGCCGGCGCTACGTGCCGGAGCCGGAGTGCCAGTGGCACTGGGACAACGCCGCCACGCTGGAGTGGACGACGTCCACCTCCCCGAGGGCTGGCACCTGAACCCGCAGAGGATTCCGGTGCCGGCGGTCCCGCTCCCTGGGAGGCAACTGGACAGGGAGATCGCGCGCCGGCGCCGCCTCCTCCCTCCGGCGCTCCGCAACGACCCCGCCTACGCGGCGGACTCCCCTCACTGGGAGCAGTGGCTCAAGGACGAGCACGAGGACCGCCGCCACTCCTACTTCGCCCCGGCGCCCCGCGCCGTCCAATCCGCCTACCCAGCGCTGCCCGACCGCTGTGGTTCGAGGAGGAGGTCCCCGAGGGACGACGACCCGGAGATGCAGGCCGCCTACGAGGCCTCCAACCGCCTCGTCGAGGACGAGATCAAGAGGTGGGAGAAGGTGAGGACCGCGGCCGCGGCCCTGATGCCGCCGCCGCCGCAGCAGGAGTACGACCCGGACGAGGTCGAGCCGTGGCACTACGCCATGGAACGCGAGCAGGAGCAGGACCTTCCGCCGCCGCCTCCTCTGCCCCGGCCTCGTTGGCCAGTCCTGGGTCTTTACCGGCGGGAGCTGGGAGGCACCGGAGCAGGAGCAGGAGGCGCCACCGGAGCAGCAGGAGGCGCCACCGCAGCAGCAGGCGCCACCGGAGCATCTCTGGACCCCGCCGCCCTTCTACATCCTCGACGACTAGGCGGCACCGGCACCGGCGACCCTCCCCCCTCCAATGTAATGGCCTTATCAATGGCCTCCCCCCCCCAATGTAATCGGCCGTTTGTGGCCTAATTATAATGAAATCGGCCCTTAGGCCCTAAAAATCTGTTCTTGTTTGCCAACTCCGGCGCCGGCCCCGTGGTTAGGGTCCGCCGCCGCCGCGCGCTAGATCTGAGAGAGGGAGAGAGTAGTTGGTCGGGGGGACGAGCTCACCGTGGGTCGGGGGCGAGCTTTGCTTGCTCGGGGACGACGATCTTGCTCGGGGGAAGAGCGGGGACGGCCGCGCCCGGAGCAGGAGCAGGACGGCGACCCACGGTGAGGGCGGCAGCGGCGCGGGGACGAAATCCGGCAGCCTGGCGGCGCAGGGGGCGGCGTCGTCTGGAGCCCGGAGGCGGAGCGTCGATTTGCTGGACTTGGGCAAATTTTCGGCCCGAGCCACTAGAAGTAGCGCCAAAAAGGCCTCTAGTACCGGGCCGTGGCTCCACCCGGTACTAGAGACCCTCTAGTACCGGGCCGTGTTACCACCCGGTACTAGAGGTCCCTCAGGGCCGCGAAAATTTGCGCGCCAAGCCCAGTGGACCTGTAGTACCGGGTGGTCGCACGGCCCGGTACTAGAGGTTAATTTTTTTTAATTTTCTGGTTTCTTACTTTTTTTATATCTTTTGATTTACTTGTCTAAATTAAGTAAAAATTGCTTTCATTTTCCTGTTTTCTGTTTTGGTTTAAAATGAAGTATCACATGCGCTTGGTTTTAAATTAAGTACTACATACGCTTAATTTAAAATCAATTCAAAAATTTATAAATCAAGTACTACATGCGCAGTGGATCATTTCACATCACAAAGTTTGATGCTACATCAAAAATTTATAAATTAAGTACTACATTCCGCCACCGCCATACGCTTGATTTCATTGACATGTCTGTCTTGTCCTCCATACTATAAATTATATAAAAGTTTAATAAATTATTACACATCATGAACAACATCCCTATTTAGTCTTCGCTTTTTCTTTTTGTGAGACCCTTTCTTCTGATCGCTCCGTAACCATGGACAAGGGTCTGCATATAACTTGAGACTTGGGTCAGTGGTCACTTTGAAGGGCGGAATTTCATGAAACTTGTCGTAATCTTCTGACATGTCTGTCTTGTCCTCCACTCCCACGATGGTTCTTTTCCCTGAAAGAACTATGTGGCGCTTTGGCTCATCGGCTGATGTATTCACTTCCTTATCTTTTTTTTTTTTTGGCTTGGTAGACATGTCCTTCACATAGAAAACCTGAGCCACATCCTTGGCTAGAACGAATGGTTCGTTGTCGTACGCAACATTCGTGAGATCCACTGTAGTCATTCCGTACAATGGGTCTTCCTTTACCCCGCCGCCTCTCAGGTTGAACCATTTGCACCAGAACAAAGGGACCTTCAAAGAAGGTCCATAGTCAAGTTCCCATATCTGCTCTATGCAACCATAATATGTGACCGTGGCCTCATTCGTGCTCTTATCATCAAAGCGGACACCACTATTTTGGTTGGTGCTCTTTTTATCTTGGGCGTTCGTGTAAAATGTATTCCCGTTTATCTCATACCCTTGGAAAGTCCAAATAGTCGAAGATGGCCCCTTAGACAACAAGAACAGTGTTGTTGTTGTTCAGATGCGTTTCCAACCAACCGCCAAAATTCTCCATGTGTTCCTTTGCAATGGCGGAGTCATCCATCCCCGGGTTGTTAGAGCGTACAATATCCTTGTGCATCTGGATATACGGAGCCACCAAAGTGGAATTATGCAGAACTGTGTAGTGTGCTTTTGTGAAAGAATACCCGTCCCTGCATATGTATGATTTCTTTCCTAGAGTGCCTTCTCCACTTAGTCTCCCCTCATGTCGCGATTCAGGAAGACCAATCGACTTAATGCCGGGAATAAAGTCAACACAAAACTCAATGACCTCCTCTGTTCCATACCCTTTGGAGATGCTTCCTTCTGGCCTAGCACGGTTATGAACATACTTCTTCAACACTCCCATGAACCTCTCAAAGGGGAACATATTGTGTAGAAATACAGGACCCAGAATGTGAATCTCGTCGACCAGGTGTACTAGGAGATGTGTCATAATAGTGAAGAAGGATGGTGGGAACACCAACTCAAAACTAACGAGACATTGAGCCACATCCTTCTGTAACCTTAATAGAGTGGTTGGGCTGATTGACTTCTGCGAAATTGCATTGAGGAACGCACATAGCTGAACAATGGATACTCGAACATTTTCCGGTAGAAGCCCCCGCAATGCAACCGGAAGCAGTTGAGTCATCAGCACGTGGCAGTCATGAGACTTTAGGTTCTGGAACTTTTTCTCTGCCATATTTATTATTCCCTTTATATTCGACGAGAAGCCAGACGGGACCTTCATACTGCTCAGGACTTCAAAAAATATCTCCTTCTCTTCTTTGGTAAGAACGTAGCTAGCAGGACGTAGACGTCCTTTATCCGTCCTCATTGGATGCAGGTTCTTTGGGTCTTTCAAAAGTTGCTGGTCCTCTCGTGCTTCCGGAGTATCTTTTGCCTTCCCATACACGCCCAAGAAGCCTAGCAGGTTCACGCAAACATTCTTCGTCACGTGCATCACGTCGATTGCAGAGCGGACCTTTAGGATTTTCCAATAGGGTAGTTCCCAAAATATAGACTTCTTCTTCCACAGGGGAACGTGGTTGTTAGCGTCCTTCGGAACAGACTGTCCGCCAGGACCCTTTCCAAAGATTACATCTAAATCCTTGACCGCATCATATATATCTTCACCACTTTGGAGGGGTGGCTTCGGCCGGCGATCTTCCTCACCTTTGAAATGCTGCTGCTTGCTTTTCTTTCTTAGGGGATGCTGAGTTGTAAGAAATCGACGATGACCCGGGTACACATTCTTGTTACCTACATATATACTTTCAGTGCTATCTAAACAGTGTGTGCATGCATTGTATCCCTTGTTCGACTGTCCTGAAATGTTACTAAGAGCAGGCCAATCATTGATGGTTACAAACAACA
This sequence comes from Poa pratensis, assembly GCA_947311845.1. Classification (NCBI taxonomy): domain Eukaryota; kingdom Viridiplantae; phylum Streptophyta; class Magnoliopsida; order Poales; family Poaceae; genus Poa; species Poa pratensis. The sequence continues at coordinate 118,486,352 of CAMZMU010000052.1, forward strand.
ACCCTCGTAGGTTAAATTCCGCTTGTTTGTACTCATCCCACACAGGTACCCCTTCATCACGCCACAACTGTAAAAGTTCATCAACTAATGGCCTCAGGTAGACATCAATGTTGTTACCGGGTTGCTTCGGGCCTTGGATGAGCACTGGCATCATAATGAACTTCCGCTTCATGCACAACCAAGGAGGAAGGTTATAGATACATAGAGTCACAGGCCAGGTGCTATGACTGCTGCTCTGCTCCCCAAAAGGATTAAAGCCATCCGTGCTAAGACCAAACCTTAAGTTCCTTGGGTCACGTGCAAATTCCTTGTACTCTGTATCGATTTTTCTCCACTGCGACCCATCAGCCGGGTGTCTCAACATCTCGTCGCTCTTGCGGTCTTCTTTGTGCCATCGCAACAACTTGGCATGCTCTTTGTTTCTGAACAAACGTTTCAACCGTGGTATTATAGGAGCGTACCACATCACCTTGGCAGGAACCTTCTTCCTGGCGGGCAGGCCCTCAACATCGCCAGGGTCATCTGCTCTGATCTTATACCGCAATGCACCGCATACCGGGCATTCATTCAAATTCTCATACTTCTCACCGCGGTAGAGGATGCAGTCATTAATGCATGCATGTATCTTCTGCACATCTAATCCTAGAGGGCAGATAATCTTCTTTGCTTCATACGCACTCTCGGGCAATTCGTTACCAGCCGGCAGCTTGTCCTTCACTATTTTCAGTAAACTCCCAAATCCCTTGTCAGATAAACCATTCGCTGCCTTCCATTGCAATAATTCCAGTGTGGTACCGAGCTTTGTGTTGCCATCTTCGCAAGTTGGGTACAACTTTGTTTTGTGATCCTCTAACATGCGCTCCAACTTCAACTTCTCAAGTGTAGTTTCTGCTAGGGTATGTGCATCAACGATGACCCCACGTAAATCATCATGTATGATGGGATCATCTGGTACCTCTTCATCATCAGCTTCCCCTGTTGGGTTACCAACATATTCAGGGTACATGTAGTTGTCATCGTTCTCTTCTTCTTCGTTATCTTCCATCATAACCCCTTTTTCTCCGTGCTTGGTCCAACAATTATAGCCGGGCATGAAACCAGAAGTTATCAGGTGGAGGTGAATTCTGTCTGTGTTAGGGTAATCCTTCTCATTCCGACATTTCTTGCATGGACAACACATAAAACCATTGGGCCCCTTGTTATCCTTAGCCACATTGAGAAAAGATTGCACGCCATCCATGTACTCTTTAGAGCGTCGGTCAGCGTACATCCACGGATGACTCATCTGCAAATCACCGCTAAAACCCATTACGATAAACCAACATAATAGGAAACATATCATATTCATTAATACAAGTTCATCACATTAAAACCAAAGTATAGTAGTGACCAAATGTAATACATAGTTCTCATAAAACATAAATTAATTGAAAACGATGTCGGCAATCTTCAAGTCCAATACCATCTTTCTTTTAGGCATTGGAGACGAAGATCTTCACTTATTTTCAATTTTGCTTTCAAATCGTTGTTTTCGTTTATAAAAAACTCTACAATAGGGTCGGCTGGAATTTCCGGTTCAACTACCTCCTAAATAAAAATATATCTATGTCAATTTGGTCGGCATGATTGTTATAAACACGAAACAAAATAAATAATGATAAAAATATACCACATCCGAATCATAGACCGGACAAGTGACGACGGGGACGGATATCAAAACCATGACACTATACATAAAAAACATAAGAAAATTATACAAGAAAAATAATTATGCAATCAAATCATACAAGTAATTTTGTAAAATAACAGATAAAAGAAGAGGCTCACCGAGGTGGTGCCGGTCACGGGATGGCGGGGGCTATCGACGGCGGTGAGGACCGAGACGACACTAAAATCCACAAATAATAAATTAATTTGAGCTCAAAATACATAAAAAAAATGAACTACCTAGCTTAGCCATTTCATCAAACACCTAGGTAGCACTATAAAAATGAAATGAGCTAAACTTGTATGGAAATGGCTAAAATTCGACCGCCGGGTGAAAGGATCAAGTGTTGCTAACCCTTGGAGAGATGGGTGCCGTCTATCTTGACAAATCTTGGAAAAAATGGGGCTACACTTGAGCTTGAGCTTGAGAGAGGAAACAATGGAGATGATCTTGAGAGTTCAAAATGGTGGCTGGCCGGGCTGGGAGATGATATAGCGGGACCTCTAGTCCCGGGCTGTACCACGGCCCGGGACGAAAGGTCCACCCTCTTGTCTCCACCCTGCCGCTGACTGCCTCGGTCCGGGTGGTATCACGACTCGGAACTAGAGGTGCCCTACAACCCGGGACCCGACCTACGCAGCGTCGGAGCAGCCGGCCCGGTACTAGTTCCCTCCTCTAGTCCGGGATCGAACCACGCCCGGGACTAGAGCCCAACACCCCTCTCCACCAAAGCCCCTGTTTCCACTAGTGGTTGAACCCGGTCTATTGATGAGGGTCGGTGGCATGGATGCCTAATCAATCCCGGATGGAATCCCAAAGGTGAGTGGAGTATCGACAATCCACAACAAGATGATCAATGGTCTCCAGTGCTCTTTTGCTAAGGGGGATTAGTTTATACTTCACATGCGATTTATCCACATATGCGAGATTTGTGGGTTTTGATAGACCAAAGTGCAGAGCTTCACATGCTACAAGCATTATTACAACACAAACATAGTAATATATGGTCCTGATCCAACATAATCACGCTGATGCTATCCTTAGATCACGAGTACACCGACCGACGTGAACGCGGGGACTGTTGCACCCCATGCGCCACGGACCGCTGGACCGGCGTTGATCATCAACGCTCAGCCGTAGCAGCGGATGGGGTCGGAGCAGCGCTTCTTGGCGGACTGGCCGCCCTTCTCGAGGTACTGCTGGTGGTAGTCCTCTGCGGGGTAGAACTTCCTCACCGGGAGGAGCTCGGTCACAATCTTCTGCTTCCACTCCGCTGCTTCTCCGCTAGCGACTCCCGCGCCCGCGTCTCCTGCTCCGCCGTGTAGTAGTAGATACCCGACCGGTACTGTGTCCCGACGTCGTTGCCCTGATGTACACATGGCGGGCAAGGGATTAATTACACAGACGCACAACTAGATTACGCGCGGTGTCACCATTTAAAAATGCCGACCGCTAAATGCTAACATCGTCTTCTTTTCATCTCCAATGGGACGCGTATGTGATGTCATAATTGTGTATCCTACTGTCTACAAACGGTGATACATAACATGTTGAATGAATCGGTAACATATCACAGTTAAGAATCCAGCAATTTTTTTTTTTAGTAGTAGTAGAATATTTCCCTATTTGACTAGAAGTTCTTTTAAATCAGGCAATACAATGATCTATTCTCTATGAGCTATCGATTGTTTTTTTAACCGTGAAATTCTATTTATTTAAAATCATTTCGTTCCTGAACAGAAAAAGGGGCAGATAACTACATGTCCCAAACTTGCTGAGGAACAAGTCAGACCCCAATACTCGTTCAGGTTTATTGAACCTCGCGACGCCTACGAGGCGACAAGATCTCGGCTCGGCCCAAAATACATCGTAATTCTACTTGATATTTTTGCACGTTGATAGAATACAATATTATCTACACCTAAGATTTTTTTAGAAACTTACAAAAATATGATTTTCGAAAATGAAACACTCCCTGTAGCTCGGGAGCCATTTGTCTTCACTCCACCATACTAGCCTATCAAGATATCAGTCCATTGGTAGTATTCCCCTTAACGTTTAATGGGAAGGAGATGGGAATATGGATAAAAAGTCAATTTATGTTGGCAAGCCACATGATCACAAAGGAAGCCATTCAAGGTCGGATCTTCAAATGCGTTCAATGCTCGACCGGTAACACTAAATTTTATCAATGCAAAGGAAGGTGGCATGATAATAAGGATTGTCCAAATATGAGGAACATGTTGCTTAATAATGAAGACTATGCTACAAAGACCTATAATGAAGAATTTGAGGTAGAGTACCGCGTTGATACAAGAAATGCATACTTAAGTGAAAATGAAGTTCCAAAGGATGGCATGATTGTTCTCGGCAAAGGGCACAATCTGATAAATTTCATGTTGAAGAAGATCACAAAGAGTAACCAAAAGACCGAGGACATGAGCAGATGAGTAACGTTTGTTTTGTAAAAACTACGTTTTTGCTAGTATCATGGACATTATGTTTGTGTATTTGCTAGTATAGTGAAATATGTGAAAAATAATGGCCTCAGAAACGAAAATATAACTTATTCCTATCATGTTGCCGAACTGTTCAATGTGGCTGATGTGCGATGCCTTCTAGGGATCACCATGATGCCTTTGGGGAAGGAAATCATCCTTTCAGATGTGGGAAAATCATCACCTACATTTTTAATGGGAATGGATTTATACCAAACTTTTTGACCTTCTAAAAATTCAGGTTTTCAACTTCACTATGTGAATTAAGACTAGTGTAATTAATCATACGATTATCTCATAAACATAATATCTAGTATGAAATTCATACAATTTTAGTGTTCATAATTATTGATATACTTTAACCGGATTACAAGCAAAACTTGCAAAACAAATTGTGTTAGTTTTTTTTTAACAATAACCATAGGACCCCTTTTAATAATAAGCATGGGGCCCTTTTAAGATATATTTTTGTTAAACTCACTACACCGTGTCTAACAATAAATAAACCATTTGCTAAATCTTTGCAGCCTGATATATTTATTCAAGTCAAACTACAAACCCCAAGTCATCTGATGTCTCCGTGTAGATGAGATCCATTCATACAAGGCTGGTGGAATCAAAATTAGATCAAACGAGTAGCATCATCAACATAGAATGAGAAAATCACGCTTGAGATAGGTGTTCAGGGCCTCATAATAAAAGAAAATATGGCCTCTATGGACTATATGTGCTACTTTGATATGATATAGTTACATTAAATTATTTGTGGAAATCTCTAGAGCATCCATGTATAACAAATATTTATAGCATTTTGTGAAATCCAATGGTGAGCCGTTTTTTTAATAGTATTCAAAACCACACCACACTCCCAAAGCCTACTCTCCTGGCATTATTTCACTCACATTTAGCTTTGGCAATTATCCAAAGTCTAGCCTCCTTCTTAATCTTGTCGAGGATGACAAATGAGGGGGCGGATTTTATTTGAAAGACCCACACGTTTCCTTCGTTCCAAATCTCCCACGCCACAAGCAAGGCAAGGAAGGCTAACTCTTTCTAGATAGGGCCATTAGCGAAGGGCGAGCACCATTCCTTGATGTTGAACCCCGTCAAATGATGAGGGTGGAGGGCGTGGATGCCTAACCAATCCCGGATGGAACCCCAAGGCGAGCGGAGTACCGACAATCCACAAGAAGATAATCAATGGTCTCGGGTGCTCTCTTGCAAAGTAGGATTAGTGTTTATACTTCACATGTGATTTGTCCCACATGAGCATTAAGCAATCAAAAACATTTGAGATTAGTGATGGATAAAGTCATCAAACAAAAAATACATTGGACAGGAGCTTCACATGCTACAAGCATTATTACAACACAAACATAGCAGTATTTGGTACTTTTTTTTGCTGGTAAAACCAGATCTTTATTGAGCAGTAGGGCTTACATGTTGTTCTAGTTCAAGTTCCTGAATAACAACATCAGGACCTGAACCAAACATAACCAAAGTTTGAAGTTCTGTCCTCACCCAATTAGCGAGACAGTGGCTAACCCTAACTTGCCCACGATCTACTTTTACAAAAGAACAAACTCTACCAGCTAATCTCTTAATATCATGGATAATATGAAGGTACGGTGATCGATCTTGAGAGACATCCTGGATCACCGCCACCAGCTGGGAGCAATCCGAATCGATGATGATAGGCAGTGAACTATGCTGAATAGCAAGATTAAGACCTTCAGAACAGGCCAAAAGTTCGGCTTCAAATGCTTCTTGGCAATCAGGTAGAAATCTGCTAGCCGACAAAACTATCTTGCCATGCTCATCCCGGAGAACCATTCCAAGTCCAGCTGTTCCATCCTCCTTGCGGAACGAGCCGTCCACTGATAGCTTGACCCAGCCAGAAGGAGGTTTCAGCCAGGGCATGTCTGGAGGTCTCTCCTTTACCGTAGCTTGCACTGATTTAGCTCCTACTAACAAAAGTGGCGCCTTGCCCTTGAGTAATTGTTCTGTGGGAACACATCTGATGTCATGGAGGGTTTTGACATAGCTGCACAGGAACCTCTTCGACCCCTCTGGAGCAGGGAGGGGTTTATCATGTGTCGTGGGGTCACTCTTTGACTACCCCACGGTGGGGATACCTGGGTCACGCCAAGACCGTCAGCCTTATAACGAAGGCCCAAGGAAGGCCCAAGGAGGACGACGTGCGGCCCAAGATAGTCGACGCTAGGTCATGCGACCCCGCCATGCTTGTAAGCGCCATCGGCACCGTTCACCCGAGACCTAGCCTACCATATAAAGGCTAGGAGGGTCCTTCGTCTAGGGTACGCTCATAATCGCCGCACAAACCTAGCGAGATTGCCATCTCGCCATTGTAGCCACGGCTCACCATCAATAACCAGACAAGCAGGAAGTAGGGTGTTATCCTCCGGGAGCCTGAACCTGGGTAAAACGCCTCGCTTGTCAGCCGTCGTGATCACCAGCGCTCATCTCTCTCCCCCTCAATCAACCCGGGGTGCACAATCCAGGGATTTGCCGAGTCCACACCTCGTCATCATGTGTAACCTCATTCCTTGCGTACCATACTCTCCACGCCACTAGCAGGGTGTTCTCCACCGAATGACTCGGAATGTTCATTAGAAGGTTGCGAAACCAACTCGGCAAGGCAAAGCAGAAGTCAGACGCCGAGGGGACATTCCAGCATTCCCGCATCAGCTCCCACAGCTGATCTGCATGGGGGCATCTTACCAGCGCATGCGTTGTATCTTCAGGTTCCCTGCCACAGATTTTGCACACACCTGTAACTTTGATTTTCCGCCTTCTCTTGTTTTCCTCGGTAGCAAGAGCACCAACGGCCGCCTTCCAAGCGAAATTTTGACCTTCGGTGGAACAGCTGCTTTCCAAATTTTCTTCCAACATGGATCATCACCTTGCGGCCATGAGCTAGATGTCCCGTACTCACATTGTTCAGGAAGCTCACAAAATGCCACCTTATATGCAGAACGGACAGTAAAAACCCCGGACTTTTCAGGTTGCCATGCAAGAATATCACCACGGCCATGTTTCGAAGGTGTAATCTTTAAAATAGCAGCCGCGTCTATAGGGAGGAAGGTGTCATGGATCAGCTGCACCTTCCAATCACCCTGTTCATCCAGCAGTTCAGACACCCGACGCAACCTTCTGTTGCCTTTTGGTGTCAAGGTTTTGCCATAAGATTGCCTCGGTAGCCAACTATCTCTCCAAATCTTAATAAGTTTACCATTACCCACACGCCATATCAACCCTTTCTTCAGCAATTCAAGGCCATAGGAGATCGCTGACCATGTAGATGAAGGGTTAGCTGTAAACACAGTATCTATCAGGTTTCCATTTGGGTAGTACCGAGCCTTCAAAACGCGAGCACACAAACTCTCTGGGAAGACAATTAGCCGCCACGCTTGACGAGCAAGGAGTGCTTGGTTCATGAGGCGCATGTCTCGGAACCCCATGCCCCCTGCACTTTAGAGCGCAGCATAGTATGCCAATTAACCCAATGCATTTTCCGCTTCCCACGTTCAACTCCCCACCAGTAGTCACGGATCAGTTTCGTGAGATCGTCACAAACAGAGAAAGGCAGCTTGAAAACTCCCATCACATAAGCTGGGATGGCCTGGGCAATAGGTTTGATTAACACTTCTCTAGCACTTTGTGACAACAAATCCCCCCAATTCATCAAATGTTGGCATAACCTTGATTGGAGATTAATAAACCGGCCTTTATGCATACGTCCATCCGGGGTCGGCAACCCCAAGTATTTCTCTCCAAAGCTTTGGTTCTCCACATGCAGTATGGATCGGATATCATCTTGAGTGCCTTGAGGGCAAGCTGCACTAAAGATGATAGAACACTTGGACGGATTAATCAACTGACCCGTAGCAGTAGCATATAAATCAATTACTTGCTTGACTCTATGCGCCTCCAAAGCATCAGCTCGGAAGAATAACAAGGTATCATCCGCAAACAACAGGTGAGACACTCCTGGTGCTCTCCTACACACCTTAATCGGTGTTATGCCATTAACCTCCACCTCCTTTTGAAGAAGGGTAGAAAGACCATCAGCCACAAACAAGAATAGGAAGGGGGACAAAGGATCTTTCTGACGAAGCCCTCGAGTAGGAGTAAATGCTTCCAATAAGGTTCCATTAAAATTGACTGAATACCTCACCGTGGTCACACATGCCATAATCCATTGTATCCACCGATGAGAGAACCCCATTTTATGCATAGTAGACTCCAAAAAGGCCCAATCTACTCTGTCATATGCTTTTGATAAATCCAACTTATAAGCACAAAAAGAAGGATTAGAGGATGTACCGTGCTCCATATAATGCAGACACTCAAAGGCCAACAATGCATTATCAGTAATCATTCTACCCGGTACAAAGGCACTTTGGTTTTCCGAAACGATCTCTCCCAAAAGAGGACGAAGTCTGTTTACCAAACATTTCGAGACCACCTTGTATAGGACATTGCATAGACCAATGGGTCGAAAATCCTTTAACTCAATTGGGTTATCAATTTTCGGAATCAGCACAATTGACGTATCATTAGTTCCTGCTGGCATACTACCAGTAGTAAAAAAGTGTCGCACCGCCTTAAGCACATTACCTCTCAGGACCTCCCAATTCCTTTGATAGAAACGGGCAGGAAATCCGTCGGGACTAGGGGCCTTGATAGGGCCAATCTGAAACAACGCATCCGAAATCTCCTTATCTGTGAAGTCCATGCAAAGACTATCATTCATCGCCAAAGAGACTAGCTCCGGAGTCACGGAAGAAATCGGTGAGTGGTCCAGAGATGGATCCCGAGTGTATAAGGATTTGAAGTAGGAGACAGCCATTCGCTGCATATCCGTGGGCACTGTTTGGACTGCCCCATCCGCATCTCTGAGTTTGACAATCTTATTCCTCCGAGCACGCCAAACTGCTTTCTGGTGAAAGAATTTCGTATTCATGTCCCCCTCCTTCAACCACTCAATGCGAGAACGCTGCAACCACATCATTTCCTCCTTATATAATAACTCATTCATCATGTCAGGTACTATACGAATTTCCTCTCTAGGAGCATTGGTATCAAGCAGGTTCTGGAGTTTTCCACGCAGCCGTTGCAGGTCACGAGTAACATTACCGAACTTCCGGCGACCCCAGTTTTGCAGCTTTTTCATCATGACTTGCAGCCCTGCTGACACCGAAGCTAGGTCCTCCATAGGGCCGAGGTCTCTCCATGCCATATCAATTACTTCTTTCATTGCAGGATCTCTTTCCCAGAAGATTTCATACCTCAAGCTGCGCCCCTGGATCGCTGGGCGAGTCTCCTTCTGCATGTTTAACAAGATGGGACAGTGGTCCGAACATGGGCTCACCAAATGAACAACCTTCGAGTCAGCATAAATATCCCGCCAACTATTATCCCTAAGGCACGGTCAAGACGAACCCGTACATTACTGCTGCCAGCTCTTTTATTATCATATGTGAAAGGTAGTCCAGAGAAGCCTAGGTCCTGCAGTTCACAAACCATCAGACAGTCTCTAAAGGCTGCCATTTGAGCTTCAGACCTCAGGCATGCTGAAAAATGCTCGAATTGCCACAAAGCTTCATTAAAGTCCCCTAGCACTAGCCACGGAAGGGAGGACGTGGCCCGAAGTGCAGAGAGAAGAGACCACATCCGATGACGATTTTCTACTCGGGGTTCTCCATATACAAAGGTCACGTGAAAGAGAGGATCAGCCGGACTAAGACGGATGTGGGCGTCAATAAACCTTGCACCTGAATCCTTGATATCCACTTGGATACTCTCATGCCAAAAAAGAGCTAGTCCACCACTCATACCATCACAGTCTACACCATGAAAACCACGGAGGCCTAACCGAGAGCAAAGGCGGCCCACACGATCACTTTTCTGACGCGTTTCACTCAAAAAGACTAGCTGGGAACTATGTGTTCTTACCAGAACAGAGAGCTCTCGAACTGTCGCAGCGTTCCCGCAACCACGGCAATTCCAACATAGGCAACTCATAATTGGACCCGGCCAAAGATTCAGCCAGAAACAACTCCACCACCAGCGTAAGATACTCTCAGATCAGAACATGCACACAGATCAGAACCAAGCGATCAGATCAAAGTACTTCACGAACAGCACAAACCATCACCCAGATTGGATCGGAACCTCGGAAGGTCAAGCAAATACAGGGACACTGACCCTCAAAACAACCCAGCTTGTTTTCTAAGATAAACGGATCAATCTTAAAAACAGCGGACATGAACTCACCGACGGACGAAGTCTGCGGGAGGAAGAGAACCCTGAGCGGGTACAAATACCGACGATGCCTAGCTAGACACCGAAACAGCAGCCGCCGTCAGGGCGACGGCGGTAAAACCCTAAGTCAGCAGTATTTGGTACTGATCCAACACAATCACGCTGATGGTGTCCTTAGATCACGAGTAAACCGGCCGACGAGGCCGGGGGACTGTTGCACCCCGTGCGCCAGGATCGTTGGACCGGCGTTGATCATGAACGCTCAGCCGTAGCAGCGGATGGGGTCGGAGCAGCGCTTCTTGGCGGACTGGCCTCCCTTCTCGAGGTACTGCTGGTGGTAGTCCTCTGCGGGGTAGAACTTCCTCGCCGGGAGGAGCTCGGTCACGATCTTCTGCTTCCACTCCCGCTGCTTCTCCGCCAGCGACTCCCGCGCCTGCGTCTCCTGCTCCGCCATGTAGTAGTAGATGCCCGACCGGTACTGTGTCCCGACGTCGTTGCCCTGATGTACACATGGCAGGCAAGGGATTTTAAGAATCCATCAATTTTACTCGTAGTACGTAGTAGAATATTTCCCTATTTGACTAGAAGTTCTTTTGAATGAGGCAATACAATGATCTATTTTCTACTCCGTATATGAGCTATCAACTGTTTCTTTAACCGTGAAATTCTAATTATTTAAAATCATTTCGTTCCTCAACAGAAAAAGGGGCAGATAACTACATGTCCCAAACTTGCTGAGGAACAAGTCAGACCCCAAGACCCGTTCCAGGTTCATTGAACCTTGCGCCGCCGGCGAGGCGCCGAAGATCGGCTCGGCCCCGGCACCGGAACTCCCGACGGCGAGAATGACGTACGTACCTGTCTGTTGAGCGTGGTGGGGTTGGCTCAGGTACTACATCTTTTCATGCTAATAGCTGGAAAACGTCGTCTTCTCGAGAAATAGCTCAGATGCTACAAATGACAGGCCTAAATCGTGAAGGCCCGATACGGCTCTTTAAACTCTTATTAAAGGGTTAATTACTTCTGTGTCATGATTCGATGAGGGACCCATATGTCATAGATTTAATAATTTCAGGAAAATGTTTAGATTTTCGAATTTCGAATCTAAGATTCGAACGGTGCAAATTCGAATTTCAAGTTTGAAAAATTCGAAAATGTGAAAAAAAATCCAGGTGTTGCTAATGATATAGGAAACAACTTTGCCAAAGCGATTTCAGGTGTTGCTAATGATCCAGGTGTCAGATCTAGAAATTTGTCTTTTTACACAGGCCAAACGACACAAGAATTTGGAAAATCGCTTTGGCAAAGTTGTTTCCTATATCATTGGCAACATCGGAGATTTTTTTCACATTTAAATTCGAAAGTTGACTTTTTGAATTATGCACTGTTCTAGATCTAGATCTCCGATCTAAATGTCAGATCTAGAAATTTGTCTTTTTTACACAGGCAAAACGATATAAGAATTTGAAAAATCACTTTGGCAAAGTTGTTTCCTATATCATTAGCAACACCTGGAATTTTTTTCACATTTTCGAATTTTTCAAACTTGAAATTCAAATTTGCACCTTTCGAATCTCAGATAAAACTCATCAAACCATGGCACAGAAGCAATTAACCCCCTTAACTAGCACAGGCAAGTGACACGGCCGTTTAACCACAATGGGCGGGTCGTGGCTATTTTGCTGCTCTCACGCGTAGTACCCTAGCTATTATCTCCAACTATGTCACATCGCAGCCAATTGCCTGAAAAAACGTAGTACCTGAGCTATTGGCCCCGGGTTGTGCTTCGCCCAGAAGACGTCGAGGAGGACGGCGTAGGGGATCTCCTTGGGGTCGTAGTGCACGCGCACCACCTCGGAGTGGCCGGTGCCGCCGCTGCAGACGTCGCGGTAGGTGGGCGCGTCGACGTGCCCCTGCGAGTACCCACCTCCGTGCGCGCCACACCGGGGAGCCGCTGGAACGCCAGCTCCACGCTCCAGAAGCAGCCCGATCGATGGATCGATCTGTTGAAAGTTGTGTTTGGTGGAGGGTGGACTTCTGGAGGATTGATGATTCGTGGGGCGCTCGATCGATCTATCGGGTCTTCAACTCCAGATTTTATACGGCTGGTCAATTTGGGTTTCCTTTTTGTTTCTTCGGGGATTATCAGGGGGCGGTGTGAGGTGTCGCCACTTGCTCCAAGGAAACTGATGAATGATGCGAATGCGTGGTTAAATTTTTTTTTGAGATTTGAATGCGTGGTTAAATGAAGTCCACAATATGTATGCGCGCTATTTGCAGTGCTCCCTCTGATCCGATTTGATTGTCACAGTCACAAATTACTACTGGCCTAGCTCTAATCACACGTCAAACAATTCGGATCAAGGAAGTATTTTTTGACTTTATTTTCCAGTCAATCCTTACTAATCGTCGTGGCTCGTGGGCATGTATATGCCTTAGAACATCTCTATCGGAGCTTCTAAATCGTTTTCCGGCACCCTAATTGGTCCTCTTTTGGAGGGTGCCGGACATATATCCGACCAATATTTGGAGGCCGCCCACAGCGGCACTCCTCAAAGGCCCACCACCCAAACGCACCCAACATTTGAGCGAACTGCCGAACACCTTGCGGGCATGTTGTGGTCGCCGCCGATAAACAGCATGAAGAGAACTCGGCGGAACAGGACGGCGGTGCATGCATTAATAAAAATGTAAATGATGTCGGCAATCAAATAGTTTTGCTGCGCCGGAGAACAAGTCATAGACTTGGCATTGTTTCGACCGCGCCGGAGAACAATCTCCAACGCCGGCCATCAAAAAAGGATCGACCGCGCCGGAGAACAAGTCTCCAAGGTCGGCCATCAAAAGAGCGCCTCCCTGACGCAATCGTTCAGCCGATCACGCGGCGGCCTCCTCCTCGACTTCATCCTCGTCGTCGCCGTCCTCGCCTTCCTCTCCGGCCTCGAGCCCCGCCACTTCGGCTGCCGCCTTCTCAGCCTGAATGCGCCTCCGTTCGGCCACAAAGTAGGCCTTCTTGGTTCTTGATCTTGGTCCGCTGCATCTTGAAGTAGAGCTTCCACTTCTCGTCGGACTTGGCTTGTATCTTCTTTTTCTCGACAGTCACCGCGGCCACCTCGGCAACGTATAGCTTCACCGACTCTTGGATGCTGCCTGCGGCGCCCGAGGCCCCCGGCTTCTTGCCAGCCCTGGCGGCCGCCTTGCACGCCTTCACTCCCATGTCGGGACGATTGGCGCTAGTAGCCGGCAGCCTTCTTTCATCTCCCTTGGCGGTGGCTTGGTCTTTCATATGGCTCTTCCACTTCGGGCAACCTTTAACCACCTCCCAAATATGCATGAACTTGTATGGCTTCTTGCCATCCATCTCCAAGTCAACGTACATGTACTTGGTGTCTTTCAGCTACACAAACAAAGGCCAAGTCAAGTATGCATTTAAATATGATGGGTTTCAAGTTAAGATGATCGGCTAACCTTGTCGGCATCGTTCTTGCCACTCTCGTCTCTCATCAAGATTTGCTCATTGCAAACGTGAAACTTGGTAGTGAGAGCCGAGATGACACCCCAACGACTCTCAACCGATTTGGCATTGCAGTTGGGCAAATCTTCATGAGGAGGATACGACCTTCTTTCGGTGTAGTCCTTGTGCACGCGTAACCAATAGGCGTTCCTCCTTTGGTTGGCGCCCTTCAAGCCGCACATGCTCACGTTCATCCATGACTCGGCCAAAAAGACGTCCTCCTCCTCGCACCAAGTCTTGCCTCTGTTTCCCGCCTTTCGGACGCCATCCTCTTCTTCGACATCCTCTTCTTCGTCGACCTCCCCTTCGAGACCCTGGCCGGCATCCCCTTCTTCGCCCTGGGCAAACTGAACTGTCTCGGAGTAGGCACTAGCGGCGAAGGCACTACCGTCGTCGATGATTGCAGTCATGACCGAGGCGCCAGCGTCCTACCTAGCAAAACCACAATTTGCATCCTCGACAATTAATGTACAATACAACAATTTGCATCCGGCCGCTCGCAATAACTGCGCCCAACAAACAATCGGCCGGGGAACACAATAAATAAGGGGAGATCAGGATTATAAATAGCACTCACATGGCCGAGTTGGTCGCCGAAGAGAAGGCCGCGGGAAGCAGTCGCGTCTTGGCTCGTGGCATGTGCCCGCCGCAACGCCGGCGATTCGCTGAACAGCGGCGCGGCGTTCAGATCGAGGGTCGGCTCTTCGGGAGAAAGCCGCGATACCTGCGTCGGGTAGCCGGAGGTGCCGTCGAAGAAGGCCGGGGCAGACGGTGACCCGACAAAGGCGCCGGCGGATGCTGGGCTAGAGCTGCTTTGGCTCATGGCGATCAACATCTCAGCGGCGTTGTCGTTTGGTGACGACAGATCAGCCATCGACTTGTCCTTCGCCTTGACTCGTCGTTGTTGTCGAAGGAGGGAAGCGGCGACGCGGAGCTGGGCCTGGCTCGGCGTAGGATTGGCCGCCGGCAACGAAAGCTACCGCGGCTCCCGCTTCATCTGCTTCTTCTTCGGCTGCGCCGATGCCGGCGGCTTGCGCCCCTTGGGTTTTGAGAGGCCGACGGGCTTGGGCGGCATGGTGGCGGAAGGCGAGGAGGTCGCGGCGGCGGCGCGAGGGTTTGGGAAATGGAAGGAAAATTGCGAATTTTGGCGCCGGGGGCAGCAATGTAGATGTAGGGGAATTGGGCGCGATGCGTTCTGTGTATGACAGGAGGGCCATCGTTGTCAGGCTTTGGGGTGCCGCTGGTGGCGATTTTCGCTGTCCGGACCCCCAATGAGCCTTTGGGTGGTCGTTTGGAGGCCCCCGGTGGAGATGCTCTTAGTGCTTTACAGATTTTTTAGTCTAAGAATGTAATATTTGACCAAAATAATAACAAAGACCACTATAGTAGTATCATAGGGAGTCAACCGACCTCGATCTTGATTTTTCAGCGGAAAGGAGTAGGTAACCAGGGAGGCGAAATGTGGCTGTGAGAAATCACCAGGTCGAGGCGAGGTGAACGCGTCTGCTCCCGTGAAAAGGACGAGATACCATCGCGTCGAGGTCCTCATGGGGTCCCCGGCATGAGAAGGGTACCCGTCAATGTCGGGGATGGGGAAATCATGTTGCCTCTTGAAACACAAATGCAAATTCTTCTTCTGGCTATTATTATTGGACTGGCTTAATACAAAGGATCTAATGAACATGAAACACTTCTATGTTAAGGATTCAAATGTGTGTTATGTCAGCATGATCAAATTGAAAGTCTAGCACATCTTTCCTTCGAATGTGAATTCCATAAAGCTTTCTGGAACAAAATTAAGTTGTCTTGGGATACAAGTATGGATCTGATTGAAATGCTTATTGATGGAAAGCAACGACAAAATAATATCTGCTTCAAGGAGACCCTTTTGGTGGGCTGTTGGAGCCTCTGGAATCATAGAAATAAGATCATTTTGACAATGAGAGTGTCGGACAAGACATATGTCTTTTTATTTTAAAGTATCATTTATTCTTATCATGCATAGAGCTAAACCTAGTCTTCGTGAGGGAATGCAACAGTGGATAGATTCATTATGAACTCTTTTATGAACTTTGTAACCTTGTAAATATTAGCCGCTTGCTGTTTTAATACAAAATGGAAAATAGCAGTACGGGTCTTCCCTATGTATGAGCTTGAAAACAAATGTCGGGGATGGAGCTGATTTCATCCCCGCGAGTCTTGATGGGGATCGCGGGTACGAGGACTGTCGGGGATTGGGGCGGGGACGGGGGAGTCATCCCCGTCCCCCTTGCCACCTTGAATTAGGAGGGAGAGGTAACATTGCACCGGTCGGATGGATGTAGATCACAAATATTTTTAACTTCAATGAATTTACACTCAACTTTTTTATTTTTTCACAATTCACACTTCACTATATATTGAGTTACGCCTAGAGTAATTAACCACATGATTGTGGACGTAAACACAATATTTAATATTAATTATATACAATTTTAATCTTCCAAATTGGAGCTATACTTTAGTGGAATTAAAAGCAAAATTGTGAACACAAATGGTGTCATTTTTCTTCTTCTAAAATAAGCATAATACTTCTTTTGTTTGTTAGACTCACCACACTATATCTAACAAGTTCAAGTTTTTGCTGAATCCATGTAGCCTGATATATTTCTCAAGTGGAATTCAACACCCTAAGTCGTTCAATAGCACTGCATAGATGAGATTTATTCAAGGGTGGAAGAATTGAAATTCGATCAAACGGTTAGCGTCGTCTACATTGAATGAGAAAATCTCACTTGAGCATGTATAAGGACTCGTAATAAAATAAAATATCATCTCTATGGATTATATGTGCTACTTTGATGTGATATACTGTAGTTGTCCTGAATCCTTTGTGGAAAGCTCTAGAACATCTGTGTCGAACATATATATTCATGGAGTTTTCTGGAATCCAATGGTGGCCGGGCGTTAGTATACCAAATAAGCATTTTACGTAGAACACGCGTGGGGGGTCGTAGTGCACGCGCACCACCTCAGGCCTTGTTTACTCCAAAAGTATTTAAGGAGTTTTTTGGATAAAGAGAATATATTAATATCAAGAAGATACAATTACATCCGGCCTCTGCAACAACAAAATGTCTACAACTAGTTGAGACATCTAGGATGCACACAGCAAAAATAAAAACTAGGCACCTGCCAAAGCAAGTAGCGCTTCACAGTGGTAAACAAACTCTGATTTAAAGCGTTGATCGCTAGGCTCACAGACACCACACACACAGTTTCGATGTGAACATAGCCACGCAAACGAAACTGTATTCGCACGTGTTGTTGTGAAGTATCTTCTTCTTCCCAAACTTTTTTTTACCAGAGATAGTTGCTTGCAGACATGGACGTCGCCATGCGACAATAAACCATGCTTTTGCAAAGCGAACCATCGGGCTTCCATCGTCATTGCCCGCTTCCACCATCCCTTGGTCTCAAAGTCCACATGCGCCAATGAGAATTTCTCTGGCGTTCTGAGTGGCCTTCAAAGTGTACCGATGTGAGATTCCCGCCTCCGTCAGCCCAATCGACGTGTACATGGTGCGATGAAGAGTGAGCCTTCCCTGTCGGCTTGGCCCGCAGCAATCTGCGACGACACTGCCACCCCGATCCCAAATAGCGATCAGGATGTGGCGCACTAGCAGGCCACCGGTCTTCTCCAGCATGCACTCAGCCCAAGTCTCCATGTGCATGTGCATGAACTGGTGGAGCAACATGCATCCGATGCAGCTTCACATGCACACGTACGCCTTGGGCCTCTCGTCGTGCGCAGGCAGGACGTGGACATTAGCCAGTTGCCCTGATGCGTTCGAACCGCAGCGACCATGCGAAACGGAAGCCGGCGACCAGCAGATTGGATGTCTAGCGGCGCAGGCCGGCGGCGGCCAGGGCACGAGGCCGGGGGCGGCCAGATCACGAGCCTGGCGATCTAGACGATGGCCAGATCTGGTAGATTGAGGAAGGAGATCACCAGGCCGCCGGAGAAAACAAAAACGAGTGGAGACTCCCCGCCACCGCCGTCCGCCACGGGCGGGCGGCCTCCTCTGGCGGCGGCGGGGAGAACGGAGAGGCGAAGGAGGGGATTTCTTAGGTAAGATGGCGGCCGGTATTTTAGGAGATGGGTCATGGGAGGAGTGGTGATGGAAGGGAATTTGGTGAACACCCAATTTCCACAAATCCCTACAAATACTTTCCCCTAAAATAGCATGGGCTAGAGTTTGTGAGTTAGGCAAAAATGAGAGAGTTGGTAGGGAATATTTGAGGATTATATCCTAAAATACATTAGAAGTAAACAAGCTAGTGGGAATTTTCCGGGATTCAGGATAATCCCCTACATCCCCTAAAATACACTAACAAGGCCTTAGGCATCTCCAGCCGTTGTGCCCCCCCAGTGTCCAAAACGTCGCCTTTTCTGGGCCGCCGCGGCGCGAAACGGCGGGAACTGAACCCTGGGGGGCGCGTTTACCAGCCGTGAACCGCCAAGCCGGCGATGCGGCCTTATTTCGGTATAAAGAAAGGCCGGCCCTTTTTGGCATACAAATTCACACATATAAATAGTTTAACATACAAATTCACACATAAATAAATAGTTTAGCGTACAAATCCATACACAAATAAATAGTTCAACAATACAAGCAAATAAAACAAATCGTACTAGGCATTGGCATCGCCATTATCGGCATTGCCATTGCCCTTGCGCGCCCACAAGTGCTGCACCAGATCATCCTGTAGAGCTAGATGTGTTCCAGCGTCTCGAATCTCCCGGCGCCTGGTGAGGAAGGCTGCCCATGGCGCCGGCACCTGGTGATCAACATCTGCAAGAGGACCCTGGCGGTAGTATGGTGCCATTGCCTCATTGGCAGGCACCAGGTTTTCCTGTTCACTCTCAATGATCATGTTGTGCAAGACCACACAACACTGCATCACCTCCCACATGTTGGACTTCGACCAAGTCAAAGCTGGGTATCGGACAACATCGAATCGAGACTGCAGCGCGCCAAATGCCCGCTCCACATCCTTCCTGCAAGCCTCTTGGCACTTGGAAAACCAAGACTTCGCGCTTCCTAGCACAGGGTTGGAGATGCTCTTCACAAATGTTGCCCACCTAGGGTAGATGTAATCTGCAAGGTAGTAGCCCTTTGTGTACTGGTGCCCGTTGATCTCGTAGTTCACAGGGGGAGCATGGCCTTCGACAAGGTCGGAAAAGACATCCGAGCACTGCAAGACATTGATGTCGTTGTGAGTTCCTGGCATACCAAAGAATGAATGCCAAATCCACATATCATATGAAGCCACGGCCTCGAGAATCACGGAGCACTCTCCTTCCTTTCCCTTGTACATCCCCTGCCACTTGAATGGACAGTTCTTCCATGCCCAATGCATGCAGTCGATGCTACCAAGCATCCCAGGAAAGCCTCTTGCTTCATTCTCTGCGAGGAGGCGAGCAGTGTCTTGCACATTGGGTGATCGCAAGTACGTTGGGCCAAAGACTGCAACCACTGCCCGGCAGAAATAGTTCAAGCACTCCAGGGCCGTGGACTCGCTCATGCGCAGATAGTCATCCTGTGCATCTGCGGGAGCACCATATGCAAGCAACCTCATGGCCATCGTGCACTTCTGAATTGAGGTAAAGCCTACCGTGCCGGTGCAGTCCTTCTTCAATTTGAAGTAGGGTCGAACTCCCGGATGGCGCGCATGATCCGGAGGAAGAGCTCGCGGTTCATCCTGAACCGTCGCCGGAACACCTTCGCGTCCTGCGTAGGATTGTTGGCGAAGTAGTCGGAGTAGAGGATGCAGTAGCCCTCGTACCGCTGCCTTTGCTTGCTCTTGCGGCGCCCGCGCGTCGATCCAACACGACGCGGCCCGCTGTTGACGAGCAAGCCGGCGAGACAGGCCAAGACCACGAGGTGTTCCTCGTCGTCGATGGCAGCCTGATCTTCCTCGTCGAAGAGCTCGGCGAGCATCTCCTCGTCGTCGGAGTCCATGGCTTGGGTCGGGCGAAACGCCGAACACCTTGCGGGCGGGGTGGCCGGCCCAGCCGGCTAGATCACGGCGTAGGAGAGTGGGCGGCGCCGGCGGCGGGGCGGGGCTCGACGGGGGTTCCTAGCTGCTTGCGTGCGGCGGCGCAAGGAGGGGTGGTGGCGGCGACGGCGAGGTGGACAGAGGAAAAGGCGAGTCGGGGTGGGAAAATGCTTTGTCTCGCCGACAGCGCTGCCCCACGCGTGCTTTTCCTTCCGCCGGCCCCCCCAGGCCGAACCCAGTGGACTGGGTTTCGCCTGGGTGCGCCGGCGCTATTTTCCGTCGAAACGGCGCTAACTAGGCTTCTGGGGGGGGGGGGGGGGGGGGGGGGGGGGCGAGTGGTAGAAAACGGCGCTTTTCGGCCGGCGCGGCGCAAAAAAGGCCTCCTGGAGGGCTCTGGGGGGACGGCTGGAGATGGCCTTAGAGTGGCCAGTGTCGCCGGCGCTGAGGCAGAAAGAATCATATTTGAATGGAGTGCAAGGAGGCAAGCAGCAATCTATTGGGCTGCAGGCGCCAGATCCCAAGTAGGAAGCTGGTATAGGTGTCGAGGAGAAGAGGCTGCATGAGGCCTTTTGGCCTACTAGGTTTGTTCAAGACTCCAGCCATAATCTCTATATCTGAATTGCCGAAATCGACTCCAGTATAATTGTCTCAAGAGAGAACTGAATACCAACATCTTAGCTGTACAACTACCCATATTTTTTTTAGAATGGGAGGGAGTATAAAAGCGACTCACTTTTCACTTTTCTTTAGATTAATCTACTCACTCAGTATTAAAATATAATGTTGTACTAAAACATGTCTAAATACATGTGCGTAGAATAGTTATAAAATATTATACTCCGTATTTAGATACGCAGAGTATGATACGGAGAGTACTAATTATGAGTATTATATGGCTCCTTGTGGTGAGCATGCTCGTATCGTATAGTCCGTGCGTCGGAACGGGCGAACGGCCAAACACGTACTCCAATTCCCTGCTAGCGATGTAGCGATCCATCATGCAGACGGACGGACCACACGGAGTGGGAGCTACTGTACTTGGCATTTCTCGTACCACCACTGGACATGATTGCTCGTGTTCACATTCATGTCGAATAGCAACAAGCAGAGCTCACCACGAGGTTAATGACATGGACGGTGCATATGCGCTGCTCCAGCCTGGAGTCCGGCCGGTTCTATTGCATGTCAGACACAGAGGAATGGTCCTCGATGCCAATTTCAACTCCTCCGGTATGGGCCCCACCCACCATGTGCGAACCAGCAAAACGTCGTACGGTCGCTGGGGCTGGGGCCAGGACGAAGGAGGATCGTTCTTTCGCCGTGCAACGTTTTGTTTTTGCCTATATATGCTCAAGCGCGAGCGAGATCACAGCTGTGTGGCATGTGAAAAAGGTACGGCTATTTCGTCGGCACCAGTCGCGCGCACGACAAAATTGAGATGAAAATGTACAAATCTGGTCGAGTTATTAGCATATAACCACCACATTAGTCGTTAATGTTCGGAAAACCACCACTTTACGTTTGAATCGCACAAAACCGCCACTTTAATTTTTTGCAATTCGCACTAAAACTCAATTGATCACAAATTGACGCTAAATCTGACAATGGGATCCACCGGTCAGAGTCTACGTGGCAGCACATGTTGACTTTTGCTGAGGGTGGCACAATGGGCCCACATGTCAGATAATAAAAAATAAAAAAGTATCAAATTGCTGTGCCCCAAACCGTTGAATCTCATGTTGACTTGGAGCAGGTGGTCGCGCTCCAGGCGCAGGCCAGGACGCTGGCGGCCGGCGCGCGGCTGATAGCCGGCGGCGGCGACCCCTCATGCTGTACCAGCAGCAGCACCAGGCGTGGCAGGTGGCCGGCGCGCGCGGCTGATAGCCGGCGGCGGCGACCCGCTCATGCTGTACCAGCAGCAGCACCAGGCGTGGCAGGTGGCGGAGCAGTCTATGACGTCCACGACGCAGAGCAACTCCGGCTGCTACAGCGCGCACCGCTCTGACGGCGGCGCCGAGATGTACTGCGGCGGCTTCGGCGAGCAGGAGGAAGGCAGCTACTAGCTAGCCATGAACTGCGGATGTCCAAACGCTGCTCTCCATGTCCAAACGCCGTGGTTGCTGCTGTGCCCCAACAGCGAGCGCGGGAGCAGAAGGAGCGCGAGCTCGCCGTGGGAGCAGAAGGAGCGCGGGAGCGCGCGGCAGGACGACCACAGGATCAGCCCGCCCCGCTGAAGATCAGTAGATCCTCCAACATCATTGCCGACCACCTGGAATCGATTAATCGGTCGGAGTCAGCGAAATCGTTCGTCGGATCGGGATCCGGAGATGAGCGAAAGGGCGGCGGATCGATCCGTGGGGCGGCGCACATGACCTCGCACTAGACGGCGGCTGGAAGAGCTCTCGCGAGCGGCCGGAGGCACGCAAACGCGGACGAGTCGAGCGGCTGGCATGCGCGGCGCCGACGCCGGAGTTGGGGAAGACGGCGGCGTTGTGGATGGAATCAAGCGTCCCGGATTTTTTAATTTTTTGGAGTTATTTAATTTTTTATTGTCTGACATGTGGGCCCATGGTGCCACCTCAGCAAAAGTCAACATGTGCTGCCACGTAGACTCTGACCGGTGGGTCCCACTGTCAGATTCAGCATCAATTTGTGATCAATTGAGTTTTAGTGCGAATTGCAAAAAAATCTCGTCTGTACCGGCGGTTTTGTGCGATTCAAACGTAAAGTGGTGGTTTTCCGAACATTGACGACTAATAAAATGTACGTCCATTTCCACCAAAATCGAAGGTCTAACGGCGCGATCGAGCTGTGATTTCTCGATACAGTACAACGACAGGGACCCAAGCTCGGGGAAAAATCAGACAGAAAATATCAACCCAGGAACTAACGGTGCCGGTGAAGAGTGACATGGTCCTCCACACCGTACCGACCGAGATCCAAATGCCCCGACACCGACGTGCACGGTCTACCGAGGCCGTCGGACTGGCCACCAGTCACGCTCCGGATCGATCAGACGGTGACTGCTGCAAGTTGTTAGCTTGCCGTCTCGATCGATCGTCTTGATTAGCACCGCTGCACGGACGGCTCCTGTTGTTTCCGTCTACAGCTTTGGGCAAATGGCGCGGGACCCTCCGGGTCGGTGAGCGCACAAAGTCATTCTCCGTGTACTCCGCCACGCGCGTGATACTGCGATTTGATTCGCTTATCGCAATTTTGTTTCTTTGACAGATCGTGACTGATACTCTACCACGCCTATCGATCTGTACAGTGCCACCAACGCTACTGCCTAGCTATCATCAGGTAATAAGTAAACAATGCCATGGCCGATCGCTTTTTGTCTGTCAAAATTAAGATACATCACCAAGGGCTATCAGCTTAGTAGACAATACTTTGCCCTTTTTTATAACCCGCCTGATCAATTCTACACCTCTAGTGACGGTAGGTGCGTCGATGAATTCATCTTCCCACATAAGGGATTATTAAAAACAAAAGAATAGTGTTCGTGGTTAATTTTTTTAAACGAGGCAAAAGTTCCATTTTATATGATAGAGAAGAAGCAAAACCTAGAACGTTCTAGGCCAACCAAAAAAAAAGAGGGAAAATAGTTCTCCTGGGTATGTCATTGGCTACCAGCTCACGTCATTTTCTCAAACTGGCAAAAGATTTGTCTTTCATATTGATATAATAAAAACAAACATGATAGGGCCAAACCTAAAAGAAAACGAACCACACAAGTATCCAACAAGTGAGCTGGGCAAGTGTACAACCCAGCCACCCAGTTCAAGTCCTCATGGACACATATTTGAGTTCTTATTATTTCAAAAAAGCAAAACCTTTGTATGGGCTTCCCTACCGCATTCCTTTGAAAAAAAGAAGAGAGAATTCCTTTTAGAAAAAAGAGAAAAATATCCCCATGTGGATCTAGATCATTCTACCCCGTCCAGTCTCTCGGAAAGGTAAATCAACATTTTTTCAAAATGCGACTGTATGGCGCGGTCTGGGACCAGAAAACTCAGGTGGAGACATCCGAAAATAATTCATCATGGCACGATACAATTTTGAAAACAAAGCACATCTCTCGCGGCTATGTCACTAAGCCCATCCTAATTTTTTGACGTGGAGCCCATCCTAATTGGTACTCCATGTGAACCTTACCAAGCTAGATTCTTTTATAATTAAATAGCACCAACAGCAAGATGCACGACGACTGCGTAAATCTTCAAGATTTGTGGCTCGTCTTGAAAAGGACATGTGGGTGTGTGATAATATGTAAATTTTTGTGGCTAGAAAATTTTCTACATGATTTATCTGATTTGTATATATTGAATAGGAGCACATGGGAACCTTTTCTTTGATTCCTTTGCACCTTTTGAAAAGAGATTTCATCACACCCGTTTTTTGGAAACAATCCTTATTTTTATTTCTTATGTGTTATGATAAAACGAACTTTAAAGCAAGTCTATCCTTATATGATCATGCAACCTACAATTATTAACAACAGAAAAATAAGACTAGATTCTGACCAATTTTCTTGAGAAATATCAAATGTATTTAAAATTGGTTTAAATTTGATGAAACGTGAAGGAAAAAATGTTTCTTATTTCGTGAATTCTGGCAGGTCCCAAATATTCTCTTAAAAAAAAACCTCCTACACACATATTAGGGTCATTCATTTAAGTCTAGTTCAGTCGCTTTGATCCATCATCTTAGTCTTACTCAAGGCCTCTTTGCATCCTAGAGTTGAGAGAATCATGAATAGAAAAAAAAACATAGAGATCTCACATGTTTGGCAGTAAAAACAGAAAATTGAAAAATACATGAAAAGTACATGAATAGTCATCGGAAAAATGGAAATTATCCTTCTTATGCTCTTGACTAAAAAAGAGATTCAAGTCGATGTTCGAATTTCCTTGGAAGTGGGACATTGGAATCCTGTTATGAAGAATTTGGGTCTTGATCTAAAGTTTTAAAGGGGAAATCTTAAAGATTGAAACCCTACAAAACAAATCTACAAATTTTGTACAATTCCAAGCGGACCTAATTTGTTAGCTAATTTTTGTGAAATTCTTTTCCGAACGGAGGGAGTAATAGGTTTAGTTGATGCAATAGTTCCTATGATTTTTCTTTCGACCTTTCATTACCACATGCATTCAAGTCCACTATTTAAAATTCATATTACATCTGAAGTATATAAATAGTTTAAGAAAAAAAAAATAGAACTAATACTTCTGATTCATAATGATTGTCATTAAATTAGATATATCTAATCTGATTCAGCGACAATTAATATGCTGAATCTGGAGGGCAACCATATTGACGAGCTAATACCACACGCTTGGATAAAGCTCCCATGAAAAGAGTCGGGGGCCTACTTCTCAAAAGAAGACAGGAATTAAGATTTCCGATCAATACCGTGTTTCGGATATGTATATCCGATAGATTAGGGCGAGACTAAAACGTGTATCCGTGTCAGCAACTGCACAACGGAAAAGGAAACAAACGCGGCTAATGCGATTTCCCACCAAAACTCGTGGCGCACACAACGCCTGGCCCAGCCTGGATTGCCCACTGCCGGTGGTTCCCACCGACGAAGATCTGCTCGGTGACTCAGATCCTCCTCCTTGAAGCCGTCCGACCACTAATCCTCATCAGCCCCGCTAATTATTTCCGTCCAAATTAAACCAACTCCGCACGCCAGCCGTTATCTTCTGCCGTCAGTTGAGTTCCAACCGCGTCTAGCTCTAGCAGCTGTGCACGCACTGTGCTTATATCATGACGTCGGCTTCCTTTCTCCACGACATTATATAGCTGTCGGTGAGCTCCAGACCTGTTCTCATTCCTCTCCCACATCGCTACAAGATCTCCATTTGCTCCTTTTCTTGGGTTCTTCTTCCGGCTCTTCGCTCTATGCTACACATCCGAATTCGTCTTGTTGATCAGGAGGAGTGCTCGGAGACTAAACGACACGTCTAATTGCTTGAAATACCTACGGGATTAATGGCTATCTGCGCGGGTTTCGACTCTTACCGGGCGTCGCCGGCGGACATGCGAGTCCTGACGTCGGACGGGCAGAGCATGGCTGCGCATTCCTACGTTCTTGTAAGCAGGCTCCCGGTCATATGCTCCTACTCTGTTCTCCCTGCTGAACTTGGTCGGGATCTTGCCTTGTTGTTCATTGCTGAATCGTTGGCTAACTTGGAATCTGCCGCCGATATCTGCTGCAGGCCTCGTCGTCGCCGGTACTGGAGCGGATGATCGACACGGCGCGGCGCGGGTGGGACGCCGAGTGCACCATCCGCGTCCTGGGCGTCTCCTCCGACGCCGTCCACGCCTTCATCCACTTCCTCTACTGCGCCAAGGTGGCGCCTGGAGGCGACGAGGAGGTGGTCGGCGCGCACGGGGCACAGGTGCTGGCGCTGGCGCACGCGTACCGGGTGGGCTGGCTGAAGCGGGCCGCGGAGGCCTCCGTGTCGGCGCGGCTCACGCCGGACCGCGCGGTGGACATGCTGAAGCTCGCCAGGCTCTGCGACGCGCCGCGGCTGTACCTGCGGTGCGCGCGGCTCGCGGACAAGGACTTCGCCGCCGTCGAGCTCTCGGAAGGGTGGCGCTTCGCGCGCCGCCACGACGCGGCGCTCGAGCTAGAGCTCCTCAAGCTGATGGAGGTCGCCGACCAGCGGAGGCACCGGTGGACGCGCGAGAGGGCCGCGCAGGAGGCGTCCCGGCAGCTCGGCGACGCCATGGACTCCCTCGAGCACATCTTCTCCGGCGACGACGGCGCCGCCTGCGCGGACACGCCGTGCGCCAGGGCGGGCTGCACGTGCCGGGGCCTGCAGCTCCTGATGCGGCACTACGCGGCGTGCGCGAAGAAGGTGGCGCCCGGCGGCTGCGCGCGGTGCAAGCGCATGCTGCAGCTCTTCCGCCTCCACGCCTCCGTCTGCGACCGGACGGACCAGACCTGCCGTGTGCCATTGTGCAGGTGAGAAAAACACAGCAACAAATTAAGAATCGCATTTTCACATCTGATGAAAAAATGTCGCTCGATCAGAAACCAAGAATCACGCTGACGAGATCCATGCTCTTTTCCACCAAAGAATCATCAGCTCCCACTATGAAATTGACGTAGCTTTCATCCTTTTCCATGAAAATGACTTGACGGCCATGGCAACGCTAGAATAGAAATCTACATCCAAATGCTAAAGAGAAATCCGATCGACAACACACCTAATAATATAGATTTTATTTGCATATCATGGTACATCAGATGACAGCAACAAACTCACGTTTCATTGTGGTTGGTTAATTTTTTGCAGCCATTTCAAGGCCAAGGCACAAGAGACGAAAGCAGACAAGACATGGCGGCTCCTCGTCAAGAAAGTCACTAGGGCGAAGGTGATGTCGTCCTTGGCCAATAGGAAGGTCCCTGAGGTCGTGGCCGCGTCATGGACGAGGTACAACGCCAGAATGGCCAAATTGAGACGAGCAAAGCCATTTTGCCATCGTCGTGTTAGTTTGAGCATAATTTGTCGTTAGCAACGAGGGTATACGTAGTGCGTTCAGGTTGTATCTTGTAGCTCTAGTGATAGAATATATACTTAGTAAATGAGACTCCAAGATTCAGAGAATGTGTATTAGTTAGTTCATCGCTTGTGGCTTGCGATGGTTAATTGTACCGGTGCAGATCTTCTGCAGCTGATCTGAAACGTTGTAGATAGGCTGCAGTCGAACGACGGAATGGAAAGAGCGTCACACATCCATGCTTTGTGTCCATGTGACTATGTGCCACATTGAAAAGTTCTCTAGCTAGGCTTGAGTTTGCAAACACAATCGTCTCGTACTGGAAAAAAAATCGATCTTCAGTCTGAAAACATCCTTTGATTTCAGTTTCAGAAAGACCACCCTTGCATATTACGATCCACCAACGCCCCTGCCTGATCTGGTGTGGGACATGCGGCCAACGATTTTTCACCTCACTTACCGTCACCGGTCACCGGCGATCGTCTTTCGCGGTGAAAAGTTTATCTATCGATACTTTTAAGTAAAGAAAAAGCAATCATGACAAGCGACTTCTCAACTGCCCATTTCAGGTTTGTTGTTACAGTTTCGCTCGCCCAGGGGGCTAAAATGTTTGCTACTCCGTAGGACCTAGCTGTTCCCTTCCACAATCGGGCTATCACAAAAAAGATATATTCATCGAAGTATTAGGAAAAATAGCTTGTACAGTTGGCATATCTAACTTACGAACATATAGCTAGCTTGAGTCTCATGACATATATAGAGAGTGGAAGACTCGTCGATGCCAACTCCCACCATTCGGGTCCATCTACCCCGGGCATGGAAAAGCAACAATAAACTTCTAAAATTTAGCTCAATCCAACCTCGAATTTTGAATTATGGAAGTATGTACTACTGTACGAACTTGTGAATCCCACCAAATCTTAACCCTAGACTTGTTTCGTGCAACAGGAAAACAATAATCTTGAATAGGTTACTCTCACTGACATTGAGGCCCACGTGTCATATTCATCCTATTGTTTTATGGCACTAACTAGCGCTCAGTCGAGTGAGAAATAGTTAGTTCTCGGTCGACGTATTGATCGCTCGACCCCTCTCGCTATTATTTCCGTCAGTAAAATCAAGATGGGACTAAGTTGTGATATAATGAAAACAACCATTTATCCGATTCAACTATGCCATAGCAAAAACTAGATTTATTAGAAGGGTGTTCCGAGGAAAACATTAAGAATAGACTCTAAATGGATCCCTCTACCAGCCATTATGCGGTAATTATTTCAAGCATCAAAGATGTGTATGGCTTCGCAAAATTTTGGCTACATTTGAAATGATGTGGAGATTAATCACCACCATTTTCTAACAAGATAATGTCACTTGTATTGCTTAGTTTTATATTTATCACTGTTCAAGATATCTTTCGATATTCCGATAAATCGGCCGATTTATCGTTTCTCAGTGTATGGCCGATAAGATAAATCGGTCGATAAGTCGTCCCATATGCCGATAAATTGACCGATATGCCGATCAATCGGCCGATTTACCCCTTATGTTAGGTCGCCTGATAAGTTCCGTATAAGCAATTTCCCCAACATTGATATTTATCCTCATGAATTACAGAAATGTAAGAGGATATTTTCCAAACAAATTTCTGAGATATGTACCATGTCTTCACCAACGTTTATATTCCAGAATAAGATTCATAGAATTGGTACGAGACAACCTTAAGGGGAAGTAAATTTCTAAACTATAACCTGTTGATGATATTGTTCATACTCCTTTTACTTCAAGAATTTTTCCTGGTGGTCTCTCACACAACTTTGCCATGTTATACATGACGAATTGATCGAGGGAGAGTGTAGAAAAACAAATACATGTGATTAGTTGTATGGTAGGATGCCAGTTCCTACAATGGATTAGAGCATCTGCACCAGAGGCCTACGAACGACCTCTAAAAGGCCCATTGGGGTCCAGACACCGAAAGCCGCCACCAGCGGCACCCCAAAGGCTCGTCCCGATCGATTTTGTGTCCGGCACCCCCGAGAGGCCCTCCAAGTTTGGATGGCCTCTCGGGGGTGCCGGACATGGAGGCTGACATGGCCCTGGCAGCGGTGGCCCGCCCGTCATACGCGCAGACCCGCACATGCGTCATTAATCGCGCCGTGCAGCAGGTCGGTCTGGCCGCGTTAATGGCGTAGTCATCGTCGGTTTCCAACGCGACGCGACTGGACGCTGGTGCGCCTGCACCCACGCAAGCCATTTACGCCGGCCAGGCGACGCGATGGCTCCCCAGGCGGCCAGGCCACGCGGCCGACGTTGCGGATTCCCCACGCGTCGCATTTACGCCGGCCGCACCGCCCCTCGCCATGTTAAAAGCCAGCGTCTGTGGCCGTGCTTATCCACCCCGCCCTCCTCTCCACTTTCTCGCCTTCCTCTCCACCTCTGGCGAGCCGCAATGGCGTTCAGCGGTCGCACAATCCAAAGCGAGGACGCCTGGGAGCTACCACACGACTGCCGGCTGCCCAAGCACTGGTCCATCTCGGCCGGTGGCCTCCCGGTGCCACCGCTGCCCGAGATGGATGAGCAGATGGGACGATTCATCGCTCGCCAGCGCAGCTGGATGACGCCGGCGGAGCGGCACTTCCCCGAGAACGACGACGGCCCCAGATCGCGCACCACTGGCTACAACACCGGCGACCGCAAAGAATGGTGGGGAGCAACCGGCCACACGGTTGCCTCCGTCATCGAAGCTGCGCGCCGCCATGGGCAGCGCAATCCCCTTCCGCCTCCTCCCGCCGGTGCCGTGCTTCCTTGCGCGCACCGTGCCGCGCTAGGCTGTGAAGGTGGAGCGCCGCTCACCGCCGCGCGGTGGTGGCGGCATCAGCATCCGCCAGCGTTCGCCACCACGCCAGCGCGGGCGCCTCTTCCTCCGTCGTCCCAGGGCGTAGGAGGCAATGCCGGTGGAGGTTATCCCCCACGGCTATGACGTGCCGCCCGAGCTACGGAACGAGCACGACGGCGACATGCCGGGCTTCCTGGCGGCGCTCTCTGAGTCGGCAGTGGACATCGAGCAGGACTCGCCGGGCCTCTTGGCGACCCTGGCAATGACGGCCTCCTCCTCCTCTGGCGTCCCCTCAACTAGTAGTGCGACGGGCCACGACGGCGCGTCCTCCAGCCGTGCTGGCTCCTCCGCGGCGCCGGTGAAAATAGAAGACGACAGCGCCGACAACAGCTGGTGGGACACCTGTATCCTAGGCGGCTAGGGTTAGGGTTTATCAAATTTCATTCAAAATTATTGTAATATATACAAATATGAATGAAATTTGAATCTTTTAAGTTTTTTGCCCATTAAAGGTGCCGGACACGAATTTGGAGTCCCCTGTGAAGATGCTCTTAGATCATTCCATATCTTCATTTGTCTCGTTTATTTCGTACTGCAACACGTTTTACTATGTTTTAAAATGTAAGATCTCGTTACACACGTCACTGGTTTGAGTCTTGTAACTATCCACAGTTACAGATCTAACGAAGGACTATATTTATCGTAAAAGCCACATCGTTCTCGAGCTGACTTCGGCTTGGTTGTCATTTGAACATGACAAAAGCATAAAAGATGTCGTGCGACGCTTTTCTAGCTGTCAATTTGTCTTTTCGGGCTCACAATCACCATTCTCATACCAGCCTCAGCGTGGTACCGATTCAATGAAAAAACTAGACTTGGTTTAAATCGGTGCATTGTTTCTGCAATGTGTAGAATCGATTCAACTGACACAAATGAAGCCCACAAGGGAATCAAGAAGCTCATCTTTTCCCTCGCCGCACCAACAATTGCATGGCCAAGTGCTATTCTCTCTAATTAATTAATGATTTGAGCAGGTATGACCCGAACCAAGAAGTTGGTTCGCTTTTCATGCATGCCACCAGGAATCGATTCCCCGTAACATATTGAACCCGTTCAATACTCCATATGGTTCGCTTTTTTCTCACACCGTGGGTGGTCTTATGGGAGGTGGGTCTACATGATTGGTTGCGTCCGCTCGTGCATTTGGCCGTTGCGACCTAGAAGCTTGAATAATTAAAAACAACTTTTGGTCAAATGTTTTTGTTCGATTGGATGTGGACCCTATTTCCCTCATCTATGCATTGCACCCACGATCGGTATCGTCTAGAAGGTTTGGAAATTCCTTATTCCTCTACTTAGTTTATTTTGCATATTGTGAGCTAAAACTCTTCTGTGTTTGATTTTTCTTACACATTTACACAATTTTTTCTTTGTTCAAGGAATATACTTTCTCCAACAATACCACGCGACTTTTTGTTGCCTTAATTCGTACTACCAAGTTCTTTTTTAGATAAAGAGATTTTATTACTTAGGCCTTGTTCGGCTGGAGTGTTTTGGGGTGATTTGGAGTGTATATTACCTAGTGTTTTGGGTGAAAACACTCCTCACACCCAAAACACTCCAATCCCTCCCAATCCCCTTCCCCCACCAAAACACTCCATCAGATGTAGTTGTTTGGTACAAGTGTTTTGCAGAGAAGTGTTTCAACATCAATTAAAAATGTGATCCTTTTTCACAGAGCATAGCACATAAGAACTTACTATTTTCACAATATTTGAACGCACAAGAAACTGATCTCTTTAAACATCATGTGAGCACATAGTTCAGGACAACATCAGAGGCAGGTTTAAACACACAAACACCGTTTTGTCCTCATGCAGCAGCATTACAGGAACAAAAAACGAGCAACATCGTCTCATGCAGATTTAACCATCAGAGATGACAATACATAAATAGTCTCAAATTGGAGCCCAAAGTAATAGCCCTAGAATTTATCTTTGCATACAGTCCACAACAAATATAACCGAAGTATTCAAATTTTGGTTCACAAACAGGGGCTTTGACGACTTGTTCTTCTTCAACACTTTTGAATCATTTGCATCATGCAGCAGCCTTCTATGTTCCCATGCTTCTTAAGCTCACAGCTACGAAAGAAACATCATATATGAGTACATCAATTTAACATGACAATTTCGTATGTTACATCATTACAGGCTGTGACACCATTATAAATCCTCAAGAGCACATTCTAGCCAAGATACTTCGTCAACATGTAGTTCCAGGAAATAAAATGACATCACATGCCAAAATAACAGCACGAGGGCTCTAAAGTCACCACGCACTAGGAACAACAGTGAACACAACTTGAACTGAATCACGTTCAGACAAAGGAGCAGCTAGATTGGTACTGTTATATTTCACCTCAACTTCTAAATCCACACTGTCAACAAATCCACAAGAGATGCACCTTTCCTTCTTCTTTTTTAGACTACAAATCATGAACCTTGGCAATGCAGAAACAATACAAAAGCAACTATAAACGGAGGTTCGGGTAGCTACGAGGATACAAAAAGGAAATAATTCAGTATGCAAGTAATTGTATACTAATTTGTTACTCCAATTCGGACTATTAGAGAAAACCGATAGCAATTTCGGACTCATGCTAACATTCTTGTTGTAAAACAGCAAGCACCAAATTACAGAAAGTAATAAGAGGAAGCAAGCAATAGATAAGTACTACAACTTCATACATAGGCACTGATCAGCGGGTTGCTAACAAAGTATGGACATAAATTGTTCAGTAGATAGAAAATATGGACAGCAGTTTCATATAGCCATATTAGCAGCACAAAAAGTACAAAAAAATATATGCTTGTACAGAAACAAGTATAGGCAACCAGTAAAATAAATTGCTCACTAAGCTTCACGAAACAGAATAGCCGCAGTTCAACTTTTGCAGGATTGCAATTTAATTTCCTATTCTTGTCAACTACTCCGACTTGTACTAAATCTGCGTCAATTAATTCAGAACGGAGGGAGTAGTTCCTGGTTATCGTGCAACTCAAATTATGCTTGCTGTTGCTTGTGGCCTGCCGGACATGCCATTTGCTGGCCTCGCTGTCCCATGTCCACAATAAAATCAGTTAGCTACAATCAGTTACTTCATTGATATCTCTAGCATCAATCATGCTTATCCTCATAGCAAATGGTGTTTTCCAGTTCACACTTCTTACTCTGTTCAAAACTGGCAGTACCAGCAAAGCAACTAGACAATAAAACTGCAGTCACCCATCCAATCGTAGAACACTAGCCAGTACAAGAACCGGATCTCTGGCTCGAGGCATCATGAACACTAACCTAGGCAATTCAGTTTTGCATAATTGCATCTAGCTATACATGGGAAGATGATGAGGCGAAGTAGAATAGCACTCACAAGAGAGCAGTCCAGGATACCCGGACAAGAGGAGCGGCGGAAGGAGCTCGTTGTCGCCGCGCCGTCAAGTGCGGATCCAGTGGTCTCCGCATGACGGGGAAGAGTCCTCGTTACTACCGGCTGCAGATGGAGGAGTTGCGATCACGGCGGCGGCAGCGTGATACGTCTCCAACGTATCCATAATTTCTGCTGTTCCATGCTTATATTATACCATTTGCTACATGTTTTATATACACTTCATATCACTTTTATGCATTTTCTGGGACTAACCTATTAACAAGATGCCACAGTGCCAGTTCCCTGTTTTCTGCTGTTTTTGGTTTCAGAAAGTTACTTCTGGAAATAT
This sequence comes from Poa pratensis, assembly GCA_947311845.1. Classification (NCBI taxonomy): domain Eukaryota; kingdom Viridiplantae; phylum Streptophyta; class Magnoliopsida; order Poales; family Poaceae; genus Poa; species Poa pratensis. The sequence continues at coordinate 118,520,535 of CAMZMU010000052.1, forward strand.
TCTCGGAATTGCACGAAACAAAAGGCCAAGTCCCTATTTTTCCAACACGTACACGGAGTCCGAAGGAGAGACGAAGGAGAGCCACGAGGTGGCCAAACCACCTGGCGGCCGGCAGTGGGCCCAGCCGCCAGCCTGTGGTTTGGGCCCCTCGGGGGTCCGCCGACATCGCCCCTTCGCCTATTTATTCCCCGAGACGTGAAAACCCTAAAACACCGAGCCTTTCATCCAGAACATATTCGCTGCCGCCGCCGTCGTCAACCCTAACTCGGGGGGTTCTGAAGCTCTTCCCGGCACCCTGCCGGAGAGGGGAATCATCACCGGAGGGCTCTACATCGCCATGCCCGCCTCCGGAGTGATGCGTGAGTAGTTCATCCTTGGACTATGGGTCCATAGCAGTAGCTAGATGGTTGTCTTCTCCACTTGTGCCATCATGTTTAGATCTTGTGAGCTGCCTATCATGATCAAGATCATCTTATTGTAATGCTACATGTTGTGTTTGCTGGGATCTGACTTATATTGATACCTATGTGGAGCTGAATATTATATTATCATGTCTATGTCATTTGTGATCTTGCATGCTCTCCGTTACTTGTTGAAGCCTTGGCCAAGTGAATACTTGTGACTCCAAGAGGGGGTATTTATGCATGATAGTTGGGTTCAACCTCTATTTAACCTGGGATAGTGACAGCAAGTTCTAAGGTTGTAGATGTGTTGTTGCCACTAGGGGTAAAACAGCAATGCTTTATTCAAGGATGAATGTATTGTTTACATTACGCACATTACTTAATGCAATTGTCTGTTGCTTGCAACTTAATACTGGAAGGGGTACGGATGTTAACCGGAAAGTGGACTATTTAGGCATAGATGCATGCTGGATAGCGGTCTATGTACTTTGTCGTAATGCCCAAATGAATCTCATAGTAGACACCACAGCTCACACATGCATGTTATATGCACTTATCAATTGTCAATTGCCCAGCTGTAATTTGTTTACCCAGCATGTTAGTTATCTTATTGGAGAGACACCACTAGTGAACTGTGGACCCCGGTCCATTCTTTTACATCTGAAATACAATCTACTGCAATCATTGTTCTCTACTGTTTTATGCAAACAAACATCATTTCCATTCGATACGTTTAACCCTTTGTTTTCAGCAAGCCGGTGAGATTGACAACCTCACTGTTAAGTTGGGGCAAAGTAATTTGATTGTGTTGTGCAGGTTCCACGTTGGCACCGGAATCCCTGGTGTTGCGCCGCACTACACTCCTTCACCAACACCTTCGAAGCAAACCTCGTTTTCCTACTGGTTCGATTAAACCTTGGTTTCATACTGAGGGAAAACTTGCTGCTGCACTCATCATACCTTCCTCTTGGGGTTCCCAACTGACGTGTGACGTACAAGCATTGTTTCTGCTGTTGCCGGGAGATATTCCCTCGTCAACTTAGCGCTAGCAACACGTTTTCTGGCGCCGTTGCCGGGGAAAACCGAATTGCTTCTGCAAGGGGAGTCTCTCACACCCAATCTCTTTACTTTGTTATTTGTCTTGCTTAGTTTATTTTTATTTAGTCTTGTTTGCTCTCTTTATCAAAAACACAAAAAAATTAGTTACTTGTTTAATTCGGTTTGATTTTGTTTTTCAAAATGAATGCTCCTGAAGTTGAAGTTCGTTCTTTTAGGCAACTAGGAGGTGAAAATTTGAAAGATGCTTGGTATAGAATTAGTGATGCTCATCATAGATGTACTAAGAAACACTCTACCACTATCCTCCTTAGGAACTTTTATGTTGGTATCTCTAGTTGGTATAGGTATGTTCTAGACACTCTTACAGGTGGAAATTTCTTGGGTACTCCTGCTTTAGAAGCCTGTAATATTATTGAAAGTTTGGTAGGAACACCACCCACTAAAGATATTAAATTGAGATCACCTTGGAGGATGTTATAAATAAGTTAGACTCTATGGAGAATTTTTTTCCAAATTTTCTTGATTGTATTGGTAAGACTAATGAATCAATAGCCACCATCAATGAAAGAATCACTGTTCTTGAGGATAATAATATCCATGACACCCAAAATCATAGAATTGATGAGTTAGAGGAAGCTATTGAAACCTTAAGTTCAACCTTTACTTCTCTTAAGTCTAAAAAGGAGAAAGTTTATGTGGGTAGAGAGCAAAAGTTTATGTATGTTCCTAAAGTGCCAAAACCAAAGACTCATTATGAGCTTAAAATTGATAAAACTTTTAGTACGGTTAAAGGTAATGAAACACCTCCAGGAACATCTAAGATACCCATTGTTACAAGCTGTGTGTTGGAAGAAGCTTTTGATGATTTGAATGATTTGCCACTTGACAACACTTGATTTTCACTTTCTGCGCCTAGCTGAAAGGCGTTAAAGAAAAGCGCTTATGGGAGACAACCCATCGTTTTTATTTGCTGTTATTTTTGTTTTCTTTGAGTCAAGGAGTTTTGTTACTTCTGTAGCAACTCCTTTGTATCTTTATTTTATCGCAATGTTGTGCCAAGTAAAGTTCTATATTGAAAGTTGATGCAAGATTTGGATTTCTGCGCAGTGACAGATTTTTAGCTGTCACGGATTTGAGCTTATCTCCCTGTAGAAAATTCAAAAAATTCTGAAAAAATCACGCATATTCCTGAGATATGTACGCAACTTTCATTATTTTAGGCCAGATCCATCTGAGCAACTTAAGTGCCTCGAAAAAATTCGTCATTCCAGACTGTTCTGTTTTTGACAGATTCTGCCTTTTGTTTTGCATTCGCTCTTTTACTGTGTTTGTGTGGATTTCTTTGCTCCACAAAGCATTGGTGGCTGTAGCTAATGTCCAGAAGCTTTGGGATTGATTGTATCATTACAGAATATGAGAATTTTTGATTATGCACTAACCCTCTAATGAGAACTGTCTTGAGTTTGGTGTGAAGGAAGTTTTCAAGGATCAAGCGAGAAGGGTGATATTATGTGATCAAGAAGAGTGAAAAGCCTAAGCTTGGGGATGCCCCCGTGGTTCATCCCAACCATATTCAGAGAGACTCAAGCGTCTAAGCTTGGGGATGCCCAAGGCATCCCCTTCTTCATCAACAAACTTATCAGGTCATCTCTAGTGAAACTATATTTTAATTCTTTCACATCTTATGCGCTTTACTTGGAGCGTCTGTGTGTTTTTGTTTTTGTTTGAATAAATTCGGATCCTAGCAATCCTTGTGTGGGAGAGAGACACGCTCCGCTTTTTCATGTGAATACTCATGTTCTTCACTTATATTTGTTGAGTATTCTTAACTAGCTACTGCAGTGCTTTTAGCTCCTGTTTTTCATGCATCTCTTCGAGCTGTTAGCACTTGTTTATAAATACTCTCTTGCTGCATTATATTATCATTTGGAGAGTTTATGTTTAAATAAATTGATTGGTGTTTGTTTGGAAGAAAGAAAATGCTACATGTAGTAGTTGGTATTGGAAAAGACATATGCATTCTTGTAGATCATTGTCTTGTTTCGATTTGATGCTTTGCAATTGTTTTGAGCTCTCAAGTAGATCATGTTTAAGCTCTTGCATCATGTAGTTAAAGCCTAGTAGTGGAGAACTACCGTAGAGCTTGTTGAGACTTGGGATGCATATTTGTTCTCTCTAAGGTCTAGATATTTTCTGGTAAAATGTTTGAGCAACAAGGAAGACAGTGTAGAGTCTTATAATACTTGCAATATGTTTTTATGTGATTCTTGCTGTACCGGTTTATACTTGTGTTTGCTTCAAACAACCTTGCTAGCCTAAACTCTGTACTGAGAGGGAATGCTTCTCGTGCATCCAAAACTTGAGCCAAAACCCATGCCATTTGTGTCCACCATACCTACCTACTATGTGGTATTTCCTGCCATTCCAAGTAAATATTTCATGTGCTACCTTTAAACTATTCAAAACTTTATTACTCCTTATTTGTGTCAATGTTTTATAGCTCATGAGGAAGTATGTGGTGTTTTATCTTTCAATCTTGTCATTTACTTCTGACAGACTTTCACCAATGGACTAGTGGCATATACATCCGCTTATCCAATAATTTGCAAAAAGAGCTGGCAACGGGGTGCCCAGCCCCAATTAATTACAACTTTCATTAATAATTCTCTTCACATGTTTTGCCCTGATTTATCAGTAAGCAACTTAATTTGCAAATAGACACTCCTCCATGGTATGTGAATGTTGGAAGGCACCCGAGGATTCGGTTAGCCATGGCTTGTGTAAGCAAAAGGTTGGGAGGAGTGTCATCTATAAAGAAACTAAAATACATGTGTAAACAAAAGAGAAGAGGGATGATCTACCTTGCTGGTAGAGATAACGTCCTTCATGGGAGCCGCTCTTGAAAGTCTGGTTGACAAGGGGGTTAGAGTGCCCACTACCATTCGTTGACAACAACAAACACCTCTCAAATACTTATTTTGTGCTCTCTATATGCTTTCGAAAACTTAAAAAGCTCTAGCACATGATTTAATCCCTGCTTCCCTCTGCGAAGGGCCTATCTTTTACTTTATGTTGAGTCAGTTTACCTACTCCTTTCTATCTTAGAAGCAAACACTTGTGTCAACTTTGTGTGCATTGATTCTTACATGTTTACTTATTGCACTTGTTATATTGCTTTATGTTGACAACTATCCATGAGATATACATGTTACAAGTTGAAAGCAATGCTGAAACTTAATCATCCTTTGTGTTGCTTCAATGCCTTTTACTTTGAATCTATTGCTTTATGAGTTACCTCTTATGCAAAACTTTTTGATGCTTGTCTTGAAAGTACTATTCATGAAAAGTTTTTGCTTATATGATTCATTGTTTACTCTTTATCTATTTGTTAGCAAACTATAGATCATTGCTTTGAGTCACTTCATTCATGACATGAGCCTTGCAATATATTGATCAAGATTGTGTGAAAGCATGTCTCCTCAGAAATTATTTGTTGTTATCGTTTTACCTACTCGAGGACGAGTAGAACTAAGCTTGGGGATGCTTGATACGTCTCCAACGTATCCATAATTTCTGCTGTTCCATGCTTATATTATACCATTTGCTACATGTTTTATATACACTTCATATCACTTTTATGCATTTTCTGGGACTAACCTATTAACAAGATGCCACAGTGCCAGTTCCCTGTTTTCTGCTGTTTTTGGTTTCAGAAAGTTACTTCTGGAAATATTCTCGGAATTGCACGAAACAAAAGGCCAAGTCCCTATTTTTCCACACGTACACGGAGTCCGAAGGAGAGACGAAGGAGAGCCACGAGGTGGCCAAACCACCTGGCGGCGCGGCAGTGGGCCCAGCCGCGCCGCCTGTGGTTTGGGCCCCTCGGGGGTCCGCCGACATCGCCCCTTCGCCTATTTATTCCCCGAGACGTGAAAACCCTAAAACACCGAGCCTTTCATCCAGAACATATTCGCTGCCGCCGCCGTCGTCAACCCTAACTCGGGGGGTTCTGAAGCTCTTCCCGGCACCCTGCCGGAGAGGGGAATCATCACCGGAGGGCTCTACATCGCCATGCCCGCCTCCGGAGTGATGCGTGAGTAGTTCATCCTTGGACTATGGGTCCATAGCAGTAGCTAGATGGTTGTCTTCTCCACTTGTGCCATCATGTTTAGATCTTGTGAGCTGCCTATCATGATCAAGATCATCTTATTGTAATGCTACATGTTGTGTTTGCTGGGATCTGACTTATATTGATACCTATGTGGAGCTGAATATTATATTATCATGTCTATGTCATTTGTGATCTTGCATGCTCTCCGTTACTTGTTGAAGCCTTGGCCAAGTGAATACTTGTGACTCCAAGAGGGGGTATTTATGCATGATAGTTGGGTTCAACCTCTATTTAACCTGGGATAGTGACAGCAAGTTCTAAGGTTGTAGATGTGTTGTTGCCACTAGGGGTAAAACAGCAATGCTTTATTCAAGGATGAATGTATTGTTTACATTACGCACATTACTTAATGCAATTGTCTGTTGCTTGCAACTTAATACTGGAAGGGGTACGGATGTTAACCGGAAAGTGGACTATTTAGGCATAGATGCATGCTGGATAGCGGTCTATGTACTTTGTCGTAATGCCCAAATGAATCTCATAGTAGACACCACAGCTCACACATGCATGTTATATGCACTTATCAATTGTCAATTGCCCAGCTGTAATTTGTTTACCCAGCATGTTAGTTATCTTATTGGAGAGACACCACTAGTGAACTGTGGACCCCGGTCCATTCTTTTACATCTGAAATACAATCTACTGCAATCATTGTTCTCTACTGTTTTATGCAAACAAACATCATTTCCATTCGATACGTTTAACCCTTTGTTTTCAGCAAGCCGGTGAGATTGACAACCTCACTGTTAAGTTGGGGCAAAGTAATTTGATTGTGTTGTGCAGGTTCCACGTTGGCACCGGAATCCCTGGTGTTGCGCCGCACTACACTCCTTCACCAACACCTTCGAAGCAAACCTCGTTTTCCTACTGGTTCGATTAAACCTTGGTTTCATACTGAGGGAAAACTTGCTGCTGCACTCATCATACCTTCCTCTTGGGGTTCCCAACTGACGTGTGACGTACAAGCCTTGTTTCTGGTACTGTTGCCGGGGAGATATTTCCTCGTCAACTTAGCGCTAGCACAGCGGCACGCCGTCTTGCCGTTCTTGGACTGGGTCGCCAACTCCAAGTGGTGGTGAACGATGCGAGCGTCCTACGCCGCCACGCCCAAACGCGAGGGGGCAGGAGCGTCTTGGATACACTCCGACCCGACGTGAGTTGACGTGGGTTGTGGTGTTTTCTGGTGGTTTGCCCGACGAAAACCGGCATGCCAAACGGCCCGCTAGTGATTTGGCGTGTTTTTTACGGGGCCGAGAATTTACACATCCAACCCTGTCGATACACGGCTGCCGAACAAGGCCTTAAGAGTTTTAAGCATTACACCCGGATTCTGCATAGCTAAGATGCACACAGCCACAAGTTTACGAGTTCACAAGTACATTAAAAGGCGAATTACATATCAGAATGAGAAATTGTAAATCCGCCTAAGATGCTGGAAAGTCTATGTTGCCATCCATGCCGGGAGAATAACTCCCTGGCCGCATCCTCCAAACGCGATGCCACCTCCGAAAACAAGTCTCGATGCTCCGCACGTTGCAGGGGCGACCATGCTCGAAGCGTAACTGTACACCGATAGATAACCTGCATGAGAGAAGAATTTGTATCATTAAAAATCTTGTCATTTCTACATAGCCACAACGACCAAATAACTGCAATCGCTCCCACCTACAGAAGAGTTTGAACCTAGGATCCACCCCGTTTAGCCAGTTGCCAAAATGTTTGCAACAGATTGCGGGGATGTAAGGTAGAACCTATCTATATGGCTGACCATATAGACCTGGCGAACTCGCACCAAAAGAAAAGGTGTGTGATTGTCTCGTCGTGTTGACAGAAAAACACACTTTTTACTTCCGTGCCAATTGCGTTTGGCAAGGTTATCTTTTGTAAGAATTACACCTCGACGAAGATATCACGCAAACACCTTAGTTTTCAGCGGAATCTTCATCTTCCAAATTTTCTTATTATCCTAAATATCGACCGTACTACGGGTAAGATTAAAGCTCTATACATAGAGTCAACAGAGAATTTGCCATTCTTCGTAGGACTCCAAAGAATTTATCTCGGCCTTCCGAAAGGTTGATGGAAGCTAATCGTATGAGCAAAGCATTCTAGTATGCTTGTCTTGTTCCAAGTAAACTTCTTCTGAATGAAACAGTAGGTGGGGAGGTGCCCAGCACCTTAGCGATCGTGTCGCTCTTGTTTCGTACAATTGCGTATAGAGCCGGATATTGTTCTCTGAGAGGGGATTGGCCTAGCCATTTATCCTCCTAGAATCTAATTTCCGATCCATCCCTAATTGAAAAAGATCCATGTGGAAAAAAGAACATCTTCGTACCCATAAGACCTGCCCATGGGGGCGGGGGGGGGGGGGGGTTCTTGGCCAACCCAATGTCACTGTATCCGTTAAATACTTTTCACAATATATATCAATTTATTACTGTAGATGTTGATATACTTTAAAATTATTTGATCAAAGATTATTAGTTTTGACTTAAGACAATATGAGTATGCTCTGAGGCAAAATTCCAAATCTCTTGGTAACAACATAACAAAAATTTGATGCTATCTTATTGCGTTGGCGAGGTCGTAGACCCGGTAACCCATCGTTCGCCTAGATCTTACGATGTTGTTGTGTTTATGGTGATCCAAATTCATATGAAGAGAGAGGCTAACTTCGAAGCGGAGCGGAGTCCCGTCGCCGGAGGCTTGGGCCGTAGCCTTTCCGGATTATCCACTTGGCGGCAGCACCCGCTGTATGGTACGAACCGTTTTCGAGTCGGACTGCAACCGATTTAGGGTTTTGCCTCCTATAAATACATTCTATAAGTTACCGGGGATAAGTCGCATTGTGTAAATCCCCGATGTTTGTAACCTCATGATATAGAGTGAAGTTTTGCTGGCTGGCGTCCACGGTTCTTTCTCTCCCATTGTTGGGAGGGTTTTACACGTTAAATCTCGTATCCCCATTGGTTTGATCTTTCCACTCTTTATCGTTTATCTTGCTATTGTTTGTAACAGATGTCACTCTAATTTCACTCAATCTTGTTTCACGCATGTATGTCTGTCAAATCGAAATTGTGTGGGTGTTCAGTCTACCGAGATCAAGGTAGTTTTAGTTTAGTTCGAGTCTACATATCAATAGGTTAGGGTTTCTTATTCCACTATAAGTGAAGAGGAATCAACAGAAACATCCACGAAAGAACATCGAAGGGAAACGGTGAAACATAATTTGATAAGCAATAATTTAATTTTGAAAAGTTCTACTCGACAATGCAAGTGTAATTTATCTTAAGGATAAATAATCTCATCCAAAAAAGAGGAAAGGCTTACGCAAGAATTAAAAACTTGTGAAGGGGTGCCGTGCTTGGGGCAAATAAATCCGCATTTGGATATGCATTGCATCCAATAAAACAGGCAGGAGCAAAAGGGCGGGACGCAAATATTTCCTCGTGTATATATATCCACCGAGCTCGCGGCACACGCACCGCCGCCAACGTGTCCAGATAAACACCGCCGTACGCGGTAGGCCCAGCCTGGAGAAGCAACAGCCGCTAACACTGCTGGTGGGGCCTTCTTCGATCAGATCGCTGAGTCGGATCCTTCTCTTCTGTTCGAGCCACCTGATCATCAACCGAACATCACGCTCAACAATGTCAAAAAAAAAAAAACATCACGCTCAACGGCGATCGGCTCGACGGCTTCCGTCCAAAAACAACGCGCGCCGCTTAAGCTAGTGTTCGTCGTCGTCTATTGCCGTCAGTTCCGGCCCGCGTGTAGGTGTAGCTGTGTGTGCGGCGTACGGCGTCGGCTTCCGTTCTCAACGGCATTATATCTGTCGCTGAATCGAAAATGCAGTCCAGTCTTCTTCATCCAGCTTCCTGCTCTGGAGCAGGAAGCTGGATGAAGAGTGCTCCCCCATTCCTGTTCTACGAGAGTTCGTTTCTTACGAGACCACTAGTTCGATCGTCTTGTTAGTCAGGAGAATAGTGAGGCTTTCTTACTTTAGAGGGCTGTAAAAGGGATCAATGAAGTTGTGCGCCGATTTCGGTGCGCTCCGGGCGTCGCCGGCGGACGTGTGGATCGTCACGTCGGACGGGCAGACCATCGCCGCGCATGCCTACGTCCTTGTAAGCGAGAGTTTGCCGTTGAATTATGGGTCACGTTCTTGCCTGCTTGCTGCTGAATCTTTGGCTGATTGGAACCTGCCGTAAACCCTGCAGGCATCGGCGTCGTCGGTGCTGGAACGAATGATCGACCGGGCGCGGCGCGGGTGGGGCGCCGAGTGCACCATCCGCGTCCTCGGCGTCTCCTACGACGCGTCGTGGCCTTCCTCCATCTCCTCTACGCATTCAATTCCAAGGTAGCGCCCGAGGACGACGAGATGGTGGGCGCGCACGGGGTGCAGCTACTGGCGCTGGTGCACGCGTACCGGGTGGGGTGGCTGAAGCGCGTGGCGGAGGTAGCCGTGTCGGCGAGGCTCACGCCGGATCGTGCAGTCGACATGATGAAGCTGGCAAGGGTCTGCGACGCGCCACGGCTTTACCTGCGATGCGCGCGGCTCGCGGCAAAGGATTTCCGGGCCGTGGAGCTGTCGAGGGATGGCGGTTCGCGCGCCGGCACGACACCGCGCTCGAGCTCGAGCTGCTCAAGGTCCTCGAGGACGCCGACCAGCGGAAGGAGCGGTGGACGCGGAGAAGGCCGAGCAGGAGGCGTGCCGGCAGCTCGGCGAGGCCATGACCACACTTGAGCACATCTTCCCGGCGACGGCGCCTCCGTCTGCGACGACGCGGCGTGCGTGACGGTTGGCTGCACCTGCCGGGGCTTGCAGCTCCTGATGCGCCACTTCTCGACGTGCGCGAAGAAGATGGCGCCGGGCGGTTGCGCGCGGTGCAAGCGCATGCTTCAGCTCTTCCGCCTACACGCCTCCGTCTGCGACCGACCGGAATAGACCTGCCGTGTGCCGCTTTGCAGGTGAGAAGACAAAACAAATTAAGAAGAACACGTCTTGAAAAGTGTTTTTTTTACGGTTTCGCTATGTCTCACTTGACTGAGGCGAAGCTTAGGTCTCACTCACCTCTACAGCCGTTCGATTTGATCTTTGCTCCGCGATTCGTGTTTTGTGACTTTTGGCCCGTTTTGACTGGTCTTTGGCTTGTTGGGCCTGTTAGTTTTCCCCCAAATATCCGAGTTCCTTAGCGGGCTGTTGGGCCGTGTTCAGCACGGCGGGGGTGAGGGGGCTCGTTTGTTTTTTCTTTGTTTTCTTTTTTCTTTTATTATTTTTAATTATTATTTGTTTTTGTTTTTTGAAGCCCAGTTTCAACTGCGATTGTAACTGGGTGGGGCAGTTTCAACTGTGCTTGCAACTGGGTGTTTTTTCTCGACATAGGTGGAGCCAGCTGCAACTGAGCTTGCAACTGAGATTTTTTTTCTTTATTTTGTTTATTTATTTATTTATTTATTTATTTTTTAATTATTTTTTGTTTTTTGGAAGTCCTGTTTCAACTTCGATTGCAACTGAGCCCAGTTTCAACTGCGATTGCAACTGGGTGGACCAGTTTCAACTGCGCTTACAATTGGGTGTTTTTCTCGAGATAGGTGGGGGCCAGCTGCAACTGAGCTTGCAACTGATATTTTATTAGTATTTTTGTTTTTTCCTTTATTTATTTTTAATTATTATTGCTTTTTTTTTTTTGGAAGCCCATTTTCAACTGCGATTGCAACTGAACCCAGTTTCAACTGCGATTGCAACTGAGTGGGGCAGTTTCAAATGCGCTTGCCACTGGATGTTTTTTTTCTCGAGATAGGTGGGGCAAGCTGCAACTGAGCTTGCAACTGAAATTTTTTTCTTTATTTTCTTTTTTCATTTATTTATTTTAATTATTTTTTATTTTTTGGAAGCTCAGTTTCAACTGCGATTGCAACTGAGCCCAGTAACGGGCCCAACAACAACTGGACGAGGGAAAACGGGCCGAATTTATCTAACAACACAACCAGGACGTCAGTCGAGTGAGACGTATCTTATGTCTCACTCGCGTGAGTCGGAGGCAGACCCGTTTTTTTTAGAACAAAGACCGAAAAGGTCCGACGATAACCAGGTAGCTCCAAACAAGAAACGCCGATGTGCAAAGAAAGCTGTAAACTTTGCCGGAGAGAGCTCGGCGAGAGGCTGCCACCGCAGTCAACACCTACCAACCACCGGGAAGCAACCAACCGTGTGCTCCAAAGCGGCTTCTTCAAGAAGATTACGACGCAAAAGGCGTCGCCGTCACCCGATCCGAGGATCTGAGGTTTTCACCCGGAGCACGGAGGAGGACCAAGAGAGCCACAACGGCGCCTTCAAGAAGGGAACGGCGTCCGAGGACGTCGACGCCGTGGTCCGGGGAGATCCCGAACAAAGGTTTCCTTTTGGCATAGACTCTAGGCCTCCCACACGGGAAGTGGCTTGTCGATCACCACGCCGTCCACACGGCCGTGGTCAACAACCAACACCAGAACCGTCGGCACGCCCGTCAACAGACGCGGTTCCCACCGTCCAGGGTCGCCACCCCGGCGTCCAAACTCCACGCACCACTGCCCCGAACACAGAGGCGAGAACCACCATGGAGGCAGGCACACCCAGACCTGACCGAGGCAGACGACTGCATCTTCCACTTCCACACCACCCCGCCGCACCAACGGGCCCGTCTTCCAAGCATGGCGAGCAACAACCCCGTGGCTGCTGCCTACGCCAGATTTGGAGGACGCGAGGAAGTGGTCCGAACCTGCCGAAGAAGGGAGCGGACCGAAACGGTGGTCAACAACCACCACGGTTGCCGGAAACCACCGGATCTGAGGCAGATGGGCTCGCCAGGGCCCGGGGCCCCTGCCCCGGCCCAGCAACGCGAGGCGGCCGGAACGCCCGCCGCGACCATGGAGCCCGAGCCTCCGCGCCGAGACCATCCCGCAGGGGCCGCAGGCCGAGGCGCCGCCCGGATGAAGAACCGCCGTCAAGATCTTGTCGTGGAGGCCGCGCCCGAGGGCCTCCCGAGCTCCGATGAAGAGACGTGGGCGAGAAGGGGGCCTCGCTACTGGGTTGCGTGCACGGTAAATTAAAATTTTCACGTGTTGCTACCCAACCCTTCCCAAGATCTACTATCGAGATACATGCGAATACGAAGATCCGAAGATCTAGTTTAGTATACGTTACCAACACCGTAGATTGCGGAAGAACGTGTTGATGAGTAGTTGATGTAGCCGATCGCGGTCTCTCTCAACCAAGCCTGGTAGAGAGATTCCGACGCTTTTTTCTCCTTCGCTTCACAACCTTGATTAACCAGCGTGAGGGTCAACCGTCGTGAACGACAGATCACCCCTCTGAGAGCTTGCACACGTATGCCGGGAAAGGTTCAGCACGGCTTCGCCGTCCAAGCTTGGAGTCCCGTTGGTGTATATGAAGGTGGAGATCTCAACACACGAGAAGGGGAGAGAGAGAGATTAGATCTAGTCTAATCGGATAGGGTGCCTCTAATTAGAGGTTCCTCTAATCCAACTAGAAGAGATCTAAACTTGAGAGCTGACGCGAGATGTGTCTCTTGTCTGAATCTTGTGTGTCCTCAAAGAGGAGGGGGTGGGGTTTATAAATGAGGCCAAGAGGTAGTGAGACTTGGACAAGGGGAAACCTTTCCTAGTCCAACTCAACTTGGACAAGTGGAAAGTTTCCCCTGCCCAATTCGGCATGAGAGGGTAGTTGGAGTAGGACTCCAACTCTCCCCTCTCTCTCCCTCTCCCTCTCCTTGCACCGGCCGGCGGGTGGGGCCCACCTAGGTCCGAACCGACCTAGGCAGGTGGGGGCCCACCCGGCCAACCGCCTCTGCTGCAGCGTGGTGGGGCCCGCCCTGGCCTGCCACCGTCCTGGCGGGTGGGGCCCGCCTGGCCGACCGCCGTGGCCGCCACCGCCTCCGCCTCGCCCTAGCTGTGGGTTTTCGGCCCACCGGGGTTCGGCCCGTTGTTTCCCCCATCTGCGCCTTGGCCCACCACCACTTGGTGGTGTGGCCATAATATTTTTCCCGTAATTATTTATCAATGAAATAAATCAATATTTAATTAACATATAATTAATTAATACTTTGTCTAATTAATTCTTATTTGAATAATTCCTTTTACAGAATATTCACCGAATTAATTTCCTATCATATGAAACTCCTTTCATATGATCCGAGACACCCAATGTCTGCTGACAAAATACTCCGGACAAAACTTTCTCTCTTGATAAGGTATATCTATCACGCAAGCACCATGCCGGTGATACTCTCTCCATGTTCCAGACCAACCATAATACACAACCAACCAATCCTAGTTTAAGTGTGTCCACCCTACAGGTTCGATAACGGGTAGCTATAATTGGTTGAGTATCAACCAATCACCGGCTAGTGACAGTTCCAAGGACGATCTTGTGTAGCTGCTATCGTTTTGCGAATAACTCTTCTGTTGAACCTGTTGATTATCATATATCAATCCCATTACTCACGATATTGAACTTCACCCGAGATATAGATCCGTAGATGATACCATGAATCAATCAAGGATTGATTCACATCATCTTTCTCTATCTCATTACCGGTAAGTTCCATTTACTCGTTGCCGTATTATGATATCCCACACAATGTAACTTCACCATGCATTGCCTGCAGAACATATTGGATACCGTTATAATACCGAGTGGGCCCTGGACATATCTCTCTTTACCCAGAGGAGTAATTTTCCATCTCAGAACATTAGGATACACACACACCTTGAAGCCACCCAGTAACTGCCTTTATGATCACCCTGTTACGACCGTGACGGTTGACAGAACCAAAGTAACTCTTCCAGGATGCATGACCCTAATAACCTCATGGTTACAAGGACATGTTATACAACAACCTTTCTGTGATAAAGCTAAGGAAAAAAAGACTACTTAACGGAATCTCTTAGCATACCAACACTTGGGTGACCCAGCCATATTATTATCCAATAATATGCCATCCTTGATGCTGACATATACAATGTCCATGACTAGGAAAAGCCGCGTCATCTAGCATTCAAGAATTAGTCTGTGAAAGAACTAGGGTACATTTTACGTGTTCATATTCTCTACCTGTGCGGGTGAGCTTTTCCCTAAATCACGCATTTAGAAATCACCGCAGTTATAGCAAAGAGAATACGAATCAATAATATATGAATCAGATATATGTATATGTATAAATACATTGCCTTTTGGGCATATATCCAACAGTCTCCCACTTGCACAACTGGCAAAGTTTAGTTTGCATAAGTTTAACATCTTGATAGATGTTTGGTGTTTCTCATGCTCACCCTTTTGTGGTTGACAATTGTCCGTTTAGTCTCATACAGTGGCTATGTGAACTTTATGTTTCTTATGCAAAATATATACATCTTTTCATGCACAACCTCAATTGATCATATGATCAGTTGTAGCTAGTGGTCATTCTAGGTGAAACCCTGGAACCTTTACTTAAAAATACAATTTCATTGTTTTACCAATTAGTTGTTTTCTTCGTAAAGAACCACACCTAGTTCATACAACGAACTGACAACCCTTCATCAAGGAAGTTTTATGCTCCCACTGTCTTTGCTACTTGTTGTAGATTTCGAAATATAGCCTTAATTTTTTACATAAACATCCCCATCATTTGTGATGCACAAAATTTTAGAAAATTCTGTCATCTAATCCTTGTCTTAACCTTAATACTTATCTCATAAGATTTTCCAATGTAACTCTTATATTATAAGTATTTCTTCAAAATACACCTTATGGAGAATCCTCATCTTAATTGGAGTCAATTGAACTTTTATCAAATTCAACTTGTCAACAATCAAGTTTGACTACTTTGTTTTGATCTTAAAATTCCACATCTTAAGAAATTCTTTTATGATCAAGATTTGAAATCAATTGATCATGCTCACCACCGTACGAAACAGCCATGGTTCTTGCACATGAATTTCTTTAAACTTTATGAGAATTTACATTCTCTCATATTTTGAACAATATTCAAAACACCCTCAATGTTCCAAATATGCATGTTATTAATTTCCTTTAATAACACTACATATTGTATCAAAACAAAACAATCTAAAATTTACATTATTCAAAACCGAATAATATAACTAAGCTCCCACTGATTTAAATGAAACTATGACTTTCCATTATTTCCTGGAAAACTCAAGACAAAACTCTGTTTTATGTTTCCTCTTTTAATATCATTTATTTGTCCTAGAAAAAATATATATTACTTTTATGATTTGATTTATATTTAATTATCAAAGACCCTCGATCTGTACTAAGTACACAACCTCGATCCAGTTTTTCCTTTGAAAGGAATATGTCTTTGTTAATATCTCATATAAACTCTCTATCATAAAAACTTTCCTTTGATCAACACAACTTTTTGATCATCTTTTCGTCTAACAAAAATATCCTTATTGAGTTTATTATAACTCAACAACAATGATATTAATATGTATATGACATCTAAGTCATATTCTATTGGGGTCTTATTCTAGCACACACCTTTCTTTATTTTGTTTTAGCATTCAAGTTTCCTAGAAACTTATATGCCAACTATTCTGGTTTAAGCGAATTTATCTTGACAAGACGTCATGCATTAAATGCATAGACTCTCGGTATTAGTCTAAAAGATTAGTCAATTGGAATTGCTTCCGCCTGCACAACATCTGATAACTATTTCTGAAGATTCAAATAATCTCTTCAAGATTTCACTATCCTCCCACTAGAATACTTTTAGAAAAATAAATTCCTCAAGAATCACATTTATCTTAGTGGCAAAACATTGTCACTTATGTGGTGGTTATAAAAGTATTTCCAATTAATTATTGGAACAACCTACAAAATAAATATCTATTTATCTTCCTCCTTTAGGATCAAGTTTCAATCTTTCATAAAACTTAGAACCCAAATTCTTTGTGTATCTTTATGTTTATCTTTCAAAACTATGACACAACTCATAAGATAAATATTCCTAAGTCTTCTTTATTTTAGACTAAATTTATTTTCACAAATTCCGAGTATCTAAAATTATCATGTCCCTTTATGTCTATCTTTCAAGACTCTGACATGAATTTCTTTAAAGACTATACTTTTGTGCTAAAACTAAAACAATGCAATAAATACTGTAAATTGGATTTCTAGGAATAATTCTGCAAGCGATAATATCTTAGCAATTATTCAATCAAGCTTGATCAAATACATGAATCGAAATAAATTTCTATTCGTTATATTACTAAGACAATATTTCTAAGACATTATTGTGTAGTTTCAAGATATCAATAAAAAATTGACTATCTTTCAACTCATCATTGATTAACTTCACTATGTGCAATATCTCAAAATCCTTTGATCATATTACTATGATCTATTTGAGACAATAGTGCCACACGAAGGTGGTATCAACATCTTCACAATATATCTTAGAACAAATGATATTTCCATAATTCAAAAGATTTGTAACTTGATCATCCACGAAGGGATTGATCCAAAATATTCTTAGATAAACGAGATAAAAAATCTCACAAAATCACAAGAGGACTTTCATCGCCACAAATGCGATCCTATTACAAATAACCTTAGGTCGAAGTCTTCAAATCTCTTAAACTAAAACTTGAAAAGTAAATTGGAGATGCCTTCATCTTGTGGATGAAACTTCATGCGCCGAGCTTGACGCACATCACCACCTTTACTCCTCCGTCACCTTACTTGCCGCATCTCCTACATCACTACATAATGAATTAGCAATTGATACTCCAGAGTTACTGGTAAGATTGACAAATATCATTTAAGTATAACTCTTATACCTTTCTTGCCCTTAAAAGATTTCTTCTTTAGAGCCAGGAATTTCTTGCAGTTCCTCTTCTAGTGTCCTTTCCCTTTACAGAAGAAACACTCGGATTCCTCTAGAGCTAGAGTAGAAGTCTTATCCGATGCCTTAGCATTCTTTGACTTCTTTGTTCTCTTCTTCTTGAACTTTGCGGTTTGGGTAACCATCAAAACTTGATTGTTCTCCCTCTTCACGCTAGGTTCAGTAGTTTTCAGCATTGCAACCAGCTCATTTGGTGTCTTCTCCAACCCATTCATGTTGTAATTCATGATGAAACCGTTGTAAGACGGTGGGAGGGAAGCCAACACCAAATCTATACTTAGCTCGGCTGGAATAGGAAATCCCAACGCCTCGAGCCTAGTACCATAACCAAACATCTTGATTACATGCTCGCTCACAGAGCCTCCTTCTGCCATGTGACATGACAACAATAACGCTTAGTCTTAGCCTGAGTCTGGTACATGGCTTTGAGTGCAACAATAATGTTATATGCAGGAGTTTGGTCAAACTTCTTCTGCAACTCAGGGTCCATACATGTCCGCATGAGACACTGAACCGATATGGCAGTATCAATCTTCAAGGTGTACTCCTCGAATTCATCTTGGGGCGCCTCCACGCTTGGCAAAGCGGGGAGAGGTCCCTCTAGAACGTACTCGCTCTTCGTGTTCCTAAGAACAATCCTTAGGGCGCGAACCCAATCAGCATAGTTGCTCCCGTTTGCAGTCAGGGGCTTCTTCTCAATCAGTGGTCCAAGGTTAAACATGGGTGCTATCTTAGCCATTGATCTACAACAATTAAGTTCACTTAGACATGTTCATAATTATTATCTAGCACTAAATTTAAATCTAAATGTAAAGTGCTCCCACTAAAATTGATATTCCTCAGGATCAACTTATTGTATACGAAATCCACAATCCTCATAGTGTGAATCATGGATACATGTCTTCCACTATGATGAAGGGGTAGGTCAACAGACCAATCACTTCCTGCCTTGATTTCCGTTTCATCTTTCGATGTAGTGCTCCGAACTCATAACTAGTTATGCCTGGACGACAAGACAATCAACTGCTTTTGCTGCAAGGACCGTCCGTGCCAGCCTCCCGAACCCTTGGTACACGATACTCCTAGATACAGGTCGTATGGCAACAAGCATCCGGTTTGACGGTGCTGCGAGTTGGATGAGCACGAACTCATTGATATTTGCAATTTTTGCTTTAAGTAATTAAACTTTGTAAGCTACTGAGGAATCTCCCTAATAATCACACTACTGTGCAATCAAGGGAAGAACAAGAAAAAACACATATAAAACAATCACTAGTAAATTAACACTTGTGTGATGTAGTATAGTCTTTCTTGCTCCATCCGCCAATGGCACCTTCCATTGGCGCGGCCATGTCGAGGTTTACGACACTTGCATGCCTTCTCCTATCCTCCACTACCACCATGGCTCGATGAATAAGAACGGCACGCCGGCCAACAAAAAGGGTTAGTCAACAAAATAATATTTTAAGACTATACCACATCACATGTCCTGAAAAACAGAGTTAGACGCCTCTAACATTTGTTTGCTTATTTTATCGTGGCTTGTAGGATCAACGGGACAACCAGAAATTCTACGGTCCTCACTAAGCATGTTTATTCATGTTGCGAGATTGACTTTGCAGGGTGACGGACAACCCAACGTTACAAGCCCTTTCCACCACCAAGTCAATGAATCCAACTATAGAAAGACCCGAAGCTACTGAAGCACTTCGCTGGCGCCAACATGTATACTAGGAGCAGCCGAAAGGTCCGCGGATTACCAGAAGTTCGCAAGATCATACTATGCCATCAGAAACAATTCTTAAAGTGATATATTGGGAAGCATCCGTAAATAAACTGAATGTTAGAAGCAACTTTTTCAATAACATACCCGCACAAACTTATGCAGTGCCCGCACATATCATGTGCTCTAGATCAAATCATATATTTACGCATAGATCGCTCTGATACCACTACTGGGTTGCGTGTACGGTAAATTAAAAATTTCACGTGTTGCTACGCAACCCTTCCCAAGATGTACTATCGAGATACATGCGAATACGAAGATCCGAAGATCTAGTTTAGTATACGTTACCAACACCGTAGATTGTGGAAGATCGTGTTGATGACGTAGTTGATGCAGCCGATCGCGGTCTCTCTCAACCAAGCCTAGTAGAGAGATTCCGACACCTTCTTCTCCTTTGCTTCACCGCCTTGACTCAACAGCGTGAGGGTCAACCGTCGTGAACAACAGATCACCCTATGAGAGCTTGCACACGTACGCCGGGAAAGGTTCAGCAGGGCTTCGCCGTCCAAGCTTGGAGTCTCGCTGGTGTATATGAAGGTGTAGATCTCAACACATTAGAAGGAGAGAGAGAGAGATTAGATCTAGTCTAATCGGATAGGGTGCCTCTAATTAGAGGTTCCTCTAATCCAACTAGAAGAGATCTAAACTTGAGAGCTGACGCGAGATGTGTCTCTTGTCCGAATCTTGTGTGTCCTCCAAAGAGGAGGGGGTGGGGTTTATAAAGGAGTCCAAGAGGTAGGGAGACTTGGACAAGGGAAACCTTTCCTAGTCCAACTCAAGTTGGACAAGGGGAAAGTTTCCCCTTCCCAATTCGGCATGGGAGGGGAGTTGGAGTAGGACTCCAACTCCTCCCCTCCCTCTCCCTCTCCTTGAACCGGCCGGCGGGTGGGGCCCACCTAGGTCCGAACCGACCTAGGAAGGTGGGGCCCACCCGGCCAACCGCCTCTGCCGCCGCGTGGTGGGGCCCGCCCTGGCCTGCCACCGTCCCGGCGGGTGGGGTCCGCCTGGCCGCACCGACCTGGCGGGTGGGGCCCGCCTGGCCGGCCGCCGTGGCCGCCACCGCCTCCGTCTCGCCCCCGCCGCGGGCCTTCGGCTCACCGGGGTTCGGCCCGGGGTTTCCCCCATCGTCGCCTTGGCCCACCACCACTTGGTGGTGTGGCCATAATATTTTTCCCGTAATTATTTATCAATGAAATAAATCAATATTTAATTAGCATATAATTAAATAATACTTTGTGTAGTTAATTCTTATTTGAATATTTCCTTTTACAGAATATTCACCGAATTAATTTCTTATCATATGAAACTCCTTTCATATGATCTGAGACACCCAGTGTCTGCTGACAAAATATTCCGGACAAATATTTCCTCTCTTATAAACCCTCGGAATAAATCCGACCGTGATAGTAACTTCTATCACAAACTTTCTCTCTTGATAAGGTATATCTATCACGCAAGCACCATGCCGGTGATACTCTCTCCATGTTCCAGACCAACCATAATACACAACTAACCAATCCTAGTTTAAGTGTATCCACCCTACAGGTTCGATAACGGGTAGCTATAATTGGTTGGGTACCAACCAATCACCGGCCAGTGACAGTTCCAAGGACGATCCTGTGTAGCTGCTATCGTTATGCGAATAACTCTTCTGTTGATTATCATATATCAATCCTATTACTCACGATACTGAACTTCACCCGAGATATAGATCCGTGCATGATACCATGAATCAATCAAGGGTTGATTAACATCATATTTGTCTATCTCGTTACCGGTAAGTTCCATTTACTCGTTGTCGTATTATGATATCCCACACAGTATAACTTCACCGTGCATTGTCTGCAGAACATATTGGATACCGTTATAATATCGAGTGGGCCCTGGACATATCTCTTTTTACCTAGAGGAGTAATTTTCCATCTCAGAACATTAGGATACACACACCTTGAAGTCACCCAGTAACTGCCTTTATGATCACTCTGTTACGGCCGTGACGGTTGACAGCACCAAAGTAACTCTTCCAGTATGCATGACCCTAATAACCTCATGGTTACAAGGACATGTTATACAACAACCTTTCTGTGATAAAGCTAAGGACAAAAAGACTACTTAACGGAATCTCTTAGCATACCAACACTTGGGTGACCCAGCCATATTATTATCCAATAATATGCCATCCTCGATGCTGACATATACAATGTCCATGACTAGGAAAAACCGCGCCATCTAGCATTCAAGAATTAGTCCGTGAAAGAACTAGGATGCATTTTACGTGTTCATATATATGTATATGTATAAATACATTGTCACATGTATAAATACATTGCCTTTTGGGCATATATCCAACACTCGCCGCCGCCGTCAACTGCACGGGCGTGGCCCAGCGGCGACCACCAGCGGCGGCAGCGAGGGAGGAGGCAGGGTGGTGTGGGAAGGTTTTGCTAGGGTTGGGTTCACCTCCGGAGTCGCCCAGGAGAGCGACCCGGGAGGCCACGGTCGGGGCCCAAAATGTTGTGCCGATTCCTCTTCATCTTGAAAAGTGTCGCTGGATCAATAAACAAGAACCAAATTTGCAAACAATAAAGTAACCAAGAAGCTATCAAAATCGATGCCCTTTTCCGTGATAGGGATTCAATTCTTTGTACAGACAAACTGAGCCTCGTTTTCATTCTGCTCCATGAAAATGACTTCGATGGCCAAAAATCTTTTAATCAAAATGCACACGACCAATCCAAACGACGCATGCCAATACTTTAGATGTTATTTACATATGATGGTGATACCATAGGATTCGAGTTTGGGAACTCCTGTTTCATTGTGGTGGTTGGTTGATTTTTGCAGCCATTTCAAGGCAAAGGCTCAGGCGAACAAAGCGGACAAGACATGGCGGCTTCTTGTAAAAAAGGTGACCAGGGCCAAGGTGATGTCCTCCTTGGCCAATAGGAAGGTATCGGAGGTCGTGTGTGCGTCATGGTCGAGATAGAACGCCAGAGTGGTCAAGTTGAGATGAGAATAAAATCAAGCACGGCCATTTCATACCTATCACGGTTTATCCATAGTTTAAGTTGTTGTAAGCTTGTAATCAGGGTAGGGGCGGAGCCGAATTCAACGACGTAGGGGTCAAGCATGTCAAATCACCATTAGGTCTTGTTTGGTTCTAGAGTTTTTCATAGGATTAGTAGGGATAATCCCAAAAGGATTGAAATATCATTTGGTAGGCAGGGAATCGTACCAAAATTTATAAGCAAGCAGCAGGGAAGGCAACGACGTAGCGGCTCCCTCGTCATTGTGGTCTTGCCGACAACATCAATGCCGCGAATCCCACTCTACAGATGAAAAAAGAATAAGAAATCAGAGACACACTTAGCTTGGGTGAATCAATAGAAAGAGGATTGCCTGGGCAAAACGACCCGGCTTAGTACAGTTGTTGGCGAGCAGTTGTGGAATCAGCTTTTTGCGGCACCAACGAGGAGAACCATGGCTCATGGGCCAGCATGCCCCGCATGAAATGGAGCATTTTGACGAGTGTCATTTCTTGCCACACTCAGCAGGGGCGATCGGTGCCGGACTTCTTGGGCGGGGCCACATTTGGAAGCGGAGGCGGCACTGGAGGCGTAGTAAGAAAGCTATGCGCTGGTTACCGAGACTTCTATACACATGCAAATTTGATCTAGGTTGAGACATTTTTTGTGAATGGAGTGAGTATACGTGAGCAAGAGGAAATTAAGGAGAGACATTTCGGTGGCGCTTGATGATTTTGTTCAGTGCGACAGCGGCTTCGGGAAAATCTAGTCGAAGGAGGCGGAGTCTTGGCTCCTTGATGACGCATGGTGATTGCTCAGGCTGTTGGATGAGCAAGGAGGAGGCATGAGGGAGATCAGCGCAAGCAGAGACCTAGATTTGGCGCTGACAATGGTTTTGTGGTCGCTAGGGCCGAGTCAAGCGGCGGCTCGGGAAACCGGCTGGTTTTGGTGGCGACCTGGATGAACACTGCGCGGGCAGAAGGTTTGTCGATGATACCCACAAGTATAGGGGATCATTGAAATCTTCAATTTGTAAGTATTAGTATCGATCCACGAGGAGTAGAAGGTATACGTGTTTATCCTTTCAAATAAGAGTGTCACTATTCTTATTATCTATGCACTAGACAAAGTAAAATGATGCAAGTGTTTTTGCGTTTTTGGTGTAGAGTTTTCAATAAAATAAAATATGACAAGTGAAAGCACTCAAAGAGAGAAAGCCCAATCCTCTATGCAGCAAGAGGACAAGCTCAAGTGTGTGTTCTTTTTTATAAGTGGAGAACGTTCCCAAGGGCTACCTAGACTTCATGGCATAAATATTTCTAGAAAAACAAGGTAACATTTTGTCAAGTTTTAATCTTCTTTGGACGGAGCCATAATTAGGGAAAACTAAATAAATAAACGAAACCCCCTTATGATGGTTCTTATGGCCAAGTAAATGACTGCACAAGAGTTATTAAGACATAAAGTCCCACCATAGCATTACACTCTAAGGTCCTCGATACTAATACCCTCATAATGCAACTTCATGATTCGGTATCAGGTTTACTGTCCTCCCAAGTCTTTCTCACTCCATTACACTACGGTGTTCTCCTATGAGCCCATATAGGTGAAGTGATGTGCAGTCGATGCTCGCACAACACCATCATAGAATTACATAAAAGATAAACACTAGACAAAATATCAACACATGTTAAGTAAAAATCATTGTCAATCCATCCTATGCCCCAGGAACATGAGAGAACTACTCACAACGCAAAGACATGATATGATTCAATGGTATAAGTGATACAACACAATCTGAAAATATAATCTCCCCACAAAACAATGACAGGTAGCAATTCACAAGCATGTAGAATAGTACTTAGACAATAGCTAGGGTTCGAACAATCTCAAACTATGAGGGGGATGAAGTGGATCACGAAGATGGTGATGGAGATGGTGCTGGTCTTGACGGTGGTGTTGATGGAGACTCCGGAGGGGGGGTGGAGGAGCCTTCCGTAGGTGATTCTGGTGGTGTTCCCCTCCGATCTTCTCCAGCGGCAGCCTTCTGTCTCATGTTTCTTGGTTTTCTGTTTCTCCGCCGCCTCCTCGCGAAACTCCTCGGGGGACTATTTTTATAGACATTTTTAGGTCAAGACGAAGCCACGGAGACGAAAACGGACGGCATCGGAGCCACGAGGAATAAAAGAGGTGGTCCCACACGACCAAGGATTCTAGCCGCGTGGGAACATCTATTTTCTTCCTCGGACTTCCTTTTTCGCGGATCCTTGGCTCGTCTGTCTTCTTATTTCCAAATATTGGGCCTCGTAAAATATTAGGTCATTTGGACGTCGTTTGGTCCCTGAAAGTCAAAAACATGGAAAAAGAGGTTTTCTGGTTCGGCAGGGTTAATTCCAAATAAATGGGGAAACTGTGACTTATCCCCTAAAATCATTATAAAACACAAATATAACCCATATATAATGCAAATAAGTTGGAATATCAAGTAATAAAATGTAAAGTTTATGTATGCATTTTACATGCATCAGTCGACCATGACTGGATCGCTTTCGGGCAATACGAAGGTCAATCTTGTGGCTACGATGGGGCGGCGGCCCCGGAGCGGGTGGCGTGTGTTGTGGCATTGATTTGACTTGTGTCGTGTGGGCGGCGGGTCGCATTATCTGTGCGGTTTTTTGGCCCTGTTTCCTGAAAGATCATTTTGTGATCTCTTAGTTTTGTGTGTTAGTTAACAACACTTAGGATGTCTAATCTGGTGTTAAGTGATGCAGGGTTTATTGTATACAACATGTGCATCATCACCAAAAAGAGAAAAGAGTTTCTGGAGCATTTCAGGCCGGAGTTTCCGGCCTCCATGACCGGAGTTTCCGGTCTCTGGACTTTTCCTCGAAGAAGCAGCAAGCTGCTGAAATGTTGCTCAGCCCTGGTGGGGGGCGGAGTTTCCGGCCCCCAAGACCGGAGTTTCCGGTCTCTGGACTTTTCCTCGAAGAAGCAGCAAGCTGCTGAAATGTTGCTCAGCCCCTGGTGGGGGCGGAGTTTTCGGCCCCCAAGACCGGAGTTTCCGCCCCTGGCTGAACTTTCTGGCCACAGGGCACCGAAGTCTTTGCCCAAGTCTCTGCTGCGAAGAAGCTGCTCAGCCCCTGGTGGGGGGCGGAGTTTCCGGCCCCTGTAGGCCGGAGTTTCCGCCCTGGCTGGAGTTTCCGGTCACTAGGGCCGGAAACTCCGGTGTGATACTTGTCTGCAACGGCTACTTTTCTGGGAGGGGTATAAATACCCCTCCACCTACCTCCATCCAGCTAGCTCGCCCAGAATTGAAGACACCATTGTTGCAAGCTCAAGAATCACTAGATCTCCCAATCCCTCCACCCAAACTCGTTGATCTTTGGAGGATTGAAGGAGAAGGCCCCGATCTACATCTTCACCAAGCCGTTTGTCATTTCCCCCTCATTCACTTGAGGGACCATTAGCTAGGGTTTCCATTAGGAAAACCTAGCCCCCTATTGTACTCACTTGATTGTCTTTGTGACAGATTGTAACTGTTTGGGAGCCCCCAATCTTTTGTGGGTTGTGCCCCAAATCGTTGTTGTAAAGGCTCCGGACTCCGCCTCGAAGGTTTCCGATAGTTGAAGTGAACCAAACGTTTGTGGTGCGGTTCACCGGAGAAGAGGCTGAGGCCTTTGTGGCCGTTGAACCATTGTGTTGGTTCACACCTCTCCAACGAGACGTACTCCTCTAAAAAAGAGGAACTCGGGATTACATCCGTGTCTCCGCGTGCTTTGTCTTCGGTTACCTCTATCCTTGTTTACCACCTTATTATATCGTGCTTAGTTGCTAGCTTGTCATATAGGTAAATTCACCGTAGTTGCATATCTAGAGAATTTACCTTTTGTGTCAAGCCTAATTTGAAAAAGACTAAAATTGGAGTAGCACCTATTCACCCCCCCCCCCCTCTAGGTGTCATACCGATCCTTTCATTTTCCTCATAAACAGGACATTCTACAGTTGGGCCCGGTTTCCTTTATAAACTGGGTCAATTCTATTCTATCTATTCGAACGCTGGATATCGACCACCTTATGCTTAAAAAAAGTATATAGAGCTGTGACACCATACCACGCTCTCTATTTTAATAGTAAAAATACTACCAGGTATAGGAAAAACCTATTTTGGAGCCCGGCTACATGGTGGCCGTTTTTCCAAAAGTTCGACATCAATATTTTTAAAGTTTCTAAAAATCACGAAAAAAAACTCGGATATGGATATTGTGGAGATATAAAATCATGCAAATTTTCAGTTCTATATTCAATGTATTGTGGGCTGCACAAAAAGAGTACCGTGTGGATGTGGGTGCTGAACAATACACAGTTTTAAAATTTAGAAATGTTCACTTATTTCTCTTTTCTGTACAACCTAAAATATATGGACTTTGGCTTTGGAATTTTTCATGATTGTAGATCTCAACAATATTTACAACCGGGAATTGTTTCACGATTTTTGGAAATTTTAAAATGTTTATTTCGATTTTGTTTTTTTAATAAGGGCCAACATGTAGCTCGGGCTCCGAAAATCCACCCCTATTTTGGAGCCGGACTGCATGGTGGCCGTTTTTTTTTTAATTCGAAATATTAGGCAAACGGACTTGTGATCTATCCTAGATCTTAGGCAGTCAGAAACGGCTACTTGATAACTCGATCCATATATATACGAGCAATCTAGGTAGGCATCGTCTTTTTCATTTCGCTAGTTGTTCGTGCAGCGCCGGATCGATGCCGACGATGCCGCACCGGAAACACAGCCTGGATCTAGACCTTGAGGCGTTGGATTGCCCCATCTGCTGCTCCCCGTATGTCCAAGGACCAGGCCTAGTTTGGCAGTGAAGTTTTTTTAAAACCAAAGTATCCCAATACTGAAGTATTTGAGTGCCAGGCGGATGAATACTTCAGTTTGTTGATACCGAAGTATTTCCTCAGTTTTAGCAAAATTGCAAGGCGTTTGCTAAGTATCGTTTTGCTGCTGCTTTGACCGAGGGGTACGGTGCATGCATGGTCCATTTGACTGATAGATGCGCTGCACCTGCATGGCTCATGCATGGATACTAGCTCCGTGAGTTGCGTTGCATGCAATTAATGTCAGAATAATTTGGGTTGCAAGTTGCAGGTAAAGCTAGAAAACAAGAAAAGCATCTAGCTTTGGGCTGCACCAAGTTACTTGTATGTCTATTGTTTGAGTTTCGTTTTGTCCACTGCACTAATCGTGATTCCTGAGTAGCTAGCTTAGGACCGATCGGTGCATGATTTTCTTGGGCGGCGCTGGCGACCAGGTGAAGGAGAATCACATTGAACACCAGGTACCGAATAGCCGGACGGTCTGGCTCAGACGGTGGAGCGATCGGCACCGAGGACAATCAAAACGCATCTACGAAATAGATATGCACAAGCGCTGGACTCAGAACGAACCTTCCTTCCCTTTTGAGCTTGATTTCTCCATGCCCGATGAAGAGGACATGGCTGCACGAGCGACATAGACGACGGCGGCAGGCGGCAGGACAGCAGGAGGAAACAGATGTGTTTTACGTGGGGGAGGTGGGGGAGGAGACGAGAGTTTTTTTTTTGCGGGAAAGGAGACGAGAGTTGTGTTTCTCCGTTTTGGAAAAAAGAGGTCGGCACCGAAGTATTCAATACGTCAAAAAAACTGAAGTTTTAGGGAATACTTCAGTTTCTAAAACACAGTTTTTTCTTGACCCAAACGCCTTGAAGTATTGCATACTTTATTATTTTAGAATACCGAAGTATTCTCATAATACTTCAAAATTACTTCGCTTCCAAACAGACCCCCAATCTTCCAGGTAAGACAAGCCCGCCCATCTGCGTCTCCACATCTTTCAATTCTTCATTCACTTTGCGGCGGCTGCGGGTGAGTGCACTTGCGGCCGTGCGCGCGCGCAGTGGTGAGTAATCGATCGGATCACGACGGCCTGATCAATTGCTATGGTTGCGCAGTGCAAGAACGGCCACCCCCTGTGTGAATCCTGCCGGGGTCACATCAACGAGAAATGCCCGTCCTGCCGCGAGCCCTCGGCGGCGACATCCGTTGCCGGCCGCTGGAGAAGATCGTCGCCGACGCGGTCATCCCCTGCGTCTTCGCCCGTGACGGGTGCACCGAGATCGTCAAGTACGCCAACTGGCGGGTCCATGAGGAGTTCGTCTGCAGCCAGCACGCACCGATCCCGTGCCCGTTCCAGGGGTGCGCCTACTCCGCCCGGCTGCTCCACGGCCACATCCGGGACGTTCACGCCGCCGATGTGGTCAGCTTCGTGGACGACTCCGCGCTGGTGACGCTGCACCGGAGCGCGCCGTTCCAGGTGCTCCTGCGCGAGGTGGACAGCAGCGTGTTCCTGCTGCTTAACGGCAAGAACGTTGCTGTTGAATCCGGCCCGTCGGGACGGTCGCTGTCGGTGGTCTGCCTCGGCCCGCCCCCAGCGGGCAACCGGGCGTTGCTGGAGTACAAGCTGGAGGTGGGCGGCAGCGTACCCGGCGGGCCCTCGCTCTCTGCCTCTGACTCCGTGGCTTGTATACGCCGGTGGGCAGGGCACCACGCTGCTTCTGGCCAGTACTTTTTCGTGCCGAACGCGTACTGGAGCTCCTCCTCCGGCAGCGTCTCCGTCAAGGTCCATGTCGTCCAGAGCACCAGCGCACACCGCCCCAGCTTGCCATCCATCATCTGCACGGTACTAACTGCATCTGCATCGTACGTGACGCGCATCTGCAGATTGCTTGGCGTCCATGTCGTCCAGAGTGCGACGGTCGATGATAATGTTCATCTTGAACCTCGCACCAGGTTGCCACCGCCATTGCCCGCCACCACCCACCGCCGCCAGTCCGCCTCGTCCTACACTCGTCGGAATCGAAGAGTCGCGCCCACTGTCCTGCCGGCGCCGGTTTCGGTTTCCGCCAGCACCCACGGCCAGGGGCGCCTGTCCTCTGCTGGCCTCCCCGCTCACCCGTGGCGTCTTTAGAGGTCAGCCTACTATATATAGAGATCGAGTTGATAATAAAGAACGGATGGAGTACGTTGGCTTGGAGGTGCGGCCGAGTCAAGTAGTGGACAGTACGTGCAGTCATGGCGGCGTACAAGAGTACTGGACCAATGCAAGCTGAGATGACATCCTCGATCTAGGCCTGATAGATTTTTCTAACAAAGCAGGGTAGCAGCTTGCTGCATAGTTTAATTGAGCTCAGAATAAAGTACTTTTTTTCTTGCTTTCCAGAGGCACCTCCTTTGTATTGATATACTCTTTCATTTTCAATGAAGATCTTCCTTTCGCATGCAAAAGAAGCACAAATCATGTCCTACGTAGTGATCACATATACTCCACGGATTCTGCTGGATACAAGAATATCGGTCAAGACGAAGCTCGCTGCACTTCTTCTCACAGCACCCATTTGAACTAGATGAATGCGCGCGCTTTGCCGCGCCGCCTACACATTTCGTATTGGCACATCGTGGGCATAGTAGAGTTACAGGTATATCAGCAGGACGCATCAGAAATACATGCGGTACTCGCGAGTACAAAAGGTGGAGCCTGTAGGGAGGTTTGAAATTTTACTTTCCTATAACTGGATGATTAGTCTTATGTGAATACATAGTGTCATGTCGAAGGTTTAAAACATTTCCCGTGAGCTATGAGAGTTTCATCCATAATAATAAGGCACCTCCTTTGTAATGATACTCTTAAATTTTCAATAAAGATCTTCCTTTCGCAGCAAAACTAAAGCACAAATCATGTCCTACGCAGCATCTGCTGCTTCGGTTCATAGTGATCATATATACTCCACGGATTTAAGTGTCTATTACAGTAGTTTGTCGATCTAGCTAGTCTACGGGATACAAGAATATCGGTCAAGCCGACGCTCGCTGCACTTCTTCCACGGCACTCATTTGAACTAGATGAATGCGCGCGCTTCGCCGCGCCGCCTACATTTCGTATTGCCCCATCGTGGGTCACAAACTGTCAGCCTACATGGGTATTTTAAGAAACAATATGCAGTTATACCATCAGAAGTAATAAAGAACCAACGTCAAGACAACATTTTCTCTAGAACTAAGAAACAACAATGATAAACCTCCGGCACACCTCCACAGTCATACAAGAACAATATAACCTACAGCTTTGCACCGGTCAGACTCCAACTCTGAAAAGATATCTGTAAACAAAATAGGCATAGCTTTTTGTTTTCAGCAATAAAAGGATTTTACTGATCTTAGCAACACTTTACAGGCACAAGCGATGTGTTGTTTTCTGGTGATCTAAATTTGTATGTACTGATAAAGGCCAACTTGTGACGTAGGAAAGCGTAGCTTGTGACGTAGGTGATCCATATTCTTGTATCCCGCAGACTAGCTAGATCTGAGGCCACCGTGATAAATGTTGATAATGGGAAATTAGAGCCGAGAGCTGTTAAGTCTGTTTTCATTGGTTATGGTTCGGGTGTAAAAGGATATAACTTATGGAATCCCAAAACTAACAAGGCATTCATGAGCAGGAGTGTTGTTTTCAATGAATTTGTTATGTACTTTGATAAGTTGTCCTCAGATGTTTCAGATAGTTCAGATGAGGAACATATTCATGTCGAGGTGGAGCACTCCATTGAAAAGGAAAATGTCACTGAAGACAATGATGGTGATGTGTCAGATAACTATGATTCTGATAATGATAATATGCCTGATTCACCTCTGTTATGCAGCAACAAAATCAGTCTATCGCTGCTGGTAGACAAAAGAGAAATTGTGGCCCCCGACCACGTTTAATTGAGGAGTGTAACATTGTTAATTATGCTCTGATTTGTGCAGAACAGGTGGAGCATGGACATGAGCCGTCCACGTATACTGAAGCTATTGCTACAAGTTACCGTGAGAAGTGGATCTCCGCTATGCAAGAAGAGATGCAGTCACTTGAGAAGAATGTCACATGGGATATTGTACGCTTGCCTAAGCAAAAGAAGGTTGTCCGCTATAAGTGGATCTTCAAAAGAAATGAGGGTTTGTCTCCAAGTGAGCCTCCAAGATCTAAGGCAAGATTAGTGGCAAAAAGCTTCATTAAAATCCCAGCTATTGACTATAATGATGTTTTCTCTCCAGTTGTCAAGCATAGTTCTATTCGGACATTTTTCTCCATTGTTGTTATGCATGATCTTGAGCTTGAGCAGTTAGATATTAAAAATGTGTTTCTGCATGGAGAGTTGGAGGAGGAGATATACATGGACCAGCCAGAAGGGTTCATAGTGCCGGGTAAGGAGGATCTTGTTTGTAAGTTGAAAAGGTCCCTATACGGTTTGAAACAATCTCCTCGTCAGTGGTATAAAAGGTTTGATTCATTTATGTTGTCACATGGCTTTAAGAGGTCTGAATTTTATAGATGTGTGTACATTAAGTTTGTTGATGGATCGCCTATATACTTGCTGTTATATGTTGGTGATATGTTGATTGCTGCCAAGAGCATGAAAGATGTCGCTGCTCTCAAGTCACAGTTGAGTAGCGAATTTGAGATGAAGCTGCTAAGAAAATCTTAGGTATGGAAATTACACGTGACAGAAAGTCTAGATTCTTATTTCTTAGTCAGCAAAATTATATTAAGAAAGTTCTTCATCGTTTTAACATGCATGATGCAAAATCTGTTAGTACTCCTATTGCTTCTCATTTTAAGTTATCAACTACACAATGTCCTAGTACTAATGATGATTTGAGTACATGTCTCGAGTTTCATATTCTAGTGTTGTTGGTTCCTTGATGTATGCACTAGTAGGAAAACCCTTATAGGGAGGTTGGCATTCTGTGGCACACCCTTAATTGGTGCGCCACAGAAATATTTTTTGCGGCGCACCAATCCTGGTGCGCCACAGAAAGTCACATTTCTGTGGCGCACATGGCCAAGTGCGCCACAGAAAGTTATCTGGAGGCGGGTAAAATTTGAAGAAAAAAAATTCTGTGGCGCACCTTTTTAGTCTTATAGGAAGTAAAATAAAATGATAAAAAATTCAATAAATAAAATCCTTTCAGATGTTGTTAGGTATGAGTGTCCAGTAGGTATAGAAATTTTGAAATATGAATTTTCACCTTTTCTACAACAAATAGGAAAAAACTTGTAATGGCCATAACTTTTGCATACGACGTCGAAATAACGCGTTTTATATGCCAAAAAAACTAGAGAAAAATCTGAGTTCGAATCCACCGGGTTAACCCGTTTATCAATTCACAGATTTCTCAAATTCCAAAATAAAAAAAGTTATTTAAAACAGACGAGTTTTCGAAGCAAAAAAAAATGAAAAATTTAAAAAGTCCAAAAAAGACACAGAAATGTATAACAAAGAAGATTGTTGATTTTTTTGAAGTGTTTTGACTTTCTTTTGACTTTTTTGATTTTTTTGGATTTTTTTGATTTTTTGATTTTTTTTGAATTTTTTTGGATCTTTTGAAACTTTTGAATCTCCTTTTAAAACTTTAGAAGTTTTTGAAAAATCTGAAATTTAAAAACACACATTTATAACACATACCACAAATATACACATTCAAGACTTAAGAGGGTTCATATGATATATATATATCAATAAGAACTTGAGTAGGACAAGGGTAAGTGAACTGGGTGGAACTTGGAGCAATTTGAGGATGGGTGACCTAGTGGGAAGGTATCAGTTCAAAAAAATCAAAAATATGAAAATAATTCCAATAATTAGGATTTTTCATATTATTTCATATTCTAATTTCTCTGATTTTTTTGAAACTTTTTATATTTTTTTGCATTTTTTGAAGTTTTTGAGAATTGTGAGAATTCTGTGGCGCACCAAGCCAGGTGCGCCACAAAAAAAATTTAGTGGCGAGAATTTTGTGGCGCACCTAGCAATTTGGCGGGTGCGCCTCAGAATACCAAAAAGGTGCGCCATAGAAAGGCCTTTTCCCACTAGTGATGCTATGGTCTGTTCACTCATATGCTATGAGCTCGGTGAGTAGATACATGGCTAATCCTGGTAAAGAACATTGGAAAGTTGTTCAGTGGATTTCCAGGTACATCCGTGGCACGTCTGATGCTTGCCTGAAGTTTGGCAGAGCTGGTGAGGGACTCGTAGGCTATGTGGATTCAGATTTTACTGCCGACTTGGATAAGAGAAGGTCCCTCACAAGTTATGTGTTCACCATTGGTGGTTGTGTTGTTAGTTGGAAGGCAACACTTCAGCCGGTTGTTGCCCAATCAACCACGGAGGCTGAATACATGGCCATTGCAGAAGCAGTTAAAGAAACTATTTGGTTGAAAAGTTTGTTTCCTGAGCTTTATGGAGTTGATACTTGCATTAACCTGTTTTGTGATAGTCAGAGTGCCATTTATCTTACTAAGGATCAGATGTTCCATGAGAGAACAAAGCACATCGACATCAAATACCATTATGTGTGTGATGTTGTTGCACAAGGTAAGCTGAAGGTATGCAAGATTAGTACTCATGATAATCCGGCTGATATGATGACAAAGCATGTTCATGTTACTAAGTTTGAGCTATGCTCAGGCTTAGTTGGTATCACTGTCTAGTCCAAGAGGCTATTTGGCGTCGAAGGTGTTTTCTTTGTTGTGTTTCAGGGGTGAAGGTTCTCATTGATGCTACAAGATGGAATTTGTCTCAAAGTGGAGTGTTATTTTCTGATGATCCAAATTCGTATGTACTGATAAAGCCCAGCTTGTGACATAGGAGAGCGTAGTGCCCGGAGTTAGATTGCAGCCAACTTAGGGTTTGTCCACTATAAATACATCTTGTAAGCCGCCGATTGGGGTAAGTCATACATTGTAAACACACGGCGTTTGTAACCTCACCCCGATATAGTGAAGTATTGCTGGCTGGCGTCCGTGGTTTTTTCTTCTGCTTTGTTTGGAGAGGTTTTTCCACGTTAAATCTCGTGTCCCCGTTGGTTTGATCTTTCCGCACTTCGTCGTTTCTTTGCTATCTTTTTGTAACAGCGTGAACAGTCACATACCAATGACCTAGAGCACTGACGATAGAATTGGCCTTTGCAGCAGAAACCAGCAAGGAACAATCAGTGAAGAATGGAGGTTCCTGTATGTGAAACAACACGGCGACCTTCAAAGCTAACAGCAATCCAAAAGCTTCAGCTTTTCCTGAACCTGAACGATGATGCCTATGCCTGCAGGGGCTGAATCTTGATTGTCATCACACTTTCAGGCTGTGTCACAACAGATAATAATTCCTGCTAGCGAGAAAGGATCCTGCTGCGGTTCTAAGCGATGTTCAGTCAAGTGGCTTGACGATATTATTTGGAAAGATTTCCTTCAAGTTTAGATCCCTGCAATATGGCAATAGCAGCAGAAAAAACTTGGCAAGCAATGGTGAGGGGTGAGCTTCAATAATACTCATCCTTATCAAATATGTTACAAACGTATCTATCAAGCGAGCAGAACCAGCAGCCAAAATGGTCAATTGACCAATTATAATATGTGAACTTAGCTCTATAATTGGTTAATACCTCGGCTAGACCGTCAATAAATCAACCCCTTAACTCAGCATTTCGTAGGATGCATTGTGGTCATTTGTAAACTGTATAGTATATCTTCAGCCAACGTAAACCAGATTTATCAAAGATAAGTCGATCATCTTAAACATCACATTGTGTTAAACAAATGTTGAAAGTTGAACAGAAAAAATCCCAGGTAGATATCTCATGAAATGCTCGTTACCGACTGTAATCATCCCCTAAAAGACCACAACTGTGTAAGCCTCTCTATACATGCTACACATACGAGTAGCACCTCTCCACCGCACGCAACGCTCACATCCGTGCTCGGCGGCTTCCGGCCATGGCGACACCGACCGAGCCACGGTGGCCCTCAACTGCCGTGTCGTGCTCAAGATCCTACTCGCCTGCGGCACTTTCATCCTCCATGACCAGCTCATCATCTGGTGCACGGCCTCAGGCCACACCCTCGGCCGCTTCTTGGCAGACTCGTGTATCCAGTCTGCCGGCCATCCGGCCTCCGCAGGCACGGATGTGGGCCGCTAGCCGTAGTGGCCCTCGCCAGCCACCACAGCCTCCAAATATGACTGGAAAAATTGGTTCTCTCTTGACCAGTCGGAGGAAGAGGCCGGACAAATCTGTGGAGATTAGCCCTTGGGGCGGCAGCAACGAAGATGAAGACAATGAAAGAAAGGGAAGAAGGGAAAGGTGGGGGCAAAGTGGATCATCCATCCGCCGGTGCCGTAGCTCTGCTGCTGCCCCTCCGGTCTTGTTGACCCCAGCGGGAAGAGTCGAGAGAGGAGGGCGTGGAGCTCCACATCCGCACGGCCATCTTCCTCGCGAGACAGGAGGACGGGACGCGCGTCGGCGGTCAGGAGGGCGCTGAGCCTAGGGAAGGAGGATGTGGCGGCGTGAATGGAGAGGAAGAGATGAGGGAGAAAACCACCCCCTCCACATGGCAGACCAGCAGGCGGGATCAGGAAGCCACCGTCCTGGTGAGGAGCTGCTGTAGCGGAGCCGCGGGGTGCCGGCCGAAGCTCACGCGCGGCCGGAGCTCGCCCGCGGCTGCAGAAATCTCGGCCGTGTCCTCCACGGCCAAGCGCGGCGACGTGCAGGGAGGTGGCCGCCGGTGAGAGAAAGAGGATGAGTGGAGGATAAGGAACCTAGGGTTAGTGTAATATACAGGGGGACCTACTCGTAATTTCTGGAAAGTGGGGGTGTTTTTTTTACAAAATTACCACGGGTACTGTTCAACACTGTAGCAATGTACAGTAACACGATCGCTGAGAGGCAGAGAAACGAACCATCTTTTATATAGTTAGTAATATCATAGTTCTGAGCACTTCTTACAATCTAAGAAACATTCATCACCAATAAAAGGGTATGCACAATAAGTTCTCACATGTGCTCATTTCTTCGAAAATATAGTGGTTTCATCCGGACACTATAGTGGTTTCACCGGGACACTATGTACTTGAAGGAGATATTCAACACGGTCCTTCTAAGAGAAGAGGTCGATACATATCTTTGACCTCTACCTTCCTGAGTTCGATAAACCTTGGGTGATTCACTTAAGGGAAACTTGTTGCTGTTCTACAAACCTCTGCTCTTAGAGGCCCAACACTGTCTACAAGAATAGAAGCGTGCGTAGACATCAAGCTATTTTCTGGCGCCGTTGCCGGGGAGGTAAGTGTTGGAAGGTATCTCCTTTAGATTCTGCAATTATTTCTTTTTGTCTCTTTTTTTATTTTCAATAGTTAGGCTTAATGGAAAACAACAAAAAAATAGATATCTTTATGAACTTTATATTGAATTAGGACATGATGCTTTTGAAGAGAAAATTAAAAAATTGCATAAGTGATAGCAATGTTATTAGCATGAATTCTTTGAACACCATTATTGCTAATGCTATGGAAAAGTCTAAGCTTGGGGAAGCTGGTTGTGATGAATATGATATTTTTAGTCCCCCAAGCTTTAAGGAGGAAATTTGCTTTGATAATACTTTGCCTCCAATATATGATGATTATAATCATTGTGATGTTTTCAGCCCACCTACTATTGAAAATATAGTTTATGTTGATTATGATATGCCTCCTATATATGATGTTTACAATGATGGATATGATATTTTCAGCCCATCTACTATTGAGGATAAAAATCATTTTGATTATTCTATGCCTCCTATTTATGATGATTACAATGATGGATGTGATACTTTTACTCTCACTATTACTAATGATATTGTTTATGCTTATGTGGAGAGTAATGATACTTTTATGCATATAGATCATGATAAGAATGTTTCATGTGATGGTTATATTGTGAATTTTATCAATTATGCTACTGAAAGTTTTTATGAGAGAGGGAGACATGGCTTCATATATCTCAATAATATTAAGTCTCCTCTCTTTTTGTTGAAATTTTTGAAGTTGCACTTGTTTAACTTTCTATGCTAGTAGCTTCATGCTTCAATAATTTGTTTTCTTACAAGATTCCTTTGCATAGGAAGTGGGTTAGACTTAAATATATTTGGTATTTGCTTTTTGATGCTCTCTTATATTCAACTCTTATACATATGAGAGCATCATCAAAAATCTCCTTGCCTAGCTAAAAGGCTTTAAAGAAAAGCGCTTATAGGAGACAACCCATTGTTTATTTCTGTAATTTTTCTTTTATTTGAGTCAAGGAGCTTGCTTACTTCTATAAAAACTCATTTGTATCTTTATTTTATTGCATTGTTGTGCCAAGTAAAGTCTCTAATAGAAAGTTGATGCTATATTTGGATTTCTGCGCAGAGACGGATTTTTGCTGTTCACCGTTTTGAGCTGTACACACTCCAGAAAAATTGAAAAATTCTGAAAAAATCACGCGTGGTCCTCATATATTTATGCAACTTTCATTAGTTATGAGTTTTCTGATCTGAGCAACTTAACTTGGAGCGTCTGTGTGCTTTCATTTTTGCTTGGTTGCTTTCTTTTTCTGAATAAATTGGATCCTAGCATTCTTGTGTGGGAGAGAGACATGCTCCGTTTTTTCATGTGAATACTCGTATTCTTCACTTATATTTGTTGAGTATTCTTGACTAGCTACTGCAATGCTTTTAGCTCCTGTTTTTCATGCATCTCTTGTTCAGAACTGTTAGTTCTTATAGAGAAGTACTCTCTTGTTCATTGTTGTATTATTTGGAGAGTTTTATGTTGAAATAAGTTGATTGGTGTTTGGTTGGAAACAGAAAATGCTGTATATGGTAGATGGTATATTGAAAAGACATACTCATTCTTGTAGATCATTGTCTTGGATAATTTGATGCTTTACAATTGTTTTGAGCTCTCAAGCAGGTCATGTTTAAGCTCTTGCATCATGTAGTTAAATCCTACTAGTGGAGAACTACCGTAGAGGTTGTTGAGACTTGGTTGGCATGTTTGGTATCTCTAAGGTCAAGATATTTTCTGGTAAAAGTGTTTGAACAACAAGGGAGACAGTGTAGAGTCTTATAATGCTTGCAATATATTTTTATGTAAGTCTTGATGTACCAGTTGATATCCTGTGTTTGCTTCAAACAACCTTGCTAGCATAAACTCTGTACTGAGAAGGAATGCTTCTCGTGCATCCAAACCTTGAGCCAAAACCCATGCCATTTGTTGCCACCATAACTACCTATTATGTGGTATTTCCTGTCATTCCAAGTAAATATTTCATGTGCTACCTTTAAACTATTCAAAAATTTATTACTCCTTATTTGTGTCAATGTTTATAGCTCATGAGGAAGTTATGTGGCGTTTTCTCTATCACCTTGTCATTTACTCATGACAGACTTTCACCAATGGACTAGTGGCATATACATCCGCTTATCCAATAACTTTACAAAAAGAGCTGGCAAATGGGGTGCACAGTCCCAATTAATTACAACTTTAACCGCTTGATTCTCTTCACATGTTTTGCCAATGATTTATCAGAAGCAATCTTCAAAATGTTAAACAATATCAAATAGACACTCCTCCATGGTATGTGATTGCTGGAAGGCACCCGAGGATTCGGTTAGCCATGGCTTGTGTAAGCAAAGCTTGGGAGGAGTGTCATACCAATTTATATGCATGTGTAAACAAAAGAGAAGAGGGATGATCTACCCTTGGGTAGAAATAACGTCCTTCATGGGAGCCGCTCTTGAAAGTCTGGGTGACAAGGGGGATATAGTGCCCACTGCCATTCGTTGACAACAACAAACACCTCTTAAAAACTTATTTTATGCTCTCTTTATGATTTCAAAAACCTAAAAAGCTCTAGCACATGATTTAATCCTTGCTTCCCTCTGCGAAGGGCCTTTCTTTTACTTTATGTTGAGTCAGTTTACCTACTTCTTTCTATCTCAGAAGCAAACACTTGTGTCAACTTTGTGTGCATCAATTCTTATATTCTTACTTATTGCACTTGTTATATTACTTTGTGTTGACAATATCCATGAGATATATATGTTGAAAGTTGAAAGCAATTGCTGAAACTTAAATCTTCCTTTGTGTTGCTTCAATGCCTTTTACTTAGAATCTATTGCTTTATGAGTTAACTCTTATGCAAAGCTTTTTGATGCTTGTCTTGAAAGTACTATTTATGAAAAGTTTTTCTTATATGATTCATTTGTTTACTCTTTATCTATTTGTTAGCAAACTATAGACCATTGCCTTGAGTCACTTCATTCATGACATGAGGCTTGCAATATTATTTGATCAAAATTGTGTGGTAGCATGTCTCCTCAGAAATTATTTTGTTGTTATCGTTTTACCTACTCGAGAACGAGTAGAACTAAGCTTGGGGATGCTTGATACGTCTCCAACGTATCTATAATTTCTGCTATTTCATGCTTATATTATACCAATTGCTACATGTTTTATATACACTTTACATCATTTTTATGTATTTTCTAGGACTAACCTATTAACAAGATGCCACAGTGCCAGTTCATGTTTTCTGCTGTTTTTGGTTTCAGAAAAGTTGTTCTGGAAATATTCTCGGAATTGGACGAAACAAAAACCCAACCTCCTATTTTCCCAACACGTACACGGAGTCCAAAGGGGAGAAGGAGGAGGGCCGTGGGCCGCCCTCACCATGCCATGGCGGATGGGCCCTGGGCCGCGCCGCCACGTGGTGAGGAGCCCTCGGGTCCCAACCGACCATTGACCTTTCGCCTATATATTGCCCCGACGTGAAAACCCTAAAACAGTCAGTCATATTCCACTAAGAGGTCCGCAGCGCCGCCGCCATCCAGAACAAGTTTCGGGGGATAGAACTCTCTGTTCCGGTACCTTGCCGGGACGGGGAAGTGCCCCGGAGCCATCTCCATCGACTCCACCGGCATCTTCATCGCCGTTGCTACCTCCCATGATGAGGAGGGAATAGTTCTCCCCCGAGGCTGAGGACTCTACCGGTAGCTATGTGGTTTATCTCTCTCCATGGTGTGATCTTTATGTGATCATGAGCTTTGTAATCTAGTTGAATAAGTAGATGTTACTCTTCATCTATTATGCTATGATTTTATTAATGTGATCTCCGGAGTCACCTTGTCCCACGGTGTGAAGATGACAGCGTGCGCACCGTGTGTGGCTCTTAGGCTAAAGTTGGCATAAATACTTATCATGAGTTATAATTTGAGTTGGATGTCTCCATGGAATTGTGGTGTTTGTTTACTCAGACTTTGAGGTGTGCTTTTGCAGCCCTACGCAATGAATTGGTGTTCGTTATCGAACCGGAGTGTGGTTCAGAGTAGCATAGTGAAGAGAAGATATTTATGTATTTAATTTTGATGTCATTGTTGAGAGTGCCCACTAGTGAAAGTATGACCCCTAGGCCTTATTTCTAAGCATTGAAACACCGTTTACAACAAGTTGTGTTACATGTTTGCTTGCTGCCATTACATGATCGGATGCGGAAAATGGCGGCGGCGGCTCGAGGAAGAAGACGAAGCGAGCGAGGTGCGAATGTGGAAAGTAACGCAGGGGTGAACCCTAGCGTTCATTATATAAGCATGGTGGTTGATCAAGGGTAGCACGGTAAAAAGCAGAGGGATAAGGATATTTGACCCGTGGTCAACGACGAACAGATAGAGACAAAATGGGATATTCATGATTGCGATATCTGGAGATGGATTTGGAGAGAGAAAGTTAGGATCTTTGACTACGAGGTTGATTGGCGATTCATATACTTGATGACAAAATTTTCGCTAAGTGTTGAGAAGTAAAATGAAGACTCGGGACACAAGCCGGGTTATAAAATGGCCGCCAAGATGAGCCGGCCTTCAGACAGAAGATTTGTTGGAACTAATGAATTGTACATGCAAGTATTTTTGTGTTTTCAGGGATTAACTTGAATAGCCCGGATGGCAATACTTGAGCAAAAGGCGTCAAGATCACAAGATATCTCAAGAATCTACCATCCTGTTATCCAAGCTAATCTGGGGGCTAATGTTGGGGGAAAGATAACCCGGTGTACCCATGAAGGTGAAAGAAGACCTGCCAGGCAATAGGCCGGGCTTGGCCTGCTTTCAACATCATGGACCAGATTCAGACATAGGCTTGGACGTTTGGTGGTAACCTGGCTTATAGAAGGAAAGGTCGAGAAGACTCAGAGGCGGTAAACAACGTGGAGTCCAAGATAGGAAGATTAAGAAGAGGTGGAGATAGATAGGAACTCCGAGAACGGGTATAGCCTGGCCTTGCCATGTAAAGACACCAGGAGACCCGACATCTATATAAGGGGCTCCTGGGTCTCAGTTTAGGCTAAGCTTTTCATATCACACAAGTCCCACGAGAGAGAACCATTGTAACCCTAATCGAGATTCGGCTCTATTGTGGTAGCCGGGTTATCGACTTCGAGATCAATAATAGAGTACCTGGAAGTAGGTCTTTATCTCCAATGGAGAGGCCGAACCAGGGTAAATCCTTTGTCCCCTCCATGCAAAACAATCTCCCTGACACCAGCATCGCCTGGCCCCCAACTCAAAGTTACCCTATGGTAACATATGCCGTGACAACCCCACGACATTTGGCGCCCACCTTGGGGCCTGCGGCTAAGAGTGTCATCATCAAGGGAGCTGCGCTGGAAGGCATGAAGAATCTGGTGGTAGGCCGGATCATCATCAACATGCAAGGAGAACACATCGTCGATGATTCTGGCTGGTGGCCGGAGTCAGATCTGCTTGAATCAGGTGATGTTATTCCAATTGGCCAGATTAATGTTTTTGTTGGCATGATACATACAACCGGGTCTGCTAGTAATCGAGAGTATGATTCTGTGTCAGGAGCTGCTACCCTTGTTCAATCAGATGGGGAAGAGTCCGTGGGAACAGCTGAGCACACGGACCTGGTGGTCAGACACGTGGAACAGTCGGTAAACCCGGCACGGATCCCGGGTGATGCACCAGGCAGCAAGGACGACACGGAGTCGATCTTGGCCCTATTTGATGGAAGGTATGGATATGACCTGGAAGAAGAAGAGGATGAAGATCAGTTCGAGATGGAGTCAAACCCGGGTCCAATTCGGCGGGTGGCAGTTTACACAGCGCACTCGATGAATTTGGATCTTGTTTTGGGAACCGGAGGGTCAGGAGCAGCACCTTCGCCAAATATCAACGATCAACAACAGCAAGGCCCGGTGCTTGAGTTAAATCAAAGGCTGGTGGACGGCGAGATCGCTTCAGTTTCAGAGGAAAGCGAAGGCCGGGCACATTACAGGAACACCTTTGGTTTCCTGAATAACCGGGCTCATGGAGAAGTCACACCTAACCCGGCGTCAGCACCGGCCTTGTTCAACAACGGCTTGGTTTTGGACCAAACGACGCTCACAAGGATTATCACGCCGGAGAACGCGGCAACCCGGGCCGTAGAGTTGGACACCGCGCGCAGAGTTTTGGAGCAGACCCGGCGGAACGCAGTAGCGTATGAGCAACAAATAGCAGCAAGGGCAAAAGAGATTGAGGAAAGAGAGAATCGCTTGAGACAGAACGAGGAGATGTTACAAGCTCGCCAAAACGATTTGACTGTGCAACATCAGAGGGACATCAGAGCCGGTTGGCTCCTGGGGAGAACGTCATACAACCAGTAGTACTGTTTAGAACCCCAGTGGATCAACCCATTGGTGCGGTTCAAGCGGCGCCCGTAACTAGAGCAAGTGCAGGGTAAACAGAAACCCGGGAGTGATAGTTGGAAGAACGCCGGGTTTGCCTGCCGGAGGAGCCGGGGGGAATCCGGGTCATGTTACAGCGACGCCTAGGTATCACATGCTAGAGGGTCACTTTCTAACCCGGCGGACAATGTTTACGCAGTAACTTTGGCACTAGATCGTATCCCACTGGGAAATTCACCTGGAGTTGGAAGCTCGGCGAGCCATCGGTATGTTACGTACGGCTGTGGTGCAACAAGGTCAGTACTCAAAGAACAAAAGTGCATTGCACTCAACGCCTTACAACAGTAAACGTACTCATAGTAGACACGGGGAGACACTGCCACCACAGCCCGGGCCAGCTATGCCGGGTCAGCACAATGTTCAGCAACCGCAACAAATAACCAGCAATACCAGCCGGCTCCTGTAGTTTTGTGGCACAGCAGATCGTGAACAGGTCAAGAGCTGGGTGAGCCGCGAGTGTTCACCCGGTCGTTCCAGCTCCAGTAGTGGTTCCAGTACAGCAAGTTGTTCCACCTGCAGTTTCGGCGAGTTCGCCGGGTCCTAATCTTCAAGCTGGAGGTTCCGGGTTAGCCGGGCCTAAGTGTTTATCATAATCGATCAGATCCGAGCCTTTCCCTGAGAAGTTCAAAGAACCAAGCAAAGTGGCCAATTATGAGCCGAGCATGGACCCGGCAAGTTGGTTAAGCAGTTACGAGATGGCCATGTGTATTCGCAACGCAACAGAGAATGTGTGTGCAAAGTATATGTATTTGATGATGAGTGATGGTGCGGCGAAACTGTGGTTTGAAAATTTACCCGAGAAATCCATCAAATCTTGGGAGAATTGAAGGCCGTCTTTATCAAGCATTTCTTGGGCACATGCAAACGTTTGTTTTCGCTGGAAGATCTAGACAGATGTGTACAAAGGAAAGGGGAGTCAACCCGGCACTGGATGGGCCGGGTCACGGAGATTTTGCATGCATCAGCCGGTATTGAACCTAAGGACGCAATTTCGACGATGGAAAGACTTGCAAGTATACTCCATTGGTCCAGAAGCTGGGACGTCTGAAAGAGAGTCACGGGTCAAACCCGTCTCAATGGCCGAGTTATTAGAGGCCTGTAACAAACATGCAGCAACGGACAAGACACAAGATGACCTTGAGGAGGAAAAAGGCAAAGGCACAGCGAACAATGGTAGGAACAACAACGGTAATAACAACAACTCGCATAAGAGAGGGCACAACGAGGGAAGTTCAGAGTTCGTGGCAAACACAAATACCGGGTTTCAAAGGCCCAGGACTGATGGCGGATACAATGATGGGAATAGAGGAAACAATGGAGGCTATAATGATAACAACAGAGGAAATAATGGAGGTTACAACAGTTTCAATGGACCACGACCCATGAGTACGGAAGAGGCGTTCAGAATGCCGTGTCCCCGCCACAGTAGGAACGGTAAGCCGGCAAATCACTCGCTGGCTCAGTGTGCAGATCTTAACAGATGGAAGAACAATGAG
The DNA here is from genome assembly GCA_947311845.1 of Poa pratensis. NCBI lineage: Eukaryota > Viridiplantae > Streptophyta > Magnoliopsida > Poales > Poaceae > Poa > Poa pratensis. Next base: position 118,565,072 of record CAMZMU010000052.1, read on the forward strand.
ATTCAGAGGGCACTTCAAGCAGCAAATAGGGGTGGAGGACCCGGTACGGGAGCAAGCCCGGCCGCGGCTCCGCTCACAGGAGCCAATGCAACTCCAACCGGCCCTCCAGCCGGCTCAAGTTCTCAAGGACAGGGCGGTTCAACACTCAGCCCAAGCAGCTTGGTTCATATCATGTTTACACGTCCAATACTTCTAAAAGGGAGAGGAAGGTAATTCGAAGGGCTGTTAATGCGGTCTCCATGGGAGCACCCAGGTATTTGAGATGGTCTGAGCAAACAATCACTTGGAGTAGAGCAGATCACCCGGATCATGTGGAACACCCGGGTCTGCTTGCTTTGGTCGTGGCCCCTCAAGTGGAGGGCTATGAGCTGAAAAAGGTCCTGATGGATGGAGGAAGCAGTATCAACATCTTGTATTGGGAAACTTTCTTGCGTATGCGTCTCAAAAAGTCTCAGTTGCAGAAGACATCCACGGTTTTTCATGGCATAGTTCCGGGAAATCAGCAACTCCATTGGGGAAAATCACATTAGAGGTGGCTTTTGGCGAGTCTCGGGAAAACTTCAGGTCAGAGATGCTAGATTTTGAGGTGGTAGATTTTCACAGTCCTTATCATGCGTTGTTGGGAAGGCCGGCCTACGCCAGGTTTATGGCCCGGCCCTGTTATGTGTATTTGCAGTTGAAGATACCGGGTCCTAAGGGGATCATCACTGTGCATGGAAACAGACAGATAGCAGCAGAATGTGACGAAGGAGATGCGGCCATGGCAGAGCATGCGTGTGCCAAGGAGTTGAAAAGTTATAGGGCAAATCTAGACCCGGCAGATAATACGGTCCTGAAAAGGCCAACCACAGAAGATGATAGGGCAAAGTTCAAATCAGCCCAAGATACAAAGATGGTAGATTTTGTGGAGGGGGACTCTTCCAAGCAGTTCTCCATGGGTCAAACCTGACTGATAAATAGGAAAGCGCGCTCATCGAGTTCATCCGTGAGAATCGGGATGTTTTTGCATGGACACCTAGTGACATGCCAGGTATCCCAACTGAACTCGCTGAGCACAAATTACATGTTGATCCTAAAGCCCGGCCAGTAAAGCAGGGTATGAGAAAAATGAACGCTGAAAGGAGGAAGGCCATTGGAGAAGAGATAGCCCGGCTCTTGGCAGCCGGCTTTATCATGGAAGTTTTTCACCCAGAGTGGTTGGCTAACCCGGTTCTAGTGCTGAAGAAAACAATGAGTGGAGATGTGCATAGATTTTACAGTTTGAACATTCTGTCCAAAAGACCCGTTTACTTTGCCACGTATAGATCAGATTGTTGATGCAGTTGCAGGAAGTGAGCTCTTGTGTTTTCTGGATGCTTACTGGTTATCATCAAATCAAGTTGGATAGAGATGATTGGGAGAAGACCTCGTTCATTACGCCTTTTGGGGCTTTTTGCTACAAGACCATGACTTTTGGGCTGAAAAATGCGGGTGCCACTTATCAAAGGTGCATCCAGAACTGTTTTGCGGATCAGATTGGGCGCAATGTCCATGCTTATGTTGATGATGTGGTGATCAAGTCAGAAAAAGCCGAGTCATTTATCAAGGATCTCACAGAGACGTTTGCAAACTTACGGAGATACAACATGATGCTCAATCCAACAAAGTGTGTGTTTGGTGTTCCAGCTGGGAAGCTGCTGGGTTTCATCGTGTCAGAGCGTGGAATTGAGGCAAACCCGGACAAAATCCGGGCTATACAGAGCTTGGAAAAGCCAAAGGAGTTGAAGGATGTTCAAAAACTTACGGGCTGCGTGGCAGCCTTGAGCCGGTTTATAGCCCGGCTGGGGAGAAAGCGATACCGTTATACAAGCTCCTGAAGAAAACAGAAAATTTTGTGTGGGATCAAGAGGCAGATGATGCGTTCGAAGCTTGAAGGTGCAGTTGTCCAAAGCACCAGTTCTTGCAGCGCCGGGTCCCAAGGAACCCATGTTACTGTATGTTGCTGCCGGGCCTCAAGCGGTAAGCGTGTGGTTGTGGTTGAGCGCAAAGAGGAAGGAAGGAACACCCGGTACAAAGGCCGGTTTATTATGTTAGCGAAGTTTTGTCAGAGACAAAGCAAAGATATCCTCATTGGCAGAAGTTGGTGTTTGGAGTGTTCATGGCAAGCAGAAAGTTGAAGCCGTACTTTCAGGAGCATCCCATTACGGTGGTGAGCTCGATCCCACTTGCAGATATCATACGAAATTCTGAAGCTACAGGAAGAGTGGCCAAGTGGGCTATTGAGATGGGAGATTATCATATCAATTATGCGCCTAGAACAGCAATCAAATCTCAAGCTTTGGTGGAGTTTCTCAATGACTGGACACACTAAGTGCGCCACAACTAGTTCCAAAGATTCAGTCTTGGGTCATGCATTTTGACGGGTCTAAACAGGAGCAAGGATCAGGAGCCGGGGTTGTGTTAACTTCCCCAAAGGGAGAAAAGATGAGCTATGTTTTGCAAATACACTTTGATTGCTCCAATAATGTGGCTGAGTATGAGGCTCTGTTGCATGGTTTGAAGATAGCCCGGGAGATGGGCATCAAGTATATCAGATGTTATGGAGATTCAGATCTTGTGGCTCAGCAAGTTTCTGGCACTTGGGACAGAAAAGATGCAAAGATGGCGGCTTACAGAAGAGAGGTGGATAGAGTTGCCGGGTTCTTTCTGGATACCAGGTGGATCACATAGACCGGCGCAAGAACGATGCAGCTGATGCTCTGTCAAGACTCGGCTCCAAGCGAGAGCCGGTTCCACCCAATACTTTCCTAGATGAGTTGCGAGTTCCATCAGTTAAGCCTGAGGATGAGGAAGATTATGCCTATCTGGGTAACCCGGATTCTCAGTTAGTAGCAGCAGTGCATGAGATTCCTGAGTGGACAGAGCCATACATCGCTTATCTTACAAGGGGGGAGTTGCCCCAGCAGGAGATTGTAGCCCGGCAAATTGTGCGCCGGGCCAAGGCTTATGTGGTCATTGATGATGAGCTTTACAAGAGAAGTGCTTCTGGTGTGTTTCAGCGATGTGTCTCACCAGAGGAAGGCCGGCAAATTTTGAAGGAGATACATGAAGGAGATTGTGGTCATCATGCTTCCACAAGTCATTGGTCGCAAAGGCATTCAGACACGGCTTTTACTGGCTCACAGCAAATGAAGATGCAGAGCGTTTGGTGAGTAGATGTGATGGGTGTCAGAGGTACGCCCGGCAAATTCATGTGCCGGCTCAGGAGCTGCGAACTATTCCTTTAACTTGGCCATTTGCAGTATGGGGATGGATATGGTTGGGCCTTTTCAGATGTCCCCGTGCAAGAAAACTCATCTCTTGGTGGCAGTTGATAAATTCACTAAGTGGGTTGAGGTGATGCCAGTCACAAATTGCGAGGCGGTTACAGCAGTTGTGTTCTTGAAAAGGATCATCCATAGATTTGGGTATCCACATAGCATCATCACAGATAATGGGACCAACATGTCACTTGGGGAGATGCAGAAATTTTGTGGAAGGAACGGCATAGATTGGACGTAGCATCCGTGTCTCACCCTCAGGCCAATGGGCAAGTTGAAAGATCTAATCAAGAGGTGCTTAAAGGGCTGAAACCAAGACTCCGGGTCCCATGCATCAGAGCAGCTGGAGCTTGGGTAGAAGAGTTACCATCAGTAGTTTGGGGCATCAACACAACACCCAACAGATCCACCAATATGACTCCTTTCTTCATGGTTTATGGGGCAGAAGCTGTGTTACCAAGTGACATAATTCATGACTCGCCGCGCGTGGCGGCTTATGTTGAGACAGAAAACGAGAAGAGCCGGCAGGATTCACTGGACCTGTTGGAGGAGCATCGTGAGAAAGCACTTGAAAGGTCGGCAATTTATCAGCAAGACCTGAGGAGATATCATGCACGCCGGGTTAGAACTCGCACCTTTCAGGAGGAGATCTAGTGTTGCGGTGGACACAAAACAGAGATGGGATGCACAAGTTATCTCCCCCATGGGAGGGACCCTTCATTGTGAGCAAGAATTTGCACAATGGGTCTTATTATCTGGTGGATGCGAGAGAAAAGTCAGAAACTATCAATGACACTACAAGATCCACATTTTCGATGCAAGAGCGTGAGCGGCCATGGAACATTGCCCACTTACGCCCTACTATACCTAGCGATAGGCCGGGTCTTGATATGTAACACACGATGTAACAGGCAGCAGGTTTCAGACGCGCTCTTTTCCTTACCAGGGTACCTAAGGGGACTGGAAGGTTTTTAATGAGGCGGCTTGCTGACCTAACCTTTTCTATCAATAAAGTTAAGGTTGAACAGAAATTTGTGTCTTTCCAGTTATTTACTTTTCGTGTAGTTTTATGTTTGTTTATTTAGGCCTTGGGGGTTAACCATTGAAGTCTCACAATGGTTCACCCCAAGACCCGGGATTATATTTGTTTGCGCTCAAGTCTCATATATCAGGCCTTGGGGGTTAGCTGTTCACAGAAAGAACATCTAACCCAAGATTCTGGTAATCCACTTTATTCAAGTATCATATGTTAGGTCTTGGGGGTTAGCTGTTCACAGAGAGAACATCTAACCCAAGACCCGGTTTTATCTAGCTTGATCAATCTTATAATTTAGGTCTTGGGGGTTAGATGTTCATGGAGAGAACATCTAACCCAAAGCCCGGTTCTGGTATCCCAGTTGAAATTCATGTGTTGAGGCTTGGGGGTTAGCTGTTCAAAAGTGAACACCTAACCTCGTAACCCGGCCTTTAGTTGTTTCTTTTATAAAAGTCCAGTTATTATATAATTCGAGCAAGTCAGATATTTGGGTCAATGGGGTAAATGTGCGCAGTAAGCCGTTACTTTCCAGAACATTGACCCGGGTCTTGGGGGCTCTTGCTAAAATAGCCTGTAGCTGAAATCTCAAGACCCGGCCTTGATGCCACCAGTTTAATTCTTGGTTTTCTTGCTATTGAGCTCGATGTGACTCGCACTTATATGGTCTGATCGCTCACCTGAGAATTCAATCAATCATGATGCCTAAAAAAGGACTTGATTTGACCCTGTTTTTTCAGAGGAGTTGCGACAGAAGTATCCATGCGAAAGCCGGCTCATAGTTAAAGAAACCAAAAGGGTCATCTAAACCATTCAAAGATTAAAAATTCAGACCATAAGTTTTACCAATATTACAGAGCAAAGTGGCATACGTGCACAGGCGCACGATCAAAATATGAAGCTTAAGTATTAAAAGTTATTACATCATGCCTATGGAGGCCAAATGGACAAGTGTTCAAATAAATTTAAGACTCGACATTTTTGGCCGGGTCATCTGTTGCTGGAGTCTCGCTTAGTGGCTCTTGGGTCTTGGAGGCTTCTCCTTCTGCTATAGGCCTAGCCTCTGTAGATTTTGAGGTCCTCCTATCTCCTGAGCCAGGGTCTTCCAGCAGATCAAGGCGAGGCCTTGGTTCTTGGGATCATCATCTGTAACTACAGGCCGGTTCGGTGGAGCAATCGCAGGAGTTCCAGTGCATGCGACAGTAGATTTTTGACTTGGAGCGCAAAGAAGCTGTGGTGGAATCAAAATGGCAGGGACGGCTCTGGTGTGTCAATGCGCCGGCTCTTCTTGTCATATCCTTGTTGAAATTTCTCCAAGTTTAAGCCTTCCGCGATCAAGGTGGCAGCATACCGGGTCTCCTTGCTTATGGCAGCGAGGTCCTTCCCACCAAATTCTGTATTTCGAAATTGAATTGGGGGAACCCGCCAGCAAGTTTTGTCGGGTCAATGTCTGGATAATGCGCCTTGGCCAAGGCCATTACGCGCATTGCACCTTTGCGACAGCCAGAGAGCTTCCACCGGGTTATCCATTCAGGAATCGTGGATAGATGGCCGAGAAATTGTTTAAGTTGGCTTGGGGGCTCCTCTAGGCCACGGGCTGTGGCAATGGCATGCCCGGCTCCGTAGTATAGTTGCCTAACCAAAGTAAGAAGGGCCTGGAGCTTGACATCGGGAGTTTCTAAATTCATGCTGTTACGAGGACCTGAAAAAAAGTAGTTGCAGCGGAATTGATTTAGCAGGTAATGGGACAAAGGAATAGCTGGGTATATGTAAAAAAACAGAGAGGGAAATTTACCCCAGATAGCAGCAACGATATCCTGGAGAAGCTGCTTGAAGGAGTTGAAGATTTTTCTATTTCAGCTAGTTTCTTCTCAGCAGTTTCAACCCGGTTTGTCCAGTCCTCCTCATGTTCTTCCATGTCTTTTTTCAAGGACATGTTTTCTTCCTTTGCATCAGCAAGGGAGGTCTTGAGGTCCCGGGTCTCCTTCTGTGCCTCGGCCTTGAGCCGGGTCTCAGTCGCCAGTTGCTCTTTGAGCTGCTGGACTTCAAGTGTGGCTTGGGATGCATGTTGCTGAAAAAAGTGGTAAAAATTTAGTTGAGTAAAAGGTTTTAGCAGCGAAGAATATATTCAAAGAAATTCAGAATTACAAGTCCCGGGTTGCTGCGAGCATGCAAACCGGCACTTGGGGTCTATCAGATTTGAAAGTTCTTCAAGCAAGTACAAGTCTTACAGTATCAGAATTGAATGATTTAGAAAGACAAGTGCCAATTACTGCAAGCATGTAACCCGGCACTTGGGGGCTGGGGAAATTTGAAATTCTTACAAAATTAAGACAGAGTCCTAGTATGCTGTAAACAGACAAACTAGCACTTGGGGGCTAATTTGTTTTTCTTTCAAAGCACCAAGCTTATTAAACAAGTTTAAATAAGCTTGGAGCTTGGGGGTTAGGGAATAGGGAAGAAAGTAATGTTACCTCATGACGCTGCTTGATGGCAGTGACAAGTTCAGCTTCAAGTCCTTTGTGCTGTGAGAGCCGGGAAAAGTACTCAGAGAGAAGGGCCGGCAGTTCCATGTTTTCCAGAGCCAGTGACTCGGAGTAGAGGATGGGCTCTCTTCCATGGGCACTGGCCTCAGCTTTCACTTCTGGTTCAACAATTTTGGCCACCACTGTGGATGGAGCTTCGACAGTTGTTTTCTGGGTGCGTAAGTATTGCACCTCTTCATTGGTGCCTGAACCAGACTCGGGCGACTTTTCTGGAGTTTCTTGAGTGGGCTTGGCAGTCACCAGGGGAGATCCGGCAGCAGCATTGCCCGGGTCTGCCCTAGGTGGAGAGGATGGAGGTGTAAGCAGCTTCTCTTCCATTACTTGTTCTGGGGTCTCCTCCACAATAGTGTCATGTACAGGAGCCTCTGTACGAGCAGGCTCGGACATGACAGCATAGGAGGAAGACCCGGCTGCATCCAACGGTGTAGCTTTGGCGCTGTGTAAAATGAAAAAGGATTCAGATGTGAGGGAAAGAAGTGAAATAAAAAGAGTTAGGAAAAATCAAAAGGAAAGTGAACATACACAATGTTGACAAGAAAGTCATCAGGTAGGTTCACGCTGTCACCTGAAGAAGCTGACAAAGATTGGGATTCTGAGATCCGGTAATTGCCCGCCTTAGGGTGAGAAATGCTGGGAGTCTTTTGTATTGATTTGGTCCAGCGAGACAGAGAACACGAGGGGATACCTGTGTTCAAGGAATCTTCACTTGCGCTGGACCGGGTCTTGCGGCGCTTGCTTGACTCAGCTTCCTTGGCATCGTCTTTTTCCTGTCGAAGTGCTTGAGGTTGAGAGGTGTTCATCATATAACTAGAAATGCGAGAATATGGCACCTTCTGTACTGCGGCTCTGGTCCTCTTGTGGGAAGGAGCGGTGGTAGTGCTGGGAGTCGGCACTTCAATAACATCTGGAGCCGGCAAATTCTCGTTAGCTGGCTCAACAAGATCTGAGTATGGAGAGAGTTAAATTGTTAGTAAAACCTGAATGAGCTTCGTTCTCGATTAAGTTAAGGAAGAGCCGGCCTATGGAGTCAAGCTCACCTTCTTCTTCTTCAGAAGCTTCAGCTTCATCATCAGCTGGAGAGGGGGTGGGAGTGAAATCCACCTTCCACCAGGCCTCGTCCTGTATAAAGGTAGAAAAATGAAACATCAAGACAATTGAAAGAAAAGTGAGCAAATGAATCAATGTAAGGAGTAAGTTCTTTACCGTGGGAGCAGGATGGTTGGCATAAAATGGGGCAAGCCCGGTTTCAGCAATTGCAGTTTTCTTTTCACCAAGTAAGGTCTTGGCATTCTTCACGATCTGGGTATCAAGGAGCGTTATCTCGGAGTAACGCGGGCCATCAGTGGTTGACCCGGTATACTCATGTATCAGCCGGGTCCTGATGCTGAGTGGCTGGATCATCCAGCCTATCCAGCATTTTACCAGATCAGTGCCACGGAGCTCTGACCCGGGCGCGAATGGGTTCAATCAGGACCCGGTCCTCATCACTCGCATAACTGTTCATTTTTGGCTCGAATACCAGGGCCAAATTACGGAAGGCCGGGTAACGAGCCTCGTCGGTGACTGGGGAAGTGTCTTTGCAGTAGAAATATGTGTTTTGCCACCCCTTAGGGTGGGTGGCTAACATAAGAGCCGGGAGATCTGCCGTCTTACGGTGTTGGATAGAAACGCCGCAGTAAGGGCCTAAGGATTGGGGTTTGCTAGAAGGGTTGCAGTAAAAATATTCTAAAAACAGCTCCAAGCTAGGAGCCATTTGCAAATGGTCTTCGCAAAGAACTACGTAGTTGCTCATGTTCAAGATGGAATTGGGAGCAACATCGAAAGGAGTGAGACCATAATATTTGAAAACCTGGCGGGAGAAAAGAGACTCGGGAGGACGGAAACCCCGGGTCACATGGTCCAGAAGGACGACGATTTCACCTTCGCGTGGCGAAGGCCAGGTCTCCTCTCCTGGAGCGCGCCATTCAATCTCGCTCTTGGGAGGAAGTTTGCCGCGATCGACGAAAGTTTGGATCGTTAATTCGGAAGCAGTGGAGCGCGTCCACTTCACCGGAGCGGCGGCTTTGCTCGCATCGGAGCTAGATGCATCCTTCGGGTTCTTTTGGGCGGCTTTGGGGCCACCTGCTTTAACCTTCTCTTTCCCCATGGATTCGGGGTGGGGGAGAAGATTAATCTGTACAAAAGAGGGTAAATCAAGGGCAAGCAAGAAGCAAGAGTGGAATTTGTGAAGAGTAGAGACAGAACATAACAAGAACAACGAAGAACACATGGAAAAGAAATTAAATTCAAGGAACTACAGATGCGATTTAAGACAGATTCGAGGGGAATGAGATGCGGAGTGAATTAGGCAGCGGTTCGACAAAAAATTAGCGGCATTGCCTTTGGGGATGATTCGGAGGAGAGCGCAGCGGAGCTTGATCTCGATCTTGAGCTCGATCGGATGCGGAAAATGGCGGCGGCGGCTCGAGGAAGAAGACGAAGCGAGCGAGGTGCGAATGTGGAAAGTAACGCAGGGGTGAACCCTAGCGTTCATTATATAAGCATGGTGGTTGATCAGGGGTAGCACGGTAAAAAGCAGAGGGATAAGGATATTTGACCCGTGGTCAACTACGAACAGATAGAGACAAAATGGGATATTCATGATTGCGATATCTGGAGATGGATTTGGAGAGAGAAAGTTAGGATCTTTGACTATGAGGTTGATTGGCGATTCATATACTTGATGACAAAATTTTCGCTAAGTGTTGAGAAGTAAAATGAAGACTCGGGACACAAGCCGGGTTATAAAATGGCAGCCAAGATGAGCCGGCCTTCAGATAGAAGATTTATTGGAACTAATGAATTGTACATGCAAGTATTTTTGTGTTTTCAGGGATTAACTTGAATAGCCCGGATGGCAATACTTGAGCAAAAGGCGTCAAGATCACAAGATATCTCAAGAATCTACCATCCTGTTATCCAAGCTAATCTGGGGGCTAATGTTGGGGGAAAGATAACCCGGTGTACCCATGAAGGTGAAAGAAGACCCGCCAGGCAATAGGTCGGGCTTGGCCTGCTTTCAACATCATGGGCCAGATTCAGACATAGGCCGGGACGTTTGGCGGTAACCTGGCTTATAGAAGGAAAGGTCCAGAAGACTCAGAGGCGGTAAACAACGTGGAGTCCAAGATAGGAAGATTAAGAAGAGGTGGAGATAGATAGGAACTCCGAGAACGGGTATAGCCCGGCCTTGCCATGTAAAGACACCAGGAGACCCGGCATCTATATAAGGGGCTCCTGGGTCTCAGTTTAGGTTAAGCTTTTCATATCACACAAGTCCCACGCGAGAGAGAACCATTGTAACCCTAATCGAGATCCGGCTCTGTTGTGGTAGCCGGGTTATCGACTTCGAGATCAATAATAGAGTAGTTGGAAGTAGGTCTTTATCTCCAATGGAGAGGCCGAACCAGGGTAAATCATTTGTCCCCTCCACGCAAAACAATCTCCCTGACACCAGCATCGCCTGGCCCCCAACTTAAAGTTACCCTATGGTAACATATGCCGTGACAACCCCACGACAATCTACCTTCCTGAGTTCGATAAACCTTGGGTGATTCACTTAAAGGAAAATTGTTGCTGTTCTACAAACCTCTGCTCTTGGAGGCCCAACACTGTCTACAAGAATAGAAGCGTGCGTAGACATCAGGGAGGACGTGAGCGTGCGATCCCCCGGGGGACTACAAGGCTTTTCCAAGAAAAAACACAAACCACCTAGCTGCATGAAGCATCAAGGTGAGACTGTGAGAGCCCTCTAACCTGGAATCAGTACTTCAGTAGCCATTCCTATACAAAAAAACGAGTTAAGCAAGGGGCACCTACATACTTGTTTTACAGTGCAAATACTCTCATAAATCAGAAATTCACTTTGGTTTCCGGTGCATATGCTCCTGGTATAGTTTTCAAAATTAAAAAATATGAAAACTTTTCTAAAATTCTGAAAAAAATTGGGCACGACCACATGTGAATATTTTCCAAACGAAATGAATATTCCTGCAGACTGGGCAAACATACAAAATCTGTGACCGAAATTAGATATAAAAGTACATTTTTCAAAGCATAGATTTTGTCTTTTTAGTTTGTGTCCTAAACTAAAACAAATTTGCAAAGTGGAGAGGGGAGGCTCTTAAACTTGTATTACAGTGTAAAAAATGTCATAGTAGTCTGAATTTGCACAATCAGCTGCCAAGCCGAACTGGTTAGACCCATGATTTTGCTCACACAAAAAACCAAGTCTCGACGGTTTTTTTCTTTTAGTCCAAGGTTAGATAAGTTTAGCTGCTTTTTTCTCCTTTGGAGCTTCAACGTTGTCACTCTCAGGTCCTCCCTCGCACGTGGTACGGGGAGGATGCGACAACACTGGACAGTAGTGGTGTCATCGACGAGGAGATCACATAGGTCAGAGATTGCCTTGCGGGCGTGACGGAGCTGCTCCTCGTGGATATCCCCGGGCACAAGCAGCACGAAATCCATGATGTCAGCGAGGTGCTCGAAGTGCCACACACCTGATCGACACCTTCGCAAGCCGTGCTGCAGAGGTCGAGTGTCTTGACCGTCCTCTCGTGTAACTTGGCGACCATCTTATCCGCCGCGTCCACGGCAGCGCGCATGGCCGTGTGATCCTGCCAAAGAGACATGTGCGAGGAACATCACATGAATTCAATGAAAGTGGGGGGTTTCTATAAAATAGTTATACATGGGTGCGGAGCTTACCAGCGTGGCGTGCTAGGTGTCGTGAACTCAGCGATTCAAGCTAAAAATGAATCTCAAATCTTAATAGAACTTTAAAAAAAAGATTCAGAGCAAAAGTTTTAACAATTTGTTCCGACCAAACTTATCCTAAACCAAAAGAGAAATTATTATCAAGACTTAATTTTTTACTTTTGCAAAATGCTAGGCGTGACCGCTCTAGCGTGCAGCTGATTGTGCAAAATTGGATTAATCTGATGTTTTTTACATTGTAATACAAACTTAAGGGACACTCAACCCCACTTTATGGGGAGGGTATTTGCACGTCAAAAACAAGTTTGTGGGTGCCCCATATATAAATCTTCGAGAAAATTGGAGGTCAGTCGGTGATAGTAGAATCTGACTCGATGGAGGTGGTACAGACTATAGTCAATCCCTCGAAGTATAGGGGTCTAGGGGAAAACATGTGCGGTGATTACTGATGACTGCCGACAGCTTATGGCTACGCTCGGCAAGGCGACCATTCAACATTGCCCGCGACAAGCCAACGGTGCCACACACGTGCTTGCTCGCTACAGTCAGTAACAGAGCTACTTAAGGATGGCGATGGGGCGGGTTTGGACCAATATATTTTATCCAAATCCAAATCCAGCAACCTCACTGTGGCCTGCCCACGAAATATCCATAGGCATGGATGCCTCCCCAAATCCAAACACGTTGGATACCCAAGTATCCATGGATATCCATGAGTTTACACACTATGATCAATATAACAATATTTTGGCATAACAACAACAATACATCAACATTCTATCACTCCAGCGCCATTTCAATAGAAATATCAACAAAATGGCAGCATTTCTGCAATACAATAGCACCACAACAGCATTCAAACATCATTTCATCAAAACAGCCAGATAAAAAAGGGGTGGCCACTGGTGCATTTTCTAGGTTCGTCGAGGAGGCTGGGAGGATGAGGCAGGGAAGGGACACGTCAAGGTGAGGATGAAGTCGAGGCGGCGGGTTGAATGTGAGTGGTCGTGCATTGGGCGTGGTTGAGGTAGCATATTAAACTATATGGTTAGCAATTAGGTTTGCGGTTGGTCTTGGGTAAATTGGGCCTATGAAATTATCCTATGTCCGTTGTATCCCACATGTTAGCGGGGTATCCACTGGATATCCACGGAGACCGTGCCCACCCAATGAGTTATCGGATTATATCTGCCCATGAAATCTGTGGACGTAACCAAACCTCCATACCCTTACCCACTCGGTCGAATATCCATGGTACCCTCGTACATGGATAAAATTGTCATCCTTAGAACTACTTGTATCCAAGTGGGTGCACATGACCGGGTAGGGAAAATTTACTGGATAAAATAGCAAAATTTCACCATGTATGCACCCAAAAAAGATGTATTTTCCTTCATGATACACCGGTATGCACCCTGGAGGCTGGAGCTGTATGTTGTGGTTGGGAGTTCTGGTTTGTAGATCCTCTGGATTTTCTTATTCCTGTAGATGACCATATCATTATTCGATAATAATAAAGTCGCCCGAAAGTCTAAAGAAAACTCAAGGAAAAACTCTAAATAGGAACCACTAAGGACCGTGAGCACCATAAAGGATAAAAGGACCGTGAACACCATGCCCCAGACGGCCGTGACCTCGTTCTCCAACTTCGCAACACCCCCAGGCGGCCAGGTTCCGTGACCACTGGCGGGCGGGACGGAGGTGAACGGCAGGCAGCATCAGCATCTATCGATCGGGGCGATCGATCCACGACCACGAGGGAGAAGGAGCTCGATCGATGGCACCGGCGTCGGCGAGCACAAGGACGGCCTCGTGTGGAGGGCGATCTGGCTCTAGCCGAGGCACGGCCACGCCGCCACCTCCCTCGGTCGCCACGGCGCGCGCTTCACCAAGCCAAGCCGCACGCGCGCCCTCCTCGATCGGCCAAAGCCTCCACTGCCCAGCACGTACGTGTGTCGTCCCAGTTTCTCACCGACTCCCGCCGTTATTTAAGTCTTCTCTTCCATTATCTTATCCGCCCTGGCCGTACGGACGGACACGGCGGCGTGCGCCGTCCTCGGGTGAAAGGAAGGCGGCGACGACGTGTTCTTGTGGCCAACGACAGTGCCGGCCGGCCGCGCGTCAAAGCCACAGATTAAGCTGCCCCGGCGGGGCAAAACGGGCGGTCAAAAGCCTAATCACCGTTCTGATTTGATGTCGGTGGACTCTTGTTCCCACAGAGCCCTAGACGATCCATGTGATCCCTCGCTTTAAACCCTTTTGGTTTAGTTGTACGGCAAGTTGCTAACCTGGACCAGTGTGAAAATGTGTAACTGCAATTATAGAAGTGTACTTAGCAGCGTTATTTTTCCTCCTAGGTCCTCTTCGGGCATGTACAATGTTGTGACATCAGCCTTCTCTTAGAGATGTCACGTCGGATTTTTACTTAGTTGGAGGAAAGAGAATGAGAAGAGAGAGGGTTGTCTTCCCTTAGCTAAGGATGATCTCTTAAAAATTAAGAGAAGTCCATTTTGTCCATTGTATCATATGCCCTCCCTTATTAACATATATTCTTACCAAATTTAATTAGTCCTCATTAATTGCTAGAGATGACAATAAGAGATAACGCATTGTACGACTAGTATTTATTGCCTTCTCTAAGTGACATGGAGTGCTGGTCTTCTCTACCATTATACATGCCCTTCGTGAATCGCGATCTACCCACGGCGGTGCTTTGGTACATCTTGATCTCTGCGCGAAATGCTTCAAAATGTCATTCCTCTTATGTATTCTTGTACTCCACGCTGGGGGAACTTCTCGAGTAGCAAGTACTAACCTTTTTCATTCCAGGATTCTAAAAGCGTAAAAAAAGGTAAAATCGCAATGTCATGCTCACTCTAAAACTACATGATTTATATGCACAAAACTTTGTTTGATTCTATCGCAGGAAAAATAAAGATTTCTACAATGAGATTTGAGTGGATATTAGATTTCCTATGAAATATAGTGCTTACTTAGAAAACAACACCTACGGGATTTAACCCTACAAATCAAACAACCACCGTAGAAAAAAATTCATCATGATTTGAATCCTCCAACAATATTATGAAAATCCTTTGATCAAAGAGGCCCTAAAAAGATTTTGAAAATTGTAGCATACGGGAGCTAAGCTTAAAAAGGTGATATACATGGGTTTGAATCTGATACAAGAATAGGACATCACGCGCTCTCAAGCTATTCAAAATTTTAAGTTTTTTAGCCTGCTCAAACTCAAAGCTGAATACCGCATGATGCATGGTCTCAAATACTTTGAAGATTTGAAGCAGCAGCTTTATGACAATATTACGGCAATGAAACAGCGTTGATGGCACTTTCCTACCATTGACATAGATTTAATCTTCTTGGATAGAATAACTGTTCTGGACATTCGGCGTACATAGCACACTACTAGGAAAACCCTTATAGGTGGGTTGGTATTCTGTGGCGCACCCTTAATTGGTGCGCCACAGAAATATTTCTGTGGCGCATGGAATAAGGTGCGCCACGGAAAGTTTGGCCTTTCTGTGGCGCATCTGAGAGACATGCGCCACAGAAATCTAACATTTTGTGGCGCATGGAAGCGAATGCGCCACAGAATGCAATATTTCTATGGCGCATTTCCATCCATGCGCCACAGAAATAGTGTGGGTCCCACGTTCCAATTATTGGGCCAGGTCCATCTGGGGAGATTCTGTGGCGCACGTGGCCCAGTGCGCCACAGAAAGTTAATATTATGTGGCGCACCAGCCGCCATGCGCCACAGAATCGTAGCTTTCTGTGGCGCACCCAACACCGTGCGCCACAGAAAGTTGACATTCTGTGGCGCACCGAGCTGCGAACGCCACAGAATGTTGGCCCAGATCCACAAAAAGGTGGCAGCACCCACTTTCCCCATGTGACCTTCTTCATTCTCCCCCCATGCATCTAGCTCGAGCTCCTCCTCTCTCCCATGGCATTTTGACCATCCTATTATCCATTATTTGTTGTTAAACTTACTTTGTTTGACATAGAATTGGTGAGGGCTTGGGGAAAGCCTCCATATATATTCTCCTCCTCTCTTTTTGTCCACTATTTTCCCTCCATCACCACACTCTCTCTCTCATCGATCACGGTCACGTCTCGGGAACGGATCTAGATCTACTAGGTGGGTATTGTTGGATGGGTGTTTGTTAAAGGCATGAGAAACTTGTCGGCGGGCGATTGTGTGTGTGGTTTGCATGAAGCAAACTATTTGTTGAACGGATCTATGCATGAAACTTGTGTGTGTGGTTTGCATGAATCTTTGCATGTTGTTCCTTGCGCCGGCGTGGTGCATGGATGTTTGCCGAAATGTTGATTCATTTCCATTTCGGTAAATTTTTGCACCACATATGTCCTACTTCTAGGGGAAGTCATGCCGAATTTTTTCGTCGAACATTTCCGACTTAATAACACATACTCTATATGTATACCGTGTAGGCGACCATGGTCATGAAGATGAGCTCCAGTCGAATCAACAACTACAAGGAAGAAGCGAAGGCGGAAATGATTCGGTGCAACAAGCGCCACATACGATGTCCGTGTAGAAGTTGCAAATTTGTGAGATGGATCGACCCTGATTCCGGACTATTGGAGGAACACCTGCTCAGGCGCGGTTTCATGGAAGGCTTCAATGAAGCGCCGACAACAAATGTTGCGCCGACAGCAAATGTTGCGCCTGAAGACGAAGACGGGCATGATGATCGTGACGAAGGAGATGCCGACGGAAATGGTCATGATGAAGGAGTAGATGGTGGTGGAGAAGACGCGAACACGCCGCAGAGCTCGCTAATGTCGGCCTTGATGGAGTCTCATGTTCAAGAACTGCTCCTTAAGCAGGCGAGGACCGTTAGAGAGAAAGCCAAGCTGGCGCAAATGGAGATAGACGGGAAGACTCCGTTGTATCCAGGGTGCCGGCCACAGGATACGCGCTTGCAAGTAACGCTTGATGCTCTGGAGATGAAGTCAGGAAACAAATGGACCGACGTGAGCTTCAACAAGAACATGAAATTCTTCCACGAGCGTCTTCCCGAGGGGAACACATTGCCAACTAGTATCGAGGAGGCCAAGAAAGTCGTGTGCCCTCTTGACCTACCGCACGTTAAATACCACGCCTGCATCAATGATTGCGCAATTTATCGGGGCGAGTACGAGGACAGAACCACATGTCCGGTGTGCGGCCAAGGACGGTACAAGAGCCGTGGGAAGAAAGGTCCTCACAAAGTGGTATGGTACTTTCCTATCACTCCCCGTCTGCAGCGGTACTTCGTGGACCCTAAGGAAGCAAAGCTCATGCAATGGCACGCGGAAAGGGAGAAGCCTGAAGAAGATCCGGAGAAGGGCAGGATCCTTACACACCCTTCAGACGCTAGCCAGTGGCAAGAGTTGGACGCCGTCGGAAATTTCGGAGGCGACGCAAGGAACGTCAGGCTCGGTATGAGCACCGATGGACTCAATCCGTTCGGCAACCAGAGTAGCACGCATAGCACATGGCCCGTGTTTGTATGGCCTTACAACCTTCCCCCGTGGTTGTGCACGAAGCAAAGGTATATTCACATGAGTCTTCTCATTCAGGGGCCGAAACAAGCAGGTGTCCACATACATACGTATCTCGCTCTGTTGGAAGAAGAGTTAGCCACGTTGTGGGCAACCCCAGCCCGTACGTGGGATGCCTACACTGGAGATTATTTCCCAATGAGAGCCGCGCTGCTCACGATGGTGCAGGACTATCCTGGTTGCTCATATGTATCGGCCCAGATAGGCCACGGATTCTGCGCATGTGTCAGGTGCATGGATAAGACCCCGCATCTCCAGCTACCAAGGAATCCAGGGTCTTCGAAAACCGTGTACCCTGGGGCTCGAAGGTGGCTTCGCATGGATCACCCGTGGAGGAAACGCGGTGACCTGTTTAATGGTAAGGACGAGCCCGAAGGACCCCCGATCCCGAGGAGCGGCACAGAAATCGACGAGCTGTTGAATAATTGGGAGGAGTGCCCTGCGCCGGGAAAGAAACGACCGAAGGTAGATCCGCTGCTGGGTGTATGGAAAGCGAGGTTGTTTACCACAACTTGCCCTACTTGAAGTTCCTCAAGACGCCACATAGCCTCGATATGATGCATATTACGAAGAATGTCACCGAGAGTTTGCTTGGCACTTTTTCCAACATGCCGGAAAAGACCAAGGATGGGATGAAAGCAAGATACGATCTGAAATGGCTTGGTGTCAGGAAAGAACTTCAGGCCCCCGATAGCGATGACGATGCTGATGAAGATCAGACGGAAGGGACTCAAGGTCGCGGCAAAAGGGTAAAGAAGAACACTGTGGTGCTTCCCGCTACGTGCTTCACTATGAGTCCGGAGGAGCTCGAGCAATTCTACAGGTGTCTTCTAGGAGTCAAATTTCCGAATGGTTACGCGGGACAGATAAGCAGATATCTGGACAGAAAGAAGAAGAGGTTTAGCGGGATGAAGTCTCACGACTGTCACGTTTTGTTGACGCAGATACTTCCCGTTGCGATTCGAGGGATAATGGACGAGCACGTCCGTGATACGCTGCTTGCCCTTTGCAACTTTGTCGACGTCATCAACAGGAAGTCGATCGGGGTGAAGCAGCTCGACAGGCTACAGGAAGAGATCGAGCTGGTACTATGCGAGCTCGAGATTTACTTCCCGCCAGCATTCTTTGATATATGCGTGCATCTCCTTCTCCATGTCGTTGATGACATCAGGCAGCTAGGGCCAACGTTCATGCACTACATGATGCCGTTCGAAAGGATGAACGGTGTCATGAAAGGATACGTTCGCAACAGGGCCCGTCCAGATGCAAGCATGACCAAGGGCTTTCTAACCTATGAGTGCATCTCCTTCTGCCAGAATTATCTAAGCAACGAGAACCAGGATGTAGGTCTGCCCACGAGGAAACACTTCGACAGGCTCAATGGATATGGTCACCGAGAGGGCTCCAGCACAATCTTTGTCAGCATGCAGAGTCGAAAGGACGACTTCGAAAGGACGACTTCGACAGGGCTCACCGTTGCACCTCAACTTGGTGGCAACGACGACAATGTTGAGGAGGATGATGATAATGATGTAAACGTCGATGACTACATCAACACTGGCGCCGCCGCGGATGATATGTTCATGCCTCTTATGGATGAAGAACCCTTCCGCGACCACCACATTCAACCTGCTCGTCCCACTTCATGCACACAGCGCCTGGCCTTCACCGACACGCCTCCGGATGCCGGCGATCATCAAGCTCAACTGGGTACCATTTTCACCCCTACCACACTGAAAGAAACAGTTAAAGCGGGGTTCACTGCACCCCCACCCCCACAATCCCCAGAGAAGAAGAAAAAGAAGAGTCATCAAAGGAAGAGAAAAGCATACTCTGCGAGCCAGCAAGATCCTAAGATCCGGGGTCCTGAAGACACGAATCCACAAGGCTACTCCAGAGTTCATGAAGCTGGTAAATCTATCTTGTCGGGGACATGCTCCGCCTTGCAGAAGGACCCATGATTACTTTGCAGAATAATATCTTGTATCTAGAGGAGACCCTTCTTAAAGAGAAGAACCCAGGTTACCCGGCGTTCTCGGTCAAGGTGCCAAAAGAGTTGGTGGACTTCGTCCAGGAAGACCCCGCAGATGTGTTCTTCATAGCGTACGAGGACATCTTCAACCTATATCACTCCAAACGGCTGGACTATAACATGGTCCGCCTATATGCTCTCGATGCGGCGATGAAGATCAGGAGAGATGATACCCGTACATCGCGATAGTGGATCCCTACTACATGCGCGACAGCCATCTGGTGGAAGGATCAACAACACGGGAAACGGCCAAGGAGTACCTCGTTAGGGTCTTCCTGGCCAACAAGGAGAAGACCGCCCTTCTTCTGCCTTACTTTTTCGAGTAAGTACACATCTGCTCGCCACCGTCCTATCTTATGTCTTCTTGTACATTTCTTCCATCGCTGATCCTTTGTCCAACATTCTGCTTCAATTGTGTTGAGTAGGGACAAGTACTGCGCACTCATCCACGTATCCCCGAGGTGGTCCATTGCCACTTATTTGGACTCGGGGAATAAATCCTAGCCGAGATCATACAACAGAATAAAGGGTGTTCTCGATGACGCTCTCGAGGCCTATGCCAAAAAGGGCGGGCCCTTCCATAAGAAGTCGGAATTTTTCACGAAGGACGACAACACACACAAGTTCTTGCATGGGACCGGATTCCATTGCGTCAAGCAACTGGATGGCAGTGTGATGGAGGCCTACTATGCCCTCCGTCACCTTAAAACGATTGTCCGGGATTGCGAGAAAATAAAGATTGCATCTAATCTCGCAGAATACACCAAAATGGCGGAAGGTCTCACCGATGCTGATTATAGACAAGACTTCCATCGCATCCGGCTGCAGTTAACAAATATCATCCTCGACGATGTCATGCACGCCTCAGGGTCCTTCCACTTCCGCTTCGGTACGTAGGATGTATTATAAAAGATAGCCTTGCTAAGCATTACTAGCTAGTGTGTACTTTTTTATAGAAGTGCATGTGTAGGGTTATATATTATATATATACTATGCTATGAAACCCAAATAGGATAGCCATATGGTTTCCAACCATGACAACATTGATTGATCGTCTTGCCTCTATACTTAGATGAACAAATTATACTCTATGTATATCACTAACCAATATATATCCCAATCCATCTTCAGCGTTGTCTCAGAAGGAAATGGAAGAACGACTAGCGGCGCAGAATGACACCAGGGAGTGGAGGACGAAAGGGGGTATTCTACCGTTCCCGGCGCCGCTCAAGAAGAGGAAGCCATGATCATGCTCCATCATCGCGGCGGTGACAACTTCATTTGTACTAAAACTTGTGTGTGACATGAGATGAACCTTTGTACCAATTAAGACTTGTGTGACATGATCGAGATGGAACTTTTGTAGACTTGTGCTTTGGCACTTGTCACTATATGCATGTATGTATCTTGGGCTCTAAGTGTTTGTCATGACATAGTAATGTGTTTGTTTTTATATACCGTGTCAAAATATATTATTATTTCTATTATTCCTGTATTTCCTGTAATATACCTGTATTTGTACAGGAAAATAAGAATTTCTGTATTTCTTGAAAAAAACTTTTGTGGCGCATCATTTATTTTTTTGTGGCGCACCACTTTCTGTGGCGCACCAGGAAAAGGTGCGCCACAGAATTCCTCTGCATGTGGCCTACCCAGATATTTCTGTGACGCACGCTCCTGGTGCGCCACAGAAAGTTGGTTTCTGTGGCGCATGCACGCGGTGCGCCACAGAAATAAATATTTTAGTGGCGAGCATTCTGTGACGCACCCAGGAATTCTACGGATGCGCCACAGAATTAGATTTTGGTGCGCCACTGTTAACCATTTTCCCACTAGTGGCAGTTGCCTACATATCATCTCCTGGACTGAAGCGGGAAAGGGCAACGTATGAGAACTATACAGACCAAACTCCCAAACAGACAAGCTAGGACTTGTCTCGCTGCATTTCGACAGACATGTTCAGTGCATAAGAATTTCCCTCTTACAGGAGAATAAGAACAACTTCACCGATCGAACGGAACCAGAATACCTTCTTACAAAAGTGTAACGAAAGAGAAACAAAAACATTACCATTAGTACTGTAACCCAGTACGCATTGCCGATCCTAAGCTAGTAATAACATTTAGTCATGGGGCAGCAAAATTGCGTGCACAGGATCTGCACGCTCGATCAACGCTACTACATACATACATGCTGGCCATCATCAGATGGCGCTGCCGGAGCCTGGACATAGGAGAGTTTCTGATGCTATCATCTGATCTAAGAGTCAGTTGTGCTTGGGCACGCGCCGCCTGGCTGGGTGGTAGTCCATGGTCATGTACGCCCTCATCTGCGTCCTCTCCTCCGCCCACTGCTCCCCGTGTGCCCTTCTGCCTTGCAGCCTAATAGCACCTTCACAATCAACACAGAGAAAAGTTTCAGAACTCGCTGATTACCATACAGACAGTAACCATTAACACGTCCAAATCTAGCAACTAATAAAAATCAGCAGAAGAAAAGTTAACACTTACCAACTCCTACCGCTCGATCAACGGACAAACAGACAACCACCAAGAACACCAGAGTAACAAGCCTCACAATGGCAAGCAGTAACCCCATGCCTCCTTGTGTGTGTCTCTTCTCCCCACCCGTGTTCTTCTCAGGTTGTAAATCTCACCTTAAAACCTGCTGCACCTGCAAGTGTATATATAGAGAAAGAGCAAAGGCTCAGCTGGCTGGTCAAGGGACGTTAGAGCAAGGCAGCTCGTAAGTCAAAGGATAGGAGGTTTACACAGGTCTAAATTGTACTCACTCTGTTCATAAAAGAAGGATGTCTCAATCTAGATCAATTTATACGTATTTACACACTAAATCATGTCTACATAAATGCAAATTCGATCTAAGTTGAGACATCTGTTTGGTCTTCGCATCCCACTGGGAAGTGTTATAAAAGATAGCAAAAAAACGCTAAAGAAGCGGAAGATCAAACCAACGGGGACACGAGATTTAACGTAGAAAACTCCTCTTAAAAAAAAGAGGAGAAAAAACCATGGGCGTCAACCAGCAATACTTTACTATATCGAGTGACGTTAAAAACGCCGCGGATTTAAATGTATGGCTTATCCCAACCGGCGGCTTACAAGATGTATTTATAGTGGGCAAAACCCTAAGCCGGCAGTAATCCGACTCGGACACGATCCATACCATTCCTTCTGACTCTGGGGTGCTCCGCTCTTCTACGCAACGTAACAAGTTGGCCTTTATCAATATATACAAATTTAGATCACCATAAAACAACAGGAAAAATCTATAGTTCCTGGAGCTTCACTGGCTGAATTTTAGTTAAGCATGTTTTTCCCTTTTCTATCCGACTAGCTGCATGGAGCCACGGACGGACACGGCGACGTGCGCCGTCCTCGGGTGAAAGGAAGGCGGCGACGACGTGTTCTTGCTTGCAATAAACGGCCGGGCTGTAGCTCAAGGTGCATGGTATAGCTCATGGCGAATACAATCACCATGTGCTGCTGCTGTAATGTCTGAACAATTCTGTGAAACGGCAAATGTTCTCGAAGCAGCAGCCAGCGACAATGCTGGCATCAAAGCTGCCCGGGCGGGGCAAAACGGGTGGTCAAAAGCCTAATCACCGTTCTGATCTCATGTCGGTGGACTCTTGTTCCCACAGAGCCCTAGACGATCCATGTGATCATCGCATCCGATCGATGAAAACCCTTTTGGTTTAGCTATTGCAAAGCTGGACCAGTGTGAATTGTGTAGAAGCACTGCTGTGCTCTCGGTGGTTTCGTGGTAAATACAGTAAAAGGCAGTTAGCCGCGTGTACCACGTCCGTGCGTGTTGTTTTCCTCCTCGTCCCCTGCTTGTGGTGGCCAAGTTATTTCTGATGGTGCTGATATGAGAGATCTCTCTGCGTGGAACTCTCGAAAATGTTGTAGTCTTCAGCTGGGTATGAATGGTCGATAAATAATGTACGCGAATGTAGTACTAATACATTATGAAAAAAGGCGCAGACATGAAAGCTATATATAGAAACAGATCAAATTGCCAGAAACAAATCCATATAGCGGAGGCTCCTCAGTGGACTACTCGTTCCATTTTGACTGACATGTTCAGTGCATAAGCATTTCAGAATTACAGGAGAATAATCACAACTTCGCCAAACAGAAACACAATACTTTCTTACTAGTAGTACTATAACATCTTACCTATATATCGATCCTAATCTAGCTAGTACAAGTAATATAATTTGGGCAGGGGACAAAATTTGCATGCACAGGTCTGCACGCTCGATCAACACTACTACATACATTCTCAAGGAACAGAGATTGATCATCAGCAACTTGTCTCTGTCATCAAGCTTCAACTAATAGCCGTCGCACGCTGCCGGGGCCTGCAGATGGGAGAGTTGAGACTTGGGAGTTTCTGATATAAGGTCTAGTTGAGTCAGTTGTGCTTGGGAGGGTTCCGGCGCTTGGGCTTGTAGTCCATGGACATGAAGGCCCTCATCTGCATCCTCTCGTCTGCCCACTCCTCCCCGTGTGCCATTCTGTCGTGCAGCCTAATAGCACCTTCGCAATCCACAAAACAAAACAGAGAACAGTTTCAGAACTCACCGATCACCAACAGTTAACACTAACAGTTGACGATATGCAGCAGCAAAAATCAACAGAAGCAAAGTTAACCAGACGACTTACCAACTCCTACTACTGCCTGATGAACCGACGAACTGACGACCACAAGGAACACCAGGGCAACAAGCCTCACAATGCCAAGCAGTAACCTCATGACGCCTTGTGTTGTGTGTGTGTTCTCCCCACCCGTGCTCTTCTCAAGTATGAATCTCACCTTTAACCTGCTGCACCTGCAAGTGTATATTTATAGAGAGAGCAAAGGCTCAGCTGGCTGGTCAAAGGACAGGAGATCTACACAACTCTGAATTTTAATACCTCCGTCCTGTCCCCGCTCGCCTTGGTCTTCGCATCCCACTGGGAAGAATCTATAATTCCTAGAGCAAGTTTAATAGCATAGGCAGCAGCCGAATAAGCGCAATGGTGCTCGTCCTACAGGGTGCTCGTTTTTCAAACTTTTAAAAACGTTTCAAAAAATTCGAAAAGAAATATCTGGATGTAGCCAACCACATGCACTACTATCCTGGAAAATGGCAGTCAGAAATACATTGTATATTTGGTTCAGCAAAAAAGACAAATCGAGAAAAAATTAGGTAAAAAAAGTTAGATCTGATCACGCCCAGTTTTCTTTTTTTTCTGAGGCTAAAATACATTATATTTCACATAAAGAATCTATACCAAGTGTAGAGCATAGGCTTGTCTACATCATGGTATGTTTTTTTTTGAACTTTTCGGAAACTTTAAATTTAATTATTTTTAAAATTCAAATACCGGGCGCCCTGTTGCCGCACTCAGGCAGCAGCCAGCTATATAAAACTGCCACTTCATAAATAACCAACATTATCAACTACTCGTACAATAGGGCTGGCGTTCGCTATTAGATTAGTCATCCCTTCAAGTTTCTCTCCTTTTCTCTCTCTCTTTTACTTGCCTAGAAGCACGCGTATAGCTTGGCTCATACATTAGAGTCCACTCCCTAACTTTTTCATTGTCTCTCTCCTCCGTATGACTGTATAAGCAAAAATATCATATAGGCGGGCATATATTGTACTTGCTCATTAATCACACTGACAAACACTTAATTGTAAAGAAAAAATTATCCTTTATTAACAATAAAGTTTGGTGCATCGTTTCAATGCAGAGGTTGCGGGTTATCCTTCATTTCAAAACAATTGTTAAGAAAATTACACAAATATAACACTAAAATTTTAGTTTACACTATAGTTACTAGTATGTCTCAATATGATAATGTATGTCCTTACCCGAAATCAAAATCTCAACATGTGGGTATTTATTTGGCTCCTTTCCATTTTTCACTTGTCGTATTCTTTAGAATAATTTCCTTACACCCTTATAAACCCGACATCCGACAATGAGCTTGATAGGTGTTGTCACAACCATTACATACAACAGGAAAACTGACGGCCGCATTGAGCTCGACAAGTCAGGGTGGAAGAATTCCATTGAAGGCAAGCATTTTAGATCAATCATTATTGTTTTGATCATTATGAGGAATACCAATCACCCAAGTTTGAAAGTCATGATTGAGATGCAGATCATATACAACTATATTAATTTCATCGAGATTGTTGAATTTTTTTTATTAGGTAGTTTGTTTGCACCAAAATGCAGTTTTCAACAATCTATCTAGTTTCTTGAATATTTTTCTACATGTACATTGTCGTGTAACTGTTTTCAATAATGGGAGGTTCTTCTTTGTATAACTACCCAGCAGTCTATTTTGCTTTATGAAGTTGGACCCCCCCCCCCCCCACCCCCGCGGAAATATCCCTGTAGGTTTTTGCGATGGCCATGGATTAGGTATGTCTCTGATTGGTCATATTTACCGATGGGTTCACCAATTTGAGACGGTTCTTATTCCTCGCCGGCTTAGGTGTTCACCAATTAGAGAATGGAGAGCACGTTAAAGAACCCTGACTAGAGACGGTTATCAAAATCGGCTGAGATGACTCTTCATGTGAGGTTTTGTACTAGTAGGAGCGATCATCATTCTTCTCGATCCCGCGAGCAAGGTCTGCCGCCACTTGTTCAACTTTCTGGCGCCATCAACAAGTTCATTCTTGGATGTCAGTTTTTTTTAACCTATTCAGACTATAAGCTTAAAAAGGTGATGTATGAGTATGATGCATGCAGTGTTCAAATCTTGTGAAGTTTTGAAGCGACAGCATTAGGACCATTAATTTACAGCAATTTTCCTAGATGTCATCTTCCGCGACAGAACAACTATTCAGAACATTCATCAGACATCTCCCGAAAGGAGCACAGAGGACAGAGGTTATCAACGGACGGTCAATACCCAATAACGTACCCGAATGATCAGTTAAATTCATGTGAGCGCATGCCGATCAAACTGCCAATGAGAAAATTTATGCAGCCAATGCTCCTTCAGTGGACTTGTCTGGCATCTGGTTCAGCACATACCAAGCATTTCCCACTTAAAGGGAAAATAGCACAAGTGTACCAAAATAAGCTTCTTACAGAAGGATAACCAAAAAAGCTAGTACTATAACTGCGTACGTATATATCCTAGGCTAGTAATAACATTTTAGTCAAAGGGCAAAATTTGCGTGCAAAGGATCTGCACGCTCGATCAACACTGGATTTACATAGAGGCGGTGAAGAAACAGAGACGAAGAAGCAGAAGCCAAACGGGATCATCCATCAACAACTTTCTCCTGTCTGCCATCAGGCTTCAACAGATGGTCGTTGAGATGTTATCAGCTCAATCAGTTGTGTTTTGGCTTGTGCCGCTTCACCGTGGTACGGTAGTCCGAGGACATGAAGGCCCTCATCTGCGTCCTCTCCTCCGCCCACTGCTCCCCGTGCGCCCTTCTGTGGTGCAGCCTAGCACCTTCGCAATCCACAGAAAGAAAACGGAGAAAAGCTTCAGAAATTACTGATCACCAAACAAACAGTAAAGATTAACACTTACTACAGCTCTAGCAAGTAAACAAATGAAAAACGAAAAGTAAGTTGATTATATTACTTACCAACGCCTACTGCCTGATGAACCGACGAACTGACGACCACCATGAACGCCAGGGCAACAAGCCTCACGATGCCGAACAGCAACCTCATGCCGCCTTTGTGTCTTCTCCCACCTATGCTCTTCTCGAGTAGTGGATCTCACCTTAACCTGCTGCACCTGTAGTGTATATATGGAGAGAGCAAGGCGCGGCTCAGCTCAGCTGGGTGGTCAAGGGCGTTTGAGCAGAGGCAGCTCGCAAGTCAAAGGACAGGAGATTTGCACAACTCTGAATTTTAAACCCTCCATCCTGTCCCCCTCGCATTGGTCTTCGCACGGGAAACGCATCCCATGGGAAGAATCTATAGTTTTAACCTCGCACCCTGCCCCTGCCTGCACTTTCTGGGGCCTTGAGCTCATGATCAGCTAGTTTAATGGCGTCTCACGTGAGCTCCACTCGGCCGCGCGATCGAGCCGCAACCACACGGCAGTCACGCGAATTCCGAAGCGTGATTAACCAATAGCGGGTTTGAATTCGTAAAGGGCGCAAGTAAGCATGGTTTTTGTTTAATTAGCGGTGTGTTGGAGTAGCTAGCTTAATTCTCCGGTATCCTCATGAGTCATGGCCTCTGGGTCTAGCCGTCTAGGTATACCTTTGATTTGCTCAAAATTCAAATGCTGATTAGTTATGCATCTGTAGCTGTAGCATAGGAAATTTTGATGTCCATGCCAATGGTAGCTGGTTCATGGGATAAGTCATCCTCAGCCTCAGTTTTTTTTTTTAGCCGGAAAAGAGGCAGAGCTACGGCCTACTGATGCTGCTCTAAGTACCATGATAGTTTGTGAAAGCAGCTACTCTAGCTAACTAGCTCGACAGTGATGGTTAGGATGTGGATCATACCTTGATCGATGAAGTTTCTTTTTTCTTGTCTGAGCAAACATTTTCGGGGATTTGGTTTCCTTTGCCTTTCTTTAGTTGTCGTCAAGATCGGCTCGCCACTCATGAATGCAACATCATTGGGTACCTAGTCTGTAGTAGCTTGATATTCATATACTGCTGTTGGATCAACCATGCTCTGAGTTGTTTCTAGCTGAATCAGGAACATTATTGCTGCATGTGGATACTTTTGTGCCCTCATACTTCGCAAAAGCGAAATGGATTTGTGATGAAGATTGCCCGAGTGTATACAGAATAATATTGAACCATCCGCTCTATCAGAATCTTGAAATCATATACCAGTACACGAGTGCTAGTTCTCACAACAAAAACAAGTAAAGTTTTCAGATTGAGAGCTTTTGATGTTATCTTAACATTTTCTGATGGAAGACCATTATGTCTTGGTGTACCAGAAAACTTCTACAATCCAATTGAACACGGTAGTTTGGGACTTGACTGTCAATGAAGCAAGAAGCGGCTTCAATACATTATTTAGCCGATTGGAATTTTGCAGATACATGTTCATCTTAAGTAACTCTGACTGGAATTATAACTGCATATCTAAATGACTTGAGTAAATGTTATCTGTAAAAAGGAACATTAACCTGGTGATGCTTACTCGGTTACACCCAGTGGTTGCCAAACAAAGTCGCACCCGGTCCTTTTGGGAGCTTATCCAACTCTGTCACGACATCTCGTGTAAATTGATTGAATTACATGAAACATGCTTTCACATTGTTTGGACTCATGTTGTGACATCCTATATTTTGCTCTAGCCCAAAGCTCCAAGATTTTGTTACAATGCTTTGCTGAGCTACCATCTCAAGGGAAACTAAACTAACGCAGCAGGCCTGCACTTCATGGAGCCCTATCAAAAGGGTGTGGGTCGTTGTAGCATATATCCCACACAGCCTCAATTGCATCTTTTGCGGCTGACTCCGAGCAGTGAGGGTTGTTCTTGACAGAAGCCAGCGATCGTCTTTTGACACATTCCTGCAGAAATGCAGAAAAGGTCAGAAAGCAGACATGCAAATTCAGTTAGCAAAATAAAAAATAGGAAAACACGCATATTATCCAACAACTCAAGGGACCACAGTGAAAGTGTAAACGATCTATATTTAATATTAGTGGATCTCTATATTCAAATATTCCAAGTTTGTAACA
This sequence comes from Poa pratensis, assembly GCA_947311845.1. Classification (NCBI taxonomy): domain Eukaryota; kingdom Viridiplantae; phylum Streptophyta; class Magnoliopsida; order Poales; family Poaceae; genus Poa; species Poa pratensis. The sequence continues at coordinate 118,594,041 of CAMZMU010000052.1, forward strand.
GATTATTTTCTTCCTAATAAAAGTTTAATCGAATTGATAGCTTGCATGCAAAGACGATGTATGTATGAATTTGGAACCTACAAATCACTAGAGAACATCAGGATACGCGTAGCAATAAACCAAAGCCATATTTCATACGAGTTCAATAACAAGACAACAAAAGGTAGGTGCTTTCGCTGAAAGTACACTTACTGGCTCATGCCCTCTTATCTTCATGAAGCCTTTCAACAATTCACGTTTGTAATGGCAATCTCCACTAAGGTGATTAGCTCGAATCTAACAAAGAACAACACATGTAAGTCAATTAGCAATATGTTCTCTCGGTTTCACAATAGAGGCCCTTTTAGCCTCTCAAAATACGTCATGTTCCTATTACACCCTTCAGAAATCTCATCAATAAAACAGCTCATACTAATTCTCGATCTTCCGAAGTTAACTTCTTTGCAATTGTATTTGGGAGAGAAAAGATGAGCGCGGAAATGATTAAAGGGCTTCATATCTCACTCTCACTCTTAATTATCAAGTTCACTTCAGCAACTCTAAAAGGACATCTAGTTTGAAACAGAGGAATTCACAAAAATCACAAAAAAATTAACATGCAAATAATTCCAATATTTATGACAAGTACTTTGGTACCTCAGAGCAAGCATGGTGAGCACAGTTCGACCAGTCTACATTCTTGGCGACGCAGTCATCATAAGCATGTATTAGCTCGTGAATTACGACCTGATTAATCATATCTTGATATCGCATATGATTACAGCAAACCTTTATCTGGACATAATAACTGGACAATATTAGAGCAGTTATCTCATTAGTAGTTTACTGAAATAAAACCCCATGAGGAAAGTTGTAAGGCTAATCAAAGAATTGTGAGTAAATAATATAATATGCCGGGCAATTGCAGTGCCTTGGCCATTTGACATAATATTGAGAGAAAACAAGAGGTTGCTCTCAAGGCTAACAAAGGACTTGGCACATCCAATCTTAGTGAAGTGATACTCATACACTAAATAATAATAATGGTCCTGCCCATATACTAATGTTGCATTGGTCCAATATGCTACAACAAACAATTCTTAGTTAATGAGCTCAGAGAAAATCTGGTCAATGCGTGGAGTACATACATTAAAAAACATGAAACAAATATGTTACCATTGTCGTAAATGTTGCCGACTAAGGTGCAAACATGAACTTCACATACAATTTCAAGTGCAAACTCGATGCACCTACATAAAACAGATGAATCTATCTTTCGAAGACCTTCGGTGATATAATATTGAACATGTAAAACCAATTGTATAATTTTCCAGCAGACCTAAGGAGGGTGAAGGCTCTCTATACTCTGGCAAGGCAATAATCTCCTGACCTACATACATTTCTGAAAAAATCTCTTATTTTTAAGAAGTACCGCGGCCAAATCTAAAAACCAAACATTGTCCTACCTAATCTTTTGCTGAAGCGTTTCGTCCAAAAACTAAACCACTGCAATTTACCAAGCGCAGACATGGATTGAATGTTATGACTCGTGATATGTGAACAACGACACATTCTTCCTTGTTCCAAACATAACGGCAGTGCAGATAAATGGCCAACATAAAAATCAAAGCGCAGTGTAGTGCCAACATAAAGCACCCGACTCCTTGGAAGGTGGAATGGGGACGAGAATGAGCAGCATACCCCATCGCGGCTACCGTAGCCCCGGCGGTGTTGGGGCAGTACGCCGCCCGGATCAGAACCGGCCACACGGTGCACCCCGCTTTCTCCATCTTCTCCCTCAGGAACCGCACCATCGGATCTACCCACCGGAAATCGACAACACGAATCAGGACATGGGAGTTCACTGGAAGAAAGAAACGGCGGTGGGTGAGCAGTGGTGCATACGCTTGAGAGACCCTTTGATGCCGGCGACGCAGTCCTCGAGCGGCATGATGCCGGGGCCGGGCGGCGGGACGCCGCCGCCGCCTTTACCCGCTGCCGACGCCATTGTTTGCTAGCTCTGCTGGGCGGTGGCGGCTGCGGCTGCGGCGTGGGCGCCGGAGATCCAGAAGTCAGAACGGGGTTTAGGTCTACTGCTCTCCAGAAGTCCAGACTCCAGAGCATGGAGTTGGCTTTTTTTTTTTTCAGCGTAGGATCGTTTTTCTTTTTTGAGAGGAAGCATAGAATCTCTATCGTTTGTGTAATTGGATGGGCAGGCAGGTTATTGGGCTCATTTATTGAGAAAGGGCGTCACGGGCTCAGCCGTGTACTACTATGTAATCTCAGTTTTTTCCGTAAAAAAAATGTAATCTCAGTTTTAAAAACATGTTTTGTAAAGCTCAATACATTATGAATTGGTTAGGGAAAAAACCGCGTTTCTCAACAAAATCAAAAACAAAAACAAAAGGACGATCTGGGTGGCTCCTACCGTCCTACGGGCCTCCTCCTAATGGAAACAACATTACAATAAAACTTCATGGAAACCATACTTAGAAGTTCCAAAAAGATTTGATGAAAATACATCATACTGGGAAGGGTGATGTTATAAAACACATGCAAATTAATTTGCACGCTCCAACTCATATTCATTTCACAACTAAGTAAAACACAAACTTAACTATGAATAGTAATGTTTAATGTTTGGTATTGTTCATTGCTCAATTTGGCATTTTCACAACTACTAGTTTAAACAATTTTAAGTTCAACTTGAACTTTAAGTTTCTATAGAATTCTACCTTCTACACGGAATGCGTTTTTCGATATTTTTTATAACTATACCAGATATTTACTCCTACGAGACGTGATGCACTCCTTTCATCTTGTAGTTCCAATCGGGTCCTCCTCCCTAGGACGTAGGGATGTAAATGAATCACATCAAAACATACACCGATATCCTTTACCATATTCTATTTTATATACCAGGTTCGGAACATACCGGGCTATGGCGGGATGTCGATTACTCCACATTAGTTAAAGATACTAAGGAGAATGGTGATCCAGGTGATAGAGAAGTGGGTGATAGGAACAAGGACAAAAAGTATGGAACAATATGATGACAGAAAAGAGGAAACTAATGACGAAAAGGAGGGAGAAGGGTCCATTGGTAGCCACCACCGAGATAACACCAAAGACTTGTAAGAAAAACGTAAAGTCAATGATAAAGAAGAAGCGAATGAATTTGACAAAACACCAGGAGAAAGTTGAGTTGCAAGCAGGTGAAGGAGAGCTGCCTTCCAGTCAAGTGATGAAAAAGATATGCCGACCAAAAGCTTCTAAATTACCACGATAAGGTTGAATACCGATTGTTCGTGGTTCTGATGATAAGGAGGAGTCCTACATTCTTGATCCAACTCCCAGTTGTTATGTCCTCTTGGATGCGGTCCGTCAAAGTGATCATCGCCTGCTGCGAAACAATGGATTGTTGGTGTTGTAGCAGACGGAAAAGCGTGCATATGTGAAGAACGACATCTTAGTGAACACACATGTTATGGCGAAGTTTGAGCACAGGTGGATGAGCAACTAGAAGCTAATGGCGAGGAAGATGCGATTGGTAATTCATCCTTGATGAGGAGTTGGTTAATTTCCAATATTTCGTTAACTTTGGTGTCGGCTTACGTACCCTCAGCTCCTGTCAAGAGCTTCATTTTCTGTATAATGTGTAGTAGACGAAACCCTCTTTTAGAGCCCGAGCTACATTGAGCTCGTTTTTTGAAAATTCGAAACCGATATTTTTAAGTTTCCAAAATCGCGAAACAAATTCACCGGGTAGATATTGTCGGGGTGACGTGACAGCCGGTGAAAGCCGAACCTCGACCTCGGTCTTGGCGGACGATGACGATGTCGCTTGACGTCGTTTCCTTGTTGAAGGCATCGTCCTTGCTGCTCTCGTCACTTCACTCGTGTTGTTCCGGGGGAAACCCCAGATCTGGTTATCCAGATCAGGCGATGGTGTCACCTTCGGTGTCGTTCACCCTCTTGAGGGCATCGTTTTGGAACACGAACCACCTGGAGGGGGTCAGCTGGCGGAGCGGTGTTTCATCTACCACATCGACATCGGTGAGGCTCGGTGGCATGGCGTTGCGGGGTCTCGATTTCGGGTTGATGGACTCGCACTTGGTGGCGCTGTCTGGCATCGTGGTGATGCCGACGGCAGACCTGATTTTGCAAGGTCATAATGTTGATCCTTTCTGAAGACGGGTTCGTGGAAGACGGCGGCAGCGACTAAAGTGTGCACATCGGTGTGCGTTGAGTGTTTAGCTGAAGGTTTCTAGATGATGTGCGTTGGTGTTAGTCACCCCCATCATAGTGGTAGCGACCTTTGTTGTCGAGGTTTTGACCTCAGTTTGTTCTTCAATATTGTACTTTGTAAATCTGGTTGGAATTAATAATTGTGAATGGCTGTGTGCATCCCTCGATGCAGAGGCCGGGGACTCGCACCCTCCTTTTCTAAAAAAAAGATATTGTTGAGATCTACAATCATGCATAATTTCAGCAGTTCGTTGTATTTTGGGCTCCACAAAAAAGAAAAAGAAATAGATCTGGGTGGTGAGAAATACACAGTTTTAAAATTTTGAATTTTCCCCGATTTGTTGATCTTTGTACGGGCCAAAATATATCGATTTTGGAGATGAAATTTGCACGATTGTAGATCTCAATAATATCTACACTGGGATTTTGTTTTTTAGAAACTTAAAATATATATTTCAATGTTTTTTAAAAACAAGTTTCATGTACCACGGGTTTCAAAAATCCTCTCTCTCCTGTAGTAGAACCTTTATGATCTGTTGAAGAAGACCCGTTCTTTTTTTTTCCTGGTTAGTACATGTAAAACTGGTATTATAAAGCATCCTCGGAAGGATCGGAAAGCTACAGATATTATTATAGCTAAGGGCATCTCCAGTGTCCCAAGGACCAAAATAGCGCCGTTTGAACTAAATAGCGACGTTTTCTTACCAGCCGCCTCCTAGGAACCCAAATAGTGTTGTTTCTGCGTTATTTGGCGCTGGCGCTCCCAGGCGGAACCATTGGGTTCCGCTGGGGGGGGGGGGGCGAAATGGCGGGAGAAAATGGTGCGGAAACAGAACCGCCCGTGAGCGGCCGCGTCCATCCTCTCGGCTCCCGCGCCGGTCAAAGGCTGCCGGAGTAAAGCCGTGGCCAGCGCCCGTCGCTTCGACGTCCAATTGCAGGGCACGCGGCGCAGTAACGGCGTGCCATCGCCCCTCCGCCTGGCCACCGCGCTATAAAATCCCCCGCCCTCGCCGTCCCTTGCCACACAAGCTCTCGCCGTCTTTTGCTCTTCCTCTCCTCTCTCTGCCGTACCCACGAGCCACCGCACGCAACAATGGCCGACGACGTCGCCGCCGCCACCTCCAGAAGCATGAGGCGTGGGCGTTGTAGCACGCGGCCCACCCCACGCCATCGGACATGCGTGTCCCTGGAGCCTCCGGCGGCCAGGGATCGTGGCACCTTAGCGCGGGCGGCATCCCCGTGCCTCCCATCCCAGTGGGGGTGGAGCGGGACTACGCCATCGCCGAGGTCATCGACGGCCTCACCCCGGAGCAGGCGGCGGATCCCCGCTGGAGGCCGGAGGGCAACAAACGCCTTCTAGACGGCGTATTTCCAGCGCCGCCACGAGCAGGACCTCGCCGACCAGGTGGAGGGCCGCCACAACTCCAAGGGGCGCGCGGTGGTGGGGTGGGGACGGGCGGAATCTCCAGTGGGTCCTCGACTACATCGCCGCCGGCAACAAGCCCGGCTCACCATGCCGCCGCGCAGGGCGTTGTGGCTCCCGCTGCGGATGGGAGCCGCAACTTCCTCCTCCGCCACCTCCTCCTCCGGCCCAGGTTCGCGCTCCGCCCCTCCTTCCCTCACGCCTCCCTCCCTCAACTCGGGGCGGCCTACCCCCATAGCATCAACGAGCGCCGCGCCGCGTCTCCGCCGCGCAGCCTCTTCCGCCGCCTCGTCAAGCCCAAGACGGAGGGCAAGAAGAAGGCGGTGGAGTGGCAGCCGCCGGCGGAGTACCTCAATGCGGCGGCAGAGCTGGGGGAGCCGGAGGAGGAGTTCCCTGGTGTAACATCCCAAAAATTATTAACAAGTATTATCAATTCCAAAAATGGGAGCCAACAAAAACTTTTGTTAAATTATGTGTGTTGATCTCATATTCTTGCTTGTGTTGCTAATCTTCTTGTTTGTGTGGTTTGCTCTATTTAAAAAAACAAGAAGAAAAGAGAAATAAAAAAAAGCAAGAAAATAAAGTGACAAGTGTCACATAAAATTCTCCAAGTGAGGATCTCATTTTGTTTCCAACAAAATTTAGTGGAGTGGTATTGCAAACCCTCCCATTTCATCCTTACTACTTGTCTCTCTCAAATATTATTTTCAAACTAGTTTTAAAAATTCAAAAGTAAACAAAGTAAAAATAAATTAAAATGCCTTAATTAAAACACTATAAAAGAAAATGTTTCAAAACATTTTATTAATTTATGCCAATTTTTGTGGAGCTTCTGTACCTTATGGGAAGGCCCCACAAATTTTGTCAAATTTTTATAAATTGATTTAGTGCCTCAAATTAAATCCAGAAGTGCTTCTGGTTTTAAACAGAAGGACTAAACTGTAAATTAGAGAAAGAAGAAGGAAAAGAAACAGAGCACAGGAGCCAGGGGGTTTTTGCAAAACCGTCATCGTCTACCTCCCCTAGCTCACTGTCGCCGTCGCCGTGGCGCCTTGCTCGACGTCGCCGTTCCCAGGCCCCCCAGGGCCCCCTTGCCCGCGCTCTCCTTCGCCTCCGAGCCACTGCAACCTCTGCGGGCAGAGGAGAGCCTCTCCCCTCGCCTTAACACCGTTGTCCCCCGATGCTCGCCGCGGAAGCGTTGGACGGCGACCGGCCAAATTGGCCCAACTCACCGCACCTCGCCACGCGATCCTCTACGCCGCGAGCCCTAGCTCCATCCCGGACCCCCCAGACACCGTTCGCCGGCCTCTCCGCCCCTCTGGAGCTCTCCTGCACCCGACCCACCGTGGACCGACCGCGGCCGATAAATACCCCGCCCGCACCGTGCACTCCCTCCACTCCACCCCGACCCCTCTCACTCTCTCCACTCCTCAGTGCACCGCCAGGAGGGCGGAGCCACGCCCTCGAAGCTCCGGCTGCCCGTGAGCTTCCTCGACGCTCCGCCGCATCCGAAGGTGAACGCCGACGCGGCCGTGCCGTGTTACTGCTCCCCTTCCTCCATTGACCACACCACCTTGATCCCCGTACTCCCCGCACTCACCCGAGCCTTTTGCCCCTCTGTTTCGTGCACAGAGACGCCGCCAGGACACCGCCGGAGACCGCTGCCGTGGCCGTGGAAGTTCAGCGGCTCGCCGTCGACGATTCACGCCGCCCCAGCAAGCTCCAGTCGCACCACGAACTTCCCCGAGCCTCCGCCGTCGCCCTGCACCGTCCCCGAGCTTTCCCGAGCCCTCTAGGTGAGGTTTTGCCCAACCTCGCCGTCGCCGGAGCCACGGCGCCGCCCAGTTATGGTCGTCGCCGATGGATTCGTCGTGGACCGTTGGATCTCCATCCAACGGTAGCTTACCGTTTCGAATAGAAAAGAAAGAGAGAGAGAGACTGACGAGCGGGCCCCGCTCGTCAGGGTTTTATTATTTTCCCTGCGTGCGCTGTGCCGCTGACCAGTGGGTCCCCCTTGTCATACTTTTAAACATTATCCACACTGGGCATATTTTCTATTTTTAGTTTCAGAAGAATTTCAGTACTGATATCAACTTTAAAAATCAATAACTTGAGATTTAGGAATCCAAATAAATCAAACTCAATTGTTCTGGAAAGCTTATGAAATTGTTGAACCAACCAAATTGACCTCATGTCATTTAATTAAATAATTAAAAAGTATTATTGAAAATGCCACAGAAGGTTTAAAATCTAAACTTGTTTGTTTCTGATACTCTGTTAGTCCAATTAATTCCAAACCAATTTTGCTAGCTTAGTACTGCCTTGTATTAGCTCCCCTAATTTTGGAAGAATTAATTAAGCAGTACTGGTTGTTGACTTTAGGATAAACCCTTCTAGGCTAAGACAAACAAATATGGTTATTGGTTGACCCAAATGGGTTAGGACCAATTTTGTTAGCTCACATATAGCCATGTTTACTTACCCCTAAAAGGATTTAATTTTAGGAACAACAGAACTTATTTAATTGCCAAAACTCTATTATTAAGCTACTGGATTCAAACCAATGTGTAGGGAGTTTGGTAACCCCAAATGATCCAATTCAAATTGGGTTGTCTTCTACACATCAGTAGCTTTCTATAGAAATTTAGTTTGTATTTTTGTGACCAACATAACTCAAGTTGTGCAATTAAACATGTTTAACAAGTTTCTGCAATAATTTGGGCATAAGCAAATAGTGTTCAATTCAATTATTTTGAAATCACTTTGTATGGTTTGATGAATGCAGTGGCTAGTTAGAGCATTTAGGATTGTGATGATGTGATGATGTTTGAGTAGTTTAGTGATTGCTTGTATTTGTTTGTTTATCGATTAGACGAGAACGTTGCTGGATTTATCGAGGAAGGGGAATTTGTTGAACCTGAAGATCAAGATCAAGGCCACTTTGCCGAGCAAGGCAAGCTACTCTCTGAGCTTGCACCTAAACTTATATGCATCTACTTTGATCAAATGATTTACTCTGAAAACCAATGGTTTATAAAACCTTTTCATAAAGTGTATGGAAATTATTTTGCCACCCTATGTAGTAGTTATATGAAACTTTAGGATGGGAAACAATGTTGTTTATTCAAAACTCCTTTGGAAATACTTGTGTGGCTATGGAATGCCGGGATGTCGGTATTAAAATGGAGAAATGGAGGATGTTGATGTTTATGAAAAATGCACAGTGTCCTAGTACTATGACAACCAATCTTAATCTGTGCGACCACATTTACCCCCATATGGGAACGGGGCTTAGTCATATAATTTGCTCTTATTAGTATGGGATACCTCATCAATGGAGATGACTCCGTTATGCATGAGGGGATGGTTTGTGAACTCCCCTGACCTGGGTCCTCGCTCAAACTCTATGGAAAGATAAGGAGGGGGATTGAAGACTTCATCAATGTGGTCGCCGGGAAAAACATATGAGTCCTCACACTTAGGGTTGCCGACGGGGACCGGACTGAGTGTTGGTGGGAAATATCATATGGGTAGGATCCTATACTAGCATGAGCAAAGGAGAGGCTAGGGTCGGTGGCTCAACTTCGCATACACCTTGTATGGCGGGACGTGGCTGACACGATGAGTTACCGGATGGATGTGGGTTAAAAGCGTGCTACCTCTGCAGAGGGTAAAACTATTCGAATAGCCGAGTCCTCGGATATGGACAATTGGGAAGCTGTCCTAAGATCATGTGCAAGTTTTGAAAAGAATTCAGTTTAAAAAAAAAAGTGAAGTGGAGGTGTTGGTAAAAGTGGACCATGACAGACTATGGTCTGAAAAAGGTGGAATTTTGGGAGAAACCGATAAAGTGTTGGTCTTTATTCAAAATGGTTATAAAAACTCTTCTTACCTCTTTTAACAAGGATATAGAGATGTTATAAGGAAATAAAAGTTTGAAAAGTTAAAAATAAAACTAGTGCATACTCATGTTGGGGTAGTTTGCGAGTACATTCAAATGTACTCATATTGGTTTCGTCCCTGGCTATTGTCCTAGCCAGACTACGAGGAGGAGCACTACGCCGCGCAGGAATATGGTGACTTCTATGCGAACTAAGGATCTCCACAAGTCAGCTGCCTGTCGGGTCGTCGTCGTTAGATTGAGGTCTACTACGCCGTAGCTTCCGCTGATATTTTGGTTTGGCCCATGAAGGCACCTATGTAAGAACATGGTCTAAATGACCATTTATGTAAGACTTTTTATTCGGTACTGTAATGGATGTAAACTTTGGTATCCAATTCGGATTATGTGCAACGACAGACTGATCACGGGATCGTTGTGTTAAGCATAATCGGGTATTTCGGACAGCTAGTCCGGGGTCCCCACACCTGGCCAGAGGGCCACCGAGGAAGCCTCCTTCAACACCGTCCAGCCAGCGCTAGACGACGTCGCCGACGACTGGAGCTTGGAGGACTTCACGGCGGACGAACTGGAACGCCAGCGCCAGATCCTCGCCGACCTGGAGCGCCAGCGTGCGGCGGAGCTGCGCCAACAGGAGCGCCAGAAGGCGGTGGCGGAGCGCGCGGCCAACAGAGGCCTCCACCACCGCCGCGGGAGTACTACGTCCTCGACCCCAGCGATAGCGAGGAGGAGGACGACGCCTACAAGCAGGCCGTGCGGCTGAGCAAGTGGCACGGCGGCGACGACCAAGGCTCGAGCGTCGCCCCCGGCGAAGGCTCAGACGACGACGGCGACGGCCGCCCGACGATCTACAACCGCCTGGGCATAAACTAGATCGCCCTGTAGATCGCCAAATTATTATAAGTTTTAAGTTTTTATTTAAATCTACTATGTGATCCGCCCAATATGTAAGAAATTCGCCTATTTCCTATATTTTCGCAGCACTTCGCCTTTTTTGAAATTTTTGGCCGAAATTTGGGTTTGGTTACAGCTGGAAAACGACCCCCACAGGATCCAGAATAGCGCCATTTGCACCCTAAGCGACTCAAAATAGCGTCTTTTTTGAGCCGGGGGCACAATGATTTGAGATGCCTTAAGCAGGGATTTTGTTTCGGGATAGAGCACCAACATAACAGCGATCGCGGAACATTGGATGAGACAAAGTGCAATGAGACGAGCACTCCCGTACGAGCACAATCTCCGTCTGCTGCGGCGTCCTGCTCCTCCGTGCACGGTGTGGCGCCATGCCACGCACGACCGGTTGCCGCAGGTGGCTCCAAATCGACACGAATCCAAGCCTTCCCGTCGCTCATGGATCCGAGGGACGCCGTGAAACGTGCGTGTAAAAATAGCAGCGCGATAATCAATCACCCTCACCGGTTCCCGTCGAGACAAGGCCCAAGGGACCATCGAGCTGACTTGCTTGGACCTCCTCCTCACTCCTCAGCACGTTGCGAATCTTTGCAATTGATGTACTCCTACGTACATCATTAGTTAGGATCTACATTTTGACAAATGATATTCATCTAATTTGGAACGGTGTGAGTACTTTAAAAACAGGAGAAGTTGACCGTCGATAATCGTACGAGTAATGAGCCTAATCCGACTTAAGCTAGCTTGTTGGAGTACGTACTTTGTGGCAATCCGTAAGAATTGGGTCATCGTAAGAGGAAATGTATACACATAGAGAGAATCTTTACGGGTGGATCGAAGCCTTTAGGCACGTGATATGACATAATCATCCGTGTTTGGGAGATGGTAGTGATTGATGTGGGCTTAGTCTCTTGGAAAGTGCAAGTGTTACAATGCAAAGTAAATCCGGTTTAGTAATGATAACGTACACAGAACTCAGAATCAGAAGAACATGAAAGTTGTGCGATTAACGTCAACCTAGAGCACCTTCTTAAGTGTATTATGTCGAACATGTTTGGTTGAGCACTAGCTAGATCAAGTCGAGGGAAATCTCTTAGTGCTCGTTTGGTAGACATCATTTCGGCACCGAAATCATAGAATTCAATAGAGATTCTATACCCAATCTATTTGACTGTCATAAAATCAAAAACGGCGTTGATTATTTTAAATTGATAATTTGCACACTTCGTTGATTACAATCCGGGGTTTTCTTTTGGATTCTTTTTATACTCTTCAAAAGCTATCGGATTTTGTTATTTTCGTGTAGTTCAAAATATGAATTATTTTAAATTAAAAATTTGTGTGCTCGTCGAATATACTATTTATCTACGTCCAGGAATTTTTCAGATTTTGAAACTAATATGATTTTTGTTTTTTTTTAAATGGGTCCATTTGCACTTCCTGTATTGCCACATTATTAAACACCTATATATATCGTAATTTTCCTATGCAAGCACTTCTTTATGAGTGTTTAAACGATTTATTTATGAATTAATTATTGATATCCCCGAGGAATGGATGCATAGTCAAGTACAAATAGTTAAAAATAGTGCCTATGTTCCTTAAAAGAAATTCTATTAAAATAGAAAAAAAATGTGAAGTAGAAAAATGCATTATCTACGAGTGAGCACCAATGCTCGCCTATGTTGCAAATAAAAATTTATTTATCTATTAGGCACATCCTAAGCATTTGCATTGTACGTGCTCTTGTCGAATTGCACTTGTGTCCGTCTAATAGTTTGGAGCAAAATATTATATGATATTTTTTGTATCGACAAGTTTTTTACATAGAGCACTTTGGTGACAATCTGTTAGTGAGGTACTCAACTCCACAAACCTCATCTTCTAGGTACAAACAACAAATATTACTAAGAAGGTAAATGCCAACACATGTGTAAAGAAACTAGTGTAAATACGGATGTATCAGGAGAGGATCTACACGGTAAACAACTTTAAAGTAAGAAAAAAACAATTGAAAAGAACAAGTTGGAATACACGCTAGCCCCACATTGTTTCAGCTTCTTGAACGGCTTCTCGGGGAAGTTTCTCCCCACCCGTTTCTCCTAGAAATCTGAAACATGAATTTGTTCCGGGTTATAATCTAGTTTGGGTCGGAACGAATCCGCGATCTGGGATTTTGGGAGAAAATGGTGAGATACCTGTCTAAACATTGTGTGGTTCAAGCCATATCAAGTGCGAGGTTTATTGTAGCTTTCAAGAAAAAAATTAGAAATGCAATCGTCAACTTGAGACCATTGGCGGACCTAGTGATCTGGCAAAGAAAAAGGCAAAACAAATGCTCTAAGTTCACATAAATATTAGTCTAACCTAACACCAAAACCAATTGTTTGTTTGGTGGCGCATACACCATCGGCCTGACGGACAATTTACAAAGAAATTACTAATTCACCTAAATGTTACTCCCTCTGTGTGCGTTTGACTATGTATGTTTCACACATTTCAATCTAGACCTATGGTAGTATACATATATGCTGAGTTTGCTCGAGCCTAATTTCAAACAAAATACTCCGTTTGCAACTTATATTTTTCCAAATAGGACCCCGTTTAAGCAAAATCATTGTACCGCCACTATGTACAGAATATGTACCGTGAATGTGAATATTAAACAAAAAAATATCATTTTGGTCAACAAAAGTGCAGCAACTTTCAGTAGCCCATGATATCAGTCTAAGATTTTGATGGGACGTCTTGTTATACTGCCCCTACGGACTAGGGGGTCACGGCCTCAACCGCAGCACCTCTCCTACTACCCCTGAACGGACCAAAAAGCGAGACAGAGATATCTATGCACACGTCGAACGAATTTTCTCTTTACCTCCCTTTCTCCTCTCGAAGAAAATTTCTGCCATTTTACGGCACACATTTGTTCGGAGCTCTCGATGGCCGTGCAATCACGAAGCACCAGGCGCAAACGGGTAGATTTTTTCTCTTGTCCCATCGCTCCTGTCCTCTCGTGGCAGCTGTTACAATACAAATTCGTTGACCTGTGTAAAATTGGTGTTTGCACCCTGCTGATCAGAAATATTTGGAGTAAGGGCTCGGCTAATGATTAATGGACCATTGCACTTGGATTTTGGACGGACAGAGTGCTACTCACTTGTACTAAATCTGAAAATCCGAGTCAATTAATTCAGAACGGAGAAATCTGAGTCAATTAATTTAGAATGGAGGGAGTAGTTAGTTAGAGATCTCAACCGACCCATCCACTTCTCCATAGGCTTTGTCTGATAAAGTGGGCACGAACATCATAAAAAAGTGTCAACCAACTGAATTCCTAGCTCAAATACCAGAATGACCCAATAACTCCACACACAGCCAAGTCCACTCTCACATTGGACCAAACCCTAACCTGAACTATCCACTTTACTCCCCTATGCTCCCCGCCCTCTCATTTCTCCTCTCAACCATGGCTGACACAAAACATCGAATTTGGGTCTTAAACTGGTCTCTGTTGGGCCGCACTTGTCATGACGGTTTCTAACCACGCACCGGACGAGGAGGAGCTCGCTCTTTCCCGCTCGTTGTAAGATAAGAGATCCATGTTGCCATTGTCAGAGTGAATACAACCGTTGGTCAGGCAACTCTATCACCGGAGCCGACCAAATGTTCTACATGCCACAAGTTTGTCCCTCCACATCTCCTCTGTCATCATCAGATGTATTTAAAATGTTAGTTTTAATTGTGATGCATACTAATTCAATGTCGGGACCAAAACCACCGAGACATAATTTGTACTTTGTCAGTGAGAATAAGTTGTTGTGAAAATCTTGGTTGGCCACAACATAAATCCCATTGATGGAAGAAAGATCTCGGTTTTCAAAAAAAAGGCATCACTTGCCCAGTGGTAGAGCTAGAATTGTTTTGGAGGATGTGTCGCATTTTAAAACTAAATCAAAGGGTGTGCCCGTGTGCTCGACTCCGCGTTGCCACGATCCACTAGTAGTTCTCAATGTCGTCGCGGGCTCGCCCGGTTGCCTTTTGTGACACATGGCTTTCTGAAATTTCTCTCCCACTTCCAACCGCCGAGTTGAAGACTTGAGAGAAGAGAAAATTAGGGATTCGAGTTGAAGCTGAGGGGAATTAGGAGCGGCCAAGGTGGATGAAGGTCCCTACGGGAGCCGTGTATATTGGGTTGCGGGGAAAACTTTAAAATTTATCTGTAATCTTACCGCCAAGATCTATTCTATGAAGATATGCTGCACCCCATAATGCGATGATCAAGATACTTACAAACACCTTTGCGGAAGATCTTGTGTTTGTCGAAGTAGATGTCAGTGTATCCTGATGAAGAATCTCACGTCCATGCCGGGAGTTGAGATTGTTGCCGTGCATCGACGTTGATGTAGACCTTGATGAAGTTGTTCCGTTGTCCAAGGAACTTACTTGCGCAAATCCCGCTCTAGCGGTATTCACACGTACACCGTGTCAACCCACCCCGTGCGTTCATCGCCTAGCTACTAGCACGTGGTGAAAAGAGTCAGCCTTGCGGCGTAATTTAGGTGGTAGATCTTGATAGGACACGGATGTCGCCTAGAGGGGGGGGTGAATAGGCGATTTAAAATTCTTTACGGTTTAGGCTTGAATAAATGCGGAATAAAACTAGCGTTTAATTTATCAAGCACGAAACCTAAACAAGCTAGGTTTACCTATATGCACCAACAACTTATGCTATGCAAGATAAGCAACTAAGTGATAGCAAGATATATTACTTCAAACTCGATGACTATCACCAAGTAAATTGCATAAGTAAGAAGCTCGGGTATAGAAATACCGAGACACTTGGAGACGATGATTTATCCCGAAGTTCACTTCCCAATGGAAGCTAGTCTCCGTTGGAGCGGTGCGGAGTCACAAAGTGATCCCCGAATAGGCGTCAAATGGCACACCGTAATCTCCTTCGTGCCTCCACCAATGCGGAGTGCCACGATCCACTATGGGACACTTGAGGGTGGTCACCGAACCCGTACAAGGATGAGACACACTCCACAACTTAATTGGAGGCTCTCACCGAATTCCCGCGGCTCCCACAGCCACAAGAATCACAAGGTTGGGGCGCGACTCCACAACTTAATTGGAGGCTCCCAACTATCCCGCGAGCCACCAAAACTCCGAGATCAACAAGGACCGTCTAGGCCACTCCAAGTATCCAAGAGGACAAGCTCTAGGGCACCCCAAGTACCCAAGAGTAACAAGCTTCTCAACTTCGATTTCCGCGTATCACCGTGGAGAACTCAAACCGATGCAACCGATGCAATGGGCAAGAACACAAGAAGTGCTCAAAATCCTTCACTCTCAAATCCCACCAAAGCAACTAATGCTATTGGGGGGAGATAAGAGGAAGAACAAAGAAGAACACCAAATTCTCCAAGATCTAGATCCAAAAAGCTTCCCCTCACTTAGAGGAGAGATTGATTGGTGGAATGGTAGATCTAGATCTCCTCTCTCTTTTCCCTCTAATTGGAAGCAAGAATCATGGAGGAATAGAGAGATAGCAAAGCTTCAAAGGGTCAACAATGGGGGGGCAAAACCGTGCTCAAGAGTTAGGGAACCGTTGGGGAAGAAGACCCCATTTTATAGTCCCAAAAATCCAACCGTTATGCAGTTTTCGTGCCGTCCGGAATGGATCTGTTTTTCACCCGGAATTCCGGACCGTCCGGAAATTTCCGGATTTCTACTTACTTGATTCCGGACGGATCCAGTACCGAAACAGCCAAAACCCAGAATTGGTCCGGAATGAGTTCGGAATTCCGACCCGCTCGGAATCTGTTCAGAATTTTCCGAGTGGTTCGGAATTCCAGAAACATACATACGGAAAATGTGATATCTTTTACATACGAACTCCGTTTTCGATGTTCTTGGACTCGTTGGAATAACCGCAACGAGCACGACAAGATGATGCAGGAAAACATCATAGTACAACAAGGGAGTATAAAACCAAATGTAGAAAGGTGAAACCTCTCTATAGAAGATGAACAGGGAGAAACTCCAAAACCGAAAACGCAACAAGTTTTTCATACGAAATCCGTTTTCGGTGAACTTGAGCTTGTTATGAAAGTCACAACATGCTCCAAAACCTCATAAAGAGATAAGCCAAATAAGAACCAAGAAAGATGAAGAAGGCAAGTATGCAAAGGTTTGAGCTCTCTCCAACTGATACGCTAAAGCTCAATGAGAGCCCCTCTTGATAGTACGGTATCTATCCTATAATCCGGTCTCCCAACTACCACGAGACCGGTAAAATAGAAACCTATCATACCTTTGACTTGCGCATTCCACTTGAGCTAGATGATGATGATCTTGATCTCTTCAAGTGGACCACCTTTCTTGATTGCGCTTCGCTTGGTGAAGATCACATATTTCTCCCCCATACACCACTATGGGAGAGCCTCTTATCGGCATATCTTCACATGACCATTATCTCCAAATGGGTGGCAAGCTTCAAGCATATGATATCTTCGAGATACTTCTTTGAACTTGCACGACTCAAGCTTGATGACGATCACCACTTGACGTCATCCTTCATGGGCTATATGAAATCTTCATTTGATGCAAGCCCATGGAAAGATACCTAACCATACATATAAATGCCACACACATATCATGGGTTAGTTCACAAAGCTATATGGACAATTGCTTACCATACCAAGAGATACATGATCCCACTTGGTACATCTGTAGCTTTGTGTGTTGACAAATCTTGATCAACCTTGTATCTTTTCTTCTCTTTTCAATAGATGATGTCTTGAAGATAACCATGAATGATCATAATCCTTTTCTTCAAGACATACTTGCAATATGCTCAACTCACATATGACCAATCATCGGATAACTCCTCGAATAATAACTTGGTCATCACATACTCTTCTTCTTGATCATATCAAGTATATATCCATACACCTCGATGATCTTGATGCCAAATACTTATTATATCAATATATTCATGGCATCAACCTTGAATCCAACATATGGAGTTCAAGCATGGTCTATGGACAAACACTACAAGTATAACTCAATGCAACCATTAGTCCATAGGGATTGTCATTAATTACCAAAACCACACATGGGGGCGCCATGCCCTTTCAATCTCCCCCATTTTGGTAATTGATGACAATCTCTTTTACAAGGGTTTATATAATGAATTAAGCAACATGCAAATCAACAAGCATGGATGCATGAGCATGAAAGGTAAATGCTTATCAAAACAAAAGCATAAACCAAATTCCCTTAAACCCTATAAAACTTCTCCCCCATTGGCATCCATTTCCAAAATGGGCGAAAAATCTTAGAAGGTCAATATAGTATGAGCTCCCCATAACGTGTGCATTTCTCAAAATATGAGTGAAATCAAATACACATATCCAATGACGAATAGTTGGAGAGAGCACAAACTATATTGAGGATCCAAAGATTGCAAAAGAATGATATGGAAAACTTTTTACAATTTCCAAATAAAAAGTAAGCAATCAAAAAGATCCAACTAACCAAATAAACACAAGATATTATGATTTGAGCAAAAGAGTGTTTTAAAGAAAATAGAGGAGCTCCCCAATATTTGTACACAATTTAGAATTATTGTATTTGAATACAAGGTGTACAAAATGGAATCCTCACTCCTCCGGTATCCTCTAAAACACAAAAACAAATGAATTCACAAGCTCAATAAGATGCAAATGAAAAAACAAAGCTTGTGACATATCCCATGGTGAAGAATATTGGCTTGTCAAGACAAGCATGAGGTCAAGGATATTCACCAAGATGAGAGCACCAAGATGTGATAAAATAGGATATGCACTCATAAATCAAATTCTTTTCGGAGTCACGCCAAAGAATCAAAAACGGAGTAAAAGAGGTGACACCGAAGAATTAGGATATCGAGTAAAGATGTAATTTCTCTCATGTATATAAGTTTCTAAGTGTACAACAATCATGAGATATATATCCACAAAGAAACATGTACACAAAATTAGTTACTAAGGAAAAGAAACACGATATCCAAAGGGAAGTCATAAAATATACACATATGATGTTTGTTTAGGATCATAGCCCATAGCTCAATATTCTCATATTGTATAATAATGAACTTCAAATTCAACCTCAACACAAGCATCACAAATATCACTAAGGGAAAAAGGAGATAGTTGGGATGCATTGAGGAAAGCAACAAGTATCATAAGAGCTACATAGAATTTGCAATAGCTACAACAAAAGCAAATAAATACTTTTCATGCCATGATGAAACCTACACAAGGTTGAATGCTATAAAAGTATGCATGAGGGTGGATACTTGTTACCGAGATGGCATGGGGTTGATGTAGTAGATAAGAATTTATCAACCATCCTAGCTTGGCTCAATAAGCATGTGGTGAAGACACTTTCATTGTAAATGAGACAAGCATCCAATGCATCTCCATGTACCTAAAACACATTCAAGTAAAATTGTTCCCAAACTAATTGGGTCCAAGTAGTTAGTCAAACTACAATACATAGAAGGAACTCCACATAAATATGTGCATATAGATATGAAATTGAATTTCATGCACATCTTAGCCGATTTAGGATTCCGTGGAGTTTCACCTATATATTGGCACAAAGAAAGAAAGCATGCCATAAAATAAACATGTAGTAGATATGCATGCCTATTAACTTTATAACCAAAGGAGATACAATTTGGACAAATACAAGAAATCAAAGAGGTCCAAATTATATCAAAGATCCAAATCAAAAATTGATTTAGAGAAGCCAATTGAAACTAAAACAAACCAACACATAATTGAAAATACCAATTGGACAAAGATATCAAAAGAAAATAAGATACCAATTAATCAATAATAAAAGGACTAGATATCAAATTTCCAAAAGAGATACCAAAAGAGAGAGAGATGTTAATCAACGAATGATATAACCCACTCCCAAAGAGAGATGCCAATTGGGACAAACTCTCAAAAAGAAAGAGCGGGGTTCCAACAAATAAACCACACCCTCTACACTTTTCATGATGGCACAAAGTACCAAGCCGAAAAGGTTTGTCTTCCATGAGACATGTCATCGGGATCAAAGACCAATAGAATATAAATAGTGTTAAAAAAAATACATGATAGCTCTCCCAACAAAAGTGCATTTTTATGATCTTGTATTTGAATACACAATGCACACACATGGAATCATCGCTCTCAAATATCTATTCAAACACTAGTCATATATCAAGAAAAAGCAATAAGATCCAATACTAATGAAAATATAAGTTGTACTCAATATAGGATAGCTCACCCAAGAATAGTGCATTATCTATAAGTAGCCTTTGAATGCAAGGTGCACAATGATGGGATCAATGCCTCTCCTACACCAAATAAAACACTAGGAAAGTTTGAGTAAATCAAAATGATCCACAAGAGGTAAGGAAGACAATGAGTTAAACAAATTAATTTTTGGCAAGAAATAAGGCAATAAAATCAAGAGCCAATATGAAGATGATCTACAATTTCACCACAATTATGACTATCAATTGTCATGGAGTATATGTAGAAATTTCTTAGTGGTGTATTGGATTGATATTCAAGATCATCTTCACAACCAATAAGCACATGGTGAAGGATAAGATTTAAGCACGATGCTTATGTAGATAAATGTTCTTGATAGCTTCAAATATTCACGCGATAATGCAAAGCAACTACAAAGAGTGCTTTGAAGCAATCGGTTTCCCAAGAGATATATGAGAACATATTAGAGGAAAACCTTACCAAGAACATTCATCACAAACAAGATCCAAAGTGTGAGTAAGTAAAAACATTTAAGCAAAAGGGAACTTGTTTGAGAAACATGCCACAAAGGAATAAGATAATTAACAATATCAATTCTAGGTGGCAATACCTCACATGTTCACATTTTTAGGCTTGTAATATGCACATAGCTTATTACTCCCCCATAATGTGATAAAACATTCATTCTCCACAAGAGGCAAATAGAACTCAACTAGAGATAATTAATGGACATTATAGAATTTGAATTTCTCATGAGAATGACATACCATATAGAGACTAGATAAAATTGATATATCAACACTAAGTGGTAGTACTCATGTATACCATGTGGGTGCGGCTGCCTTATGGGCCGACTTGGCAGCCCCCTTTTATTGGGCTCCAAATAAAATCCTTTATTTATAATTTTCCAATATAATTAATTAAATAAATAATTAATTGTTTTGTCTAATTAATTCCTAAATGAATATTTCCTTTTACAGAAGTCCCCGGAATTAATTACTTATCATACCTAGTATCCTCCGACAAAACCATCGGAACAATATTTCCTTCTTTATAAGCATTCAGATTAAATCCGCTGATGATAGAAACCATTCCTATCATCCCGGGACATTAGATGTCCGCATTCTCTCAAACTTATAATTCACCGGAACAAATCCCAGTGACATCGGAGCTACTCCGACACAATCTTATTCCCACTAAAACTACATCTTTACCCTCAATCAAAGATTGACCTACAACTTAAGTGTGTGACCCGAAAGGTTCAGCAAAAACAAAGTACCGTTTCGGAGCTTACCAAACAATAACCAGCAGTGGGTTAGGCATTCGTACTGGCACCCTTGTGTTGTGAATGAACAACAGAACCTGTGCGTTACTCATTACGCTTAATCCCCTTACGTACACGATACCAATGATATCTCGAGATTGAGACAATGTGCTCTAGTGTGATCAAACCCTTCGATCATAACACATATTATTCTCGTACCAATATCATTCTCTTTTCTCATTCCATATAGATGTTGTCCCGTGATAAATCACGCTTGTGTCTGGCCAGCCGATTGGGTGACAACAATAATACTAGAGATTGCCTAGAGGATGTATCTCTCCATCGTCTGGAGGAGTAAGTGCCATTCTTGAACGATCTATGTTCCAATACATTATCCTAGTTCAAGCCCAAAAGCCACCTATCATAGTCCCATGTTACTGCAAGACGTTTGGTGGAAATCAAAACTCGAGTGTCGAATAAGCGGTCACAAGATATTCTCATAGCATAGGGATCTAGCTAATGATAACTAAATAGATGATCAATCGCTATTTCATCGTTGACGATTTGTCTCATAGCAAGATCATACGGTGGGTCGGTTCAGTGCGATTATCATTCCGATAATCCACTCCTATAGTTGTTTGACTTATACAAAGTCCATGATCAGGAAAACACGATCATCGAACAACAAGATAGGCTAGTCTCAGAGACAAGACCAGAAACTCTTTTTCCGTTCATATCTCTACACGTGTATCGGAGGTTTTCCTCTTGCATACGTTGTATTTGCTATACAAGTACCCAATACCGTTGTAGCATAAAGATACAAACAATAATAATAAACATGGAGATAAATAATAAACTTAATTATTATTATTATCTCTAGGGCATATCTCCAACAGTGTATTCCTTATGGGTTGTAGTCATGAATGGACAGGAGACATTTGACCTCTCTCTGGACTTGTTTTCTTTTAAGTAAAATTTCAGTTTAAAATTGTTGTATCGTGATGGGTCTAACAACCACAAAATCGATTCCCATCATGTCACCAATAATCTAGGTAAAGCGTCGAGGCACATCCGACACACCTGACATACACTCTAGCTTCGCACATGCGTTTACCATGAACATCCACATACAGTTCACACCACGTGGCACCGAGGCCTCGATTTGCCATAGATGGGCATGCATCCAAAACTATGTGATCGAGTTTACTGTGTGCTATAACCAAGTGTAAACATGTGAGTTTTGCTTGCTTTAACTTTGTTGTTTGCTTCACTTTTATTTTATGTTGAGTGATTCATATTTGATTGATAGGGTCGACCACTATTCTGTATAATCAGAGAAGGTAATTCACGTTGGCCCATTGTTGTGGCATATTGAAGGGGACACCCGCCCTCAAAATGACAATAGAAATGACGAATCTAGTGATGACAAGCACATTCAGCATGACAAACAAAAGGGGCGATTGACTCATTCATAGATGAATGACCAAATTTGTGATGGATTTATTTTATGACGAATTATGTTCAAATTCTGTTGAATGAATTCATTTACATGCATGTGTTTGCATATGTTTAAAGACTTCAAATATGAAGGTGTGTGATTAGCGGAGCGAACGGATGGGGATGATGACGGCGGCTGTCTAGTCCGGTTGGAGATGCTTTAGACAATTGTGAACGTTGTCAACCAATAGGTGAACCAAAAAGGGAGAAGATGCATGTTTCTTTTTGTTTTTTCGAGAGTATGTCAATGTGTACCATAGAAGGCAGAATTTCAAATATTACAAGAAAATGCGTGTTTTAGTTTTGCTTGTGGTGGCAAGTGGAAGTGGCAACGGGCCTGCATTTGCAATTTCACTCAATACAGAGGTGCTGAATGCATAGAAATGGTGCGAGCTGCTGGCATTGAAGTGAAGGAGACAAAAAAAGTCTATCGACCTTTGTGATCTCGCCCCTGCAAGGCTGCAATACCACCCTCCCCGTGGAGCCAACCACGCAGAAACGCCATCACCTCGGCACCAGCACCGAGGCAGAACCCGGCCCAATGTTCCCACACCACACCCATGGCCACGGACACCATCACAGTGACCACTGCGACGTAGCATTTCTTTAACCATCCTGCCACTGAGAGCACATTATCACACCGCTGCTGCTCAAGGCTCACAACGCCACCTCTCTCTGCTCCAGCTTGAGCTAAAGCAATTGTACTCGCAGTCGCACCACGCCGTCCTGCTGTGCCAGAGGAGCTCGCTCACTCCACCCGCATCGAGCCCTGGCTGGTTTTTTTCTTCTGCTTGCCGTGCGGGTGTGGTCACCGCCGCCGCCGCCGCCGCTCTCCGTGCCCGTGATCTCTTTTCCACGGTGAGAAGCCATTATCATCCCTTTCTTGCTCTACCGCCTCCCAGTTCCTGCCTTCTCCCTCCATTCATTTTGTTCTTCCGGCTCGTTCTGGATCTCGTGGTTCTTCCAGCAATGTGGCTATGGGGGGAAGGTTTGCCTTTGGCCTTCAGTTCAACTTGCATACATCTTGTGCATTTTCTTCTTAGAGGGCAGGACAAGGACGATGTACTTGTACTTGCTGGTATTTATGCGATGTGAATGAAGCAAACCTGGTGTTATTTGGATGGGGAATGGGTCCGTTAGGACCAAGATTTGGCCCATTTTTGTACTCCTAATGGCTGCATTTTGTTTTCGGATAAGTGTTTTGGATGGTTTTGGAGCTATTTCTTGATTGGTGATTGGTACTTGCGCAAGCAGAGTTGGGTGGCGAACTCGGCCAAGATTTGACTCTCTTTTGGATTTTTGTCACTCTTTTTGCGGGGTCGCGTTTGTTAGAAAAGCGGAGAGAGTGTGGATTCTTCCTACTGTTTCTTTACTTTTACATTCTATCAGTGGAAAGGAGAAGTGACCGCTCAATTAATTCTTCGTGTCATTGTTCCGGCATTATGTTCTCATAGTCTTAGACTACCATATTAATCTCTTCTCTCTCGTGCTCAGTAATTATATATCTATCTCAGATTGGGTCCGGATCTAATTTTCCCATGTTCTTGTTCTGGTGCATATAGAATAGATGGTCCAAGGTTAATGTTAAAATTATCTTCAGTCGACGGACCCTTTTTACTTTAAAGTTTTGATGGTTGTTATTTCTGATTTATTTCAGGTTCCTGCTACTTGGTTATAATGGAAGCGGCCATGTTCAAGGAAACAGCCAACATTGAGTCATAATCATATATTGTTGCTGTGTAAGTCAGAACCAAAATGACGGACATGAGACGCCACTCTGTCTCTGTGGATGTTCCACTGTCAAGAACCTTGTTGCAGCTGAAGCGAGTGAGGTCGCTGCGGGATCCGGCGACAAACTCTATGAGCAAGTATGCATCTCCTTCTGACAATATGATCTGGGAGACTGCTTCTAGCAATGGAGCCACAATGGAGCTAAGTAGGTCAGCACACCATCATTTAATTGAAGAAGATGTGGACTTGGAAGCTGAAGCTACTATGGGGTCAGAACGAAGTTTTCGGGCACCCAATGCAAGAACTGCATCTTACAGGAAATCTTCCGTTGTCAAGATCAGAGGCTTGAACCCGTCGAGAAACAAGCAAGTTCATCGTGTCCGCGCAGATGGTCACCGCAGATCGGTGGATTCTAACCACTCTAATCACAGCTCTCTTCGACAGTTGGCAAACAATGTAGTAACCAAAGTGTCGGAGGAGAAGGAAGAGGATGAGGTGAATTCTTATGAAAGGGCTGATCTTGCATTGCCAGAGAAGACTGACGAAGAAGTGAATATGCACTCCAAATTCAGGACCAGGTCTTCTGCTGCAATGAGCCGTGTTGGCAGCCCTTGTATGTCTGCCAGTGAAGCGCGCTCAGTTGGGTCAAGAAGAAGTACATTAGGGCATGGAACTGAGGACACACGACTGAGGTCAAATGACATTGTTGGATCAAATTTCAGTGGGTGCGGTATAAGCTACTGTTGGTCAGGAGCATCAAAATACCGCGATCTTTATTCTGATAGTGATGGTCCAGAGCAGCCTCTCTTATCCCCAGAGGGGACTGAAGTAGCATCCCAAGACAATGTACCATACACTGAGACACCGAGGTGTTTAAGCCAAAAATTCCGCCCTCGATCCTTCAGTGAACTGATTGGCCTCAATGTGGTTGCTCAGTCCCTCTTATATTCCTCTTGCAAAGGAAAGGTTGCTCCAATGTACTTGTTTCATGGCCCCCGTGGTACAGGCAAGACGTCGACCGCACGGATTTTTGCTGCTGCTCTAAATTGCCTCTCTCTCGAAGAGCAAAGGCCATGTGGGTTCTGTAAAGAGTGTGTCATTCTCTTCTCTGGGAGGAGTAGAGACGTAAAAGAACTTGATGCGGCCAAAATGGATCGTCTAGGTCGAGTAAAGCCACTTCTCAAGAGCGCATCTCTTGTCCCATACTCGTCAAGCTTCAAGGTTTTCATAGTTGATGAATGCCATCTGCTGCAAGAAGATGCCTGGTCAGCAATAGTGAAGAGTCTTGATGAGCCATACCGGCATACTGTGTACATTATGATTACTTCTGATTTAGATAGCCTGCCCCGTACTTCTGTCACACACTGCCAGAAGTTCCATTTTCCAAAGATAAAAGCTGCAGATATTGTCAACAGGTTGGAGAAAATCTGCATAGAGGAAGGATTGGAATTTGACCATGATGGGTTGTACTTCATTGCAGCAAAATCTAATGGTTCCCTTAGAGATGCTGAGATAATGCTGGATCAACTTAGTCTGCTTGGGAAGAGGGTCACAATTTCCCTTGTGCATGAACTTGTGAGTAGTGCTACCTATGATGTACTAGTAAATAATAGGCAGTCACACAGTATAACCATGTTTCCACCTTTGTTATTTGCAGGTAGGGTTAGTGTCTGATGATGAGTTGATTGAGTTGCTTGATCTAGCATTGTCATCGGACACAACCAATACAGTTAGACGAGCTCGGGAACTTATGGCATCGTCAATTGATCCTCTGCAGCTGGTATCTCAGTTGGCAAACCTTATTATGGACATTCTCTCGGGCCGATGTCAATCTGCGGTCACCGAAGTCAGCAAAAGTTTCTTGGGAAGATATGCGTGTATGTATGCTTTCCTTGAATGCTGTTCTCAATTTTCATATATTCATTGTTACGCACTAGAACTTAATTGCATTTCTAATATTATTGTTATGCACTAGAACTTTTCTATTTCCATATACCCTTTTGGTCCACCATGTTCTTTTACTCTTACTATATTCTGATGATCTTGCAGTAGCAGAAGTTGGTATAAGGAAACTAAGGCATGCACTGAAAGTCCTGTCAGAAACTGAAAAACAATTGAGGACATCAAGAAATAAGGCTACTTGGGTTACTGTTGCGCTTTTGCAGTTTGGTACCAACGAATCTGATATAGTAGCAGAAACAAATGACATGCATGCACATTCAGCAACAGGATATACAGGTAAGTACAGTGAAATAAATTATGAAAACTGGTCCCAACCGAATGATATAACATTTATGATATCCTGTGCAGATGACTGGGTTTCCAAGGTAAATTCAAGCTCCAATTTCTGTGATGCGTGCAACAGCAGCAAGTCCAACTGTTCTGAGAGACACTGCAGACGGCTTAAGCTTGAAAACATCTGGAGAAGAGCCATTGGGAAGTGTCAATCAAGGTCAGCTAGAAGTTTTCTCAAGAAAGAAGGAATCTTATCATCAGTCCACGTCACCGAAGGTAATTCATGTTTACGTTGTTTTATTCATTTTAGCCTCTCATAGGTTTGTGCTAATTATGACACACTAAATGTGAAATTTTCAGAGGTGGCGATAGCAGAAGTTGGATTTAGTCACCCGGATCACCTATCAAGGGCAGAGAAAATGCAAAGCCTGATAGAAGGAGTATTACAGCATGTTCTTGGGTTCAACGTGGAGATCAGATTCAAACTTGTACCATGCGTAGTGAGGAAAGATGGAAGGTTGAAGAGACATTCATTCAGCCTGCTTGGCTGCTCAGGACGAAAGCAAGAGCTGTCAGATTCAACTGTGACTGATGAAGATGAAGCTGTGAGGCATGGAGCAAGAGAAACACCACTCAAAGGCTACTCCTCTAGTCAGCAGCGATCTCCATTCATTGTGCAACGCGTTGATTCTAAACCAAAAGTTCATGGCAGTGAGGATGATGCCCGGAGCACCTCGACATCAAACAGATCAATGACAGATGACCTGACAAGGACATGTAGGTCCGAGACTAACTACTCCAAGGGTGCCAGTGAGCAGGGTCGTTTCGATAGCATCCAGGAGCCTGACCTTCAGCGAAATTGCTTCTCACGAACGCTGAAGCTCCAAAAGAGGTTCTTCTCATCAGATGCAGCTCACACAATATGTTTCAGAATCCAGCCACACAACAAAATGGGTTTCCTACCTAAGAAAGAATTCGATACGTATTTCTGCGCATACGAGCCCTATGAACAGTGCCCAAGATCAAATTCACGAGCTACTTATGGTTCAAGAGATGAGGACTTGTAAGTGATCTGAATGCCCTTGGTTTTATTTACGGTGTTTTGACCTAGTCTTCCTGAATACATATTCAGCAGGGAACATTTTAGTCATAGAACTGCAACTCAGTTATGCCCACAAAGAATAAAACTGCATACTCAATTACAGTACTGTCTATGAATCCTGTAATGCTCATTATTTCTCCTGCAGGTCCATCAAGGCTTCGGGGTTTGGTTCAAATCTGCTCTGCTGGAGGGGGCCTAGACAGTCAATCTAACAGGTACATTATCCTGTCTTTATGCATCACTGCACCAGGAGGCCATGCGAAGAGAGCTCTTGATGTTCAGTTTCTAGTGGCCATTGGAAATATGGTTGCTTGGCACAATTTGCCGGTACTTGCTTTGTTGCATATAGCCACTGCAACCACCATCACAAATATTGCTGTTTGAAAAGATGAAGTTTGATAGCACAAGGGTGCGAAATGGCTCGGCAAAAGATTAAGTAGAATCTAAATAAGTACTAACAATTGTCCATCTACATGTTTGAGTGTTTACCCTGCTCATGTTTTTTTTGTTTTCTGGGACAAAAAAAGCGAATTTGGGTGCTCTAAAAAAGCAAAATATTAAGCACCAACCTCACGTCCCTACGTAAGGCACAGGCAGATGAAAGCAGTCCTTTTTAGACGAATGATAGCACGGCCAGTTCTGAAACCATATATATGCCTTATTAGTTCACCTTTATGATCGTCGCGCCTTTTGAATGCAGAAATGGATGATCAAACATGAGGGACCACACTCACAAAAGTTTTGCAAAGTCAAAATTTTGCGCGAAGCTGGAGCTATGACACCCTTTGGCAGCTATCTTTAGGGAAGTTCAACAGCCGAGGAAATTTGTTATCTGTAGGCTAGATTTAGTCAGATGTTTTAGCTATGCAGATTAGACAAGAGACCTGAAGAATATCCATGGGAAGAAACGCGGGAGGCTAGATTTAGTCAGATGTTTTAGCTATTCAATTCTTCCATGAAAAAAAATCTAATAATGCTAGTGATCGTTTGTACAGTATGCCGATGATGATTCCAAGTGAATAGTCCTGCTGTTTCTAAGTTTGTAAACATTTTCTAGCAGAATCGGAAAATCTATACATGAATTTCTCTGTACTCCCTCCGTTTCTTGATGTAAGGTGTATATTTTTTTAGAAAAAAACGAAAATATATGGTATCATGCGATTTATGGACAATTTACGCATTCAAAAATGAATCCTAATTTATAGAGTATATTGTTTTCAATATGTGTATATTAGGAACTCATATCTCCCGATTTTTTATGGAAGAAGATGAGTCCAGCGCTTGCCAAATACCCATATCTTAATTTTCGTCCACTCAGAAACAAAGGGAGTATTATTTTTATTATTTTTCCAAAAAATTCTGTGTCACGCAAGCCACAAATCAAACCTATCGTTAAGAACATCATGACGAATGAACAATTGCTATTTGAACAAGCAGCAGTTCCGATTTAGGTTCAGTTTTAAAACCAGACGCTATGGCATCATATGTCCCCTACTCAAAGTAACTAAGCGTCCAAACTATAGAATGAGCTAAATGTTCCCTAATTTTTACAACCTAAAGATAGTTCTACCTGTATAGTATGACTAGGGGAATAAGCGCGGTCTTCGCCGCGCCCGTGGAATTTAAAGAATTTTAATTTTTTTGGAAGGATTAAATTTGAAATTTGGTTTGGAAAGCTCGGGTTTTTTTTCTTCTTTTTTTTTTCAAA
This sequence comes from Poa pratensis, assembly GCA_947311845.1. Lineage (NCBI taxonomy): Eukaryota > Viridiplantae > Streptophyta > Magnoliopsida > Poales > Poaceae > Poa > Poa pratensis. Next base: position 118,623,358 of record CAMZMU010000052.1, read on the forward strand.
TATTACCAAATTAGAATTTCTGAAATGTGTTTGTTTTCTCTTGCAAAGGTAGTTGGTTTTACATTTTTAAGAACGTTTTTGTGTGTGGTTATGTTGACACGTTTATTGTATTTGAATTTTTTCTGTTTATTAAATGCATGGATTGGGAAACCGTCTGAAATTTTGAATTATTCAAACGTGGAATTTGAGCATATGTTGTAGGTAGGTTTTTTTTTGTGTCCATGCTGGTATATTTGCCATTTCTTTTTTGTGCATGTATTTAAAATTGTTAGGTTACATTATTGTGATTTTTTTCCCAAAACTGTATGAGTATTGTGGGCAATTTTTTTTTAAAAAAAGAAGAAAAAAAAAGAAAAAACTGACAGAGTGGCCCCACTGTGATAAGCGCGGCTCTGACATGCCCGTGGGCCAAATTTTTTGAAGTATTCAATCGTAAAGTTATTGGAAATTAAAAAACTTGTCGCATTTCGAAAACTGGTCAAATTCGGAAGTCATCTACTTTTTGAATAGACTAACGTATTTGAATTCATTTTGACGTTAACGAAATACGCAAATTTGGGAGGCACATGCAAATTTGAAATTTAAATTTTGGTTGTGCATAGATATGTTTATGTGACTGCATTGACATATTTGTAATTTTTTTCTCTGGACATGCTAAAAATTATTGGTTTGCATTATGTAGAATTATTTCAAAATCATATGGATTGTTTGGATCAAATTTTGGAAAATAAATTAGTATGAACCTGTTGACATATTTGTCTTTTTTTTGTGGCCATATTTAAAATTATTGATTTGCATGATTTAGAACTAATTTCGAAATCGTATTGATAGTTTGGACCATCCTTTTTTTGAAAGAGATATGGGCATATTTGAAACTGTTGGCTTGTATTATTTAGTTTTTTTTTAAATCATATAGATTTTCAAACATGGATTGTTTGGATCATTTTTCAAAAATAAATTAGTATGTACCTGTTGACATATTTGTGTTTTTTTCTGTGGTTGTATTTAAAATTATTGGTTTGCATAATTTAGAACTAATTTCGAAATCGTATGGATAGTTTGGTCCTATTTTTAGAAGAAATGTGGGCATATTTAAAATTATTGGTTTGCATTATTTTAAAATTTTAAAAAATCTTACGGATTGGTTGGATTTTTTTTTAAAAAGCCCAAATTATTCGCCGCACCCGTGGGCTAAATTTTTGAATTATTCAATCGTAAAGTTGTTGTAAATTTAAAACTGTCCGCATTTCGAAAACAGGTCAAACTCGGAAGTCTCCCAGTTTTTTGAATAAGCTGACGCATTTGAAATCCTTTTGATTTATACGGAAAATACAAATTTGGACGGCACATGGAAATATGAAATTTGAATTTTTGTCGTTTACATTTATTTTTATGTGACCAATTTGACATATTTGTTTTTTTGACATATTTAAATTGTTGGTTTGCATTATTTGGATTTTTTTAGAAGTATACAAATAATTTGGGGGTTTTTTTAAAAAAATTTTAAAAAAAACTGACAGTATGGGCCTACTGTGCCGTCATGCTGACGTCACAACGCCGGATCTGGCCGGAGGCGCCCGCGGCGACGCCGAGCACGCCGGCGGGATTTGGCACGCGCGCGTGGTCGTGCCCGAAGCGGCCCGACGCGGGGGACACAAAGGTGGCCACGCCGCCGCCGTTTGGTCGCCGGAACGGCGCCGGCGGGCGTCGGACGCGGCGGCGGATGTGGACGGCGCCAGCGACGATTCCGCGGCGCAGAGGCCGCCCCAGGACGCGACGATTAGGGAGGAGGCGGAGGAGTCGACGACGCACGTTGCCGGGGAGGCGCCACGGACGGGGACCGCCGCGGCGACGTCGGCGGCGACCCGCGAGGACGCGCGAGGAGAGAGGGAGGGGGGTTTTCAGTCGATTTTGCACGGAAGTCCCTGCAGTTTTTCTATTTTGCGTTTAGGTCCTTCCACGAGTTTTTTTTTTGCAAAAACGTGGGTTACCGGTTCGGAACAGAGTGACCGGCTGAGTACCAGGGACACGTGGCAGCATGGGATTGGAAGAAAATCGCTTTGCTACAGTAACGCGCGCGGGGGAGCGACGTGGGTCAATCTGGGCCGTCCGTCGCGTAGATTGGACGGCCAGAGGAAGTCCGCGACGTGGCTGCACGACGGGGCTGCGATTCTTCGGCCCTTTATATATAGTAGAATAGCGATAATTAGCCATGGGAAAAGCCATTCCAGGCAAATGCCGGAGGAGCTACACGAGATCAACGGCAACCTTGAACGGGGCCATGGCTTCTTTGCCCTCGGCGAGCTTGACACCAAGCTGGCCCTTGTTACCTCCTCCAAAGGCGTACAGCTTAACGGAGCTGGTCAGGGCAACTGTATGAGACGGCACTTCGTTATCGTCAGCCCAATCCCAGGCATTTGTTGGGCTAATCTGCACAAACCTCTCGTCTGACCCGGCGAGCGAGGTGAGTAATTTGGGAGCCAGGACATCTTCACTTCCGTCGTCTTCTTCACCGTCCTGAAACCGAGAGCGATCAATTGAGAAGATCCGTGGACAAGTTTGCTCAAGGTAAATTCTGAACATCTTAGGAGATTAATTCATCAAACCTGCAAGCCTAATCCCTTCAGCCCAAAGTAGTAGACATCACCATTATCGGTGATCACAAAGGTGGTATACTTGCCAGCTGAAACGTGCACGGCCTTCAACGTTTCCACTGCCGTCGGCAAGGTCACGCATTCTTCATCTCCACGTCCCAGACAGCCATGGAAGCCCCATCCCCAGGTGAACACGCGCCCGTCGCTGCTCAAGACCACAGCGTGCCAAGCACCAGCTGAAATCGACATTGGCCTTATGTTATCTGTCTGAAAATGTTCGATCATCACAGGAATTCCCTCGTCGTTCGTGTTCCCATGCCCAAGCTTGCCTCCTAAACCACACCCCACAGAGTACACTGACCTGCATATATATATGGACAAACAAGATCATTTTTTTCTACTCGGAACACAACAAGTTATACAGTTGAACGGAAAATGCCATGATCCTGATTTCTTTGGAAGAATTATGTGAATGGAGACGCTTAGTGAAGATGATAAATCAAAGGGAACAGCCATGAATTATGTGCATAGGAAGCAAATGCTTACATCCCGGTCGGCCGATATGCTAACATAAGGAGGTAACAATTTCCGGCAGAAATCTGCGCAACAAGAACATCCTCAAGGGATCCAGTGATAAGACGAGGCTCGGCATCGGTGAGATCTGTATTATGACCAAGCCTCTCGGCATGGCCCCAAGAGAAAGTATAAACTCGGCCCTCTCTAGATAGAACCGCGGAGAAGTAGCCTCCTAGAGATGCTTGCACTACAAAGATGTCCTTAAGTGATTCCACTAACTTTGGACTGGGAGAGCTAACGTAGTTAGTAGCAGCTGTTACTTTGTAATCAACCCCAAAGGTATCGACTCCACATGTATAGACACTTCCTGTGTCACTCACAAACATTGTTCTCCTCGACCCAACTGCGGCGTGCGTGATTCTGATGCCTTGCAGAGACCTACAATGCAGAGAAAAATCTGTGATATTGGTACGCAGTTCTAAATTCATTCAAATCAACATACTACCTGATAAGGCACGGCTTGAACTTGTTCTCTCTGTCCCCAAGACCAAGCTGACCCCAACAATTCATGCCAAATGAGTATACTTCCCCCTTTGTCGTGACGACAATGCTGTGGGCTGGTCCAGCGATAACCTGAGCTTTCCCCCGGCGGTAATTCTTCTCGCCAACTAAAAAGAACCCAAGAACAAGCTTCCAAGAGCCACCACACCGTTGCTTCAACCAATCCTTCTCTTCTGGTTTCATTGGCTTAAACATGGCCCTTTCCTGGCACATATCGAACGCTGCAAGTTCCGGAAGTGATAATTCGAAGTCAGGTGGGAGCTTTGCCGGATTCCTGAAGAATTTACATGTAGCCTGAAACAGAAAGATCGCCGGATCATTTTGTCATGCTCATATATTGTTCATAATCAACATTTTAAAACTCAAGTGGGGGCTGCAAGCATAAGAACGTAATTGTACAACTTGCCTCCAAAGCAGCAAGATCTTTAGGATCCAGCTCACATGATGAGAGCAAGTGCAAGAGAATGGATGGGTTCGCAGTCAGGGGGAACTGCCCTATGGCTTCATCTCCAGGGAAATGGCGTTTTACGCGCTCCGCTTCCGCAGCAGTTGGGGGAGGATGTGAGGTGGCATCATTCTCTATGTTGTGGCATTGTACAACCACTGCGGTTTCCCTTGTTGTGGCATCCATTACGCACTCCATAATCTGCAGGTAGGAAAATTAGTTTTTTAGTAGTAAGTCATACATACTGAATTGCCATATGGTTATCAATGATGAAACTCGGGGTCCACATAAACAAAGAAATTGCATCTTTGAGAGAACAATTAGTCAACCAAGCATTATATTTAGTAATTCAAAACATCAAGATTTATTCGTAGAAAAGGTAATTAGTCAAAGCATGCATGTATTATATTTTTTAAAGGATACAAAACAACAACCAATTATATGGTTATGTAACTCATGTGCGTTTCCTTGTTGAAGATATGATACGTGATAATTCTAGGATTTCGTGAATAAAATCGAAAGATACTTCCTTTTGAGGACTCAACGAACAGACAAACCACCCCCATCATCATCTACTAACTACCCAGCCTCCCAACCATGCCCAATCCCACGAATTCCGCACCAAGAATACCCCCAAAAGAGACAGAGAAGAAGAACCTGAGTAAATTAGAGTGCCAGGGATGTTGCGATCACATGTAATTTTGGAAGGCAGACAGGAGTTGATCCGGGAACTGCCGCTCGTTATGTCCGATCCTGCCAATGTCGTGGCTCGTGGGCGTGAAAGTTTCTGGGTGTGGAGAGAGAGAGAAACCACCCTCCCCGTATATATACATGCCACATCAGCAGCGGGCCTCCTCGTTGGATTCTCTTGATCCTCTCTCCTTTTTTTTTTTTTGAGAGAGAGAGATAGATCATTCAAACCTCCTTGTTTTGGGATGCAGAGAAGAGATAAATTAGTTAACCATCCATTGCACGGCGGCAGCGTCTTCAATCGATCGATCATGGCCACGGGGTTGCATATTTTGTGTTCATCTAACGCCTACCCCTGTACGCCAACATTGCTTGCATTTGTGTAGTTGCATGTATAATTCTCAAAAAAAAAAAAAAAACTACCTCTGTACGTCTACATTGCTTGCATTTGTGTAGCTCTGGTCCGGGACAACACATGTTACCAGCCATTCATGTCATATGCGTACTGACGCCGTCTGACGACCATCTTTCACAGTATCCTATCTAAGGAGACGAACAAACACATGGGCACACAAAGGTATACAGAAACAGCACTAGTCTCCAAGAGCTCAAAAAAAGAAGTCATTATAAGCGGGCACCAAATGGTGTTATTTCAACTCTTCCAAGTCTCACCTCCCAAGAACCAAACCAATAAGACGATGTCTCAACATAGCGATCGATCCTATCAAACTCCGTCTGGTATATGGTAACATATCGGCTTAACAAAGAGAACATGAAAATTTTGGTATGGTGGTAAAGACAGGACGGGTGGTGTAAAGATATACAATAGAAACAGATTTCTCCAGGTCTAGCCCTCCCTCTTGGGAAGGAAGGAAGCTCAAGGCGCGGAGGCAAAGGACGGCAGCAGCCAGCCACGCTCCATCGCGAGATCCACATAGGCACCAAACTTCTCCTGCGCGTTCGGGATGTCGAGGACCAGGTCGTCGAGGCCTTCCTTGACGCGGGCGAAGCCTTTCGTCATCTGGTTGATGGTGATCAGGCCCTCGCCGAAGCACTCCTGCAGCAAAGCCAGGATGCTAGCCTCGTTCTGCTTATCCATCGCCATCACCAGCGCTTTCTTCACCACCTCGTGGTTGAAGAAGGGCATCCCAAGGTCGCGGATGCACTGGCAGGCCTCTCCCAGGTCGCCACCGGTGTTGTATTCCTCAAGGAGCTTTGAGATCTTGTCCTTCGCGTCTTCCACCGCCCAGCCAGTGCCGCCACCCCAGCAGCGCAGTATCCTCTCACCGGAATGGCGGGCGGCAAGAAGAGAGCTGGCCATCTGGACGGTCTGACTACCGCTGCTGTTAGGGCGTAGCTTGCTGCTGATGTCATCCAAATTCAGTGGAACCAGGACTTCATCGATCACTGCCCTAGCCAGGAAAAGTGCGAGTTCACTTGGAGCATCCACAATGTCGAGGGCTGTGTCTTCTGCTGACTGCAGGAGCATTACGAAACCCTTCATGATATCATCTGTGGAGAAAAGTTCCAAGCTGAGTGAAGAAAGGAGTATGGAAGCCATCTCCTTCTCCCTGTTCTTTCTGTCCATAGCGACTGTAATAAGCTTCTTGAGAAAAATGGCATTGTATTCAGGGGCAGAAAGCTCTTGAAGGCTTCTTAGGAGTTCCGGGACGTCATCTGAGAGAAAATACTCCTGAATTATGTGACCAGATTTTTCTTTAAAATGCTTCACCTTTTCACCACTTGCATTCAACATGTCTTCATCAGATGCAGCAGATTTACTGAATGAAGCATCAAGCCATCCTTCAGATATAGCTGCTGAAAGCAGCTTGTCAAAAAGTGTTTTAGCGGAAGGAACATCAAGGCTCAGGTCATCAACACTCTCAGCTACCCGGGAAAAACCCTTTGACACTTGGTTAGAACTGATCAAACAACCCGCGGTCGATTCCTTCAGCAACTTCAGTATTAATGGTTGTGATGACAGATTCTCCATTCCAAGGATGAGAGCACGTTTCACAACCTCATGATGGAAGAATGGAAGGCCCAGCTCCCTTATGCATCTAAAGGCTTCATCCACATCTCCACTGCCAATATACTCCCTCAGAATATTTTGGATCCTCCTTTTGGCCTCTTCAACAGTGAAGTATGTGCTCCCGCCCCACTTACGTTCAACTGATTCTGCATGGTGAGGAGCTGACAAGTAACTCTTCTCAGCAACTTGCAAAACTTCAACACCCTTTGATGATTCTGGAAGCAATGCCCTGGCTCGAGTAAGAAAAATAGGAGGCAGTATTTCATCTACAACAGCACGTGCAATGAAAACAGCCAAGACATCAATAGCATCTGGTATATCCACAGATAAATCTTCTGTTGTCTCTAGAAGCATCATAAACCCTTCACTCATCTTGGAAGAGCCCAATAAATCAGCATACAAGGCAGACAGCAGAATTGATGCCATTTCTTTTTCTTTATCATGGCGGTCCATTGCCATGGATATAAGCTTCTTCACAAAGTAATTGTGAAACTGATTGGATCCAAGACTCCTTAGCTCGGAAGCTGTCAGTTCCACGTCTCCTGTACTAAAATACTCCTCAATTACTGGAACTACAAGCTTCCTATAGGCATCTAATGTAGCAGGAACCTGCATTTCGCAGTGAAGCATTGCTAGATTAAAATTTCATATTATTAGAGAACAAATGTTTGTAATACCACAGAGAGTACACAGGTCAAACCTTATTATTCCCATTAACTAATTTGTTCAACTCTTGGGATGGTGAAAAATCTGCATCTCCATGGTTGTTTTCTTCACTTTTCCCACCAACACCTTCTGAAAAGCAGCATCCACAGAGTTACAGCAATCCACGTAAGAACTATTAACAATAAGATAGTATTTTGCAAAGAAAACGCAATGCTAAATCCACACAGGAATAACGCTAGAAGGACACATTGTCTTCTCATTTCGATTAATTACATCTAATACCAATAAGGCCAGCATGTCCAAGGGTCAAGGATACTGGCACTGGGTATTACCAACTCCATTAAAAAAATGTTTTAGAAAATGTGCAATCTAACCTCTCTATCGATGTTCACAGTTAATTTAAGTACAGCAGTTTTGGTCAAAGGGCCTGGTATTGTACGGAAATGGCAAGTGATCACAACATTACACATTAGCGCGCCAATGGAAGGATGGATATGACTCGCTACAAATGGATTTATTGTACACAACGATAATTTTCTAAACAATCACATCAATTAAACAACAGATGACTATTTCAGGAACAAAACATGCGCATAGCAGTTGCATGATCATGACCCAAAAAGATTCTCAGCTAGATCCCCTTCTGATATATACGGGTCCAGGTTATAAATAACGTACTAACCCTATAAAGTAGGGGTTGTATATAGCTTGAGCTGCTCAATATATGGTAGTTGTCATTTATGACAAGTAATAATCAGATCCCTTAATTAGAGATTGTGAATTAATCAGCTTTAAGTTTTGACCACATGTTTTAAAACACATAGATAGAAATACAGAGTTACCGGACTATATCAAAACCGACAAATGCATATTCGGTCAAATCTATGAGGATGTTGCATACAGAACAATTTAGAGCCTTTCGGTTAAGACCAGGCAACCAAAAGCTACCAGAAACTGTGATGGATGTAAGCTTTTAGGGGCTGTAACTGCAAGCTTATGACCCCTCCAAACACGTAGCCATAGCACCGGCCAACCAAAACCATGGAGCAGAAATACAATACTCAGATTAACATATCGAAACCGACAAATACACGACCAATTGCGTGAACAAACTAGGCAGCAACCACTGAAGTCGAATAAAAACAAGCGGCGTCGTGTATTGTTGCTCTCTACGGTTAGATGTTTCAAGCTTGTCGCGACGCCGACCGACATATGTTTAACTGAAATTCTAGGTTTCAACACTTAATCCCTTTCGGACAAGAAAGAAACCACCTACAACTACCAGAAACCGTCGCATACATACTGGATCAGGACTCCCCCGACATCAAAGCGGAGAAGAATCAAACGGCATTTCTTTTTCCCGCCACTCTGAACTATTACAACATAGAGCAAATACAAAATAAAAAAAAAGCGCAAACTCAATCCCTGTACTCTACTTAGTGAGCAACTGAACATACGCATGAAACCATCATCATACTTAGTAAACACTGTACATACAGAAGCCATGCTACTCCATCAGGCATGCATGGCAAGAGGAGATCCTAAGACCAGCTAACTCTATCACCACTCCTGCGCATCATCATCGAATCACCCTACAGAGTCTAGAGGCCATAGCGAGCAGCAAAACTGAACATTCCCACTCCCTACGATTCTATACTTTTAGTCCCCTCTCACCCGATTTCCAGACCGATTCTCACAGCATAGCATAATTCAGCCGTATAGACAAGCATATAGGCGGGTACAGACTACAGAGGGCCAGACAATCACCTGCTTTCTTAGTGGCGTGGTGGTGCGGGAGGTGGCGGACGGCGATCCCGCCGTCGGCCGGCGCTCCCCCTCCCGTGGCCACCCGCAGGTGCCCTTCCGCCAGCATCCTGGTCGGCGACCTCGCCCCGTCCTCCGCCGCCATCTCCCTCTGCCTCCTCCGCGCGCCCTCCCCTACAGCGGCACAGTCGAATCAGCGCCGGCCCGAATCGAGCGAGCCAGGGCCCGAATCTGACCCGCCGACCGGGGGATGAGCGGGGGTAGGAATACCTGCGGAGATCGGAGGCGGCGCGGCGGGGCGGATCACGGGCGCGGTGCGCTGGAGCGAGGCGAGGCGAGACGGGGACGCGAGCGGAAGGGAGAGGGAGCTCCGTTTATTTATTTATCGGGTTCTGACGATGGGCCGCCCGCTAATCACATTTATTCACCGATGCTTAGCGAATATAATTAGGAATTTAATTAGCAGCTCTTCTTTGCTTACTTCCCAAGTACCGCGAGATAGAAGGTCAGGTCGGCGACTTTGTTTCATGGCGCTGTCGTACAAGAACGGCTGCACGCACGGGACGGGTTGAGATTCGCTGACTTTGCTCCCGCTGACGTTGAGCCCACACATTGTGGGGCCCACACGTAAGTGACTTAACGTCAGCGGGAGCAAAGTCAGCGAATCCGCACCCGGGACGGGTTGGGACACGTAGATCCTGCTGTGTTAATGACTCCCAGTGCCATTAAATCAGGGCCACCTATCAGCTATGTCGTTATCTCGTGGTGAATTGTTGTCGTGGTGTGCGGGGCTCGATCCGTGGAACCGGCGTATGGGCCGTGTGGGTGTTGCGGCGTCGGGGCCCCATGGCTGGGGCGCGCGCGTATGGACGTGGACACGTGGTCGACGTAGATTGGTGGATGGCTTGTGGGGAGCACCGGATGGGGATGGGTGTGTGGTTGTTTGGGGCTGACACGTCAGGGAGCCGTGGGTGGGACTGGGAGAGGTGCCTGTCTGCCCGCGGCCGGTCCAGTCCACCCCGGCGGTGTCGATAAAGCGCTGGAGCACGTAAACTGTGGTGAAAATTGAAACATTTATTCGCAAAAAAGAAAATTGAAACATTTGACGCAATTCTACAACTTCAGTTCAAAATGAGTTCGGGCTTAGTTTCGGAGCCTAGTTTTCCTAAAACCGTGGTATTCGAAAAATGAAATATTTGAGTGATAGGCGGACGAATACTTCAGTTACTTGATATATGAAAAAAGAGGCAAAGACCGAAGTTGCCAAAATAATGAAGTATTGGGAGAATACTACAGTTTCTAAACCAGATCGAGTCATCGTTTGACCCAAACACCTTGAAGTATTCCATGCTTCAGTATTTTAGAAAGCTGGATATTCTTTGAATACTTTAAAAACATGGTGCTTCCAAACGGACCCTATATCTGCAAAGATTTCGTAGTCTGATTTGGGGTAAGGCGCCATGCTCATAATACCGATATTGTTCTTGTCTCCCCTAAGCGCCAAGCTAGGCGTCTACGGCTGTATATGCCCTTACCAATTATCAAAGGGTGACATGCAATACCTCATAGCATTCATACACCGTACGACATTAAAAGGGTTTAGATTATATACTTTCTCAAATATGATGGTTCACTTTTCTGTTAAACTTTCAAGAAAGCGTAAATTTGTCCATTTTTGGTGAACTGTTCCATTCGAGCGCACACCGGCTGCACATGCAACCAATCCATCTCAGGTCGTTACCGTGGCGTTTCGATCCGTTTTTTAAACAGAATAAAACTCGTCGCTGTAGCTTTATTCAGTCGCCACCACATGGAGTCAGCATACTGCTATACCATGCATTATGTGAAAAAAAAAGCGAACCATACATTCTCTCTCTTGTCTTTGGTTCGGTTCGATTCGTAGCATGGCATCGACTCATGTTGTCAAATTAAAAAAGTGACCCAACAACTTGGTTCGACTCAAAGGAATCAATTTGTGAGCAGCCCCACAGTAAGCCTACATGACACGGAGAGAGATAAAATATTGGTTGCATGCTGCACACATGCATTGTGACCCATGTAGAAGCGATGCCAACATAGTAGGAAAACTATAGCGATGCACAGCTCTAGCACATCCGGTTTTGATTCGGCACGACATAGTGCATGGCCTAAATAGCAACAAGTTCCATCCATCTTTACACACCCTGTTTGTATGTCAGTATGTGTGTGTGTGTCGTAGTGACATACTGTCGTTGGTTTATCTTGATGTATCTATCTTGATGACTGGATCCGTGCCTTATCTCCTCTATCTACGCAAGTCTGAGAGGCGTTTCGAGGATTCAGTACTGTAGGACAAACCCAACATCAGGGGTGATGCAGCATCGCCGTCGTGAAAATGTCAGTTTCCTGACTCAAGTGAACACCTTTCGCGCAAAAGGAAAATGGAAATGCAATGCATGCACGTACGGGTTTACAGTTAGTTTACTGAAGCTTAGCCTTAAAAGCTGGCTGTCTTAGAAGCAGCATCAAGTACATATAACAGTATGTCCTGGTCCATGAGACAAAAGCGTCGGACCAGGCAGCGGATCGCTCGATCATGCATGCGTGCGCCTGCTCTTTACATAATTTTATTAACGTATTTGTATGTGCTAATACAGCAATTTGCTAGGATTATTATACATAGAGAGATATGGACAGAGAGAGATGGAGGTTCAGAGCTAAGACTTGTCGAGGAGGTTGTGGAGGTAGAGGTTGAGGATGTATCTTCTGGTGGAGAGGACGTCGAGGCGCTTCTCGCTCGGCTCGTACCTCCCCTTGCGCAGCTGGTAACGGTGCGTCACCGCCGACACCGTGTATGCCTGACCTTCGATCGTCACGCTCTCCCCGCAGTGGATGTTCTGTCCATCGATCACACCATGGATGCATGCAACAACAACGTATAGTCTAGCTGATCGAGCACACGCAGGCACAAACAAAAATAGGAGAGAAACACACATGCAAACACAAAACAGGAGCATGGCCGGCTTTGACTCAGGGCGAGAGGTGCGACGGCTTGAGGCCAGCCAAAAGTGGGGCCCACGACCGGACATATATGTTAGACTAGCCAGAGTGGGTGTATCATAGATAGTATCATGCATCTCATGTTGGCAAAAATCTGATGTGGCACAACAATTAATGAGTAAATAGATGGTAGTGGTATCTACCTATGTTACGGTATCATGACATGAAAAACAAGGTATTTTAATAGCAAGTAAATCTTGTACACATATTTGTATTGAGATTCTACAAAGCAATAAATATGGTGTGGATATGATAGTACTATATGATATTATGCATTATAGGGGTAGTATCTTACATAAGTATCATATGCATGATACCACTCTATGATACTTTCACTATGGTTATTGGTCTAGCGTGCACTATCGTATACATGACAGAAGTACTACTTTTTAATAAACTGCATAGATTATTACCGGTGGCGTACAAAATAATACATACTAGAAGCTAGAGTAAAAAAAGTTAGAGGTCCATTGATTAGGTACACACGTGTCTTGGTAGGAGCCCGCAACATTACCATAGTTATAACTCCTACGACAATGTGACATTAGTTGTTTGTGACAAATGACGAGTGGCTGACAATTTAAAAAATGAGGAGTAGGAGTTTCAATGAGGTGGTGCAAAAATAATTTAGAGAAATGGGTGTGTGAAGTTAACATGGTACAATTTGTTATTTTAGGGTTAAGTTGCACAGTTACACCATGCAATAAACCTACATTGTATTAAGAGTTCTTCCTGGGTGATTCTTGCAAATACAAAACCACATCTAGAAGTTTGGAAGTGTTTTTATTGTGCAACCTTAAGAGATATAGTAAAGTTGTTTGTCTAAAACTGTTCAGGTTATGGTTAGCGGTAGACGCGTTATGTTCTGCATTTGGATGCTAGATTCATATTGTGTTTCGTTATCATGATGATGTCAACACCAGACGAATAGGTTGTATAGAAGAACTACTATGTGGATTGTAGTAAACCTATGCAAAATAATATGGTCGATTGCGACCTTTAAACAACACTAGTAGGAAAAGGGTTATAGGAGATTTGGCATTCTGTGGCGCACCCTTAATTGGTGCGCCACATAATTATTTCTGTGACTTTGTGCGCCACAGAAAGTCAGGGGGGGTTAAAATTTGAAACAAAAAAATCCTGTTCTGTCGCGCACCGATTTGGTTGCTTTGATTTAATTGCACTCTGACTTTCTTCGTCATTTCGATAAACATCTGTTTGCCGAGGGACTTGGTAAGAATGTCGGCAAGCTGGGGGTCGTTCGCATTCAAGTTTTGAACTTCGATCTTCCTTTTCTTAATGCACTCCCGAATGTAGCAGAAACGGGTGTCGATGTGCTTGCTAATGTCGTGATGAACTTGGGTTCTTGTACAGCGAGATTGCAACTTAGCTGTCGATCATGAATTTCTACACCTCATAAACAAAGCGTGTTTGTTTAGCTGCTACAGTTTTTTTTCTTTCTGAAATGGACTATCTGCTACGGTTCCTCTACAAAACAATGTTGTTGTAGTTTAGCTCACAACTACGCGACCATATTATTGCCACACTCAAAATTAGGCTTTAATATCTCAGAATTGCTATATATCTTAGTTTTTTTTGTCCGTATTACTGAACATTACTCACTATATAAAAGCTGAGCATATCGCTGCCCTCCCAGCCCTGAGCACTGTTCATTACTGTAGCATTTTACAGTGTTGAACAGTACCGGGGTGACCCCCCATGTCAGTCACACATCGCGCCGGTTTTTCGCAAAAACACCCCTCGCGGCCGACGAATTGCTGCGCGGTCCGCGTTTCACCGATGGGAAGACTTATCTGTAATTACGCAAAACCTGAAGGACATTTTTGCAAACATGCACACAGTTTCCCCTCTCCTCCTTCCCTCTCCCGCGACGGCCCGACGTCGGCGGCGCCGCCGCCGCGAATCGCCGCCCCTTTGACGCTCCCCCGCCGGATCGAGGCCCGCGGGAGCTCCTCCGTCGCCACCTCTCCCTCCTCGCCGTGTATCGGCCGCCGGAAACCTGCAACCGCGCCGCAATCTTCGTCGCCGTCGCCGCTGCCCGCCACCGCTCACACGCGTCGCCGGCGCCGCTCCGGCGACCCAAATGGGGCGGCGCCGCCACCTACGGGTCGGCCGCGACGAGCCGCGTCGGGAGCGGCCAGCCGCGCGTGCCAGAACGCGGCGGCGCGCCGCCGGCGAGCACGGCGCCGCCGCGGCCACATCTGTCCATACTGACGTCATCATGACGTCATGGTGGGTCCCACATGTCAGATTTTTTTTTGAAAAATAATTTGCTGGAAAATCAATATATTCAAATATGCGCTTTGGGAAAATTCAACAAGTATATCAAGGTGGGCTCACAAAAAAAATTAATTTCAAATTTGAATAATCCACAGTTCCAAATTCTTTCGAAGTCCGTCTATTTTCGGCGGTTTATTCGGATTTGCCTCCTTCTCCGGCGGCCGCTGCACCTCCTATAAACAACTTTAGATGCATTCAGAAATATAAACTAGATTTCTTTGTGTCTTGCGACAATCTGAACTTTTACAGAATAAAAATAAATGGTAAGTATTTACGTCAATTCGATAAAAATTGGAATTTGATATTTTCAAAAAATAGAATTCTACCAACTTTGTCTATTTCTTTCGGTTTATTCAGATTCATGCAATTCAGCCGAAATATGTGTGCGGGTGAAGAGTAGGTTCCACTCCCGTGATATCGTCTCGACCTCATTTTCCCCGAGTCAGCCATCTCTGGCCCTTCTCGCCTCCTCCTCCGGCGATATAATGTTTGCGTCATCCACTCGAATATAACGCGTGCGTCATGCAGACAACAAAAAAACATGCTTCAATACTCCAATTTAATGAAAATTTCAATAAAATTTAAAAGACAACAAACTCCGACGGATTTTCACGGAAGCAGAAAACTCAAAATCGCAAAACTTTCCAGGTTCAACAAATTTTGAAAGCTGAACTCTTTTGAAGCACGCGTTTTTTTTAATTGTAACAATTTCCACCTTTGTAAATATTCTCGAACCGATTCATTCTGAAGATTAAATTAACGCCTAAATTGTTCAATATTTGTTGATAACCATAATATACGTTCACTTGACACCTTTATGCCATTTTCCAAAACATGAATTACGTAGTTTAAATTTTAAAATAGAACATGCTTTAGATAATTAAAACGCTTCACATGTATTATGCACTTACGTATATCAGAATAGAAATGCTTCAACTTCAAATAACGAATAATAGGTACTTTAAGGTTGCTTTCTAAACTACTGTATTTTGAAACAAAATACTGACATATAACATGTTTTAAATCATCTAAAGCACTTTATATATTGCTTCACGATAATTTAAAACATTTCTAAAACTACTAAATGGCGCCATGTGAGTAACTTTAACTACAACCAAAAACTAACATGGAACATATTTTAGATCATCTAAAACACTTTATATATTGCTTCACGATATTTAAAACATTTCTAAAACTACTAAATGACGCCATATCAGTAACTTCAACTACATCTACCAGGAAAAAAAATGAACACATTCATTGCAACGATCAGGAAAAGAAATGCAAATTGAAGAATCCATCAAAACGATCACGTAAAGAAATCGAAGAAACATATACGCATTTATATCATGGGCTCAAAAATATCGGCATAACAGTATCACAAATGTAAATATTAGCAAATAACTGTTTAAAATAGAATCGAAACCAGCATGTTCGAGTTACAAATCAAACCCTAAAATATTGGGAGATAGGTGTTCAGAAAAATTCAAAATCAGTATGTTCAAACTCCAAATCAGATTCTAAGATTGAACATGCATTACAGAGTTCCTAACACTTTGTACATGTTGTTTTACGGTATTTACCCATTTTTGCAAAACTGCTACATGCTGAAACGACTATTTATTGAATACAGCCGAATTTTACAAAAAAAAAAACTAAAAACAAACTACTTACAAAAACTAACCAAATTTTAGAATTGAATATGTGAAACGTTTAGATGCTTCCCAATCAACCAAGCTGCCCGCCGCCTACAAGGGAAAAAAATGCTCATGCCATATGATCTCCATACAAGTTTCAGTACCTTAAAAAAAATGGGCTGGGCCTTCCACGTATTACCATTAAGGGGTAAACAATTTCCACAAAAAATTAAAATTTCAAAAATCAAAATCTCTGGGTGCATCCACCGACCAAAATATGGGTAGTACAGAAAAATAATCAAAAAATTATAAACTAATTACTTATGCCATAAGAGAAAACTTTCTGAAAATTCATAACTGCCAAAGATTTGAATATACTTGAAATACATTCTGTCTAATTACGTTTTAAAAAAACATGCCAAAATACAAACATATTTAAAATAGACGAACTTTCCCCATTTGTTAACATAAAGCAAATAATATGCAGTACCACTAACTACATACTTAACTTAAATATTATTTGGGAAAAAGAATCACATTTCAATATTTCAAAAAATTAAACTATTTAAGTTACCCCATAATATATCAACATGCTCAGGAAAAAAAAGGTACTTACTAATGCCAAAATACAAACAAAATTGAATAATTCAAACTGCCTAATATTTGCATACACTGTAGATGCACTTTACCTAATTACGAATTACAGTTTACTAAACGCTCACAGAATAATTTTCCTCTGATTATACTAGGCAGCCAAAAAAAAAAACTTACTTCCACTACTCACGGCATAATGCACATATTCCAAGATTCCAATTCGGCCATTTTTTTTAAAATCCAAATTAATTCCCTCGAATTATGAACCGAATTTAATAAATGTCCACCTAATGTAATCCATTACCATTATGGAGTTCAGCTAAATTTTAAAACCAAAATACAAACTTATTACATCTTCCAAAGTTGTTTAAAATTCAGAAAAAATTTAGCTCAAACACTTTAATTATGAACATAAAATTTTAAAATTCTTCATTCACTAAATGTTGGCAAAAAAAAAACCATTTCTTCTAATTATGGATTGAATTTGACAAATTCCCTAACTAGGGCGCGTTGTGACGACGCGCTGAGTTTCCACTAGTCGTTATCTCTAGATACGTGTGTTGTACGCTTTTTACGGGTTTGTAGGCTTGTATCTGGTGGAGTTGTTTATGGTCACTTTGTACCCCTTCTTTTTGTGCAAAGAACATCGATACCAGAGCTCTGCTCAGAGGATTACAAAACCCCTTCTTTTACGGGTTTGTAGGCTTTTTTTGATGTTGTTGCTCCTGTTTGTTATCTCTTTCATTGTAATCCTCTGAGGAAAGCTCTAGTACCCGTTGCAACAGAACATGGCCCTGTGGGCTCATTCGAGTTGGAACAGGGCCATGTCATTCTTATTGAATTTCTTCCAACGGACTCGTTCCCCGCTTCGATGGATGGATATGCACACTACGCGCTTGTGTCAAATATGTCATGATGCATGTGTCAAAGTTGCCAGGAGGCAAACTTGTACATGGTATTAGCTTGCAGACCGTGGCCCTCTTTGGATTGCAGTAATTTCATAAGAATTTTGTAGGATTATAATCCTTAGACTTGTTCTCATGCATCTCGTCTTTGGTTAAACTAATGGTGTTACTCAGGTTTCTATGGATTGGATTTCACGCCTATCAAATTTGTATATATTCCATTCAAACGACTAGTTTTGAATTTTTCGTGTGTTCTACAATTTTCTGTTTGTATAGACAAATTTATGGTATTCCTGTGCTCTCCATATTCATGTGTTTCCCAATCGTGATATCCAAACATATGATGAGTTCTTATCAGAAAATTTGCTTTGTCGCCAAAAAAAAAAAGAGAATTTGCAGGTCTAGGATGGGCTACATCTAATGCTCTAATATACCGTCAGAAAGAACGAATTCCGTGTCTAGTCTGGCTTAGCATGTCCTGCTTGCCTTGTGCACACCGCATGCCACTGGCTGCAGCCTCAGTGTTCAAAACGAAATAGGGACAGAAATGCGCTGGAGTTCAGGAATATTTAGCTACATCAGCAAGCAAAATCACCACTATTCTGTTAAAAAATGATTAAAAGCAGATGAAAAATCACAGTACTGCAAGATTGTTACAAACATCTCGACGACCTTGAACGGGTACTTGTGCTCCTTCTTCTCCCGATCCAGCTCCCTGTCCGGCCGGTCCTTCTTCCTGCACACCACCGCCAGACACGGCTGCAAATTTAACAAACCGAAGATCAGCAAGTAGCTCACAACTCACAGCAGCAAGCACTGCATGCCGTTTTTCTTACCGAATTGATCGATTGTGCTCTGTGCGTGCGCGTACGACCTCTGTTAACCTGGTGGTAGGCGATGGAGGTGGAGGCGACCATGGCCATGGCGGAATTGCTCTGGCAGCTTTGCTTGGTGGTGCTTAATGAAATCCGCAGAGTTCCTGCGAGGGAGGCGGGAAGGAGCCTGGGTGAACAGGCAGAACAGAACGTCCACAGGTTTTCTTGCTCGATCTACTCCGCGCTGATAGATGGTGGTTGATTGGTTTGGGGATTCTCCAGCTTCAGGCGGGAGGTGTGGAAAGAAGCTGCGCCACGCGTCTCGGCGGGCCCGATCAAGTCGTTGTCAAATTACTGATTTTCCCGCATCAGTTTTTCCTTTTCGTGAATTTCTTCGGTTACGATGTTTGGACTTTTGCAAGAGTAGCCAGTCCTACATAGGGTGCCATTATTGGGTTAAACTAGTTGAATTTTGCGTGGCATCAGGCCACGCCCTTAGGCTGGTGCCAGTGCACCGCCTGGCTATAGCCCCGCCACGTCAGGTTTTACCCCCACTCTCACCCCACTCTCACCTCACGGTGCCACTGCACGGGCTGTAGTGGCAGGCTGTAGCCACGTCAGCTTCTCTCTCCTCCACGTCAGCTAGCCGTTGCACATTTATAGTTATTTCACTCGCTTTTGTTTAGACATTCAAAATAATGCAATAAAATTATTTTATTCAAGTAAAAATATTACCGATTACATAGTAAATAAAAAAATTACATAGAAAATAAAAAAATTACATAAAAAATTAAAAAATTACATAATCTAGGCATGACTATGTGCCCACACATGCTCAATCAAATCTTGCTGGAGCTGTGTATACATCGGTGAGTCCCTCATTTCGTTGTCCATCTGAATCCTGGCCTCATCCGATACCTTCGCCGAAAAAAGTTCGGAGGATAAGTACAGTTGTCGGCGAAGTAGTCCTCGTAGAGCCGATCGCCGGCACCATCACGATCACGCCTGATGAACCTTCGACGGCGTCGCGTCCGGCTTGACTCCGCCTGGAGGTTGAGCATCGCCTCCTCGTACTCCGCTTGGAATGCATCGATCATATCACCCTCCATTCCTTCGCTCGAACTGCTGCTAGACGAAGACATTGCGTCGAGAGGAGTGGAAATGGAGAGTGGATGACAGAAATGAGATGAAGTGGGGTGTGAGATGAGTGAAACCAGGTGGGGGTATTTATAGGGGGTTGGGGATGAAATTTTGAATTTTTTGCAAATTTTTTTTCGAATTTTTTGAAGCTGCAACGGATACCTCAACGGCTAGCTGACGTGGACGAATCAGAGCTCGCCACGCCAGCTAGCCGTTGCTACCGCCTCCCTCTCGCCCGCCCCGCCAGCGCGCCGCCCCTCTCCCGCCTCCCTCTCGCCCCACTACCGCCGCCAACGCGGGCGACAGCGGGGCGGTAGCGGGCGCTACCGCCGGGCGATGGAACCATCGCCTCCCGCTGCCGTCCCGCCTCCCTACCGCCCGCCTCCCGCCCCTCCCCAGGCGATATCGCCGCCACTAACGCCCGCGTTGGCACCAGCCTTAGTGACTTAGTATGTTTGTATTTTGATGTAAGTAAATAGCGTTTTTTTTAGCATTTTTGATCTAGTTTGTGAAATGTCGGTATATTCGTCCAAATGTTTGCTAAATTGGAAAGTTCAAACATGTTTTTATTTTCTCATGAGCATGTAGCATTTATATCGAGCATTTTTTTGTTATACTTTGTACAATATTACAACGTTAATTGAAATTAGGAAAAGTGCATTTGAATTGTTTGTACATTTTGAGAAAATGTGAATATTCAAAAAAAAATTATAGCATAAGTAGGTTGCATGTATTTTTCGGTCTGTTTTGATTCGCACATTTTGAGAAAATGTGAATATTCAATTTTTTTATAGCATAAGTAGTTTGCATGTATTTTTCTGTCTGTTTTGATATATTGTCTGCATTTTTGCAGTGGATATATTCAGGGGTATCGATTTTTCGACGGTGCCAACATTTAATTTAAATTAGGAAAAGTGCATTTGAATTAGTCGCACATTTTGTCAAAATTTGCATATTCAATGTTTTATTTATAGCGTAAATAGTTGGAGTGTATTTTTCTGTTTGTTTTGATATGTTACCTGTATTTTTGCAGTGGATATATTTAGGGACAATATTTTTTCAATGATTTCTTTTGGTTTTTTTTATGTTCAACGGGCCTACTTTTTTTTAGTTTGTGCCTCTTTTTATATGTTTGGTCCACTATTTAAATATCTAGTAGTTTCAAATTTTCAAATATTCACCAATTTTAAATGTAAGTCCACAATGAGTGGAAATGCACATTTTTTCATTTCGATTTCGTAGGTACAGTTTTTTTTAAAAATTCAACTTTATATAATTGGAGCAAGTGTATGTAGAAATTTTCTAGTTTTTTACCAAATTGAGATGTGTAAATATGTTTTCATGTTCGTATAATTTATTAGCATTTACTTTTGTGGAGTTTGTGATCGAATATGTTTTAAAAAATTACAATTTAGAATATATGTGAATTTAAATTCTTCTAGCGTTTACCAAATAATTAGAGTTGGAAGTCATACATAAATTTTAAATACTCAAACTTGTAATTTGAGTTGGAATGGTCAAATATGGGTTTGAAATTTGTTTGTCATATTTATAAATACCCTGTGTTTTAAAATACTTTGTATTTGGAAAATTGCAAAAGGTTTAGAAATCAGAAAACAGAAAAAAAACGACGCAGCAGCCAGCCAGGCCGGCCCGCGTGGCCCAACTGGCCAGCCTAGGCCCGCTCGGCGCCGTGCTGACATCACCGGCGGCTGGAGCCGACGCGGAGGCGCGGAGCTCGCCGGCGGCCGCACCCAAAGTGATGGACATAAAGGTACCTCCAGCAGCCGAATCCAGAAGGTTTCTTGAAGAAAAATTCAGTCCTGCATAAAAGGTTTGGATGATCATCCAAGCAGTCAGTCCATGGGTGGGTGATGCATGTAAAATGCATACATGAACTTTGCACTATATCACTTATATTCCAATCATATTTGCATCATATAAGGGTTATACCACTGTTATATAATGATTTTAGGCAACAAAATATTTATTTCCTATTTTTATGGAATTAACCCTGCGCAGGCAGAAAACCCTATTTCTTTCCTTTTATGTTTCAGGGACCCAAACGAAGTCCAAATGACTTGGAAAATTATGAGCGTCAATATTTTGGAAGGAAGAAGACTTGGGAGCGAAGGAAGCAAGCAAACGGAGGTCGGAGGCCCAAAAGTGGGTGGCCCACGCGGCCACTGTACCTGGCCGCGTGGGGCCCACTCTTTTGGCCCTCGAGGCTCCGCTGCCGTCGATCTTTTCTCCACCGACATCGTCTTGACCTAAAAACGCCTATAAAAGAAGTCCCCTGACGTTCTCTGGAAGGAACGCCGCCATAACACAGAAACACCGAAAGAGAGATCTGGAGCTGCAGATTGGAGGGGGAAACCTCCGGCGGGGCGCTGCCGGCGTGGTCTCCATCTTCTCCATCGACATCTCCACCATCTCCATGATGAAGAGGGAGTAGTCCACCTCTAGACTATGGGTTTGTGGAAGTAACTTATGTATCTCTCCTCTCTTTGAGCTTCACTAATTAGTACCGTATGAGCTGCTGAACATTATTACGGTCATCGTTGTAATTCCTATGTGGCGGATCTTTTTATGAGTTAATATATGTTTGAGATTGCAATGTTTATTTCAGTTATGAATATAGATGCATATTATGTACCCCGTTCTTATCTACTTGTTATGATCAAGCATGTTTATGAGAGCGTGTGTGGGGTGACGTGTGCATTAGTTGGAGTAACGGGGAGTGGTGAGTTCGGTAAGTTGACAACTGTAATATTGTGATCCACTTGGGTGTTTACCTTACATTGTTGCCTCACTAGGGATAAACAAAAATACCATGCTACAAGGGTTGTGGGTGATTTGCCACTTCTCCGTGACTAGATCTAGCATGTTCTTATTTTAACTTCATGTCATGATACTTAAAGCTATACTCTGAGTTATCTGAATTACTGAGGTGTTATGATTTGGTTCGCATCTTGGTGGAGTATAAGTGACATTAATAACCAAAAGATCTCTATGTTAGGATGTGATGCCCATATAATTGGTAACTTGTTATCAAACTTTGTGTTGCAATCTCATATGTCAACTCTAGTGTTCCATTGTCTACCACTTTATTAAAGAGAGAGTGCATTTGTGAAACCATGAACCCCGGTCCATTTTTAATCATAAGAAACACCTTTCCAACAACTTTTACCACTTTTCCATTTTCTTCCATTATTAAATCCGAAAATACAAAAACACTTTTACATCTTGCAATCATCATAAAAAACCCAAAAATATCATTCATCATTGTTATCATCATCGTTGCATATTTATTCACCACCATTGCATATTTATTTCTTGTTTGCATTGCATAATTATCTTGATATCATTCATACACCTTGTGCTTGACAACCACATGTGAGGTTGAGGACCAAAACATTTAACCTTGTTTTGTAGGTAACCAAAAAGAAGGATAGGAAGATAAATCTTTCACTACTGATTCCCCGAGAGTTCGATATTAAACCCTCGAGTCACCCTCGTGGGGAAAACACGTCTTCTACTTACTACATACTCTGCACATGGAGGCTCAACCTAACCCCGTATACTTTTCATTGCAGGTAGCTACTGAAGGCTATCACTTCTACGGGTATCAGTGGGACAATTCTTTACCAATGATTTCATCCTTTCCCATGCTTGGGCAACATGCTCATTATCAAATTGTTTGAAATTCATAATGCTATAATCTTAGCAGGAGGAAAATATTTTCCAATGAAAGTATCTTTACATTTAGTCCATGAATCAATACTATTTCTAGGCAAAGACAGCAACCATTCTTTAGCTCTTCCTCTCAAAGAGAAAGGAAATAATTTTAGTTTAATAATATCCCCATCTATATCCTTATACTTTTGCATCTCACAAAGTTCAATAAAATTATTAAGATGGGCAGCAGCATCATCAGTACTAACACCAGAAAATTGCTCTTTCATAACAAGATTTAATAGAGCAGGTTTAATTTCATAAAAGTCTGCTTTAGAAGCAGGTGGAGCAATAGGAGTGCATATGAAATCATTATTATTTATGCTAGTGAAGTCACACAATTTGGTGTTCTCAGGAGTACTGATTTTAGCAAAAAGAACACTAGGCCGAAATAACAAAATAAAAACAAGTAACTAAATTTTTTGTATTTTTTATAAAGAGAGCAAACAAGACAAAATAAAAATAAACTAAGCAAGACAATAACAAAGTAAAGAGATTGGAAGTGAGAGACTCCCCTAACAGAAGGTTTTGACATCCCCGGCAATGGCGCCAGAAAATGCTTGATGACGTGAAAGTCACACGTTCGTTGGGAATCCCAAGAGGAAGGTATGATGAGTGCAGCAGCAAGTTTCCCTCAGTATGAAACTTGTTGGATATATGCCCAAAAGGAAATGTATTTATACATGTGACAATATATTTATACATATGTATATATGATTCATACATTATTGATTCGTATTCTCTATGCTATAACTGCAGTGATTTCTAAATGCGTGATTTAGGGAAAAGCTCACCTGCACGTGTAGAGAATATGAATACGTAAAAAATACCCTAGTTCTTTTATGGACTAATTCTTAATGCTAGATGACGCGGCTTTTCCTCGTCATGGACATAGAGTTTATGTCAGCATCAAGAATGGCATATTATTGGACTATAATATGGCTGGGTCACCCAAGTGTTGGTATGCTAAGAGATTCCATGAAATAATCTTTTTGTCCTTAGCTTTATCACAGAAAGGTTGTTGTATGACATGTCCTTGTAACCACGAGGTTATTGGGGTCATGCACATTGGAGTTGCTTTGGTACTGTTAACCGTCACGGCCGTAACAGAGTGACCATAAAGGCAGTTGCTGGGTAGCTTCAAAGGTGTGTGTGTATCCTGATGTTCTGAGATGGGAAATTACTCCTCTAAGTTAAGAGAGATACTTCCAGGGCCCGCTCGGTATTATATACATATCCACTTCGTTCTGCAGACAATGCACGGTGAAGTTACACCGTGTGGGATATCATAATACGGCAACGAGTAAATAGAACTCACCGGTAACGAGATAGACAAAGATGATGTGAATCAATCCTTGGTTGATTCATGGTATCATCACGGATCTATATCTCGGGTGAAGTTCAGTGTCGTGAGTAATGGAATTGATATATGATAATCAACAGGTTCAACAGTAGAGTTATTCGCATGACGATAGCAGCCACACAGGACGTCCTTGGAACTGTCACTGGCCGGTGATTGGTTGATACCCAACCAATTATAGCTACCCGTTATCGGACCTGTAGGGTGGACACACTTAAGCTAGGATTGGTTAGTTGTGTTATATGGTTGGTCTGGAACATGGAGACAGTATCATCGGCATGGTGCTTACGTGATATGACATACCTTGTCAAGAGGGAAAGTTTGTGATAGAAGTTACTATCACGGTCGGATTTATTCCGAGGAGGTTTATAAGAGAGGATATATTTGTCCGGAGTATTTTGTCGGCGGACACTGGGTGTCCCGGATCATATGAAACGAGTTTCATATGATAGGTAATTAATTCGGTGAATATTCTGTAAAAGGAAATATTCAAATGAGAATTAATATGACAAAGTATTATTTAATTATATGTTAATTAAATATTTATTTATTTAATTAATAAATATAATTACTGGACAATATTATTAAGGCCACACCACCAAGTGGTGGTGGGCCGATGATGTCGGCCGAACCCTAGTGGGCCATGCGGCCCACGGCAGGGGCGAGGCGGCCGGCCAGGCGGGCCCCACCCGACCGAGTCGGTGCAGGCCAGGCGGGCCCCACCCGTCGGGTCGGCACAGGGCAGGGCGGGCCCAGCACCGGCGGCGCGACAGCTAAGGCAGCCGGCCTAGGTGGGCCCCACCTGCCTAGGTCGGTGCAGCCAAGGGTGGGCCCCACCCGGCCGGCCGGTGCACAAGGAAGGGAGAGGGGAGGAGAGTTGGGGTTGGAGTTGGGGTCCAACCCCAACTCACCCTCCCATACCGAATTGGGCAAGGGGACTTTCCCCTTGTCCAATCTTTGTCCAATTGGACTAGGGGAAGGTTTCCTCCTTTCCAAGTCTCCCTACCCCTTGGCTCCTTTATAAACCCCACCCCTCTAGTTGTGGGAACAAGAAATTGCACACAATTTAGATAGAAGCAATTGAGACGCAAGTTGCTCTCAAGTTTAGATCTCTTCTAGTTGGATTAGAGGGACCTCTAATTAGAGGCGACCTATCCGATTAGACTAGATCTAATCTCTCTCTCTCTCTCTCTCCTTCTCATGTGTTGAGATCTCCACCTTCATATACAACAGCAGACTTCAAGCTTGGACGGCGAAGCCCTGCTGAACCTTTCCAGTATACGTGTGCAAGCTCTCGGAGGGATTCCTCGTCATAGACGTTGCGTCCTTCAACTGTTGAACAAGGTGGTGAAGTAAAGGAGAAGAAGGCGTCGGGATCTCTCTACCAGGCTTGGTTGAGAAGAGACCGCGATCGACTACATCGACTACGTCATCAACACGTTCTTCCGCAATCTACGGTGTTGGTAACGTATGCTAAACTAGATCTTTGGATCTTCGTATTCGCATGTATCTTCATAGTAGATCTTGGAAACAAGGGTTGCGTAGAAATATGTGAAATTTTAATTTACCTTACGCGCAACCCAACAAAACCAAGGTTTAATCGGACCAGTAGGAGATCAAAGTCACTTCTGAACGTTGTTGGTGACGAAATATGGCGCGGCGCAACACCAGGGATTCTGGTGCCAATGTGGAAACTACACACAAGACAATCAAACTACTTTGTCCCAACGAATAAGTGAGGGTGTCAATCTCACCGGCTTGCAGAAAACAAAAGATTAAAAGTGTGGTGTGGAAAATGATGTTTAATTGCAGAGAAAGAAAGAGAACAATGATTGCAGTAGGTTGTATTTCAGATGTAAAAGAATGGACCAGGGTCCACAGTTCACTAGTGGTGTCTCTCCATAAAGATAACTAACATGCTGGGTAAACAAATTACAGCTGGGCAATTGATAATATTGAAAAAGTGCATAATATGCATGTGCAAGTAGTGCCTACTACGAGATTCATTTGGGCAATTACGACAAAGTACACATACCGCTATCCAGCATGCATCTGTGCCTAAATAGTCCAACTTCAGGTTAGCATCCGCACCCCTTCCAGTATTAAGTTGCAAGCAACAGACAATTTCATTAAGTAAAATGCATAATGTAAACAATACATTCATCCTTAGACAAAACATCATTAGGTCACCCCTAGTGGCAACATCACATCCACAACCTTAGAGGTTGCTGTCACTCCCCCAGATTAAATGGAGACTGAACCCACTATCTAGCATAAATACTCCCTCTTGGAGTCACAAGCATCCACTTGGCCAGAGTATCAACAAGTAACGAAGAGCATGCAAGATCATAAATAACATAGACATAATATTTCAGTATTCAACTTGACATAGTATCAATATTCATCGGATCCCAGCAAACACAACATGTAGCATTACAATAAGATAACTTGATCATGATAGGCAGCTCACAAGATCTAAACATGATGGCACAAGAGGAGAAGACAACCATCTAGCTACTGCTATGGACCCATAGTCCAAGGATGAACTACTCACACATCACTCCGGAGGCAGGCATGGCGATGTAGAGCCCTCCGGTGATGATTCCCCTCTCCGGCAGGGTGCCGGGAAGATATTCAGAACCCTCCCGAGTTAGGGTTGACGGCGGCGGCTCTGGAACTTTTCGTGGTTTTTGACTCGGGTGTTTAGGGTTTTCCCGAATAGATGAATATATAGGCGAAGGGGCGGCGTCGGTGGAGGTCCGTGGAATCCTCACCACGTGGCGGCGCGGCAGGAGGTGGGACCGCGCCACCATATGGCGAGGACGGCCCACGGCCCCCCTTCGTCTCTCCTTCGGACTCCGTGTACGTGTCAGAAAAATAGGGACTTTGGTTTTTGTTTCGTCCAATTCCGAGAATATTTCCAGAACAACTTTTCTGAAACAAAAAATAGCAGAAAACAGGAACTGGCACTGTGGCATCTTGTTAATAGGTTAGTCCCAGAAAATGCATAAAATGATATAAAGTGTATATAAAACATGTAGCAATTGGTATAATATAAGCATGGAACATCAGAAATTATAGATACGTTGGAGACGTATCAACGCGCCTCGTCACGGGGAGGCCGCAGGTGGCACCACCGCCGCTGTTTGGTCGCCGGAGCGGCCGCGGCGACGCGCGGACGCGGCGGATGCCTGCGCACACGGCGGCCTCGATTCCAGCGCGGCGACGCCGTTCCGACAACCGTCCCTGGGCGATGAGGGAGCGGAGGAGACGGCGCATCCCGCCGTGTGCCCCGATGCGTGCGGGGAGGGGCGTGGCGGCGGCGCGGTGGTGATGGCCCTTGAAGAGGTTGATCTACGGCTCCAGAAAACATTCTTGATCTCTGATGCGTAGTTACCTGCGTCAAAAGTAAATGTTGAGACTCCAAGTGCAGAGTGTGTAGTAAGTGGAAGACGTGTTTTCCGCACGAGGGTGACTCGAGGGTTTAATATCGAACTCTTGGGGAATCAGTAATGAAAGGTTTATCTCCTTATCCTTCTTTTTGGTCACCTACAAAACAATGTTAAATGTTTTGGTCCTCACCCTCACCTGTGGTTATCAAGCACAAGGTGTAAGAATGATATCAAGATAAATATGCAATGCAAACAAGAAATAAATATGCAATGGTGGTGAATAAATGTGCAAGGATGATGATAATAATGATGAATGATATTTTGGGTTTTTATGATGAATGCAAGATCTAAAAGTGTTTTTGTATTTTCGGATTTAATAATGGCAGAAAATGGAAAAGTGGTAAAAGTTGTTGGAAAGGTGTTTCTTATGATTAAAAATGGACCGGGGTTCATGGTTTCACAAATGCACTCTGTCTTTAATAAAGTGGCAGACAATTGAACACATAGAGTTGACATATGAGATTGCAACACAAAGTTTGATAACAAGTTACTAATAATAGGGCATCACGTCCTAACATAGAGATCTTTTGGTTATTAATCTCACTTATACTCCATCAAGATGCGAACTAAATCATAACAACTCGGTAATTAAGATAACTCAGAGTATAGCTTTAAGTATCATGACATGAAGTTAAAATAAGAACATGCTAGATCTAGTCACGGAGAAGTGGCAAGTCACCCACAACCCTTGTAGCATGATATTTTGTTTATCCCTAGTGAGGCAACAAAGTAAGGTAAAACATCCAAGTGGATCGCGATATTACAGTGGTCAGCTTACCGCACTCACCACCCCCGTTACTCCAACTAATGCACACATCACCCAACCCACGCTCTCATAAACATGCTTGATCATAACAAGTAGATAAGAACGGGGTACATCATATGCATCTATACTCATAACTGAAACAAACATTGCAATATCAAACATATATTAACTCATAAAAAGATCCACCATATAGGAATTACAACGATGACCGTAATCATGTTCAGCAGCTCATACGGTAATAATTAGTGAAGCTCAAAGAGAGGAGAGATACATAAGTTACTTCCACAAACCCATAGTCCAGAGGTGGACTAGTCCCTCTTCATCATCGATACGGTGGAGATGTCGATGGAGAAGATGAGACCACGCCGGCAGCGCCCCGCCGGAGTTTTCCCCCTCCAATCTGCAGCTCTAGATCTTTGTTTTCGTGTTTCGGTGATACGACGACGCTTGTTTCCGAGAACGCCGTGGGACTTCTTTTATAGGCATTTTTAGGTCAAGAGTAAGTCGGTGGACAAAAGATCGACGGCAGCGGAGCTCGAGGCCCAAGATGGTGGGCCCCACGCGGCCAGGTACAAACGCCACGTGGGCCCCCCTCTTTTGGGCTTCCGGCCTCCGTTTGCTTGCTTCCTTTGCTCCCAAGTCCCGAAACTTAAAAGGAAAAAATAGGGTTTCTGCCTGCGCAAGGTTAATTCCATAAAAATAGGAAATAAATATTTTATTCCAAAAAATTATTATATAACAGTGATATAACCTTATATGATGCAAATATGATTGGAATATGAGTGATATAGTGCAAAGTTCATGTATGCATTTTACATGCATCAGGCGGCGGCGCGGCGGCGCCGCCGGCGTTTTTTCCGCCGTTGCGCGAGAGAGGAAGGAGGAGGTAGGCTGCGAGGTCATTTTACGAAAACGACCCTCATATTTCCCGTAATTGCAAATAAGGACGAATTAGCGAGAAAGTGTGGACTGCGGGTTAATATCGGCTTTCTGGAGGGGCGTTTTTGCAAAACCGTCACGGCCACGACGCGAGAGCCGCGCGATCGTCAACGGACGACTGGAATCGAAACATTGTAGAACATTGTAGCAATGAACAGTACTAGGATGTTAGAATATTGGGCCCATTAGTGAGCAGCCCATATAAGCAATTCCTGGAAATCTCTAATTGGCCCATGTGCATGTCAGAATTTTGGAGGTGTGTACGTGACTAAAGTTTAGTCCCATATTGCTAGTTTGGAGTGAGCTGCAGATAACCCCCAAGAGCAAGGGATCACTGTAGCACCTCTCAATGTGGAAGTAAGGTATCGATCCGCAGGAGCAAGAAGAAAAAGTTATCTATTCCCTACAACTAAAGTGTCACAAGTTTTAGTTGATTATGCACTAAACAAGTTTGGAGAACAAGGTGGTTGATGGATGGAAGTTCGATGTAGCAAAACAAGAATGTAAAAGTGTCCCAATCCTCTTCAACGCAAGAGGACAAGACAAAGGTTTTCTCTTCTAGGAACAATGGATATGGGTTCATGGGTTCACTTAATCCTCTCTCTCATCTATGGTGATTATCATGTTATAGATAAAGTACACACAATTGTCATGTTTTAATGGTAGCTTTTATGACAGCTATATGTCCTAAAACACATAGTTGAAATAAATATTCATTTGTGTTGCTAGGTCACCCTCGTAAGGCTAGAGTGGTTGCTCTCACCCCCACATCATACTCTTTCTTTTTACCCCCAGATAAAGGATGTTAGGCAGTACTGTGTCACTCAATACCTACGCCGTGTCACATCGGCCATCCCGTACCTACATACATCATACTTCTTAATGGACAATATTCTAAACACAAGTGCAATGATTTATATTTCATGTGTGTGATCACAACTCTCTCATCTATCTACACTTGGTGGTGTCAATCACCTCATGACAATGATAAACAAGACATTATGAATAAATCAAACCATCACATGCATCATAAAATATCTCCAAAGTATGACAAATCACAAAAGGTCCAATCACAACGGTAAATGCATAACAAATCATCTCATACCACAATATTCACCACAAAGGTATTACATAGATGACCGTAATCATGTTTAGCAGCTCATACGGTAGTAATTAGTGAAGCTCAAGAGAGAGGAGAGATACATAAGTTACCACCACAAACCCAAGTCCAGGGGGTGGACTACTCCCCCTTCATCATGGTGATGATGGTGGAGATGTTCTTGCTGTAGATGTTGATGATGAACACGCTGGAGGGGGTGGAGCCCTCCGGAGGTGACTCCGGCGGCGTTTCCCCCCTCCGATCTTCTCCGGCGGCAGCCTTCTGACTCTTTGTTTCGTGGTTCTGTGTTTCTCCGCCGCCTCTTTCCAGAGAACGTCAGGGGACCTTTTTATAGGCGTTTTTAGGTCAAGACGGAGTCGGTGGACGAAAGATCAACGGCAACGGAGCCTCGAGGGCCAGATGGGTGGGTCCCATGCGGCCTGGTACTGTGGCCGCGTGGGCCCCCTCTTTTGGCCCTCGGGCCTCCGTTTGATCGCTTCCTTCGCCCACAGGTCTTCTTCCTTCGAAAAAATGACGCCCCTAAATTTGCAGGTGATTTGGACGACGTTTGGGTCCCTGAAACATTAAAATACAAAACTAGGGTTTTCTGCCTGTGCAGGGTTAATTCCATAAAAATAGGAAATCATTAAGATATTTCCAAAATCATGATAAAACATTGATATAACCCTTATATGATGCAAATGTGATTGGAATATGAGTGAATAAAGTGCAAAGTTCATGTATGCATTTTACATGCATCAACATCCCCAAGCTTTACCCATGCTCGTCCTCGAGTATGAAGGTGATAAAACTAACATGGACTTTGCAATTTAATACTAACAATGGATATCAAAGATGATTACAATTGCTACATAAAGTCAAATGATTCATTCTTCAAAGGAGTAGCAATATGCAAGATAGTTTATGAAGTGATATCAAGTATTCAAGACAAGGATGTTCATTGATAACTCACAAAGTGTAACATAGAAGCAAGTAATATGGACCACATGTATGCATAATGATAAGCAAGAACATCCTACAATGGTCATAGAGTGTAGATGAAAATCGGAATATGAAAGGTGTACACTTTGGAAAGATGTATATGTGAGTAGAGGTAAAGCATGCATAAGTTTCATCCAACTTCCAAACTCTTCTACTTAAGTTAATGATTGCAATATGGTATTCATTGGTGTCAAGCTCTCATTGCCCCTATCATAGCATCTTGAATGATTAAGGTTAAAGTGAAAGCAAATATGAGTAGTGTGCTTGACAAAGTATAGGTTGAATGTCTCATGCCCCTTGAATACAAGTACTTACACCATGTGTTACTCAACTTGGGAAACAAAGCAAGTTTAATTAAATATCATTGTAAGTATAATAGTATCATCAAGAGCGTCAACTGGGGTACCTCTTGTCCCAAGATATGGAACAAGCCCATATCAAAATGACAAGACAAACAAACAAAATGAACTATCTCAACACCCTTTTTATTTACCATAGGAATAGCGTTTTATTGCAAGGTGTATCACAGAAGGTTCACCATAGTATGTAAGTAAATTTCCACCATGAATGATGCATGGCTTAGATTAGCGGCCCAGGCGTCTCTCTAACCATTTACACAAACTCATTTAAACTTACTCTATCTCCACATTTATTTCAACATGATAAGCATCCATAGACAAAAGCACATGATATCAACTAAATGAAATGAAGAGCGTGTTGAAAGCTTGCCATGTGACAGCACATATAAGCTAACTTCCAACCCAAAACATTTATCAAGCCACTAACATCATAATCTTAATCACAATGGGTCATGTTTTATTAATGTAATAAAGGTACATTGTGCATCAAGTTCGTGAGAGCTATATAACCAAATTTTTTCTATGGCAATTAATAACATAAACATTTCCATTCAGAGGTAAGATAACACAAACATCATATTAAACATACTCGGAATAGCATAAAGCCAATAGGTAGATATGGTGGACTCCCTGGAATAACTTTGGTTGAAGGTGTTGGAAACAAGTTTTAACTTGTTGGAATGATTGGGCTAGCAAAAGGGAGAAAGTTGACCATCTAGATGCATGCATGAGTGTCCATAGAACTAACTAATCCATGTTAAATCAAGTAAAATAACAATCAGCACCAAAACATGAATAAGTGATAGCTCTTCATAAAGCATTTGCAAATTATTACTCATAAACAAGCTCATGAATCATGCAACTATATGTATCATTAAAAATCAACTCAAACATCCCTTTTCCCAATATGATAAAAGCATCCAACATATTTTAACCCATATTTCCAGTAGATCTCCCATATATAAATGATAGTGTGGTGGTCTCTCAAGCAAATCAAACCAAAACAAAACAAAAGACGCTCCAAGTTTATGCGATAAAGTGTTTCGATCGAAAAACAGAAGTTGGACGTGTGCAAACCGAGAGTGTGTAGGTCCAGTGGGGTTGTCTTCACATCCCCAAGCTTATGGTCTTCACCATCCTTGGATAGCTCTTGGTGCATCTCCTCCAATCCCTGTGAAAAAACTTCAAAACACCGTTTCTCCCATTTCTTTTTTGTGGGGTGCATTAATAGTGATAAACAAATATGTTTCTTGCTGCTTATAATCCTTGAATAAAAATTCATATGAGATGTCCAGAAAGTCTATAATGTTGTATGCCTACTCATAAACTCAATTGGATAAAAAAGATTCAACTGAAAAGCTCAAAGCATGCATCAAACAAAATGGGACAGAATCTGTCCAGAAAAACAGCAGCAGCAAAACTTATTTTTCAACCCTACCAAACTTTCTTAAAAAATTACCAAAAAATTCATGCATACAGAGGATGAAAAGTTGCAACTACAGTTCAAATATGAGCTCATTCGGAGTTACAGAATAAGAATTAAAAATCATACCGTGCACTGATTCGTGCAGGAATAAAATCTCCGAATGCTATAAGCAACTTTTTCAAACCAAAACGGGTAAAACTTGGCACTGTATTGAAAATTCCAGAACCTAAACTATAAACAAATTCTCTTGATATAGCCAGAGGACACAAAGAAAATCACACATAAAATAATCGGGTTGCCTCCCGCAAAGCGCTTCCTTTATAGCCATATAGCTAGGCTTCTTATTTGGTATCAAGATGGTTCAAGTGAGGTGGACTGAAAATATCATATTCATCATCATAAATGGGAGATATAGTATCATTAAACAAGTCAAAGAACCTCCCCAAGCTTAGATGATTGCAAGATATAAAAGGAACCTCCCCAAGCTTAGTCTAGTGCACGCAAGAATAGAAACTTAAGCGCTACGCTCCCGGCAACGGCCCCAGAAAAGTACTTGATAACCCCCAAGAGCAAGGGATCACTGTAGCACCTCTCAATGTGGAAGTAAGGTATCGATCCGCAGGAGCAAGAAGAAAAATTTATCTATTCCCTACAACTAAAGTGTCACAAGTTTTAGTTGATTATGCACTAAACAAGTTTGGAGAACAAGGTGGTTGATGGATGGAAGTTTGATGTAGCAAAACAAGAATGTAAAAGTGTCCCAATCCTCTTCAACGCAAGAGGACAAGACAAAGGTTTTCTCTTCTAGGAACAATGGACATGGGTTCATGGGTTCACTTAATCCTCTCTCTCATCTATGGTGATTATCATGTTGTAGATAAAGTACATACAATTGTCATGGTTTAATGGTAGCTTTTATGACAGCTATATGTCCTAAAACACATAGTTGAAAGAAATATTCATTTGTGTTTCTAGGTCACCCTCGTAAGTCTAGTGTGGTTGCTCTCACTCACGGTGGGCGTTCGGGTTTACCCGAAATTTCAGGTCGGGTTATTCGGGTTATTAGAAAATCGGGTTTCCAGAAATGACACCCGAAATCTGTCTGAAATTCTTGATACCCGACAATTCGGGTACCCGTAAATTTGGGTTCGGGTTCGGGTAATCCCGAATTGCCCGATATAAATCACAGGGGAAGGAGAGGACAGGGTGTGGTTCTGCGGTTGGAGGCGCTCGATGTCGATCGCCGTCGCGCCGGAAAAGATGGAGACCGTGACCTCGTGGGGCATGTGAAGACGAGGGACTAGGGAGGAAATCGAGTCAGCAGCGGCCGGTGAGATATGAGGGACGCCGGCGCGCCGGCTGCACCGCTCCACCTCCACGCCGCCATGGTTGTGGCCTCGCCGGTGAAATACGAGGGATTCGAGCGAGGCCGCGGAAGGCCGGCGCGAGGCTGCTCGTGGTCTGGTACTCTGGTGGGAAACAAGGGTGGCGGTCGGCCGCATCTTGGGCGCCGTCGTGTGGTGGATCGAGAACTCACTGACTGAGAACGAGAAGGGGATGGGGATGGCCGGATGGGGATGAGGACGGGGATAGGACTCACGCGTGAGATAGACCTCTCGTGGATTCGTGGGTGAGAACGAGATGGGGATTGGGGATGGGGTCGTTGACTCGCTGGGTGAGAACGAGAGGTGGCCAGGTCTAGGTGGGAATTCGTGGCTGCAGTGTTGGGCTTGGGCCTTGCCAAAGCGAGGTATTTCTTAACTGGGCTTTGATTATTTCGGGTAGTTCGGGCAATTCGGGTGCCGTGAGTTCACACCCGATTTTCCTGTATAAAATTCGGGTTTTCAAATCTGATACCGTTGCAGCGTTCGGGTTGGTCGGGTTCGGGTAGTTCGGGTTCGGGCTCGGGTTTTTCGGGTTCGGGCTTCGGGTATCGGGTTTTATGCCCACCATGAGCTCTCACTCCCACATCATACTCTTTCTTTTTACCCCCAGATAAAGGATGTTGGGTGGTACCGTGTCACTCAATACCTACGCCATGTCAAATCGGCCATCCCGTACCTACATACATCATACTTCTTAATGGACAATATCCTAAACACAAGTGCAATGATTTATATTTCATGTGTGTGATCACAACTCTCTCATCTATCTACACTTAGTGGTGTCAATCACCTCATGACAATGATAAACAAGGCATTATGAATAAATCAAACCATCACATGCATCATAAAATATCTCCAAAGTATGACAAATCACAAAAGCTCCAATCACAACGGTAAATGCATAACAAATCATCTCATACCACAATATTCACCACAAAGGTATTACATAGATGACCGTAATCATGTTTAGCAGCTCATACGGTAGTAATTAGTGAAGCTCAAGAGAGAGGAGAGATACATAAGTTACCACCACAAACCCAAGTCCAGGGGTGGACTACTCCCCCTTCATCATGGAGATGATGGTGGAGATGTTCTTGCTGTTGATGTTGATGATGAACACGCCGGACGGGGGTGGAGCCCTCCGGAGGTGACTCTGGTGGCGTTTCCCCCTCCGATCTTCTTCGGCGGCAGCCATCTGACTCTCTGTTTCGTGGTTCTGTGTTTCTCCGCCGCCTCTTTCCAGAGAACATCGGGAGACCTTTTTTATAGGCGTTTTAGGTCAAGACGGAGTCGCTGGACGAAAGATCGACGGCAACGGAGCCTCGAGGGCCAGATGGGTGGGTCCCACGTGGCCTGGTACTGTGGCCGCGTGGGCCCCCCTCTTTTGGCCCTCGGGCCTTCGTTTGATCGCTTCCTTCGCCCACAGGTCTTCTTCCTTCCAAAAATGACGCCCCTAAATTTGCAGGTAATTTGGACGACGTTTGGGTCCCTGAAACATTAAAATACAAAACTAGGGTTTTCTGTCTGTGCAGGGTTAATTCCATAAAAATAGGAAATCATTAAGATATTTCAAAAATCATGATAAAACATTGATATAACCCTTATATGATGCAAATATGATTGGAATATGAGTGAATAAAGTGCAAAGTTCATGTATGCATTTTACATGCATCAGCTGCACCAGCTTATATAGTGGAGTGTTGTACCACTTGGTGTGCTGGTTCAGAATAGAAGGCTATCTCGTGCGCACTCCTCCTCCTCCGTCGTCCATCTCGTCACGACACGCCGCGGGTTGCGAGAATGAGCCGAGCCGATGCCTATATTTTTTCAGTTCAGGAAAACGAGTCGTGTTAGCGTACGTGTACAGCTTAGCCAATTCGGATCGCTACCGGATCGTGGGCTACTGTAACGTGTGCGACGTGGTCGTCCCACGTTGTACCCATTAGGGTTTTTCGAACCGCATTATATATTGCCATGCACTACCGTGCGCCGTCACACACCGAACCAATCTAGGTTTTGCAAATCTCATGCCTTGCGCCGCCACCGTAGTCTACTCCATCCCGTGCGCCAGCGTGCACCGGCGAAGGGACAGCAGGTCTCCGGAACCACTCGTCCTTGTGATCCAGTACGGGAGAGGGCGAATAAGGTTTTTGGGAAGCGCTGCGCGACTGCTTTCAAGTTCTTCATCACGGCTCGACTTCCTGGACGATCTCCGGGTTCGCGGGCGACTCGTCTCCAACGACGTCTTCTTCGAGCTGTTGTTGTCGCTGCTCCAACGACTACTTCATCTACAATGTTCGGTACGTTCGTCATTCCGATGGCTGTGTTTGTAGATGTCTGCTGCTGTTCATGTTAATTAATACGTCTAGTATTTTCGAGATTAACATGTTAGTAGCTCTTGCGATCATGTTTTATTCTGGAATTAATCATGGAAATTATGCCTAATTCCAACAATCCAAAAACCTTATATTTGTTATAGGCAATTTCCTGAGTTAAACATGGGACATCTATCTGATGCGCTGAGGCCGGACAAGTTTACCGGTGTGGACTTTAAGAGATGGCAGTACAAGACCACACTGTGGTTGCGATCTCTGAAAGTGTTCGAGGCTAGTGAGGGTTTACCTGAAGGAACTATATCTGACGAGGATCAGAACAAGTTCAAGGAAACCAATACTGCCTTTGTGGGACTCGTTCTGAGTGCTCTTAGCAACAAGCTGTTTGATGTGTACATGCACATTACAGATGCCAAAGAGCTCTGGGAGGCACTGAACGCTAAGTTCGGTGTAGCAGATGCTGGCAGTGAACTGTACATCATGGAGAGCTTCCATGACTTCAGGATGGCTAACAACCGTTCTGTAGTCGAACAGGCTCATGAGATACAGTGCATTGCTAAGGAGCTTGAGCACGCTAAGTGTGCCTTACCTGACAAGTTTGTGGCTGGATGCATTATTGCAAAGTTGCCCTCTTCATGGAGGAACTTCGCCACAACTCTCAAACACAAGAGACAGGAGATATCGGTTGAAAACCTGATAGCGTCTCTTGATGTTGAGGAGAAGGCTCGGGCTAAGGACACTGCTGAGAGTGGTGAAGGTCAGTCTAGCGCCAACATGGTGCAGAAGAACTTTCACCATGGCAAGAGCAAGGCAAAGAGCAAGCCCCTTCAACATGCCTACCAAGACTACTTCTTTCAAGAAGAAGAAGAAGATGCTGAACAAATCTGAGCTAAAGTGCTACACTTGTGGAGAGCCCGGACACTTCTCTGTGGACTGCCCAGATCGTGCAGACAAGAAAGGGAAGAAGCCAAAGCATGTCAACGTCGTGACCGCTAGCAATGCTGATGGGTACGGTAATTTACCGATTGTGCTTTCAGTATTTCAATCTCCATGTTGGTGGATTGATACGGGTGCTAATGTTCATGTATGTGCTGACATCTCTATGTTCACTTCTTATCAGGTCGCAGATTCAAGCGTCTTAATGGGGAATGGATCACATGCTTCTGTTCGTGGTGTTGGCACGGTAGATCTGAAGTTTACTTCGGGGAAGATCGTGCAGCTGAGGAACGTGCAGCATGTCCCTACTATGAACAAGAATCTCGTTAGCGGCTCCCTTCTATGCAGAGATGGGTTTAAATTAGTCTTGGAGTCCAATAAAGTAGTTGTGTCAAAGTTTGGACAATTTATTGGTAAAGGGTATGAGTGCGGAGGCTTGTTCCGCTTTTCATTATCGGATTTTTGTAATAAGTCAGTAAACCATATTTGTGGCAGTGTGGATTCGGATGCTAATGTTTGGCACTCTCGTTTATGTCATGTTAATTTTGGTTTAATGAGTAGACTTTCCAGTTTGAGTTTAATTCCTACTTTCACCATTGCCAAAGGTTCTAAGTGCCATAGCTGTGTGCAATCTAAGCAACCTCGAAAGCCTCACAAGGCAGCCGAGGAGAGAAACTTGGCACCTCTAGAACTCGTACATTCGGATCTATGTGAGATGAATGGCGTGTTGACAAAAGGTGATAAGAGATATTTCATGACTTTAATCGATGATGCTACTAGGTTCTGTTATGTATATTTGTTGCACACTAAAGATGAAGCTTTAGACTACTTTAAAATCTATAAAGCTGAAGTAGAAAATCAATTAGAGAGAAAGATCAAACGTCTTAGGTCAGATCGTGGTGGCGAGTATTTCTCCAATATTTGATGAATTCTGTGAGGAACATGGTATTATTCATGAGAGGACGCCTCCCTATTCCCCAATCAAACGGGGTTGCCGAGAGGAAAAACCGCACGCTGACCGACTTGGTGAACGCCATGTTGGACACTGCTGGTTTATCTAAGGCATGGTGGGGGGAGGCTTTGTTGACTTCGTGTCATGTCCTGAATAGAGTTCCTAACAAGGATAAAGAGAAGACACCTTACGAGGAGTGGTCTGGGAGAAAACCATCACTTTCTTATTTTCGTACTTGGGGATGTTTGGCGAAAGTCAATGTTCCAATTCCTAAGAAACGAAAACTTGGACCGAAGACAGTGGATTGTGTCTTTCTAGGTTATGCTCAGCGGAGCATTTGCTATAGATTTTTAGTGGTTAAATCTGAGATACCTGATATGCATGTTGATACTATTTTGGAATCTCGTGATGCAACATTTTTTGAGAACATTTTCCTATGAAGGATATGCATAGCATTGCTAGAATTTCTTCTGAGATATTTGCTGAACCTAGTACATCTGTTGATCATTCTGAACAACCACATGTTGAGGAAGTCCTTGAGAAGGATGACAATGAATCAGCTCCCAAGAGGAGCAAGAGACAGAGGACTGAAAAATCCTTTGGTGATGATTTCATTGTGTACCTTGTGGACAATACTCCCACGTCCATTGCAGAGGCATTTGCATCTCCTGATGCTGATGACTGGAAAGAAGCTGTCCATAATGAGATGGACTCGATTCTTTCTAATGGAACTTGGGAATTATCTGAACGACCCTACGGCTGCAAACCTGTGGGTTGTAAGTGGGTGTTCAAGAAGAAGCTAAGGCCTGATGGTACTATTGAGAAGTACAAGGCACGGCTTGTGCCAAGGGCTACACCCAGCGCGAAGGCGAAGATTACTTTGACACCTATTCACCTGTTGCTCGACTCACCACCATTCGTGTACTACTTTCCCTGGCTGCCTCCTATTCTTATCGTTCATCAAATGGACGTAAAGACAGCTTTCCTTAACGGAGAGTTGGAAGAGGAAATCTATATGGATCAGCCTGATGGGTTTGTAGTAAAAGGTGAAGAGAGAAAGGTGTGCAAATTGTTAAAATCTTTGTATGGGCTGAAGCAAGCACCTAAGCAATGGCATGAGAAGTTTGACAGAACTTTAACTTCTGCAGGCTTTGCCATTAATGAGGCTGATAGGTGTGTATATTATCGCCATGGTGGGGGCGATAGTGTTATATTATGCTTGTATGTTGATGACATACTGATTTTCGGTACAAGCATGATAGTGATAAATGAGGTCAAGTCTTTCTGTCAAAGAGCTTTGATATGAAAGATCTGGGACAAGCTGATGTGATCCTGAACATTAAGCTGATTAGGGATGAGAGTGGGATTACGTTAACGCAATCACACTATGTTGAGAAGGTCTTGAGCCGCTTTGGTTATATAGACAGCAAGCCTTCTCCAACACCCTATGATCCCAGTGTGACACTCAGAAAGAACAAAAGGAAACGAGAGATCAATTAAGATATTCTCAAGTGATCGGTTCACTCATGTACCTTGCGAGCGCGACGAGACCTGACATCTCTTTTGCTGTGAGCAAGTTGAGCAGGTTCATGTCTAACCCGGGTATTGATCATTGGCATGCACTTGAAAGGGTCATGCGCTATCTGAACGGTACAAT
Organism: Poa pratensis; assembly: GCA_947311845.1. Taxonomy (NCBI): domain Eukaryota; kingdom Viridiplantae; phylum Streptophyta; class Magnoliopsida; order Poales; family Poaceae; genus Poa; species Poa pratensis. The sequence goes on from CAMZMU010000052.1 coordinate 118,664,458, forward strand.
GAGTTATGGGATTCACTATTCAGGGCACCCTGCGGTGCTTGAGGGATACTGTGATGCGAACTGGATCTCAGATGTTGATGAGCTCTACGCCACAAGTGGATATGCATTTATTCTTGGAGGTGGCGCAGTGTCATGGAGGTCTTGCAAACAGACCATTTTGACGAGGTCAACCATGGAAGCAGAACTTACTGCTTTAGATACAGCTTCTGTTGAGGCAGAATGGCTGCGTGAGCTCTTGATGGACTTGCCGGTGGTTGAGAAACCATTACCGGCCATCCTTATGAACTGTGACAACCAAACGGTTATCATGAAAGTGAACAGTGCTAAGGATAATGCGAAGTCATCAAGACACGTAAAAGACGCTTGAAGTCTGTCAGGAAAATGAGAAACTCCGGAGTAATGACTGTTAGTTATATTCAAACTGACAAAAACCTGGCAGATCCCTTTACAAAGGGATAGATAGTGCATCGAGAGATGGGGTTGAGACCCGTGAGCGTTACACCATAGTGGTAACCCAACCTATGTGATCGGAGATCCCGTGAATTAGGACCTGGGAAGAACAAGCTAGTGGTTTACAGAGGAGAGTTTTTTTAACCCTCTCGTGAAGATGCATAACTCTCAATTCTGTAAGGCAGGTTGGCAATATGCCTTAATGTGTTTCTGTTGGCTATTCGTAGCAAAGGTGCTATCCTACAGAGCGACCTTGAAAGAACACACCTATATGAGTCCGACTGTTAAACGTCGCAGTCTATGAGATTTGGGTGATCTCTAGTAAACTCATGAAGAGACCAGGGAGTATGACGCATATGCTCCACCCGCGGGTAGGCTACTGGCAGCCACGTACTGGTTATGACTTTGAGTGAAGTCTATTGGCACCAAACTTGCAATTCAAGGTTCGTCCATTGTTCAAGTTGCTGGTAGATGTAGCTTGAAGCTCTAGGCGGAAGTTCAACTTAACAGTCTCTGCTGAAACACTGGTATATAAACAAGAAACGAGGTTTGGCAAAATCTCTAAATGGGAATTTGAGATCTGGTGGGGGATTGTTAGAATATTGGGCCCATTAGTGGGCACCCATATAAGCAATTCCTGGAAATCTCAAATTGGCCCATGTGCATGGCAGAATTTTGGAGGTGTGTACGTGACTAAAGTTTAGTCCCATACTGCTAGTTTGGAGTGAGCTGCACCAGCTTATATAGTGGAGTGTTGTACCACTTGGTGTGCTGGTTGAGAATAGAAGGCTCTCTCGTGCGCACTCCTCCTCCTTCTCCGCCGTCCGTCCGTCTCGTCACGACATGCCGCGGGTTGCGGGAATGAGCCGAGCCGATGCCTATATTTTTGCATGACACGCCGCAGTGTTTTCCGAACCGCACTATATATTGCCATGCACTACCGTGCGCCGTCACACACCGAACCAATCTAGGTTTGCAAATCTCGTGCCTTGCGCCACCACCGTAGTCTACTCCATCCCGTGCGCCGGCGAACGGGACAGCAGGTCTCCGGAACCACTCGTCCTTGTGATCCTGTACGGAGAGGGCGAATAAGGTTTTTGGGAAGCGCTCTGCGCGACTGCTTTCAAGTTCTTCATCACGGCTCGACTTCCTGGACGATCTCCGGGTTCGCGGGCGACTCGTCTCCAACGACGTCTTCTTCGAGCTGCTGCTGTCGCTGCTCCAACGACTACTTCATCTACAACTGTTCGGTACATTCGTCTCATTCTGATGGCTGTGTTTGTAGATATCATGCTGCTATTCATGTTAATTAATACGTCTAGTATTTTCGAGATTAACATGTTAGTACCTCTTGCGATCATGAGTTTTATTCTGGAATTAATCATGAAAATTATGTCTACTTTTCCAACATAGGATCCCTCTCAGGCCGCGGATCCGGCCTCCTTTTAGTTAGTAATGTTTGGACTCCTGCTGTTCCTTTTACTTACAATTGAATTTATACAAGGTCCTACTGTAAAACATTTCTGAAGTCTGAACAGCACCTACATTGCGAAAGCTATAGAAAAACCACACACTCCACATCCTCTGAACCTTTTTTCGAGAATGACATCCTCTGAACCTAACCAAGTGCGCAAATCTCTTCTACTCTCTTTCTTTATAACCTGATGATGATCAGATGTGCATGTATCACATGGATCGACATGCCTGCGTGGCGCAATATCCTGAGAACCACTGCACACCATTGCAAGTATACATCTGCATATGCAGTGCATCAGATCGATGAGATGGTCAGCAGCCAAAATCAATCGCCGCCACAAACGACGGGGAACCCGAATGCAGCCAAGGCGCCGGCCGGCAGCGCGCATGTGGCCTCGTAACCTGCGTGTCATCGAGAGGAGAGGCTGAGCTCGAGAATAATGCAGGCTCCGAGGCACAAAGACAAAATGAAAGAGCATCCTTCGTTGTTAGTATATCCTGCACACGTTCGTTCGATCGCATCTGCAGCACCACATGCATGTGGCTGGTGAAGCCGGTCGATCCTTATCTAGCACCGGTAATAATAATCGCGTGAGACACGAGTCGGGAAGATGCTAACGGTGATGATGAGTTAGGTGATTAGCGCCGCAAGATGATCGATATATGTCGGCTAGCTAGCCCTGCAATTATGGGCTTTGACATGCATCTATAGTTTGATTCGGTCCGGAAGAATGTTATTATTGTTTTCAGGTTGGTAGTTTTTTCGGTTTCATACCTGACTGACCGGAGATCAATTGAACCAGGGCACCTGCATCTGGACTACAAGTCTATAACCAGAGACCTTAATCAGTATGGAGGTTGTACAATTCAGATGACTCATCACTAGTGAAGCAATTTAAAGGGTTTGCTAGTCCAATGTTTCTTGCATTTTGTTATGTCCAAGTCAATTAGCCAGACTGTGCTAACCTTCTATGCTCAATGTCAACAAAATTAAGGGATTACAGATCATCAACAAAATTAAAAGGCTCAAAAGACCGCGAGAAGTTGTGTCCATAAAATAAAAATTGACATGCATCATAAGAGAGTTGCACATTGCCAAGTGGCAGATACGGATGAGGGAAACATGTAATTCTGAACTTGATGAATAAAAAGCTCTACAAAATCTACAAAAACAAAATCTGAAAAGTGCAATTTAAGTTATGGTTTCACTTTTTTTTTTTAACTACAAATTATTGCAATTTTCAGAACCTAACATATATATAAGAACAAGCTTAGTAGACTTAAATATAATATAGACATCACATAGCCATAGCTTGCCGAAGTGAATTTTGTTTTCTTAGCTAAAAAAATATTTTAAATTTGGAAGGAAAAATGGGGAGATTACAGCTAGAATTTTCAAGTATCTTCACTAATGACTTAAATAAGTAATAATATACATACCAATAGTTCGGCAAAGTGGTTTTTTTGTTAGCAAGAAAAATATCTAAATTTTGCATGGCCAGAACTTCTCCTTTGGTTTCTTAAACCCAGAATCTCAATTAACCTACACCGAGAAATTTGCATATATTCTCTCTGTTTTGTTGGGTGCAGGCCAGCCTAGCTATACATATACTGACATGATTGTCATGGAGTACAACGATAAACACAGCATGTCTGTATCTAGAAAGCAATAAAACTTAAACTATTTCGGACGTTTTGGACAGTTGCAAGGTCCAAACCCTAATAATAAACCTCAAGCCCCACATGCTGCCTTAACCACCGCTCGAGGCCCTAAAACCTGAGAATCTGATTAACAAATTACTCCTTAGCTATCTACCGGCTTAATAATTCGCCCAAATTGCACGTACACACAGCCCCATCTCAATCATCACGGTATCAACCTTTTGCCGTTGTGTGCGTGCTCATCAGACGCGAGACACAAGCCGGAAAAACTTGCGACCAACCGCCATTACAATAATCACGGTAGGTTTGTGGTCCGTTGCCTTAATCATCGGGTGACTGCCATTGCATGCAGCCTCATGCGTTTTGCCAGCTCCCATGTGCATGCTTCCATTTGCATGCACATGAAAATGCTAATCTATCAACGGCCGCGTGATGCGGCTCCCAAAACATTTTGACCCCACTTTACACGACAAAGCTCCAACCAAAATGCCAAACCCATTTCAAAAGTTGCATGCTTTATTAACACTGTCATGATGTACAGGAGATTATTATCCATAATTCGAATGCTGAAAATTTCCTGTTTTCGTGGAAGTGTGTTGTATTGGGTTATATGCTTATGTAGGAATGATGTGGGTTTTGACAAAACATAACTTCATCTCCACGAGATGTCATTCACTCTCACTCATATATTCAAGTGACTCTTTGTGTAGTCTCTTCCCCGTCGATTGCAACACAGTGGGCTGTTTATAGCTTCATGTACCTAGTTGAATCGAACAATCAAGGAGGTGTTTACCCCGTTTAAACGAAGGCGTCTTCTTAGGATCATCCCACCTCCATGCATTTTAAGTTGCTCTAGTTTCGTCGACCATGGTCTTGTGTTGGTTCTTCTATTTTGTTGGATTGTACCTGTACATCTTGTTATATAGCCGTCTCACGAGCATTCAAAATCTATTTGGGTTGTATTGCCTTGATCGTCTGAGTTAGTAAATTAACTTTATCGAAGATATGACAATTCGAAAGATAAAAGTTGCATCCATGTTGAACACATAGATCCCGTAGGTAGCCTTAGATTAGAGGTTTGCCGCTCCAGCAATAGGAGGGGTGGGAACCCTGAATTTACCCTTCTTGTTGTAATTAGGTACTTCAAGATACATGGAGTTACCGACATGGGCGCTATGATGGTGAGGGAGGAGTTGTGCGGAATAAGAATAAGCTTTGTGTTTCTTCTCGTACACCTCGGCGATGGTGATCTCGTCGAACACATTGAGGAGGTGGGCAATCGTCTAGTCGATGCTCGTTTTTGAAGTTGTTGATTTAGGTTTGTTTTTGTCTTTTTTAAGGTAGTCGACATGTCTTAGTATTTGGTCTCATTTTCGATATGCAAGGCTCGGCCAATTCCGGCATTGTCGTGGAGTTAGTGAGGTCAGATTTCCCTGATCAGTCTGGCCCGATATAGGGTGGTCGTCTATTCCTTTTCGCCACTTTCTTCCTTGAGATGGTGATCTGACATCGTTGTGTCGGCGTCTTCTCCGAGACCAGAAACTTTCCGAAGGTTACGTCAACAATGTTTTCTGGACTCCGACGTGGTTTAGAGGTCCTGAGGCATCATCAGCTTCACTCACGGCGTGCTACTGACAAGGAAGATGGTGTCGTTTCCCCCTAGAGTTCTATGTGTAATTTCCTTTTTATTTGAAGGTTTGACCTGTAAGGATTGGTTGATCTTAAAACCCTTGGCCACTTCGGAAAAAATCCTTGCCTCATATTCACTCACCATGGCCAATGTGTCATGGCCGTGGCTTCATGGAAGCTCTTGATCGGTTTAATATATAATAGAAGCTCTTACAACTAATTTCCTTTATTTTAATGTCGAGAAACTCTTCCACAGGTTGTTTCTCTCCTTTTGTGAGCCTAGCCTGGCCTGCCGCTTTGGACTATGCGAAGTTCTCCTGTCCCAGTGTCCCCCTCGTTGACGCCTTTGACAAACAGCCGCACGCTTCTAAAGCTTGTCCTCTTGCATGGCCCCCTCTGCTTCTCGATTGCCTCCTTCCTATATATACACACCAAGCCATGTTCCTACACATCATCTCCAGCTCCACTCCCTCAACACCACCTGCAAGAACAGCAACCGAGCGAGATTAACTAACTGCCATTTGCGACGATGATCAAGCTGAGGTGCCCCAACCCCAAGAGGCTCTTCAGGAGGAGCTCCTCCAAGGGCAGCAGCACCGGCAGCACCACTAGCAGCGACGACGGCAGCAGCGATGCCGGCGGTCTCGTCCGCGGCGGCGGCAGCGGGGAGATCGAGTGGGAGGTGCGGCCGGGGGGCATGCTGGTGCAGAGGAGGGATGGGAGGGGAGACTTCGAGGTGATCACCGTCAGGGTGACCACCGGGTTCTCCTGGCATGAGGTGTCCATCGGAGCTACCTGCACTTTTGGTGAGTACTCAGCTAGCTAGCACAAGTTTCTTTTGCTGCCGTTAATTGCGCTCGTTTTTTCAAAGCTAAATAAAGTTAGTTAGGTTGATTGGAGAATCTGTGGGATGAGTGTGATTGGTAGAACGTGTTCTTGGAAAGATGGTTAATTTGGCCATGATTCCTGCTGGGGCTTCGATCTCTCATATACGTACCTTGCAGTTAGCACATCCTTTTAGTGGCAAAGTTGAATGAACATTCCCGCGTCCCTTTAAGCACGATAAAGGCTTGAGAAGTGATCGTGGGTGGCATGCATGCACACTGGCACTCATTTTGCCTAATTAGATGTTGTGCACATTGAACTGAAAAAATTCAGACATGTTGATGAACAGAACAGCAAAGATGCTAGTTTAGTTGTACATGAAACATTTGTTACAGGAGTCTGGAGCTGTTCACACAGCTAGATCCACCCATTTTAATAACATTTTCTCCAATTTGAGTAGTTGACCCTTGTGAGCTCCTGAACGCTATCATGGAGATATGCACGTCCATTATCAATGTCTCTCCTGTTTCAGTAGTATTAAAATGACTGACAAAGCCAGTGTGTTGTGCCACCGTCTCCTTCCTAGTAACATCTCCACGAGTAGAATATGTGGAGTGCTAAATCATGGCCTTGTACTTGTAATGCAAAACTAAAACAATTACATGGACATGTCTGAAGTCTGAACAAGTATCTGCAGTGCGGCTGGCTTCCTGCAACACGGCCAGCACATGCATGATGGTTCAGATGAGGAACCTGAGTGGAACTTTCCTATAACTTACTTTATTTGCTCAGCATATCGAATCAATGTGTTTGCAAAACTATTTCCTGGATCATCGAGGTCTAACATGTGCTGTGCAAAAATATTTCTGCAGGAGAGCTGAAGGTGATGGTGTCCATGGTGACGGGGCTAGAGCCGAGGGAGCAGAGGCTGCTGTTCAGGGGCAAGGAGAGGGAGGACAGCGACCACCTCCACATGGTCGGGGTGAGGGACAAGGACAAGGTGCTGCTCCTCGAGGACCCTGCCCTCAAGGACATGAAGCTCCGCGCCGCCGCACTCGCGGCCCAGGCCGTGCAGAGCCCGTATCGGGCTTTTATTCAGGTGTAGGCCCGGCCCGCCTCGTGCGCCACGCTAACTGTTAATCTGTCACACAATCGGCCGGCCTGTTTAATTAGGTGTCACCTGATTTTCAAAAAACAAAAAGGTGTCACCTCCTAATGAATGGAAGTACCGCTTCATCGAATGGAAGGGCAAAGGGCCTCCTGGTGTGAGACTAGTTAGAGTACTGCCGACCACCTTTTAGTTAATTGTATGATTGTGCAATTTGTAGCTAGTTGCAAGTTTTAAGTATTTATTTGAAGATTATGGAAGGGCTAGCCTCCCGGAGCTGCAAGTTTTAGTGCGGATGTCATGTGCTCGTTAGTAAGTCAGATTGGAGAATGCACTCTTAGAAGGTGCATGTGGCATCATATGGGCTATGGGCCGCATTGCTTGTTTACTTCAGGTAAATGTTGTGGAATGAGATGTATCGATATGTCACGAGACTACATTTGTGTGGTCCTTTTTTCATGAAGATCATTCCGACGTTTCCAACTTTTGCCGTAAAAAAACATCCCGAATAGAGCCCGTAAAACTAGGTAAAACCCGTAAACCTTTTTTAGGGCTTGAGAATCCATACCCACAAGGCCACGGCCCTTGTATCCACAGATTCATAGATAAAACTGGGTGTGCCCTATAAACAGGTCAATGCTCACAACATGGGAATTCCGCCGTCCGTTTTTCCGTCCCGGTCGTCGCGCGTCCTAGGCTCCGCCGTCGGCAGCCGCCCGCTTTCGTCCTGCACAGAGCTTCGTGCGGGCTTTCTCGACACCGGGGGAGTCGTATTTGGCCAGGATAGAGCGGCTTCGCAGCATCTGTCGCATTCGGCAGCGTAAGCTGCGGGCGGGGTGGCTTCCCGTCAGACGGGGCCTCGCAAGGGGCTTTGTCTCGGCCGGAGTCTAATCGGTTCGTGCTACCTAGCTAGCTACCTCAAACTATGGATCCACTGGCTTATCGTACTACCTAGCTAGCTCAATGTGCTTAATTTAGTGGTGAGGACCATGGTTTTTAAGGCGTCCGCCTAGGCGTCAAGGCGCCCCTCCTCCACCTTAGAAAACGACCGCCTTAAACGCCTAGGCGCCTAAAGCGTCCGCCTAGGCGTCGCCTAGGCGCCAAGGCGCCCCTCCTTCGCCTTAGTACACCTTAACGCCTTAAAAAACATGGTGAGGACTAAAAAATGTACGGTGGTGTGAAGAAGAAGACGGTAGAGAATATTCAATTTACATTCAACTATTATGGGGTTTGTTTTGTCTGAGCAGTTTCCAGCCTTTAAAAGCGGAAAAACCAAACTGAAAACCACGTTTACAGTTTCGTGGAGACGGGTTCGGCTAGAGATTCTCTTATTATAACAAGCGCCAAGAACGCTGAGATGGCGATCTCCGAGCAATGTGTTTGGTGGTTCTATAAGGAACAATTTTGTCTTGGCATTGCATGGTTCTCCGAATTTCTTCCGTGTAGAAATTTTGGTGCTGCAGGTTTAACATCAGCATGCGAAAGGGGTCATACTTAGCTACTATTTTGTTACTGAGGTCGTAACCAGGATTCTTATTCTAGATCAATAATTAAGTAAGATTTTTTTGGTTATGACCTCGGTCCTCCGGTAAGCTCTACAGTCGACAATAGGTTTACCATTTATTTGAGAAAGGGGTTTATGATTATTTAAACAAACTATAAATTTTGGTGTCGCTGTTTGCGTTCAGTCGAAGAAAAATAGAAGGGGGGACTGTCTTATCAATGTTGAATTGTATTACAATTAGGTTAGGCTTAGGGTTTAGTCTTCCTCTCCCTCTCCTATATATATGTACACTTTGGTTATTATTCAATATGAGGAATACATACTTCTATTCATCAGCTTTGTATCAGAGCCTTCCTCGCGCGTCGCCCTTGCGCCGCCGCACCATGGATACCTCATCCACCTCTTCTTCTTCCTCAGCCCCGACCCTCCCTGTTGCTTCCGCACCTCAATTTCCCCCAACCACCATGACAGCCCCCTTCCCTACCCTCCCTCTCTCCCAAACCTCCCAAACCTCGGACACCCTAAACCTCCAAAACATCTCCGTTAATCTACCCCTAGCCACCACCACCTTTTCCAATCTACAGCCCTCCCTAGTTCTCCCGTCTCACCTCGCACCGCCCACCCTCTCCCACCCAATTCTCGGCGTCCACATCTCCAACTACATCAAGTTCCAGGTCACTGCCGACGGCGCCAACTTCCCCAAGTGGCGTCAGATCGTCACCAGCGTTCTCACCATGTACAAGGCGCTCGATCACATCCAGGAGGGCGCCGCGTCTGTCAAACCCAGCGATGATTGGCTTGCGGTCGACATCCACATCTCGCTCTGGTTCGTGTCCATGCTAAGCGACGACCTCTATCGCCTTGTCAACAGCGCCGATGGCCGGACCTGCTCCACCTGGACACGCTTGCTCCGCTTCTTTGTCAGCAACGAGGCGACCCGCTATGTCTTCCTCGACAAAACCTTCCGCAACACTCAGCGGAACGATCTCTCCATCACCAACTACGCCAACAAATTACAGAACCTCGCTGACGATCTCGCAAACATCAATCACCCCGTGAGCGACTATGATCTCACCCTCCAATTCCTCACCGGCCTTGGTCGCAAGTACAAGCTCCAGGCTGAGAATCTCAAAACATCCATGCCCCCCTTCGCGGATGCGTGTTCCCGTCTTCAACTCGCCGAGATCGATGAAGATGAGCAGCAGAAACAGGCCAGCGCCCAGGCCATGGCCGTGCACACCGGCGGCCGTGGCGCACCCAGTGGTTCTGACGGGCGTGGCGGTCACAACAACGGAGGCGGATACAACAACGGCGGTGGATACTCCCGCTTTCCTGGGTCAGCCCCAATTACCGCGGCAAGAACCCGATCCCCGGCTTCCAGCATGGCGGTCAGAGGTCAAACCACGGCCCCTCCTTCTCTTCAGGTGGCGGTGGTCGCGGCCGCGGTCAGTCCTCCTCATCCAGCGGACACAGTGGCCACCAGGAAACCTGGCTTGGCTACTTCGCACCTATGTGGACACCCTTCCCCCCTCGCTTGCCTTGGATCCCGCCCAACGCCTCCAGCGTTCTCGGCCCGCGCCCTCCCGGTCCACAGCAGGCCTACCCTCTGATGCATGCCCCAGCCACTCCTGCAACACCGGCATCGCCATCAAGGAGGAGATTGGATCATGGAATCCGGCGCCACTTCACACGTCACCAGCAACCAAGGTATATTGACCTCGTCTTGTCCCCTTTTAGATGTCAATTCTCATCATATTGTCGTTGGTAATGGGTCTCGTCTTCCTGTTGTTGCTACTGGTACAACCCACCTCACATCTCGCCCCTTTCACCTTAACGATGTTCTTGTGTCTCCCTCCATAATCCAAAACCTTTGTGCCACACGTAAATTTGTTCGCGATGACAATTGCACGGTTGAATTTGACCCATTTGGTTTTTACTTGAAGGATCTTCGCACTCGCAAGGTTATCATGCGGCCCAATAGTTCTGGCGATCTCTACCCCTTTTTTGGTGATCATGGAAGTTCTACCACTGCAGCCCTGACCGTCTCCGGTGACCTTTGGCATCGACGGCTTGGTCATCCCACTCATCCGCTTTGTCACATCTACCCCTAGAGTTTCTTTCAGATTGTAATAAAAATAGAGGCACCCAAACATTATGTGATGCGTGTCAATTAGGAAAACACACCAAATTACCGTTCTCTACTTCGCATTCCCATGCAATGTCACCTTTTGATCTAATACATTGTGACTTATGGACATCACCAATTATTAGTTGTTCTGGCTATAAATATTATCTTGTAATTTTGGATGATTTTTCTAGATTTTCCTGGGTTTTTCCTCTTTGAGCTAAATCTGAAACTTGTGACATGTTACTTCGCTTCTTCTCATTTATTAACACATAATTTCACACCACAATCCGCTGTATCCAATGCGATAACGGTGAAGAATTTCTTACAACCCAACTACGCACTTTCCTCTCCTCTCACGGTGTTTCTTTGCGTCTTTCATGTCCCTACACCTCGCCACAAAATGGTCATGCTGAATGCATGATCCGCGCTACAAATGACATCGTTCGCACCCTCCTTTTCCAAGCCACCTTGCCACCAAAATTCTGGGTTGAAGCCCGTAACACTACCAACCACCTTCTCAACATTAGACCCTCTCGTTCCATTGGAAATTTCACACCATACTTTCTCTTATACGGCGTTCATCCAACATATGATCATCTCCGCACTTTTGGTTGTATGTGCTTTCCCAATCTCTCTCACTCCATCGATCACAAATTCTCTCCACGATCCACTCGGTGCATTTTACTTGGCTACCCATGCGCAAAATTATAATATCTAGACATGTGGTTTTTGATGAAAATTCCTTTCCGTTTTCTGCCGGCACACCACCGCCCACACCGAGCTCCACCACGGCCGATCCCACCCCAACAACACCCATCCCACCGCCGCCCGCAATCCCACCCTGACAACCACCGATCCCAACGCCGCCTCCCATCCTGTCCCCGCCACTCCACCCCTCCCTAACCAATAGCGCTCCGCCACCTCAACCACCGCTCCCGCCCACCCCACCAACCCCTCCGACAGCACGCACCTCTGCGGGTCCCACTGACTCACCTGGTCGCTCCCCGCCCGCCACATCTTCTTCACCTGCCACGCCCTCCCTGTCCTCCCCAGGAGATTCTCCTCCTCCCAATCCCACGCCGCCACGTCTTCCAGCCCACGCCATTCCGATAGAACCACCCCAAAACGCACACATGATGCACACCAAGGCTAAAACAGGGTTTGCACAACCACGCCAACACATTCAACTTTCTGTGTCCACATCACCATCACCTATTCCCTCATCGTACCGTACAACACTTAAGGACACTCGTTGGCACGACGCTATGCGTGATGATTTTGATGCGAGAACACCCACCCTCTGCATCTTTAGATAGAACTTCGTCCCATCCTAAACTACTTTCGATCAGGAAGACTAAATAAGGAGGATCATCATACTATCATTACTCCTAAAGGATCCCTTGCACTCTTGTGTGGAAAGATCTTTCTTCGTTCAGTCCAGTCTGATTTAAAACGTGTCGTCTACTATTATAGGGGCTTTCATTAGGGTCACTACTTATGCCGGGAGATGGCAGTTATCTAGATTTCTAAATAATAAAGAATATGGGTGTGATTGTCATCACAATGGAGCTTCAACCAATAAAAAAATACCTGAAAGAAGATGCGTAGGCCTTCAATAATGGTGCAATGAATATCGTAGATAGAGTGATTCGCTCTCATGTAGCTAGCTTTCCTTTCAAAAAAATATAGCCCCGTGGTTTTTTTTACTAGAACTTCTATCAACTACTATTCTAGCACACAGCTGTGCCATGTGTTTATTCTATTCTACCTCGCTCATCTGGTCTGCCCTGTCAAATCAGCGATCATGCCATTAGCTCCATTTTGATTATCATTTGCATCTTGTGATGAATGAAGTGAACTTGAGCTCCATGCTTGCTATCGCCTAGAATGGGCCTACCCCTTGCATTGCAATAAAATGCGATATAAAAATACTTTCCTTCCACGGATGCGACTAAAAAGCCCCAGCTAGGTTCCCTGGATCCATTCTAATCTAAATGGATGAATGAAGAAGCGAAGAAATAGGTTCGTCATTCCATTACAATATCATCACCGAGACAGTCTATCATATGGAATAGGGCATTCAGCAGTTTGAAGAGGTAGCCTTTTTCAGTAGCAGTCTTGTAAGCAAGCGCCGTACGTTCAATCTATACAGGCGAGAGTCTTTCCTCTTAGAATACAAAGCCTGAGCGCGTTGCATGACCGACGGGAAGGTTTGGCACCTTGATGTCGGCTCTTCGCCACCTCAGAATAAAAACCAATTTTGTAATCCAACAATCGATCTTGGTTAGGATGATTAAACGAGTTAATCCCAGAATTATGCTGATCTTTTGCTTTTGAAATGAGAATGCCTCGGAAGGCTATCATTTTTATTTTCCTTAATAAGAGGGCTCATTTGTACTTTATTTCTTATATCGGCGGGGGTACTAGTTGTTTGTTGATGAAAAAAAAAAGATCATCAGAGATAGTTGAAGCCGAGATAAAGACCTTCCTTTTACCCATAACCTTTCTCTGCAACATTGGAACCAAGATCGGGCTTGGCATAGTTACGAGGTTCCCGTTCTATTTAACTACCACTAACTGAAGCTAACCGGAAGCTAGCCTATGAATGACTCGTGATTCGTATTCTTCCTCAAAGCCATATTTGCCAGATAAACAGTACTTGATATTTCGGGGGACTATTGCTACCACCACCCCTAAGGTAAGTTCTGTTCCAAGAAAGATAAACTTCTACTTGCCCTTATAGAACCACGCACTTTTCTCTAGGATTAATTTAGTAGATTAGAGTACCCGCGTCGAGCTGTTCCAAATTGGATTTGTTGTTTGTGGAAGTTTGAGACTCATACAGGGCACTATGAGTACAAGGTCATGTCCTTCGGCCTCACGGGAGCACCATCCACCTTCTTGGGAGCCATGAACGCCACTCTCAAACAAACCCCTTCTGCGCAAATGCGCCCTGGTGCAACCTTAGTTGACTGACAATGACAAAGGCTTGAGAAACAAAGTAGCGCCTTTGAAATGGAATCTTAATTAAGTAGTCTATCAGTGGTGCGAAGCAGCTTAGCCCCGGAGGCGGTTATAGATGCCCTAACAAAACTTCGTAAGAAGATATCGTGAGAAATAGTTGAGGATCGTACTCTATCTCAAAAGAGAAATCTAAGTTTTACTACCAGTCACAAGCTTTATGTTCGGCGCAGTACTCATACTGGAACTTACGAGCAAGAATTGTCTTCCTGGTCAGCTTTCGACGAGTGACTCTTGGTTGCGGGGCCAGGGGACCTACTATCTACTTAACTGCTAGGCAAAGAGGGACATCTTTTTGCCTCCTTTCTTCAGACCATGGCAATGCCTAAAATGGAGGAGGGCAGCTCTAGAGGGAAGGCTTATCGATTTTGACCCTTCGTCATCATGCCTAAATTCGGTAAATGGACTGGCTTTGAGTGATGAAAGTGTCACTTCGAATTACATGGCTCTAATTCGGAATGACACTTGGTCTCTAGTTCCTTGTCCTGCAGGTGTCAACGTGGTCACTGGAAAATGGATCTTTCGCCATAAACTAAACCCGAATGGCTCCCTGGCTCGCTACAAGGCTCGATGGGTTCTTCGTGGTTTCACTCAGCAAGAAGGTGTTGATTATGGGGAAACCTTCAGTCCAGTGGTCAAACCCAGCTACCATACGTGTTGTTCTCAGCATTGCCACTTCTCAGTCATGGCCCCTTCATCAACTTGATGTGAAGAATGCGTTTCTGCACGGTGAACTTGAAGAAACCGTGTACTGCACACAGCCATCTAGTTTTGTTGATGACACTCGACCCACTCATGTTTGCCAACTGAAGAAGTCCCTTTATGGTCTCAAGCAGGCTCCACGGACATGGTTTTTGCGCTTCACCAAGTACCTACATACTCTCGGGTTCTTCTCCTCCAAGAGTGACTCCTCGCTGTTCATTCTCCACACACCCAATGCAACTGCCTACTTGCTACTATATGTGGACGACATTATTCTCACAGCCAGCACTACCACCCTTCTTCAGAGGATCATTGCCTCTCTTCACTCCGAGTTTGCCATGAGTGATTTGGGTGCTCTTCATCATTTTCTAGGCGTCAACGTGCATCGCACATCGCGTGGATTGTTCCTCTCACAGCAGCAGTATGCCCTTGATCTCTTGGAGCGGGCAGACATGATGAATTGCAACCCCATACCCACTCCCTCGACACAAAATGCAAGCTCTCCGCCAACAGTGGTCCGCCTGTCGATGATCCATCCAAATACCGAAGGCTAGCTGGTGCTCTTCAATACTTGACACTCACCCGCCCTGACTTGTCACATGCCGTTCAACAGGTTTGTTTGTTCATGCATGACCCGCGTGCTGGTCATCTCCAACTCATTAAGCGGATACTTCGCTATGTTAAAGGGACTGCTCATCTCGGTCTACAACTTCATGTGGGATCTTCATCGAATTTGGTGGCCTATTCGGATGCAGATTGGGCCGGCTGTCCTAACACCCGCAAGTCCACCTCCGGCTTCTGTGTTTTCCTCGGCAACAACCTAGTGTCCTTGTCCTCGAAGTGACAACCTACGGTTTCTCGTTCTAGTGCCGAGGCTGAGTATCGAGCCGTGGCAAACTGCGTGGCTGAATCTGTTTGGCTGCATCAACTCCTTCTTGAGCTTCATCAACCTGCACGGACTGCCACCATCGTATACTGTGACAACATCAGCGCCACCTACTTGTCCACCAATCCGGTACAACATCAACGGTGCCTCTCTCAATTTGATAGGTTGAGCATGTAAGGCATCGGGAAAACTGCAGTACTCCGAGACAACGAGTTTTTGGGTCCGGTCTTCCTTATAAACTGGGTCAATTCTTCTTCTATACGAATTGCAGAAACACCCTGCCCTCTTCGAGAGGTTACTCGAAAAAAAAAGATAAAAATTAAGGTATCCCAGCACCTCCAAAAAGTTACAAGAACCATCTCGTATAGCTCTTCCAAAAGTATAAAGCTCGCCGAACTTATCTGTCTCGTCTCCTAACAAGCCACAACACTACAACAGGGTTCCCCAACAATAGTCGAAATAATCACTTCCAATTACAGAGGCAAGAATTCAGTTTGCTAACAAACATTGCCTGCTAATCAATGAAGCGTAGTGCGCTGCTTTCGGTCTAATGTCCACTGTGCAGTAAATGAGTTTGAATTGGTCCGTGACCTGTTCTCCACTTTACAGACATGAGCATCCAAGCGGGGATGTGCAGAGTGAATCTCTCCGTGTAGCCTTACTGAAGCCAGCATCTTGGAAAGATCGTCGATCTCGCAAAGTCTAACAGACCTCCGGAGTCCGGACAGTCTGACTTACCGAAGTCGATTGTACCAGAATCACGTAGCCGTCTGAATTTATGCAAGGGAAAGGATAATTCTCAGTTTCAGATCGTCTCCTCCGTGCAAGGCGCATTTCAGAAGTCGATTCAAGGCCACCCCTTTGTCAGTCTCGGTCATGTCCACATCTGGGAGCACCAATTAATCTAGGCAAACCCACCAACCTTCCTGGGGATCTGGCTACCTGCCTAGCTTTATGAAGCTCCGTGGCCAACTCTGAAGAACGTGGATACACTCACTGATCAGAAGTTGAATGATTGAATCCAAATTAAGCAGCAGTACTGTCCCTGTTCTATACCCTAGTTCGTTTCCTGACTAGCATCATTCTATCCACGCCAAGACATTGACCTACATCCACTCTGCCTCGCGTCGGAAAGAACGGCCGGACGCCAGGTCATCATCCACTCCGGGGACGAGAGGGAAAACGCAACACGATCTCCATCTTATCATATCATCATCTGGGAGATGACGATCGAGCTGGGAGCGCTTCTGGTTGGTTGGCTTCGCAAGGAGTGCATCGTGCGATGCCCATACCCTTTCTCTTTTGTCTTTCAGAGACGCGTGCGGCTTGGCTTGGCTTGGCTTGAACACGGTGTTTTTTTTGCCTTCACTCCAACTCTCAGAGTCAGAGGTGAAGGTGCCTTTCGTTCACGGCGGGGCGTCGCCATCGTGTCCGATGTTTTTATTTCTTACTCACCGACGATGGAACGTAAGCAAAACGTATGTCGCAGCAGCAGCGTGGGAAAAATATTGCGAAATCTGCCGCCGGGACACGACGCTGTCTTTTCACCCGCCGCCGGGTTGGCCAGCCACCAAGATAACGGGAACTCTCTACTTTTTTTTTTCTGTTCAGAAAGATAACTGAGGTTCATCGACGATTCTGTCCAATCGTGCATTCGTTCCCTGAGTTCAATCTTGCGAAACCGAAACAGTTAATTCTTTCTTTTCCTCTGCTCTCCACCGCTCTCCTCTTGAGAGTCGTCTCGAGGGTTCCGTCGCCGCCCCTCTCCTTCCTTCTCACCGGAGGCACTGCCGGCCGGCGAGGAGATGGTGTAGGTGGTCTGGCTTCCTCTGTAAATACTAGAGTAGGTTTTTGCTTTTGTCTGCCGCGATGGCGTCCTGGCTTTATGCCGTCCCTCTCCCTCTGCTCTTTTCTGCTGGTGCTCTTGCCAAGCACCAGTTGGCCGGCTCTGCTTTTCTCCGGCGAGCCTCCATGGTGGAAGCTTCGTGGTGCGGCGGATCCGGCAGAGAGCTTCTTAAATAAGGGCAGATCTAGGTGTGGTGGCGTGGATTTCCCTCCGGCCGGCCGTGGAGGCGAGGGGAGGGATTGGTGTCGCTGCTTCATCGTCAGATCCGGAGGTGCTGGTGCGAGGATCGTGTTGCAGGAGTTCCGGAGCCTCTTCTGCTGCACGATGGAGAAGACGAAGCGGATTGCCATGCTCCAGGGGATGGAGAAGGCGAGCTGCATCGTCGTCTCTACGTCCTCTTCAATAAAAAGGTTCGTAAATCGCGATTCCAATGGTGGTAGCAGGATTCGTGTCACTGCCTCTTCTGCTCGTCGTGGTGGCGGGAATGGAGATGGTTTCCGAGTCTCTGCTTCATTGCTACTGGAATCGCATCAGGGGAGGAGTTCTTCTTCTTCAGGGAGAGCCCTCACGGCGACGTTCTTCTCGTCGTCGTTCAAGATGGTCGAAAGGCGACCTCTCCCACCTTTCTCGTCGGTGACGGTGTTTTCCGGCCGGTGATGCAAGGATCTGCTCAACCTCCAGGCTGTCATGCCGCAACGGAGGCCCTTCAGCATCGGTGTAGTGAGCTCCCGCCTCCTCACCCCAAGTGGTTTTGTCCCCGGCGGTGTTGAGGTTGACTGCGCCGAGCTTCGGATGCGTCACGCTGGAGAAGAAGGAGCTGGGTCTGATTGCATTTCTTTTTTTATGTGTAAGGTCCTAGATGCAAATTGTAAGGACTTGTTTGTAATTTTTATCTTTCTTGAGTCCTTTTCTGTAAAATGTTCCAGCGGTGATCAATAGAATTCTGCGTCCTTCAGGACCATCCCTGTTCAAAAAAAAAAAAAAAATTGCGAAACCGGCACCCGGCCGCAGCCTATCACGGATCAGATCATACACGGCGTGCAGTGCACCACCGATGACTAAAAGTAGGCAGGACACAAGGCCGACAGCTCGTTTTCTACACCAAACTCAACGAAATAATAATGCGTCCGATGATGATGAATGTGACCGTCCCACTGTGGCAGATTCTAGCGAATTCTTCGGACAACACCTGGGGCGCCCAAGTGTCCCGGGAGTAGAATCTTTCTGTACAGCTGTTTCTTTCTGAAAGAAAATTGGGTTTTTTGTTTCGTGTCTGTTCCCTTTTTGCAACTTGCTATTCGGGACACATCGAAACCCTTGCATGCAGTTTGATGCCATCGAGCTTACCCCGATGGGTTTTATCTGCACTCTGAACTCCGTTTCAAGGACCGGGAAGGAAGATGTTGCCGATTTACGGGTGCCACTAGTTCATTTTTCGCGGAAGGGTGATAGCGTACAGTTAAATTTAACCAACCCAGTTTTCGCCCCCAAAAAAAAAAATGTACCAGGTTAATTGGAACATATGCCATTAATCAGTTACCTGATTTCAAGTGAGTTGGGAAGACATGGTGTATTCTAAGTTTTCGGAGGACAATTCCCCACGGTGAACTATGAGATCAATGGCTACCCATATAATTAGGAGTACTACCAAACTGATAGTATCTATTCTCAGTGGTCTACTTTTGTGAAGGCAATCTCCAATTCCGGTGGAGAGAAGAAGGCCAGGTTTGTCAAAAAAAAAAAAAAGAGTTGTAGAGAGAATGGGAGTGTGCTTTTGGTGTGATCCAATCACGCTAGGCTATTGTTATGTACCATGCTAGAACATAAATCATTAGGTGATAACTTTTTGTGTGATCATGCATAAGATGATTGTAGAGATGAGTGTGTTGCAGTTCAAGAGTGATTTGGTTGAGCACGGGGTGCGGCATCATTTCACAATTCATCAGATTTCAACATGCCATGCGTGATGGAGAAACTCACAAGCAACTTTGAAATGATTTGGTTAACCATATGTGGACTCACGTAGGAAACCAATTACCTTCAAACTTATTCGTTACAATTTTATTTATTTGATTGTAATAAACTATGTGATTTTTTGTTATCATAAAATATGTGATTATTTGGTGCAAATATGTAATTTTTGCCCCAATAAATATTTGCCCCCAATGTGATAAAAACAAAAGTACCCGTTGAATTTAGTGGCTAGAAAAGACCGGCCATGCACCGGACATAAATCCGTTTAGCGACCCAAATAGATAAAAACCTTCCTAACAAGTCTGCATTTGATAACACGCCTCCGTTCACATTTTGTCTATCCGAACTTTTCGGGTAACACATATCTTTGTTTCTTTATATTTTCGTGTGTACAGCCTATTTTCGGCAACATGTGATTACTCCCTTCGTCCAAAAGTAAGTATTTTAGATTTACTAAAAGTGAATGTATTTAGCTAGAAACTCTATTAGACAGACCACCTGGGTGCAGAACAAGTAATTCTGCACCCTGGCCAGTCCTCCGAGCCGAACCTTGGGTTGGTTGCACCATTTTGGTGCGGCTCGGACCACCCAGCGACCTGCCGTATTTTTTCTTTTTATTTGACCTTGACGGTTTATTTTCTCGGTCCGGTCGTGGGGTTTTGGTTTTTGGAGCAGCCCACTAGCCCCGTGTCCTCGTCACCTAATTTTTCCCCTACTAGTTTTCAGTGGAGCGCACCGGCGGTGAGCGGTTTGGAATTGAATGCGGGGACCGGCGAGCAGGTGAACGTCGGGCTGTGCTCTGCGCTCTCCGTGTCGTCGGCACTGTCGTGGTCGCCGGAAATGGCGGGATAATCTACGATAACCGCTGCCGACTCCGCGACCTCGCTCTCCGCCGGAAGCCGCCGGAATCATTGCCGCCTCTGTACACGAGCTCATCTGGGAGCTGTTGCTGCGCTTTGGCGTTTCAGATCTCCATGTTTGCACATTTGTGTCTCAGATTCGTTCGATTGGTTATACAGTGTCGACGTGTCGTACTAATTTCCTAATCTAGCATCACGGCGGAAATGGTGGCAGCGGGCGGAATCTACATCACGGCGGGCGGTTCTTCGGGTGGCGTCGACGTATTGGTTCGGAGCTGGGCATTACGGCGGGCGGCGACGGCTGTGGACTGCGGCCGGCGGCGAGCGGCGGCAGTTCCGATTGCGGCGGCCGGATCGGTGAGAGCTGTAGATTGGTTTGCGCCGGCCGTTCAGCGCCTCCATGGTGAGCGGCTGATTCCTTACCTTTTTCTTCAGAGTATTTTGGTTAACATCATAATGCTTTTAGGTCGACTTATGTACACTCTTTTATTGCTCTGAAACTGGTTCTGAGTTGGTGTAGTTTTCTTCTAATCCATCGTTTATGGAGTAATTTTTGCAGTAACCGGCGAGTAGCTCTGATCAATTAGGGCTATCATTTTACTACACAAATACGCACATATCTTGGAGATGTAATTTCCATTAATTTTGCCGATCATGTAGCTCCTTCCGTGTGCCTGTTTACTGATTTCGGTGGTGCGCAAGTGTGATTGGTGCTGGCTGCTTCTCTATTTTCCCCGGCAAAATCCACGATAACCCCCCCAGTTCGCGCGCCTTCTATCATATGCCCTCCTTTGTGTCACTGACATGTGGGGTCCGGCCCCACATGTCAGTGACACAAGGGGGGCATATGATAGAAGGCGTCCCCTGGTGCTCTTCGGTACCACCCCTTTTTCCACCAATTTAGAATTACTACATTTCAGTTTGTTAGGGAGGTATACTCCAATCTGCCTTTTTTCTTCAGGAATATTTCAGTTTGTTAGGGAGGTATACATTTTTTAGCTTATAAGCATATGCCTACTTGATCGCACAGGTTACTTGGACATTTGCAAAACTTTGGGGACCAAATGTGCACTTACCCCTTTATTTATATAATTGTTGTAAAGATACTAGCTACACACTTGGGAATATAATGGGAGCTATTTTCTTCTGGCACCTTTCAAGACCATGCCTAGAACCCTTGCGACATTGCACCACACACTCTTCTCCTTTTTGAGAGTGTCTATTATTCATGGTTCAGAGGTAGGATTAAAAGGGTGTGAAGTGTTTAGTGGGGTAGCAATTATGGATCTTATTCTTTTTCACATGTTCATATTTCTTTCTTGCATTCTGAATCTTGTTTTGCTGGTCAAACTTATGTTCGTACTTAGTTTGAGTTGACATAGTTTTCTGTTGATCCATCTTTTATGGATTATTTTTGCCATTCGTACGTGCGAGTAGCTCATAGATTAGGGCCCCTTAATTAACTGATTGTTCTGTTTTCAGTCACACATTCTTGTGGATAATTAGGTATTATGTGGCATCAGATCTGTGCTCTAATTATGGTTGCTGATTTAAATCGTCTTAGTAGTGGTGAGAGGCTAGCTGCTTGGAAATGTAATTTCTCTTGTTGTTTTTCTTATCATGTAGCTGTGTGCTTCTTTGCTGATTTCAGTGGTACGGTACCCGTGATTGACGTTGGCTTCTTATTTTATTTTCCCCCTCCGTGGCAGCTCCAGGCGAAATAATTTCCCATGTGGCTCAGGTATCCTCTTGCAGGGAATGGGCGGGTGGAAATTTCGATGCCATTCCTCCAAATTATTGTGTTACCAAGCTATTATCATCTCAAATCTCCTTGCCACGTATGTTGTCATAAGATCTATTTTTTTGTAGATTACGGTGGTTCAAAAACTCCTATTTCGGAGATACCGTTAGAAGATATACAAAGCTATCCATGACATCCTCATTGATGTCTGGTTACAAAGAGCAGGAAGCTCGGCAAGCTCAAGAGATTGTCAAGAAATTAACAAACCATGCTTGAGCAAAAAAAAAATTTATCATAGTATGATGTTAACCTTTTACATCTTTACAGGGTAGCAGCGGCAGTGATTACGTCGTAAACAAGTTTGCCTGCCCGGTCATAGTTTTCAAGCCAGCGACCACCCATTATCATATCATCGAAAATATCCACATGTGGTTCAGTTTGCTGAGTCCTATATATCTAGTTGGCGGCAACTTATGGAGCATGCAATATTGGTTGTAATAAATCTGATTAGCCTGCTGAAGATATCCTGTTGTATGTTTTGTGCACATGTCATCTACACTTGCGTGTTTATTACTCCCTCCGTTCAAAAATAAGTGTCTTAGATTTGCACAAAAGTGGATGTATCTGGACATGACACAAAAGTGGATGTATCTGGACATGACATGTCCAGATACATCCACTTTTGTGCAAATCTAAGACACTTATTTTTGGACGGAGGGAGTATATTTTTTGGGAACTTTACTGTCTAGGCTAGCAATTGCATGTGCACGTTCAGCAATACCGATATGCAAAATGTCATGCGAACATCGAAGCAAGTTGAAATTTACAAAGGCATGCAGACAAGTATAAAGTGTTACGTGTTAAAACGTTGGCAAAATATTTCACACGTAAAAGTGAAGCTAGTTTCTTATAAATGGAGCCAAATATCTCTAGAGCTAGAGGTTTGTAATAACCTAGCAGTTGGGAGTTATCAGAGGGCAGAAATAGGAATTCGTGTATCTACATGCATGTAGTTGAAAAATCCGAATAAATTTTTCGAAAAATAAAACTTATGTTGGAATCAAGTTAAGTCTTAGATGTTAGTGTTGTGCAATTATAGGATGAAACTAGATAATCTTTAAACATGACCTTTATGTGTTTTGCTTGTGTTGAGATTTGAATTTCAAATTCAAATAATTGAATTTGAAATTGAATTCAAATAAATTGCAATAAGTAAATAAAACAATCAAATAATGATTGAAACAATTTAAAATATCAAAACTAATTATTACAATTTGTGAAATCAAATCCATACAATATCTTTATAAATTATGAACTCTAGTCAAACAAAAATTTACTCTAGTGATATAACTACAGAATTACATTGTCTTTTACAAATGCTTATAAAGGAAAAGTAAAAATTACAAAGTGACTTCTAAAAAACTAAATCTTGTATTTCTTCTTCTTTTTATCCTTTATCTCCTTCCTGTTGATCTTCATTCCATTATTGTTCCTGCAAAACAAAAGAAATGCAAAAATAATAGAAAACAAATACAAAGATGGGGTTAGGATTAGTATTACTCTCAGATTAGCAATAAGGTGTATTGCTAATTACATCATAGAGTTAATTAGGCAACTTAGTGTAGTATCTGTTCTTAATCATCATATATTGCCTCAGAGCAACATCACAGGCAACAAATTCCACTTGGCAACCAAAAATAATCACAATAGGAGGGATAAGATCAACTGGCCGAAGTACCAGATTGCTCACACAAGCAAGCAAGCAGCACAGTCACAAAGGCAGTCACCCTGCTGCCAACAGCACAGCAACCTCACCGTAGAGGGATAAGAGCAAGGAAGCAGCCGTAGCAGCTAGCAAAATAGAACCACAACACTCACTCAAGCAACCAGCTCGAGTTCATCTTCCACAACTCACAGCACCTCACAAAACCATCATATCCACCACTGTTTCATCACTCAATCTTTGCCAAAAGTGAGAACAAGATGGAATAGAAGCACAAGGCCAAGCAGGAGCTAGAAGGTAGCCATATGGAGCTGGAGGAGCAGGCCACGAAGGAGATCCACAAGAACTGCAGCTCAAGCCACCCAGAAGAGCCACAAGATCTGACTGATCAAGTGCTCCACAAGATCTCAAATCACACCACACAGCCATCACCAACACACATCAGGAGGTGAATAACCAAAACTCCTTAGCAAAAGAATTTGCTAGTTTAAATATGTGGTTGGGCTGGATATTTCCCTCAGCTAAGCATAGAGATGCTATGCTAAGTTCATCACAGGGAATTAAAAATCAAATATAACATCTGTTCTTATTAAATCATGGCCTCAGCCTATGCATCATTGGCAAGGGGAAACAAATCCACACAATAAAGCAAATATTGCTTTGATCCACATTTGATTGAAGCACAAATCCAGTAAATAGATGCTGGGCACTAATTCCACAAGGGAAATAGCACCTCAAACACATCTGTGCACTAACCATACCACTGGAAAGCATAAATACATTTTCTAAGCAAAAATCATCAGCTAGCTTCTGTGTAACTCCAGGGAGGCATCACAGCAAGCTACACTAAAAATAATTAGCTCTAGAAAACATGATACACTTACACAGAGCACAGTCAGAGCATCATTTCCATTAAAAACCATCAGAGGCACATCTCTGAACTCATGGTTCAGAACAGCATCACCTGCACATTATAGTAATAGCTAGTACAATTCTAGCACACACAGCAGCATATAACAGTGGCACATCTCTGAACTTAATAGCTCAGAGTAGCACACACTTGCTACTCTGCGTTTGGTAAACAATTGAGATTAGCAAAAGATAGCACGAGCAATTATCACCACAGCCACAGATACTAGCTAGATCATCTTCCTCAAATATTATAGGAGCACTAGAACATCATCCAGGGAACACCACAGGAGCATCAGAGCAGCTCATCACCTAAAATAGGAACCCTAGAATCATCACGTGCTTAACATCACAGAGCATGGCACATAGGCCAGGGGAGAGTAGGAGAAGATAGAGAGAGAAGGGTGTATACCTGTCGCCCATGGTCGAAGCTCCACGGCGACGGGGCAGTGCCCGTGTGGCCAATGGAGAAGGACCACAGGGAGGCGAGCTTCACCTACACCACCACGGCGGCACGGGAAGGAACTCCACACCAGCCACGGCGGAGCAGCAAGGGCTGGGAGCACGGCGATGCCGCGCTGCCACCGGAACCCTAGGCTCGGGTACGGGTCGCGCACGACCGCATCCGGCGAAGAGGAGTAAATCGCCGGGGTGGGATTGGAGAGGACGGCGGGGCGCATCGTTTGCGCTACGGCACGGCAGCGGAGTCTGCCGGGGCTCGCCGTAATCAAGCGGCGACGGCGACGGCGACCTGGGCTCGAGAGAGAGAGAGAAGGAGGGAAACGGGTGAGAGAGAGAGTGGCTCGGTCGGGTTGACCACCGACCCGGCCAGTTCTTGGTCTGATTCAACCAGTTTGGACCAGGGGCATTTCTGTCATTTCATAAATCGAAAATTAATAAGAAAATAATTCCAGAAATATTTTAAAATGGCTTAAACTTTGGAAATTAATAACTATTTCATATTAAATCAGAATAATACAAATAATATATCATAATGATCAGAAAAATAAAATTTATCTGTTTGTATAAATAAAATACTTGTTTGACTAAATTTAAATCATTCTATAACTGAAATAACAATTTACTTATTAATTTAAATATGGAGTTAATTTGAAATGCTATTTTGGATGCATTTAAACTTCATTTAAAATGCTTCACATGTTTAAATTTCAAACTTGAAAATATGTTATAATCATTTCATGTCCTACATTGTGTGCATTAAATGGTTAATTAAAAATGATATTTTTCATAGGGAAAATAGTTATAAAAGGATATTTACATAATCTAAAATTGAAATCTTTACTTAATAAAATTTGATCACTTATTATTACTATCTTTAATAATTAGTTTAAATCTCTATTTCTTCATTTAAAACAAAATTATGAAACTAAGATTTTGAAACATAAAATGATGTTACTTTACTTATTTCCTTCCGTGATACCTAAATAAAAGATAAACTTAAAGGTAATTGCTCTTCATACATGAAAATACTCCATCAATTAAATAAAAGTGAAACACACTTATGTCTTGAAGAAATAAGATTCTAAAACGACTAAGTGAAGCATATCAAATTCCAAAATCTTAAACATTCACTAATCTCAACTCATTAATAACTTAAGCACCAAAAACATCACCTAAAGGTGATGAAACAATCTTAAGTCTAGTTAATACGATGTTATTGAAGTATCATTTTAAAATGAAGCTCACCTAGTTAAGCTTGGGTATGATTGGGGGTATTTTGCGATGCATTTCATTACTATGCATAATAGCATCTTGCCAGAGTTTTCTGTAGTCCTTATCAGGATTACGTTGCCTTTTTCAGAACTCGGGGTTTTATCGCAAACCCTAGAACCCCGAAGGGTTTGAACTGCTATTCCTATCCAAGGCAAGTTCACTCTTGCTCATGTCTTACTTGATTATGTTTATCAAAGTAAATGAAAAATACTATGGTTTATCATTGCATGAAAAAGAAAAACCTATCTTCGAATGATGTGAATTGCTATATATATATTGTTGGCTGGCAGATGGAACCATGGAATGATGTGGTTGGTGGAGGTTCCATTTGCACGGGAAAGTATTACCTAGGACTTAAGAACCAATGCCGTCAGCGTTCTTGCGCCGTAAATGAAGCGTTAACCATGAGACTTGGAATGGGACGGGAAAGTCATCTGTGATCTTCTCCCTTTCGCATGTCAACGGACTGCCAGTTCCTTAGGCTGTAGATCTTGCGGGACTACATGCACATGGGTGGGATCCCTTAATTCCAACGGTAACTGGGGTCTATGATGGTCTGCAAGGGGATGCCTAGGTATCTACCGTGAGGGGTAGAGCCAGGGGTTATTCTGCTATGCATGAATTGGGTGGGCATGCGGGGTTGTTGGAGAAGCACGGCGAATGGCTTGGATCAACGACTGGGCCCCACACCATAGGAAGTGTGGACGGGAAAGACTCGCCCGGTTGTGCAACAAGGCGTTGGTCTCTTATGGGTAAAGTAACGCACCTCTGCAGAGTGTAAAAATGTGACATGTTACTCCATGTTCCAGGAAGGAACGGCGAACGCTGCAGGAAAGGAGGCTCCTCAAGGCCCTAGCACCTGTGAATCGATGACGGGCATAGTTTTCTGAAGATAAAATGAATCTTTTCCTAAAAATGTTTTACAAAAATATGCATGTTCATCCATGACCTTTTGGTATGGATGGTAGCTAGTGCATAAAACACCTTACTCCTATTATATGAACTTGCTGAGTAACGCTCGTGTTGCTCACTCCTCCGTTGACCCCTGCTTAGATTTTTGGAGACATCAAAGGAGTTGACAGGAATCCATGACGACGTCAAGAAGGTCTTCAACAAGGAGTCAAATCAACCTGGTGGAGCCTGAAGAAGTTAACCTCTACTTTGCCAAAGGAGGAGTGGCGACAACAGTGCAATGCTGGACACGACGCCAATAATGTCTATGGAAAAGACAATGATTATTTGGAAGGAGGAGCACAACTCCAGGCAAAGATATTCCAGATGGATAGATTAGGGCTGTGACCACAGCAGTAGTGGATTAGGGGTTAGAAGTAGAGCTGGTATCTAGCTTAGTGCTTTGATTTGAGTCTTTTGAGAGTTTCTTTTGCACGAGACCTACTTCTGTTTGTAAAGGAGGTTCTCGAGATTTTGTATTGAATAGTGTTGTAATCCTATAGTGTTACCTTGGACCGACTATGTTTCTGTTGTACTACTCGAAGGATGTAATATTTACGGAATGGTCCTTCCGTGAGTATTATGTCAACGACTTGTACACTACAACATGCAGTGGTGTGCTGGGTCACTACAAGGTTGCAAAGACTGCCACGAGTTACGTCAACTAGTAATCTTACGCTAACTTTTTTGTGGGGTAAAAGTAATCTTAGGCTGACAAATACGATGGGTATTGTAATTTCAAAAAAATACGATTCGTTTCATAATTGAAGGAACTAGAGTCGGGCTTGGCTTTCCGTAATTTTAAGCTGGCGGTCGTATTCTTTTTATTCACCTGGAGTCATACTTACGTAGTTAGTTTCTGGGCTGGATCGTGGGGCAATTCTCAGGTACTTCCTCCGTTCTAAATTAATTGACTTTTATTTGTCCACATGTGGATGTATCTATACGTGTAACATGTCTAGATACATCCATGTGTGGACAAATGGAAGTCAATTAATTTGGAACGGAGGGAGTAGGAGGTTAGTGGGCTGGATCGTGGGGTCATTTATCCCGTGTTTTTACGTCACCTGCTGCATAGTTCTTACGATCGTGGTTAGAATCGTAACCCACGCGAGATTCGAACAAGTGCGGCTCGGCCGCTCGGCACGGATGGATGGCTCGGGTGTAGGGATGTAAACGGTACGGATAATTTCCGCACCGAATCCGCATCCGTATCCATTTTTAAGGATATGGTATGTAATTATGGAAATCCGCCGGATACGGATGCGGATAAGGATATTCGTTATGCGGATATCCGACGGATATGGTAGAGGATATGGTATTGCTATTATCCGACGGATGCGGATTATCCGCCATTTTTTGCGGATTATCCGATATACTCTATTAGGATAATCCGATTTATTAGCCTATTTAGTTAATATAAATAGCCAAATCCATTAGCAAATTCAACTAATCACCCGTTTACATCTCTCCATATATAACTAATTCTACCCTAGTACGATTTATACTCAGTAATACAAAAGGAGTATTCGTTCTATGACGTCCAACCATGACTTGCATTATGCAATACATTTTGATCACTCCGTAGTGTTATGTGCTTGGATAATTCTTTTGTTTAATTTTTTTCCACGGTAAAATTTTGTTTTTTTATACTTATTTATCCGCTACTTAGTATTTTATCCAATCCGCATCCGTTCCGTTACCTATCCGTATCCGTAGTCCGATATTATCCGTATTCGTATCCGCATCCTGTCGTTATCCGATCCGCTCCGAATCCGACAAAAAAAATATGGGAAAGGATATGGAAAGAGCATTATCCTGTTCGATCCGATCCGTTTACACCCCTACTCGGGTGCATAATAACTATTCTACTCCCTGGGAGTATCAAATAGCGCGACCATATAGATACATCTAATTTCAGACAAATCTGAGACAATTATTTTGAAACGAAGGGAGTATTACACATAAGAAAAATGGTTACAGAAGCCGTGTTTTCCCCTTAGATCCGTGCCCCCGCTGAAGGCAGGGACCCACATGAGGACCCGAGTCCACACATCGCCACCGAGAGATGAAAAACAGAGAGAGCTCACCGTCACATGTCACCACCTCTGATCCGTGTCACCCAGGCCAGGTAAACAACGGTCGGTGCACCTCCTCCGTCCATCCCACGACCTCCACGTCATCCACGGCCGTTGCGCCCCCTCCCCTCCACCTGCGCCGCGCTGTGCCGTGCAAACCGCCGCCGGTGGACACCTCACCTCGCTTCGAAAAGAAAAGGCAAGAAAAAGCACAGCCAGGGCTTGTCAGGACCCCGATGGATCCTGACGGGATTGGATCACGAGGAAGAAGGATTTGTGAACGAATTGAGGATAAATTGGCTAAATTGCTAGAATAAAGTAAGATAAATTGCATAAAATAAGAAGGTAAAATTAGGGTTCATATTCTTGATTAAGATCACAGGATACAACATAGCCTTATATAGAGCTAGACACTACTAGATGCCCTCATATATGAAATACCTGCTATACCCTCACAGCTCCAACATACTACTATTCCATGCCACTACTAGTACCTGACATTACTCCCCCCTTGAGACCATTGGTCACCAATGGAACAAGTTTCTTCAGAAACTTTTCACCTTAAACTCATTAACCAAAGAGTAATTCCATAGAACCTGATGTCTTGGTGCCAACAAGGCCGAGAAGTGTTTGCATGGAATTTCTGGAAATTCTGACATCAGTGCATAGCATTGTCCAAGGGAATTGAAAGTATCCTCTAGAATTAATTTAGCCTTGTCAAGGAGGTTGAAAATGAATCAGCCAAAGAGCAACTCCATAGCACCTAAGTTCTGTGAGCCAATTGATCCGTTCTTCCGTGTAAAGTAAGCACCATTTGCAATTGTACAAGACTAACATAGTACCAGGATCCCATACAAAAGAAGCAGTGGTCACTTTACGCATCATACACTGGCTTTCTCTCCATTGCCTGAGACTGCACTTGGGTAGTAACATTAGTGGTCATGAGAGAGTGTTGGCAATTTAGTGCATGTTTTGATGCCTTGCTGCAGTAAGTGGAAGTCTGTTCATTCTCTTTTAGCAACTGGTCTTGCTCCTGTGTATCTTGGAAGAGAAGTGACTGATAATGCTTTGCTAGAGGAGTGACTTCAGAATGTGGAACCGCTAGGACATGTACAGCTACAACATTCACTTTTGTCCAGCCCAAACTAAGAGCATATAAACGCATGGTAGCAGATTTGAAAATGGGTGTCCTTGCACCGAGCTGCACAACTAGTATCTGTACCTTGGGAAAAGCAATCAGAGTATGGCACCAGGAATGACGGTGTAACAATTGGGCCCATAACTGGTTCAGGTCAACAGGTTGCCCAATAAAAGTTAACTGCTTGAATGTTGCCCGGCTACTATGAACTTGATATGGCAATGCAGTTTGTGTAGCATCAGCATGTGTCATAAACAGGGTATGGAAATTTGTATCTCCTGGATCCCATTCAAATTGAATTACATGATTTTCTTGGCTTGATGGTACTCTGCAATAGCAGCTCTGATGTAGTGCACGAGTGGGCACTCCAAACTGGAACCTTAATTTCGTGCAACTGACTGAGAACTCCCACAAACAGCCCATCTGGCAATATTCAGCTTTCAATAGACTGATGGAGTACAAGGAACACAGGTACTTAGCCTGAGATATATATGCTAGATGTCCATCTTTGAACTCGCTTCCATTCTGCATCATCTCATTCATTAAGTGAAGCTCCAGATGATGCCTCTGCTTTGTCACTTTCACTGATATGGATTCACATAGACATAGTGATTGCATGAACAGATTTGAAGGAGTGCTTAGTTGAAGCTTCCAGGAAGTCCAAGGTATTATCTTCTTTAAGTTTACCAAGAAATTCAACAACTTTGGAGTCTGACTATCACAGCTACAAGTAAACTCAGATTCAAAGACATTTGTGCCCTGCAATTCTGTAGCACCAGCAGATGTGATAAACAGAAGAGGGAATTCTGTAGCTGCTGGATCCCACGGGAAAAATGCTATGGCATGCCCTGTAGCAGTTTGGCAAACAGATTTCTTCCACAATGAATTGTCATCACCGTGGTATTCTTCATCCCATGTTCTGCATTCTGAAGCTTTGCAAGGACAATTGAGAAGTTGGTCTATGTCAATACCAACGGTAGGTGTCTCGGGACTGAATATTGGCATGCTGAAACACTTGGGAGACTGTCCACTTCCTTTTTGCGTGTCTTCATATTGCTGCTGCTCAGGAATGATAGCACACACATCAAAAGACATATTCGAGTCGCCCTTTGTTTTGTCATCCTCAACAGCGAACATCGGCTCCGGATCAGCTCGCTCTAAGGGATACATGTCTGGGAGTGCATAGTAGATATGCTCAGCACCATCTGCTAGGAACACAGACTTGCGATTGAGATTATGAAAGCCATAAGATTGGGGCTTTTCATCAAGATTTTCCCTCACACTTTGCACACAGGAATCTTGAATTGGCTCTTCATGCACAGGATAGTAGTTAGGTGTCGCACCATGCGTTTCCTGCCCGCAGTTTTGTGTTGGCACTTCACCAAACACCTGTTGTGCAACATAAGCAGTAGTTGATGGCATGGTGGATGCACTCGTTGCAGGAACAAAAGCAAACTTCCGCGTAGACACAGCAGAGGATGCACCGACAGGGGAGCTTAGAGAGCTCGATGACGAGCTTGCCGCTGCACTTGTTTGCTTGTCGATCGAAGCTACGAGTTGTTCGGCCATTGATGTGAGCTTCGCGAGCTCACCTTTGATAGTGTCGAAGGAAGTCCTGTCACGTGCCAACTGCGCATCCAATCGGCGCTTCAGGTCAAGGACCGCACGGGACACATCCTTGCTGATGGTTGCTTCATCTTGAGCTTTTGCTTATGTTGATTGTATGGTTGGGGCGTTGAGCAGGAGCTCCATCTTCGTGAGGCTTGTACTGTTAGCTTTGGGGAGTGCAAGCAGCGGTGCCATGTCAGGGCGCTCAAGCACAAGCAGGGAGCTTGCGCACATCCTTGGCGATGGGGACGCAACAGAGGTTGGGGGCGAAACAGAGTCATGGCACCTGGGCGGCCGGGGCTCTTGATTTGGAGTGGTTGGAATGACGTCCAACAACCACGACAGCCTGCTAGAGCAGCCGGAGGAGATAGGAGTACTGGGGACTCGGTCAGGACGGCGTACAGGTGCGGTTGTCGTCGGCTCTGCAGACAGCGGCTGGGAGAATCGCACAGGAGCAAGCCCTGGATTTGGCGATGACGCGAACCACGGCTGGGCGCTGGGTGGTGTCGATCCCTGAGCTCCTGCAGTTGATGGCGCAGGGGTAGGTGACGCTGTCGATTCCTGTGGTGTCGCTTGAAATTGAAGAGAAGGGTCGTACGCTGGGGCGGTAGCGGGCATGTACGCGGAGACTAGCGACGGGTAGGGGTCGGCGGGGGCGGACGAGAAGGTCGACGCGCCATATGCTGGAGCTGGGAAGAAGCCTGGCGCGGGCGCTGGGTAGGAAGAGAAAGGCGATGGGTAGTAGCCGCCGGAAGGAGGAGGTGGGTAGGTGGCGGCGGAGTGGTAGGGAAACGAGTACGGCGCGGTCGCCATGGACGCGAATCAGGTCGAAGGAGAAAGGGATCGCCGGTGCGACCGGAATCGAAGAAGACAAGGGAGGGAAGGGTAGGGAGCATGCCGATCGGTCGAACTGCTCTGATACCAACTGTCAGGACCCGATGGATCCTGACGGGATTGGATCACGAGGAAGAAGGATTTGTGAACGAATTGAGGATAAATTGACTAAATTGCTAGAATAAAGTAAGATAAATTGCAGAAAATAAGAAGGTAAAATTAGGGTTCATATTCTTGATCTTGATCACAGGATACAACATAGCCTTATATAGAGCTAGACACTACTAGATGCCCTCATATATGAAATATCTGCTATACCCTCACAGCTACCAACATACTACTATTCCATGCCACTAGTAGTACATGACAGGGCTTCACTTTTTTTTTGACAGGGAAAAGAGAACTTTATTAATCTGTTGCAGCGAGATCGCTGGCAACAGCAGTAGATACAAATTCTAGTACATCCTCATGCCATAGCATAACTCCACCCGCACCTAGGCTAGCACCTTTAGTGGCTAAGAGCATCTCCAACAGACGCGCGTC
Source organism: Poa pratensis (assembly GCA_947311845.1). Classification (NCBI taxonomy): domain Eukaryota; kingdom Viridiplantae; phylum Streptophyta; class Magnoliopsida; order Poales; family Poaceae; genus Poa; species Poa pratensis. The sequence goes on from CAMZMU010000052.1 coordinate 118,697,788, forward strand.
GCGCCCGCGCTGTATAAAAAATTTGCAGCGCCAAAAAGTCGTTTTGGCGCGCCGCTCATGTGTTTCGCTTTAGCAGACGCGCCAAAATGGCGCGCCAAAACTTGGCGCTTCAGCAGACGCGCTAAAATAGAGCGCCAAACCAAACTACGCGCGATGAAGTTGGATCGAAAAATTAGACGGAAATAGAAATATATTCGATTCGACGAACACGCGCTACAACGCACACACCCGGATTAGCCTAAAACGCGCATATAGGCGCGCACGCACACACTACGCGCCAGCGGGAAGCGCCGGCGATCTAGATGTCCCAGTCGGAGTCGTCGGAGAAGTCGGCGTCCGAGCTCGTCGTGTCGGAGATCTCATCCTCAAGCGCCCGCCACATCTCGTGGCCGGCGGGCCACCAGGCGCGGCCGCGCGCCAGTTCCCCCTCCGCCTGCGCCTTCATCAGGCGCCTCTCCTCCCGCTCGTCGTGGAGCTCCAGACGCTGCTCCCCCCGCTCCGCCGCCATGGTGTTCCAGTGCTCCAGCTCCGCATCTCTCTCCGCCGGGTGCGCCTGGTACCACGCCTGCACGGCGAGCGCGTCGCGCTCCTCGACGAGATCCAGCACGGCGCGGAGGCGGAGCGCGCGGCGGTCTCTGTCGGTGACAATGGCGGGCGCAGGCGCCAGGTTCGCCGCCTCCTGCGCCGAGCGGCAGTCTGTGAAGTTCATCGTTTGCGGCGTGCGGCCGAGCCGCCACGCCGCCGCGTCGTACGCGCGGGCGGCCGCGTAGGCGGACTGGAAGGTCCCGAGCGGGACGCGCATGTCCCCGCAGCGGATCTCCGCGATGTACCCGTTTTCGCGGCGGCGGACGCCGAGGTAGCCGAGGTAGCCGGTGCGGCGGCGCGGCGGCATCGTGTCGACGTGGGCGGCGTGGGGAAGGCGAGAGGGAGGGGGAGATGGACTGTTCACAGCGGTGCCGCGAGTGGGAAGGCGAAGTGGAAAGCGGTTGGGCTGCCGCGTGGATGACCGCGCGCTGGACGCCGGGCGGTTTATATAACGCGAAATCTACCGCTTGGGCCAGCGCGTGCTAAGGTTTTTGGAGCGCGCGCTTTTTTCCCGTGACTGCTGGAGCGCGCGAAATCGCATCGCACGGGAAAAGCCCGTTATTTCGCGCGCGCTCCATTTGCCGCGTCTGCTGGAGATGCTCTAAAACATGGGCCACTGAATTACAACCCCGTTTGCACAGGGCTTCACTTTCACAGCGCAATCCCTCTTCTTTCTTCCTCCGCCCACCCAAAAGAAGCAAGAATCCGCGCCCCCACCACCACCACAGCCTAGCTTCCCCCGCCTCTCTGCTGCTGTAGCCTTCCCTTCCTAGCATCAGATCCTTGGCCCTCCCGGGGCGGTTTCTCAATCCGGCTCCATTGCCCCACCACCACCACCACCACAGGCGGTTCCTCCCGGCTCCCGCTGCCCATTTTCTGGTGTAACCACCCCGGCCCCGGGCCCCCGCTCGCTCACTCCTGTCGTTTGGCAGTTCCTCCTAGGATGTCCTTCCTTTCATCGTTCTGGGGTGGTCCAATCTCCAGTCAGGTTCAGGGTTCTTGATTTTTTTTCCTCCTCTCCCTTTCCTGCTGGGGTACCATTGTTGTTCTCCAGTTTGGATTAAAAAATATCGTGGTCGGTCGGTTGCTGAAAACCGTGCACTTTCATCCTCCTCCTCCTCCTCGCAGCGCAGGGACGTAATCTAGTCTTGCTTCTGTTGGGGGTTTGAGCTCTTGCTTCAGGACTTGCCAAAGTACTGCCGGATTTTGTTTGGGCCGGAGTCAGGATTCTTGGTTGCTGTTCCGAATTTGGGGAGTTTTGGTTTGCCGGCTGGAGTCTCTTGCTTTCCTTCCTGCACTCCTGCTCAGGCCTCGCCGGAACAAGTTGCCAATGGAGCCGCCTAGCAGGTTCTGGGCTTCTCTCTGGTACTTCATCAAGTTCCTGCCCTTCTTCGTCGGGCTCTTCCTCCTCGGGCTCATTAAAGGTGACGTGACGCTCGACTCTCCCTCTCTTCTTTTGGTATGTAAGTCTGATCTGTCATCTGTCAGTAAAATGGAACGGCCGTATGTGATTGTGCGGTAGTCTCTTGATTTCTGCTGCCTGTGTAGATACCTGAATCCTCTCCTTTCTTGGGAGCATTTAATTAGACTCAGTTGAAACTATCGCTATGCTCTTTCAGTTTTAGTTATGACATGCTCAGATTACTTTGACTGCTATAATGCTATTTGTATGTTTTAAATACCGAAGAAGTGAAAAACACATGCTATAATGCTATGTCTATGTTTAAGCACACTCACCCATAAGGCTACATGGGCTTTTGCATATGCTTCAACCTGAAAAATCTTGCTGTTTCTTACCACATAAAAAAAGGGGGGGGGGGGGGGGGGGGGGGGGGGGGGGGGGGAAATCTCGTGGTTAATTTGCTCAAAACTAGCATCAATTGGAGGCTGTTGATGTGTGAATGCATAATCAGCCATGGAATTTAAAATAAATGATAGGATGCTGTGGGATTGATGTATGTAATATATGAAAGTGCAATGCTGTCTGCTTAAACACTTCTGTTTGTGTTGGTACTTCATCATAATTTGAATTTAGTTTTGTATATCCTCATTTCATATAATTTCGTCTAACAGGTGTGCTGCTGTGCCCTTGGGCATGCCTTATTATGGCGATTGGAATATCTGCACTAATTCTCGGGTTATGGCCTATGCATCTGATCTGGACATACTACTGCATTGTCAGGTACAGTGTATCTTCTGCAGTTTCACTCTTAGCAACCTCATTAATACGCGTCTAAATACTTATATTATGCGTCCTCTTTTTCTACAAGGCAGAACCAGAATGGTGGGACCTGTAGTAAAGCTTCTACTTCTTATTGCTGCCACTGTAATCTTTCTTATGGTTGATAATTGGCATCCGGGAAGCGTTTTTGCTGGATTGCTATATGGCTTTCTAGCACCAATAATGGCACGTTCGATGCAGTTGGAGAAGGCAAAGAAAAGCCATTTGTTCATTGCTTTGTGGTACATTTTGTTTTGATGATGCGTGCTATTTCTGTGTGTTATGCCATTCTTGCTTTCTAAACATATTTTACATGTCAATTATTATCTCAAAATTGCAGGATGGGACATGGAGTACTATCACTGGAAGCTGTACAGTTGTCAGGGATTTGAAAGACTTGCTTTTCCACTCCTATTTTTCAATAATGGATGACCTTCGTTTCCAGGCACCTCCTAATGGGAAGCCATATGAGATAAGGTCTGATTCCTGTTTGTGCCTAGTAGTTCTTTACCTTTGTGCCTCGATCACAGAACTTTTTTTTTGCCATTCCTCTTTCGTCCTTCTAGCATATGTAGCCTTTCATCACATATGCAAATTAGAACCTTTTATGCCTGACCTGTAGTTGAGAGAAACGAGCCTGCTCTATATTTAGGCTGGATATTTCTTATCTTTCTTTCTTGAAGAACTATGAATTGAAATGCTGAGTAGAACTATCTATCCTGCAGATTGCTTCATATTCCCGGAGCATTGTTATCTGCTGCTTGTGGACTCATACTGGATGGAATAATGTTCACACTAATTGCCATCTACAAGTGCCCTGTGATGCTTTTCAAAGGGTGGCACGACTGATTCAGGATTTGATTGGGAGAGAAGGACCTTTTCTGGAGACAGCGTGTGTGCCATTTGCAGGTCTTGCTATTCTTCTCTGGCCATTTGCGGTACTAGGAGCTATGCTTGCATCCATCCTCTCTAGTATTCCTTTAGGCTTGTATGGTGCAGTTGTAGCTTATCAGGTATGACAACTAGTACTTCCACAAATTATCATCTAGTGAAAAATGTTAGCTGATATACTTATTTATTGTTAAAGTCACGATACTTGCTCTTGTTTTTTTTCAGGAATCCTCCGTTGTCATGGGACTCTCTTATGTCGTTTCATCTGTGTCCATCTTTGATGAATACACGAATGACGTGCTTGACATGGCACCGGGATCTTGCTTTCCAAGGTATAACCGCAAACCATATTTCAAGCTTTTGGATGAGATTTTAAATAATTTAAGGTTTCCGGTACTGAAATCTGAGCTCTCAAGGTTGAAATATCGGAAAACCGAAGATTCTTCACATGGTGGTCACCTATCTAAGCCAGCCTCATTCGATAAGGAGAAGCAGGAAGGAAAGAAACCTCTAGCCCGGGTTACATCATTTAAGAACAGCATGGATGAGTTCAATCCATTCAAGGTGATATTTTCTTGTTAATACATTGGTAAATTGCAACATGGTTGCTTCCTTGGTACTGCAATTTCCTGGCACAGCTTCACTTTTGCCCACACCCATATAAATAGCACACGCTGAGAGTAGGCTATTCAATCTTGTAATTTCATTATGCACTGATTCTACTTAATAATAATATTTGAATCTGTGGAACCTGGGCATATAACTGGTTGGAGCTGTTATGCAGATGCTAGACCACTTATTTGATGAATGCAAGCGTCAAGGAGAGGTTTTGGTGAATGAAGGAGTGATAACAATGAAAGACATCCAAGAAACAAAGTCAGGCAAAGTTGGCAGCGGTGTTCTTAACGTTGGCTTACCAGCATATGTGATGCTTAACGCACTCCTTCGATCTGCAAAGGCTAATTCTGATGGCCTACTCTTAAGTAAGTTCACAAAAAAGGCTTTCTTTCACCAGAAGGGATGTTATTTAACCTGACCTGCTTTGGAATATATTCAGGTGATGGGGCTGAGATTACTTCTGAAAATAGGCCTAAAAGTACTCTCTTTGATTGGTTCTTCGACCCTCTTATGGTCATCAAAGAACAAATCAAAGCCGAGAATTTTACAGAAGAAGAGGAAGAATACCTCAAAATGCGAGTCCTAATGGTTGGTGAGCCCAGTAACCTCAAGGGCACTCTTCCGCATGTGCCTTCATTGAATGAGCGAAAAAGAGCAGAAATCGACGCATTTGCTCGAAGGTACTGCCTTTCACTCTTTTTTATTTTGATGCACAATCGTTAAACTTTGCTGAACCTTCTGCTCCTACTTTGTCAAGATTGCAAGGAATCACAAAGTCGATATCAAGATACCCTACATCCAAGCGCCGGTTTGATGTTCTTGTAAAGGCGCTCTTGTTAGAGCTGGAGAGGACGATGGGCGGCAGCCTACCTGCCAATGGATCCCAAGCGCTAAGGTTGAGAGGCGGCATTGCAGAATGCTTAGCCAGAAATCAATTGGGAAGACTGCAAACATCATGGATGAAGATCCAGAAGCGCAAATAACTAGGAATGCTCGTACTCCATGAGCACTTTGATGATGCAGTGTAGGTAGCAATCTAGGGTGGTTTTACCTGTAATTTTCAACTCTGTAAAATTGTGTAGATGAAGCAGCTATGAGTTATGAACGTTCTTCAGCATAGCTTGATTTGTTTCAGGTTTTGATGTGTGGTTTGTGGTAATTGGTTTTCACAGAACATGGACGAGTTTTTCCAAATTCATGAAATGATGCGATATCTGACTAGACTATAACGAGAAACTGGAACTAATCGGAGGACGTGCGACTAATATGTGTCGATTCATAATCGGCAACAATACAAGACCAACTGTCGAAAGCGGACACGATAAATAAGACAAAATTCTACCAGTTTTTAGGACCATCGCCAACCAAAAACCCCACAGGAAAGTATACAGCTGGGTCCTGGAGGTGTGATGTTTAGTATTGACATGATAGCCAGATTGGTGCAGCTACAACAAAATTCACAACATGCAAGCTTTGAGAGTTGCGTGGAGCTCGCGTCATTTAAGCATCAGGTGGCTGGCTATCGGGCACCTCAGTGTTAGACGGAGCTTGCGTCATTTAAGCATAAGGTGGCTGGCTATCGGGCACCTCGGTGTCTCTAACGGCTCGATTGGCTTCAGCCTCGCCTTCTTGTAGCTAGTGGAGCCTCGGAGGACGGAGTTAAGGTCACTCTTCTGTGATCTGAACAAATGGGATGAAGGCAAAATGTTAACGTGCAGTTACTCCTAGTGGGGATAGAAGACGGCTACTACTGTTCTATATCAGATGTATCTCCTGTTCTGCATTATCCTCCTTAATGCGTACATGCAACATTTACACCTGATCGCTTACAATGCAAAATGCTAAACTAGTTTCCTTTCATAGTTTTGAGAACTTACAATGATGCAATGACGTCATCATCAGGCACATCGCTCTCATCCCAGGCCGCAGATGAAATGCCTGTCAAATGCACGGCAGTTGGTCAATTTCCATAAGTGGACCAGCATATCATGTGCAAAGTCAGAGAACAGTTCATGAACACACTGGATAACAAGCACAAGACAAACCGTAGATTGTGGACGTCTATCAACCAACAGACAGGAAAATCAGAAACAGTAATATAATATTACATGACATTCTGGGATACACTAATAAGAATTGCTGAAAAAGGAATTTATCAAAGTAGAATTTCCAAATGAACAAAGAATATAACGTTCTCAGCAGTTGTTGGCTGGTCAGTTTTCTGAAGGAGATAAAGCCTTCACTACCTTTTACTTACTAATTTGTCTGACAGATAATAAACACATAAAGATCAGAAGCGCTTGTCTTCTTTGCGAGAAAAAGAAGCAGTTGTTTTCAATTAAAGTAGATGAATGCATAACCAATTGCAAATGCAATCCAGCAGAAAGTTGGCCAGCTAATACCTATTCCATGTGATACTTTACATGTTCCTACCTGAGTCCGCAGATGTGGATGATGAGTTTGCCATGGCAGCCGTTTCACTCATTGTGTTCAACACTTCATCAGAGCTTTCACTCAAGGTGTCACCAAAAATTGTGCCAGTGCCTCTCTTACTAATATCCTTTTTGGGTTTGTCCTTGGCCTGTTCATACAGTTTTGTTGGAACTTTCCGAACTGCTACTCTAACTCGTTTAACAGCTGGCGTGCCGTAAGCGCTTTCATTTGATGCTTGTGGGCCCATGGAAAAGCTCTGAACAAGGTTGCTTACACCATTAGGATTTGTACTTGTCCTTCCATCAATAGACCCATCATGTTTTCTACTCTTGGCATGAGGCTTTGTATGAGATGTAGAGTTCCTTTGTTCTTTGCTCATGCGTTCATGGTCCTTCTCGATGGGCAAATTAGTCAGACTATCAACACCAACCATGCTTTGGGGGGCCTTCTTTTCAAGAGTGCTATCACGTGTGGCGTCTGCTGTCTCCTGTTGCAGCATACTATCATTCTGAATATTGTTGCTCTCTTTTGCATTGCCGTGCCCCATTCTTCCCTTCTGCACATCAGAATTCATCAATTCTTGTGTACGATTAACAGTGTCCTCATTACCACCATTAGGATTTAGAGACTCGGGTTTGATCAAACCCTGTTTTAGTTTGCTCTTCTTTTTCCCCCTGGCTTTCTTCACACTGCCATCTTCTTTGTCCATGTTTTCTGCTGGAACAGAATGCACACCCACATTGCCAGTACCAAAATGATCAGCTAAGCTAGTTTTATCAGTATGAACATGAGATTCTGGCGGATCATTTGGTTCAATACTACCAGCATGTTCAGACTGTGTACCTGCTTTTCTTTTGCTTTTCTTTTTGCCCTTTACTTCCTTCAAAGTTTCATCATTGTTTTTTGCAGAAACAGATGGGTCATTCGTCGCGCTGGGGCTAAAATGGTCAATGAAATTGATTTTGTCATTATCAGGCTGAACCGGCACATAATCATTTGGTTCAACAGCTTCAGGATCTGCTCCCTGTTGAGCCCTGGAGTTCATGAAATCTGCATCAGAACCATGTTCCAAATTGGTATCCTGCCTCAGAGGTTCAGTCTTGGCAGATTTCTTCCTTCCCTTTCGAGCATTGGGCTTGTCACATGTGACAGTTGTGTGCCATCTTTATGAACTACAGGTGATTCTGTTGGAGCTCCCACTGTATTTTCGTTATTATGGGTCCCACCAATGTCAGTTACATATTTTTCCTGGTTATCCTTCGCAAACTGATTCTCATGTCCATGTGTGGAATGATCAACCTCATCTATTTTAGAAGCCCGGGCCTTTGAAGACCTTTTGCTTTTCTTCTGTAATATTGACCTGTACTTGAAGGAGCATCGATTGCAGAACCTCCTTGAAACAATTCTGCTTTGTACAATTTTCTGTGGAACATGTCGACTTGCTCACCCAGAGACTGAATAGCTTTACCACTATCAGTAGAAGCATGCTTTAAGGAAACCTTATTTCTCTGACGCTTAGTGGATTTGGTTCTGCTATCAGCTGGCACTACTGTATTCTCAGCCAAAACACCCTCAAGATCATGGAATTTGTCAGAACATCTCAAAGAATCAGATTCTCTTAATTCGTGTAAGCATTTTCGTCAGGTACCAACAGAAGAATGAGAAGGGTCAACTACAGTTGACGGTATTTTCACTGGTTTTCCTTTAGACTTATGACTAGGTGAGCTGATTGGGGGATCAGATTGAATAGATGACTGGGGCAATGCTGCACTAGCACCACCTTTAGTTTGTTCCGTTAACGGATCTCATTCAAAACCTTACTTAAGTTGTCTGTGCATCTTAAATCTGCCAATACCCGTTAATCACATTCGTTGCTGCTACATCTACAGTTTCATCAACCTTCTTGCAGTCACTAACTATTGCTTCTCCTACTGTGCCTGGTGTTGTTTGGTCTGCATTTAGGAGATCAGCACTTCTATTTTTTACTGAGCTCCCATTTGTAATCAATCCAGATGATTTTGTCACATCTTGAGTAGGATCATCGTTTGAAGACTCCAAGTGGCGGCGTTTCTTCTTTTTTCGCTTCCCATCATCATTTGGATTCTTTATTACATCAGAATCCCTTGCTGCACATTCTTGGTTCATTTACACTCACCCCCTGAGTAGAAACAACGGTTCGTCCACCTTCTCACGCCTGCACTGATCTTGTTCATCAGCTGTTTCTTCTCTATATTGCCTAGTGTTATTTGATTTGCATCTGGACAGCGGGAACTAGTGTTCGCTTTTGAGCTTGCATTCATAACGAATCCAGATGATTTTGCCGCATCTGGAGTAGGATCATCCTTTGAAGACTCCGGGTGCTGCCTTCTCTTTTTCTTCCGCTTTACAGCACCATTTGGATTTTCTATCCCTTGTTGCACATTGCTGGTCTGTCCCTTAGAAGGGTCATTTACAATCTCCTGCTGAGTAGAAATAATATCTGATTTGCCTGCTTTCTCGCCATACCCACACTGGTCTTTTGCTTCAGCAGCATCCATGGAAGTTAGGCCAACAGAGCTAACCTTCTTTGATTGATTGCAGTTTTTCTCTTGAGAAATAGTATCTACTGTCTCCAAGACATCCCCGCTTTTGCTGCCTTTCTCCATGTTGCTTGCATCAACTGCACTTTCATCATGATCATCATTGGTTCCTTTAGCAGACTTTTCTTCACCAGCTACAACTTTGCATGTGGAAATACTGATGTCTCTAACAATAGGATTTCTATACCATTCATGTACAGGATTGATATTACTTTGGTCAGCGGCTAGATCTAGTGCCTGATATCAGTCCCCAATTGAACATGCTTGGTCACTTGGCTTCCACTATTTAGTTGTGATGGCTCAAGAAGCATGTCAGGTGGTATGACCTTTGCTTTGTCTCTGCTAGTCATGTCGACTTAGATGCACCATCACCTAGGTTATGAAAAAGGAAATAATTATTCGGTACAAGGCAATCGAAATAGACTTTCCAAATACATGGCTGCTAGAGAAACAAGAAACGGATTTTAGTTCTTAGAATTAAGGAAACTTTAAAACACCAAAATGCATGTATTTCTAATACTACAGTCTTGCATTTGCCCAGAACATGGACCAAAGACATAGTTTCAACACAAAACACATAATTTATAAACTCTAGGAAAACACCAGTAAATAAAAATAAATTGTATTGTAAACGAATCCAGGTGTACTATTACCTTGTAGCCCTTGGTTCTCATGAAGTAGATCTTCACCTATGGCTTTTGGTACCTCGACGGCTCCAGTTGATGGCTCTGCATTTCTGAAGCAGAAATATCTTTGGAAGTGACTAACGACTCTTTTTCCTTTTCTTATTCTTTCCAGTAAGGATTGGATTTTGTAGTTGGATTGAATCCTCTTTTATGTTTCCATACACTCCCTGCTGAAAAGTGTTTGAGAGCACCTCACGAGAATTACTGTTAGTTTCCAGCGGAAGTTTATCAACCACATCTCTGGTTTTAGAATCATTAGTTTCTCTTAAAGGATCTACAGATGACGTGTCAAAAGAACCAGTTACTCTAGCCTTTTTGCGATCCTTTTCCTGAGAGAGATCGTCCAATGCATGAAGCTCTAGTAACCTTTCGCTTGATTTCCCTCTGTCCTCATCTCTGCAGTAGAGTGTGTCCGTCTCCGCTGCTGCCATCTTGACATGCAGAAAGTAATCACCCTCAACTTTGGCAAATGCACCCTTCACTACCATCGAATCAGCGAGGTGATACATTGCACCCTTCCGTAGGACCTGGAGAAAATAATAGCACATTTAGAAATAATCTCCATACTGCACATGCTAATCAAATGGAATTCTGAAACAGGATGTGATTCAATCCAGAACCATAAGGGGAAAATGAATGCGCTGACCATCAGACTCAAGATAAACATCTTCCAGTAATCACAACACATGTATATATTCAATTACAACAACAACAACAACAAAGCCTTTTATTCCCAAACAAGTTGGGGTAGGCTAGAGTTGAAACCCATAAGATCTCGAAACCAAGTCATAGTTCTGACACATGGATAGCTAACTTCCACGCAGCCCTATCCATGGCTAATTCTTTGGTGATATTCCAATCCTTCAGGTCTCTTTTAACCGACTCCTCCCATGTCAAGTTTGGCCTACCACGACCCCTCTTAACATTCTCGTCCCGCTTTATCCGTCCGGTATGCAAAGGCGCTTCCGGAGGCCTACGTTCTATATGACCAAACCATCTTAGACGGTGTTGGACAACCTTCTCTTCAATCGGTGCTATCCCAACTCTCTCACGTATATCATCATTCCTAACCCGGTCCTTTCTTGTGTGGCCACACATCCATCTCAACATGCGCATCTCCGCTACACCTAACTGTTGGATATGTCGTCTCTTGGTCGGCCAACATTCTGCGCCATACAACATCGCAGGTCGAATCGCCGTCCTATAGAATTTGCCTTTTAGCTTCTGTGGCACTCTCCTATCACAGAGGACGCCAGAAGCTTGGTGCCACTTCATCCAACCAGCTTTGATTCGATGAGTCACATCTTCATCGATATCACCATCCTTTTGGAGTATATATTCAATTAAGTTAGTAAAATTCTATAATCCTCTATCACGTCATAAAAAAACATGATTGTTTTACGCTTTTACTAAACTTAAGCTCCATTAGGCCTTGTTTGCTGGAATTTTTTTGACAGGTTTTATTGGGTATTTTCCCAGCCCAAACTGAAAACACCAGATTACACATGTGGGCTGTCTGGTAGGCACGTATGGTTGGGCTCAATCCCTGCAACCCCAGCAAAACACATCGGGTAGACGTGTAACTGCGCCACGCCTCCCCATCGCGCTTTTTACGGCTGCTCGGGGACACCGTCTCCATGCTTTCCGCCTCCTTCCTGTTCAGAGAAGTCTAAACCCTACTGCAGCTTATCCGTCTACCTCGGCGTTGGCCCCGGCCACACAGCGTTTGACAACTTCCTCCACCATGCCTCGCGTAGACCCGCCAGGACGTTGCCACCAACGGAAGCTATGGGCAACGAGAGTGAGCTGCGGCTGTCCGCGAACGCCGGCGGCATGGACGCGGTGGGCATCGGAGTTATCACTCATCCGGCGGCGTAGACACGGTAGTGGCAAAGGACAGAAAACTCATGACTGCCTCAGGAAGCTGCTCGCGCAAGAACTCAGCGTCGGGACACATGTACATGAAGCTGCTCGTGTACACTGATTGGTTTTTGTTTCTGGCCGAGGGCAATAGCACGTGCAAGCTGGCTTGGTTTTGAGACTTGATCACTAGCACACACGCAAACACTAGGAATCTGATTTTATTGTTTTAATCAAATCTCTGTAAGCCAAACACCTAAACTTGATGATTGAGAAGGGGATTGGGTATAAGAAGGGGATTGGGTGAGGGAGGTGTTAGATGTTCAAGAATCCATATGCATTGAAACGTGACTCTGAAAATTTCGAAAGAAATGTATCTAATCATTGAAGCCAAGTTATGTGACTACCGCAAAATCACTGGTAAATTTAACTTAACTGCACCAATTGGACACGGCCTATACGAAACAATGTCATTCAATGCAACATAATTTACACTTTTTGGCAGCTGCGCCACATTGCAGTATTGCACTCAAAGATATTGATATCTCACACATTCCAAATTTTACAAATGGAGTGGAAATAAAACATCACTGCACAGAGAAGATTACATGGTAAAACAACCCAAAATTACACGTATGGACCGTTAAGGGTTTCGGAGGCGCTATCGTGCAGCTGATCACAGATCAATTCGTTAAAAGTACCCACGGCCTAACCAATCAGACTGTTTTTAGCCTAACAAAACATGAAGAAAACCTAAACTGTAACATCAACACACAAGATAAACTATACTTCAATCGAATCGACAATGAGTAGTTTGTTACATGCAGATGACAAACCCTGTAAATTATGAAAACGATCAGAGGCATAAACGAGAACCTGACAGGACTTCACGGCGACGGGGCCGAGGTCGGGGAAGGTGGCAGCGTGCTCCACGATCACCTGCGCTGCGCGGAGGCCAAAACAAAAACAAGCGTCAGATAAAGTTCTGTCGGTTTCAAAGGAGGGGAGGGGCGCCCCAGAGAGGCGTACCTTGAGGTCGCGGATGGTGGAGTCCGCGGCGATGCTGAGGCCCAGGTGGGTGCCGAGGTCCGTGTCGAGGAAGAGGGATATGTAGGCGCCTCCGCCGGTGGAGAGCGCCCTTGACGGCGGCGGCGGCGAGGCGGCCATTGCTGGGGCCTGGGTATCAGCCGCCACCAGGAGAGGTGAGTGGGGAGGGAGAAGGGTTTGGGCCTTTGGGGGAGAGAGAGAGAGGGCCTTTGACTTCGAGGGTACATTTTTGTCTCAATTATACTTCGAATTCTTTTTTTTTCAGGTACTATTTTGGATTTGTCTAAAAATAGGTGCACTATTTTCAATCCAGCTTTCTTATTATTATGCATGGAAAGTATTTGTACTGAAATTCGCGTACGTTCTTTTATCCAATTCGGAAGGAGACCATCCTTATAACTATCCACGACCGTTCTTGTCTCTCGCATGACCACTTGATAAAAATGGAAGAAATGACCGGCGGATATTATTAGAAAAATTCCTCGTCATCAAATTGTCCGTCATGTCGTGTCGAACGAACTTTTTTTTTTCGCTGGACGTTACTGAACGAGCTGAATCATTTTCTTCCAACCTTTTCTTTCTCACAACAATCCGAGTTTATTAATAACTCAAACCAAAATACAGATTAATTTTGTTATTACAGTTGGTAACACGGATAGAGCTCTCTCTGAATCTCTTGTGATGCATGCAGATGCAGGTGTCTCGCCGATCGATCGAGCGTGTCACACAACATCACAGCGCCTTCTTCCTGGCGTCCTTGGCGCGGCCCATGTCGAGGGACATGCGAAGCACGTACCAGTCGGCGAGGGGCTCCGGGACGACGGAGAAGAGGAACCAGACGAGGGCGTGCGCCCAGTGCGGCGTGCACCGGCCGGGGCTCGTACCCGATGTACCGCACGGCGGCGCGGGCGTACGTCTCCGGCGACGGCGCGAACAGCGACGCCTCCCTGACTGTCCCTGATCGACGCCATCTTCGTCGCCACGTACATGGGTGCCTGCGAAAATCAACCACAGAGAATTCAGCCAGTGGCTCAGTGGTGGTCACGGAGAAAGGACATTTTCAGACAAATTTTAAACGTGCCAAGGAAAACGAAACATACTTCATTTTAAACGCCTTCGCCCGAAACAAAAAGTGAACTGACACACTACTTACATGCACCCACTGTTCTCACATGTCATGAATCCAGTTTCTTGTTGGAAGCTCATGTGTCATGGTCATCGAACAGATCCTGAAAGTGGCTGTCTATCTAGTCTAGTGCACGATCGATCCAGTTCAAGTATACAGCTATGTTAATGGACTCGGAGTCAGGACATCATGCATGAGAAAATCATGTTTCTGTATGGAAGGCCGTGGAAGGGATTCATTGACTAGCGAAGTGGGAAATATCCTAAAACCTTTGCTATTACTCTCTCCGTTAAAACAAAAACTTGTACGCCGCACTTTTTTTGTGTGCACGGTTTTGATGTAAAAATTTGACCACTTATATATATATTTGCCAAATTATATGGAGAATGTGTAAATGGTTACGTCGTATTTTTCTTGCATTTTCTGTTTCATGTATCTATGTACTAATTTTGTGGGCATATCATAAGTACAGATCATATTCAAAGTTATAAGTTGTTGACCAACAAAAATCAATGACATCTTACATTTTAGGACCGAACAAGAGGGGATATTCAAAAGTTCACTTAATTAGGTTGTATCAAAGCGTAAACTTGAATAAAAGGGGGAATAAAAACTAGTTAAACATGTTAGTCACCAAGAATGTTTTGCTAGTACCTGACATTGCACATCAATGCCTTTGTTCTTGTACTCAACATAAAGACTTCTCGAGAATTGATCGACATACCTGAGAAAGTGAAGACAGAGCAATTTGAGTGCCACTTCTAGGAAAACAAAGTAATATTAAGAAACCAAAAACTATTGAGAGGAGTAAGATATGATATACGTCGACGTTGCGGGTTGGCTTTGGTACCATAATATCATCCTTTTGAAACAAATGAGTATCCTTTTGTGCGAGAGGGAAGTTTGTTATACGCGTTGAACTTGTCCAACACTTCACTTTGCAACGCAAACTCTGCTTTAGTTTGGTTTACAACACCGAACTCCGAAAACTATGTATAGTACGCCCAACTGAATTTTACCATAACAGCAAAACTTTACAGGAACTTTCTCAAATTTTCTATACTATTTGTAACTTAAATTTACATTTTGAACTCCAAACTAGAACAACAAGTTTCTCTTCAAATTTGTTAAGAAAATAAACTTGATCAAGAATAATCAAAGTGAAACCGACTAATTTGAATAAGTCAGGAATGCAAAATATAACATTAAAAATGTTATCTATATACTATGTTGGAATTTTTCAAAACATTATGAGTGCTCATAATTTAAGAGAAGGAATATTAGGTTACTAAGAAAACCCTGCTAGGAAAAACTCAATTTGGATCCCTACATTTGTCGCTTTTGTGTAGATCATGGTTTATGGATGATACTATATTTTGGAGATTGATAAAACTTGATTCTATATAATAGACATGTATGTGTACCCGTTTTCTGTTGATAATTTGAGATTTTTAAATGTGGTTTTTGAATATTTGAAAAAAAGGCTCCAGTGAACCCAGACACCAAAGGACTTTTCAGTTTGGAAAGGAGTACTGACGCTTTAGTGGCAGCGTAGACGGAGTAGAGCGGGTCGGACGGCAGGATGGTGGCGGCGCCGGATCCGATGTTCACAACGGCGCCCCGATTGCGCTGCACCATGCCGGGCAGCACGGCGTGCGTGACCCGCGTGACGGCCTCGACGTTGAGGCGTATGAGGTCCCTTGCGAGCGCGTCGCCCACCTCGTGGAAGTAGCGCGCGTACGGGTAGCAGAGGCCGGCGTTGTTGACGAGCACGCCGACGTCGAGGCCCCGGAGGGACTCCGCGAGCGCGGCCACGTTCGCGGCGAGCCCGTCGGCGGCAAAGTCGATGACGAAGATGCGCGTCTCGGCGCCGGGGCGCCTGGCCGAGACCTCCGTGGCGACCGCGGCGAGCTTGTCGGGACTGCGGCCGACGAGGACGAGGCCGAGCCCCTTGGCGGCGAACTCGAGGGCGAGCGCGCGGCCGATGCCGTCCGTGGCGCCCGTGACGACGGCCCAGGCACCGTATCGGCGACGCAGCGGCTTGGCCGGGCGGAGGAACGCCGCGTAGAGCCACAGCGCGAGGCGCGCAGCGGAGCGCGACGCGACGAGGAAGCCCACCGCCGCGAGCGCCTGCGCCCACGCGGGCTGCTGCGCGATTGCAGCGGCCATTCGACGGGAAGGAAGCGAGCGTGCGCGGCCGCGGAGGTCAGACGGCTGGGCAGTGCCGCAGTGGGAAGCTGTGGGTGAAGCTGCAACCGAAATGCGATCGGCGGCTGTATATATAGAGCCCCGGCCGCGGAGAGGACGGTGGCTGGCTGGCTGGTCGCTGGGGTTTTCGTGGGGTCGGAGGGGAGCGCCACCCCGGAACGTTTGTCAATGCAAGACAGAATTTTGGCCTAAGTTATGACAAAATTTAGCCATCTTTTTATGAACGGAGGGAGTACTTGTGATTTTTATAAGAAAACTTGAACGGGTTTTGTACAGAAATCCACTGAAAAGTAGAGAAACCGATGGATTTCTGTACCGATTTCCAAGGCAGTCCCATTGAAGAGCTATGATTTGATCAAAACTGATTGGTCATACAGATGTGGTGAGACAAATCTTGAGTGGCCATGCATGCGGGTTATGTGTGTGGGTGTTGAAAGTTGACAAGGCTGGCTGAAGTACTCCCTTCGCCCCCTGAATAATTTGACTCGTATTTTTTTTAAAATGCAGATGTATTTAGACAATACATCTGTATTTAGACAAATCAATGTCAACTAATTCGGGATGAAGGAGTAATAAATATCTATAGTCAAAGTCTCACGGATGGCAGGCAGAAATAGTTGAACCCCTGCTTTGGGCCAACACAAATGATGCAGCACGCTCTTTGCATGCTGATGTTCTTCGTGTCAGAATGAAGCTCATGTTACAGGTGGCCACAGTAGGGAAGGATCACTAACCCAACTATCCAAGTAGTAGGTGCGTACTTACCAACCAAACCAGTAGGTAAGCGCCGAAGCCAGCTTACATACGAAGCTCTCGCAACGTCACTCACGTAGTCACGTTCACCATCTCTCCCAAAAAGACGCATGGTTATAAAGAGAGGCCTGAGGCCACAAGTTTGTCGTCATCGCAGCAGTAAACAAGCGCGAAAATCACCACTACAAGTTTACGGCACAAAAATACAGGAGGATGTATATACCAAATTCCTATGCGAAGGAAACAAAATTGGGCACAAGTGAGTTGATTACAAACACCTTGGAAAATTTGGTCCATAAATTGTGTTCTACAGACATGCTTGCTTGCCTATGGGCTTGAACCACCATTATCTCTTCTGCTTGCCTTTCTTCGTGTCTTTCTTGGAACTGGTTGCGCCGCTGGCTTCTTCCTCTGCCTTCTGTTCGGCCTCCAGAACAGCCAGCTGAAAATGCGCACGAGTGAGCTGATTTATAAGTACCAAGAGTTTTATCCTAGATGTTTTGAATTTTGCTTTTTCGAGCCAAGGTAATTAGTTGCGGCACAATGAGATCACCTCATCAAGTATGGGTTTCAGCTCCTTGAACCGAGTTTCAGCAAGATCAAAACCATCCTTGCGGAGCTCCTGCCATCGGATGTGCAAGATTAAGTACAATATACAACCTACAGCGGGAAATAAGAAAGAAGCAACGCAAAGTAACCTTTCCGGTGTGTTCAGTGTGCTCGTAGGCTGCCATTTGCCAGTACATGTTTGTTCTCTTGTAGAAATCCTTCAGTGATTCTCCCGGCTTCAAAATAAACAAATGGAAGTTGATAAAAAAATGATTTGGCTTTCAGACTGCAGGTGACAAACACTTGGCCAAATATTGCTCTAAAATTAACGTCCCAAGGTGACCTTTGTTGTCCTTTGAGAATCCACAAAAAACAGAAAAGATTAAACAATCCTAATAAGTTACAGTGTTACCGTTGGGGTCCTTTGAGAGTCCGAAAGACCGAGGATAACCCTGATTTGTTCTATACGGGCACGCTTCTCTTTTCTGCGCAGTTTCTTGCGTTCACCCTTCAGTAGAGACACAACACCGGACATGTCCACATTCTTCTCAGCCTCTTCATCGGACTACACAGGCATATAAAGGAATATAATTTATAACCACAGAGATGATTCAAAACTATAGTCACTAAGGAAAAGAAGGATAATATCAGTATAAATTTAAACTCAGCCATGAACCATGACCTGGTTTCGAGATCTTATGGGTTTCAACTCTAGCCTACCCCAACTTGTTTGGGAAAAAATGCTTTGTTGTTGTTGTTGTTGTTGTTGTTGTTGTCAGCCACGAGATTAACCATACTAGTCAAAAGCGACCCTACTTCTGTTCTAACGACCAAGTAGGTTAGTTCATCACAAACCAAGCTCTCGGACGTTATCAATGACTTACAATTTTCGGTAACTACTGTACCAACCAAAAGCTACGACAATAACAAAATAATTAAGCTGGCAGCTCAAGTTGACCACTCAGGGAAGCATGCCAGCCAAACTACCAGGGGTATCTTCAGTAGCCCTAAGTGCAATTGCAAATATAATAATGTGAGCCCTTTACCAACAGCCAAACTCGACTATAGAGTTCATGATGACAACACATACAGTAACATTGAATCCTTCTTAGTTCCAAATATTAAAACAACAAGAATGCTGTAGTATCGGCTCTTAGGAAAAGCGTACGGCTATGATGCTCTCAAGATTTTCGTTACTATTCCTCAAGTCGAAAGTGTTGGTTTACCGGTTTCTGACTGGCTCATCCATTAAGCAGTAATTTAAACTAACTCCTATACTCAACTTGAATTCTTGGAACAAAACAGGATGGATATTAGCAGGTTATCTGGTTTCTTGCAATAATTGTGATAAATTTCAACTAAAATCATTTTCCCTGTTTTCCTAACGACATTCTTGAAAAAAATCCATGTGTCATGAAAATGTATAGAACAGAATAGAATCAGATAAATCAGTCACAACCCACGTCAACTCAGCAAAACTTTATGAAATATCATTGTGACTAGCAGGAAGCAGGGAAAACCAAGTAGATAATACTGTTCTCCAGAACATATGTGTAGGAACCTTAAGTCCTAGTGTGTACCTCTTCATCCTCTTCATCTGTCTCCATAGCATCATCAGCACTATCATCTTCATCGTCCTCATCATCATCATCATCATCATCATCATCATCCTCATCGTCAGAAATTTCTAACCATTCAGATTCAGATGCCTGCAAAAAAAAGGAGAGCAAGGATAAGTTCCACTTTTCGCGGAATAATAATGAACTAGCAGATAATTTGTTCTGTACTCCAACAAAAATGAATGATATCAATAGAAAGGGTATATGCAACTGACCGGTATGACACACTTCCACTCATCTAGTTTACTAAGGTTAAGTGAATATAAATCATCAAGAGTAATTTCTCTATCTTTCACTTCCATCATTCCACCATATAAGTATAGCATATCTTTCCCTACAGCCATTGATGCATTGATACGACCAATGGGCTTAACTGCCTGTCAGTAACAAAACATTAAGTGAGGAACAGAAGTATTATTAGGATGTAAACATCGAAAATGGTTTACTAATAATCGTCCAAGATAGGAAATAACCTCTGGGGTTGCTTCTTCTGCTGTTGAATCAGAGATGACATCAGCATTTTGGCTTGAGCCAACCTTAGTCAAGGTTAGACTCTTGGTCAAGTGATTAGAAACTCCACGGACTTCAGATTGACAATCAGTAGCTTCCTCTGACTCGTCCATGGTATCATCCTCATAACCAATATTAGTTTCTGAACCATTCACTGTTTCTTTTCTCTTGGTATCCTTCGTCTATGCATGGTAAACAACCATCAGCACAAACTAATAAGCATTTACGACAGCTAAGTGTGCCAGTTGCTAAGCAAATATTTAAAAAATACTAAATATTAAGTGCAAAATATGTGCATGGCTATAACTGCATGCATAGTTGCATACACAAAAGCTATACTTCTAACCACAAAATTACTTGCATATCTCATATTTAACTAAAGGCATTTCTGCAGAGTAAATTCTAGAGTAGGTTTGTGCCCGACTTCTAATTTTTAAAGATTATTATCAACGATAAACAGAGACATGGCTGATCACAATATTACATCAATTTGAGGAATCACCTTATTTTTAGCAGGCTTGTCTTTCCTGAGCTCTAAAGGATACCTGAGACATGCAATGAAAAGAATCAATTTGACATACAAACAAATGCAAAGACTAAATAAGAACAGCCTTTCACATTTAAACTACGAATATGTGAACTGCCAGCAAGTAAATCTGTAACCAGTGTCAAACTGTCAATGACATCCAACACCACTCCATAATTCTTTAAAAGAAAAGCATGCTTGGGGAATTAAAAGTGATTCCAAGAGTACTGTGAAGTATCCAATTATCAGAATATTAAGTTATGTGGAATCTAGATAACCGCAAGAACATTACAAGGGGAAGTACAATCCAAGACAATAATTGTTCACCTATTTCAATTTAATGATACTAAAAATTGGCCAAAAGCTAAAAATATGATATGCTCGACTGTGCAATGTTGCTAACACCGACATATTAGCAGCTGCAGAAGTTTGTTCGACCAAGCTGATGTGTCCTATTTTTTAACATAAAAACCCACAATATCCAAAATAGGAACAGACAAATAAGCAGCACTCTAATTAACTTAACATGAATTCCACGGAGCAACTGTTGTCTCAGTCATTTTTTAAAAATGCCACCGGATATGGGTGCCTGGTTGGTCGAGTTTTTTTTTTGTAATTAACCTAATTTACTTGAAAATAAATGTAATATGAAAGTTGCAGAAATGATGCTAAAATGGTGCGTACCAACGGTGATTGTCCAACTGGAATCCGTACAGCTCGTTCATGAACATGCTCATGAGGACATCGGCTACATTCACAGAAATTTGGAGATATATTAGCGGAGGCTTCACAACATATGGAAATACCCGTTGAACTTGAAAACTTGAAGCAGCTCTTTTGGTTTGTGGATTTGTTTCGAGAAAAAAAAAAGTAAACAAAAAGAGTAAACAAAGGGCACATGATATTTCAAATGTAAAGCAGAAGAACCTAAGTAGTATAGAGCAAAATTCAGTTCAAGTAACCTTCAACTTCCATGTCTACAACGCCACCGAAAAGGACAGCCCTTTTCTTGTGAACACACATAGAAAACCCAGCTCTGGGGCCAGGTGGCATCCCAGTCTTCTTAACCTATCAAGAATTCAAGTTCAAAACAAGTAAATATGGCAAGCATTCAGCTGTGATGTGCAGATCTTGAAGAAAAACTAACAATATTGACAACATGGCTTAAGTACATCATGTACATCAGTACATGGGGTAAGAACTCAGTACAATATAAAGAGAAATGCAAGAATTGACCTTATTCCACTCCCAAGTACGAGGATCAAGAGACCACATATCTGCATGAACTGTCCCTTTTTCTGACGCACTTTTGTCAGAAGAAACTTCTTTAAAATATCCACCATACATATATATCTACAGGAAAAACAGCCATTATACTTACACATTAAATTAATAAAGGACACAGCATAACAGGTTTATGCCATATTTACTGAATATCTATTGACACAAACAACTAAAGATGCCAGAACTGGTTGATCAGAGCACATTCTTTATTTTTGTTGAACACATGCTTTGTCCAGGTAAGAGCAAAGTATCAGCATACTAACTATCTAGGTAAGAGGAGAGGCTTGCCTGATCTTGGTAAACAAGAAGTTGAAAACCACTTCTTGGACTTGGCCACAGGCACCCTGGACGAGGCTTAATTTCTTCCCACTAAAACACCAACATTGTCAGTAATGCCTTTATATGTTACTAAGACATACTTTATTTTAGTAGCAATACTGAATGAAAAAATGGTCTTACTCACCTTAAAATTATCCAAATCAAAAACATGCAGATCATTGTAATACCTGCAGAAGCATATGGTTAACAAGCAAATCCATAATTCCATATCATATTATGTCATACCTATTCAAAACATACTCTACGCCACTAGTTCTTTCTGAGTTTACTTGTGGATGACCAAGTGTAAGAATGCTATACTATTACTCAAGTGATGCCGAAGCTGTAACTAGGGCATAACTTCTACTACTTCTAGAGCAATATCCATAATTAAATAGGAATCAAGTAATTAGGCCACAAGCTAAACACAGGTCATATAAGTTGACTGTACTAACCTCACTTCCCTAAGCGTATCATAAAAGCCGCCAAATAGCACAATCTTGTGTTTGTAAAGGACCTGCAGAAAGAGACACAGACCAGCTTACAAATGACTAAAGGGAAGATTTATCAATAATAAAATTCATAATATGCCAATTATATTAACTCACTTATTTACTTAGATCACTCCCTAGATAGCCTGATTAATGTATTTTTGTTGCATTGGGACACTAGGTTGTCCAAATATGGTAATCCTAAAGCACTAGCAAACGCGATTGCATCACAACCTCATGTTTCCTACAACTTCTAGTACAGGAATAATACTATGCTGGCAGCCTAGTGCTCATAATGCAGAAAAGATTGAGGCACAAGGGACCATAGCAGTTAACAAGTAGTTTCGAGATTAACCATTCTGTGTCCTGAACGTGCACTTGGGCATCCCTTAGCAAGAATTTGTTCCCATTGATTTGTTTTGAGATCCAACGTCCAAAAGTCCTGCAGTAGACCAGCCAAAGGATAAGAGATGTACCATATTTATGATTGCTGAATTTCAGATGCATATTAACAGCCAGATATTTATCCAGTGATGTTAGATAAAAATAGGAAGAAGCAAATCAAAGGAATGAAAAAGTATCATGTTCTAGCAATTCCAAATAAAAAACCAGTAAATTATTGAAGATCAACATGTTCTATCACACATAGGATTAGCACTTCTCCTGGTTCAAATCTGAAAAACTAAGTCGTCTTTGAAACAGTCTAGCATTGCAGATATGTGAAACGCTTAATGCCAAGAAAGCATTTCAAAAACAATAATTACAAACTGAGACTAACACAAATATTTTTCTACCTTGTAATGATGAAAACGTTCTTGGTTTGGTGAAGTAAATTCCCCACCTGAAACATCAAAAGAAAAGGTAAATTCAGAAGACTGAAATAGCATCTGTACTCACAAAATGTCTACATGAGTATAAAGTTATATTACCAAACATGTATACGTTATTCTTCCAGGCAACCGTCTGGTGAGCACTTCGTGGAGGTGGACTGTTAGGACTAGATACCAACTTCCACTCATTTTTTTCTACATCGTAACGATAAAGATCACCATAAACGAAGGTCTGCAGAAACACAGCCAATATTCAGTACTACTGGATATTTACCTTGAAGAAGGAACTAGTAAAAAAGTCCAAAAAAAAAAGACTAAGCGACCATCGTGTTACTGTGAAAGTGCAATGACAGCAAATAAAATAGTGTATAAAGGAAAAAAGCTCATGAATGAGCATGGAAAAACATCGGAATATATTAATCATATCTTCATATCACATGAGATGAACATTCAATAAGTTCTCCACCTTGCTACCATTGTAGAACTCTCCCCCATAGAAAATCAACTCTGAATCTTTCGATGGATTGATCGTAAGCTGCATTCGAAAAGGAATTACGTCAAAATTTGCAACTTATTCTTCACAAAATTTATTTTCTCAGCTGAAAACTTATGTGCATATCTGCTGTGTAGCATTACAGAAAATATAAGAAACACGAATTAATTAGCATAGTTTATAAATAAAAAACAAGTAAATAGAATTTCAATATATAAAGAACTTTTATTTGGGCATAGCCCATTACCTAATGAAAAGACCTAACCAATTCGTACTTGGGGCAAATGGAAGGTTTATTTATTCACCAAATGACCATCATTCTTAGCCGAATAACTCACCATCATTTCTAATCAAACAACTCCAGTAAAATTCCCATTAGCTCATAAAGATTTGCAGACCTTACTCATATACATGGAGCTGTCTAATTTCTAAGCACCTAAACAAGATTCACAGGCATATCAAATTAATGTTACCCAGTTTGTTTGAACTACAGAAGTACCACATATGGAAAGCCGAGCAGTAACAATCATTTGAATCTCTCCAAGGCCTTACCGAGCCATTGGACCGGGGAGATGGCGCAGGAACATTTTCATCCACATGGACCTCCTTCTTCTTCGCCTCTTCCTTCTGTATGTTTTTCTGCAGCAAAAATAAAACCCAATGGGGAAAAGATAAGCAAAAGAGGATCACCGAACGGCAGTACCCAACATAACAAACTGAGCAGAACAAATGCGAAATTGATCGGACAGTGGCAGCACGACGAAGTGCAGCAACGCATATACTACTAATATAAACACTGCAGACTTTCAGTCCCCCGGACTCCATTAGCAGATGCAGAGCAGCAGCTGAACAGAACGCAGCAAGCACCGAAAGCGAGCTGATCGAACTAGACGGGCTGGCGCGAGGTGACGCGGAGAGGGAGAGAGTTACTGACGAGGATGGCGTCGATGTCGTCCTCCTCGCCGACCTTGCCGGCCTCGCGGCGGGCGCGCTTCTCCTCGCCCTTGGCCGTCTTCCGCTCCGTCTTCTCCTTGCCCTTCCCCGGCTTCTTCTGCTTCTTCCCCATATCCCCGGCTTCTCAAGCTCTCCCTCTCCACCCACTCTCGGCTGCTTCACTTCTCTGACGCGGTGGCGGAGGCGGAGCTAAAACCTTGCTTTTTTTTGAGATTTTGCTAAAACCTTGCTGGGAGAAGGGAGGAGATCTGCTGGACTGGAGGACTAGGGTGGCGCCGCCGCTCGGATGGGCCTTCGTGGGCTAACTTCCTATTTTCCATTACTTCCGGCCCAGCAGGTCAGCACAAAACGTTTGGGCTTTCGTCAAGAAAAGAAAAAGGAACTAGACAGTCCCTACCTCGCGTCGCCGGCGGCTAACCTAGAAAAAACTGGCGCCAATTTCAAAAAACAAAAAAATAGAAAAAACTCGCGCCGGCGGGGAGCCCGAGATGGAGGTGGAGATGAAGAGCGATCCCGTCCACGCGAGTGAAGCCAGGTGCCGGCGGCCGGCCGAGGAGCTGGCGGAGCTCCTTCCAGTGTACCCGCGGCAGAAGGTGAAGAATCTGGATTCCGTTCTGGGATTGGAGCTGGCGGAGGAGCTGAAGGTCCTGGAGGAGGCGCTCTCGCTCGCCGCCCGGACGGAGCGTGACAGCAGGAAGGCGATCGAGATCGCCGAGGGAACGGGGCCGCTGGGCATAGAGGAGGCCCTCTCCATCGGCTACCGGAGGAAGCTGGAGAAGGGGAATTCCGTCCAGGAATGGCGCAGACCGGCCGAGGAGCTGCGTGGCTTGCTGTCCCTCGCCGTCAAGAGCGGACTCAACAACCAAGAGACCAAGAACTTCCTCCGCGCCGCTGTCTGGTCCAATCTGACGGACCACGACGTCTGCACTCTCGCCGTCGACTGCGGGCTCGAGGACGAGCAGGCGTTCCTCCTCGCCAGGAACTACGTCACCATGTACAAGATTGTTTTTACCACTCTACGTGCTGACCTCCTCGCCTCCTTCGACAGAATACGGTTTGATCCTGAGCTTTGTCAGTAGGAGAGATTTGGTCGCTTTGCCCGGGAGAGGAAGGAAAATGGTCTCGGGGTGATCCAATTCCTTCTCTTCAAGATCAAGGCGTTAGCTAGGAACGCCAAGGTGTCTTGGTGGCAGAAGAAGTATACCCACTTTCCCCCGGAGCGAGCAGGGTACACTTCTGCTCTGCGCCTGGCATGGCTTGTGGTCGGCAGAGACGGGTCTCCTCGTCTGGAGGAGGCTGGTGAGGACGGGCAGCCAGGCGCCTTCTCGCACGATGTGGGCAATTACAGCTGGCCGGATCCCGGAGTGGGCGTCCTCAAAGACGGCTGGCTCAGCCCGCGCAATGAGGTCGCCGTCGTTAGGAGAATACCCGGCGGCGAGGGGATTTCCATCATGTCCTACGTGGATGGATTAGGTGCTAAGCTTGGGGAATTTCTGTTCGTGTTACACATGGCATGGACCGTCACCTTGAGCTTCACCGACCGATCATTCTACGTCTCCTCAACGTTCGAGGAGGAGACGCTGTATGCCATTCCTGGCATTGCTTTCATAGACATTACAGTCCCCATGGAGAATCTGATTAAGAAGCTTTACCAGATGTATGAGCAGGAGGAGCAAGATAGGAAGATGATGCTTGATCAACATGAAAAGTAAGCACGCTAGTCTTATTTCTCCTATGCGCCTTGATTTTGTCTCACTTTTCTGTCATCAGATCCGGATCGAACCAAAATACCATGAACTCTGAAATTGCAGTTTATTAGCATGTGATCTTTTAATCTGTCTTTTAATGGCCTACTTTGTCCTTCATAGGACCACACTAAGGAAATACCACATGCTGATTTACAGATAGGATAGTAAAAGTATCTGGATGTAACCAAAATAATTGTATTCTGAAATCTGTTTGTTGTCTACACTTTTAAAATGATAGTTTTGTAGCTTCTGGAGGCTTGTGGATATACGTGATAGGGTAGGTTTGGTTGTACTCCTGCTGGCGAACTCCAGTATGATAATCCGAGGTGTAGAAACAAGTTATATCTGGAAGCAAAAACAATTCAGCATCCTTACCTGATGCTTGTGATATGTGGCTGAATAGTTGTTCCTTGTCTCGAAAGATATTCCAGTTCATAGCCTAACAAGAATATAAGATGTTCTACTCCGAACTTCAAAGCCTTATCGGTTAACAAAGTGATTAAGTTGCGTTTGATGCTGTCTGCAGTGATCTGCTGAAACTTGGTCCAGGCGGGTCAGGGGAAGTAAGCAAACAGAAGAATCATTAACAGCATGAAAGATAGCCAGGAAGGTGTTTTTTTGTCTCTCCTGCTTACTACCTTATTATGTTGTTTGTGTTGATTATTAATCTTAATATCAAGAGTAATCACTTACTATTATTGCAGCAGGGTTCTGTTCCACCGGCTAGACTACAATTTTGTTACTTTATTTTGGTTGTTGTTATAATGAATTTATATTCGTACACATAGCTGTGCTATCAAATTATTTTTTTGGTAAAAAAAACTATAGTATTAAAGAACAATTTTATTACATAAAAATGTTATTTATAAAAAACGAAATTATAGAATAATTTATTAGCAAACAACAAGTACAATTAAGATTTAATTGTATGTAATTGATTGAGGGAGGTGTACGTTTGTCCAGAACCTTTGAATTGATAATTGTAAAATCTGCTTAAAGGTTTTAGATACTCAACTTAAAATTATCCCGTTGAACTCGTGCTTTTCATATTATTATAGATAGATTGGAACATGAAGTCACTCCGTTTCTAGTTTACTGTGGTAAGAAAATTATAGTGTGATCAAAGATGTTTATTTATGTTTACCAATACCCAAAAGTTGTTCGCGACGGCTTGGTATTGGAAATGCATCTTTGCAAAGGATACCAAAGGATATCGATAATCCTATCTAGGAGTAGAAGATAAAATGAAATTGGTATTTGCATGATTAGAAGCACAAATTTTCTCTAGAAATGAGCTTATTCTTGATCATGTCCTGTGTGTCCTACTTGCGTGAATAAATAACTAGAAGTACTAATCAGGGTCTTAGGAGGGAGCTCTTCATATTGCAAACTCATTACTGGTACAAAATACGTGAGCCCACTCAGCCATTTTGAGGAGATTCTAGCTGAAGAAAAGAAGTTAAGTTTAATCTGATAAGCTCCAAAAGGAATCTAGCTGCATTTCTTGTGGCTATCGTTTACACTAGTTCCTATTGGTGTTGATGAGAATGTTCATGTGGCACTATGGTGGTGGACCATTTTCTTAACTAACTATGCTTCCAACCCCACAGACAGATATGATTTATCTGCTCAAATTTCTATAATTTTCATGATGTTTCCTTCTTCTTCTATGATTTTTCATGATATTTATATCTTTTGCCACTAGTTCCTGTGGCAATTACCGATGAAAGTGTTTATTCTGGTGCTATAGTGGTAGAGCATTGCCTTTTCTACTAACCATGCTTCCCTCCTAACACACAAATGATTTGTCAACCTAATCTATAACGCTTTTGTCAACTGTAGATAATTTTTATGTATGAATGTAAATAATTATTCAGCACCATAGTTCTGTGTACCTAATCTTGTTGTGTACCTCTGCTTACACATGCTCACATTTTTATGTCCACTGCTTTGTTGAGTGAACTTATTTTTGAAATTTTGAGAGGAAACTAAGGAATTAGTTTGTTACTGCTGTTACAGTGTTATGACTAAAGTTTTTTTTGGCTCGTTGTTACAATTTAGCTTACCAAGTTTTTTCGTGCACAGAAATAACGAGATCTACCATCCTCTGAGCGCTGGGAATGCTAGTTTTGGACCATGAAGCTTCCAACTAATTGCTGAGGTCGATAGAGGTCATGTTTTCATGCTGGTTTATGATACCGTTTTGGTTACTGCTGTTACAGTGTTATGACTACAGTTTTTTGGCTCATTGTTACAATTTAGCTTACCAGGTTTTTTCGTGCACAGAAATAATCAACGTGAGATCTACCATCCTCTGAGTGCTGGGAATGCTAGTTTTGGGCCATGAAGCTTGCCAACTAATTGCTGAGGTTGATAGAGGCCATGTTTTCATGCTGGTTTATGATACCGTTTACCTGGAAACTGGCTGGTATCATCGCAATATACTCAATTCAAACTGATATATGTAGTAGCTGAGTGACCCGATACTTGTTTACTGCAAATGGTATATGGATCTTAATTGTGTAATGAACATTCTATCCTGGCTGGCCCTCTAGTCTTGTTTTACCTTGTGACGTGCAAATAGGTACTCAGAGATATCAATCGCGTGGCCCGCAAAAAAAAGAAAACATTCACGTTCACCTCTTCAATCAGGTTGGCGTCGATGTCTTCCTCCACGCTGACCTTGCTGCCCTCGCCGCGGGCGCCCTTCTCCTCCCCTTTGGCCATCTTTCTGCTATGTCTTCTCCTTGCCCTTCCCCGGCTTCTGCTTCTTCCCCATACTCGTCGGCTTCTCAAGCTCTTCCTCTACCTCTCTTTCAGCTATTTCGGCTACTTCGCTTCTCTGACGTGGTGGCGGAGCTAAAACCTTGCTGGGAGAAGGGAGGAGGTATGTTGGTGCTAGGGACTAGGGTCTAGGCTGGCGCCGCCACTCAGAGTGGGCCTTCGTGGGCTTACTTCCTATTTTCCATTACTTCCGGCCTAGCAGTCCATAACATAACCAAACCTTGAGAAAATTGCACGGACTACCACCTATTCGTACTATTTTTACAAAACACCTACTCCCTTCGTTCCATTTTAGATGACTTCCATTTATGTTAATATGGATGTATCAAGACATAGGAAACAAGAGTCCGGCGCATCTCTCGTCAGACTCGAGAGCAGTCCCGAGACTCCTGACCTCGCTCTGTTAGAAGATAAGGCACGTGGGCTGCCATCCCAGAGCTGGCGAAGTGGTCGCCGGTGAACGAGCACCCCAACCCTTCTTCATCGCTGGGTAAGTCATCCCCCAATAACTTTGAATATGAACTGTTTTCTCCCCTAGCCCTAGCTATACCGGTTGATTAGGTCATCTTCTTCGCGTAAAATCTAGGGTTTGAAGGAATTTTTGCTCGTCGATCAACATATATTTCTGTAGGAATCTAAAAATTTGAATCTGTTATGTTATTATTACTTATGTTCGACGCTCGATTTAGAGATGTGTTTAAGGCGTTATCGCATGTGCTTGGAAAAATTTTGATTCAGCAACTTGTTTATACTATATTGAATTTTCCGGTGGGAAATAACTAATGATGAGGAAGAATTGGTTGAGGATCCCACCGTAGATTGAGACAACTATTCTAGCGGAAGCCATAAGCATAGATTCGAAGGCCAATGCAATTAAGATAAGGCAGATTAAGGATCCGACCCGAATTACCGGTCGTGATGGTTTTTTTCGAAAACGCCCCTGAACTTTTTCACCTGAAAACTCTAGTCCGGTCCGCCTCTCTCTCTACTTGCTCTCTCTCTGCTTCGGCCGCCGCCGAGCTCCCCTCGCCTCGCCGCCGCGGTCCGTCCCCACCTCCATCGCCTCGCTCCCCTCCACTCTCCCTCCCCGCGCTCCCCTCGCCGCCGCTAGCCCCGCTCCCAACCTTCCCTCCACCAAAAAGATCCCCTTTCTCCCTCGATCCCCTTTCTCTCTCCCCACCGTCCGCCTGCGCCGCCGCTTGCCGGAGCCACACGCATCTCTATCCTTTCCCCCGCTGCCGTCGGAAGCCTCCACGCGCAAGCGCCGACGCCCGCTGCTCATGGCCCGAGCTGCTTCCGCCGGTGACGGACGCCCGCACCTGCGTCTGCTGCGCCAGCGCCAAGGGGAGCAACCTCCAGGTATGTGCGCGCCGGAATCCCTGCCGCTTGATTTCGCTAGCTAGCCAGCCAGGTCTTGGGGAAGCCGCTTCATCTGTGTCCTTCTCTTCCTCCTTTTGCAGCTCAACGACAAGTCTGACGCACGCCGGCGCCCGTCTCCCTCGCCGCCGACGCATCCACATCCGGCTCCTGGCCGCCATGGAGTGCCCGACGGACCTGCTGCACGCCGGAGATCCACGGCCTCCAAGAGCTGCCATCGCCACCAAGCGCTCCGACGTGCTGCTTCCGGCGACATCCCGAGCCTTCTGCTTCCGTTGAGGTCTCTCTCCTCCTCCTCCTCCCCCTCCACCTATTCTTGCTTAATTTTTCTCCGTTTTGCTGCCTATGCTAAAGGAGTTTCTCAAATGCTGAAGGAGTAACTAAATTATGTACAAACCAATTCTCAATGCTTGTGCTGGAGTACTCCATCCTAGTGCCAATAAGAATCGTAGCTTAAGTATTTTTGCTGGAGTATTTTGGGTGGGGTAGAATTATTTTTGCTGGAGTAGAAAGCAAGCAAGCTTCACCACACAGATGTTTGCTAGCTTGCTTGCTGTGTAATTGGTGGAGTAGAAATAATATTGGCAACTTGCAAGATTTTTTTTATCAAATCATACACCTGCCGATGGTTTAGTACTTACTGATGCACTAGAAGTAGATGTTGTAAACTTGCTTCTGCTTATTGTGTTGGAGTATGAAATTGCTTGTGCTCTTGTAAAATTGGTGAAAAAAAATGTTTGGAGCACATATAGTGGAAGCAAGCTTCACCACATAGAATCTGTTTGGAGTACTGTATTACAATCTGTGATTTGGACAGTAGAAATATAGGCATCTATATGTAATTCAAAGCATAATTGGGTCTGTAACCAATATCTCATATGTTTGGAGTATTACAAACTTAATTGAAACATATCTCATCTGCCTATGAGACTTGAGATACAACATCAATATAGGCATCATTTTTACTCCATTGTTGTACTGAGGAGATTATACTCCACTAGGAGTATTTGTTTGCTCTAGTATCACATGCCAGCTAATTTAGGATGGCTTGCTGTTTGTTTTGTGCCTTCCTGGCCTTCTTGTATTGCCCTTCTTCTTCTCCTCCTCTTCTCCTCTTGATCCTCTTCTTCTCCTCAGGCTTCTCTTCTTCTATTCTTGGTTGTTTTCCCTTCCTCTTCCCCTGCTGCTTCTCTTCTTCTATTCTTGGTTGTATTGTAGCTTCAAAGTCGCCTATTTGTGTTTCCCGGATGAGATCAAGTTTCTGCAAATAGTAAACATAAAATTATGTCAGTAAGATGAGATCAAGTTGCTGCAAATAGTAAACATAATTACAAGCAATAAGACATTGACATACACTCTTGACTCGACGGCGTGGACAGACAATGCTTGATGGGTCCTTCAACCATGTGGCATATTCTTTTCCTGCGATCATTCCGTCACAATCCAGGATTACTTGGGACCTTCCTTTTCTCTTTGATGCTTTCTTTGCTTGTTTATCCTTCATCTTCTCCTCCTCTTGCTCCACTAGTTGTTTCTCATAGTCGGCTATTAGCTTTAAGGTATCTTCATACAGTGTGTTATCAACCTCTAGTATGTTAGACATCTTTCCCTCTTTTATTAGCTTGTCCTTGCCCATGTGGGTGGCTTATATGTGTTTCCACCTTGGTATTTCATAATCTCCAACAAGACAGACTTCAAGGTGATATACACTTTGGCAAGTGTCTGCACGTCATATGCATCATAAGCTTGCTCGACTGATTCTATCAATTCTTTGAGTGTGTTAGGTGAATTCTCAAATGCCAAGGATTGGATGGAGTTGAAGAAGCAAAGGTCCAACACATTCACATCCGGCGAGTTTGGAGGTTGGAAAGTCAACCTAATATCTAGTCCTGAAGCTTTTACGGCGGCAAAAATACAGGATCATCAGGCTGAACATGCATTCTAGCATTGTCTTGCTGTATCCATAGTGTTTCCACATCTCCATCATCAGGCCACACTTCTACAATTGCTGGAATTACCTTCTCACAGAGGTATTCCCGCATAACGTCTCTAGTAACATTGACGTTCGTTTGTTCCATTATGCCTTTTCTCCTATACTTTGAGTTGTATTTGGCTGCATCTTCTATGACAAAAGCCCAGATGCCTACCTTTCCGTCAAATGTCACATTTCCTTGCTCATCATGTCTAGGTCTAGCAACTATAGTTAAGAACATGACCTTGCCGATGTTGTTTTTGTTATGGATAGTGCGAACTGGTTCTGGTTCTTCTCGTGTTAGGTAGTAGGTCCGATCTCGCTTAGTCATATCAAACCATTTTTCATCCATATGCATTGTGTTCCCCATCTTTTTGAACCAAAACTTTGCTTGTAATATTGTTGTTTCATCGATCATTGAGATGCAATATAGGAGCCTTCTTATTCTGTTTTCCAAAGATAGATATGGTTTCAGGCTATTGGTATGGCGTCTTAAATCGCCCCATTCCAACCTCCTTTGCAGTGTTGAGAAAGGGATATCAAGGGACCTTGCTAGCGCCCTCAATGTACCTCTTTTGTTCAAGGGAACTTGAGGCACCCTTTCATCGAGATTAAGCTCTCTCCTCTTTCTTCCGCACCTGCCCTTCCGCTTATTTGAGAAATCAAGCGCTTCATTTCTGCCCTCTTGATCTATGGCCTTCTTCCATATCTTCTCGACAGATCTAAGACTTATTCCCAAAAGTTGAGCCACAACTTCTTTATCCGCCTTCACCACTGGTCTATCTTTTCCTATATCTTTCAGTGCAATATATGATGCAGATTTAGAACTCTCCGGCACATCTTTATGGTGCCTCTGCATAGCATGTTCTTGTTCTTGTTCTTCTTCTTCTTCTTCCTGAGCAGCTTGTTCTTGGTCTTCTTCTTCTTCCTGAGCAGCTTGGTCTTGTTCTTGTTCTTGTGGAGTATGTGGACTGAAGTTGAGATCCAGCTCTTGTGGAGGAGTTAAGTTGATATCAAAGAGGACCATCTTGTCCTATGGTGGACTGGGCAACCTGCAAAAAAGCAATTGAGGACCATTTAGTTTCTCTAAAATTGCAGAAAGTATAGCAATGTGTAAAATGTACATTATATTTTCAGTCATGTTTTGCTTTTAAACAATGATGACCCATGTATCTGCAGTGCCTTGTGTATACATTTTATCATGATTTCAAAATGAAACTGCTCTTCATTTCTGATAAGTTCTGTACTACATCTTTCTGCAAGGATATGTCGTTGAGGGAGCACATAGTGTTTCTGGAGCATAAATTTCATCAACAGTGGTGTGCTGGTAATTCCAAGGAAGAAGAACAAGACATAAAGTTTTTTCCATCTCACTTCCTGGTACTTTGCCACTCACTGATAAATACAGGTGCTACTTTTTAGACTTTTGTTGTCTACTTTTTAGAACACGACAAACAAATAACAACCTAAATATCATGCTAAATACTGTCATTTTATTAGCAGTAGCAAAGCTGTTTTCGTTGCAGAGAAAATTATTGTCCATTATATTTTCAGTACAACATACTACTGTACTTGTTCATCCATATGCACTGTTGTTTAAATGTGTGATTGGTTCTGCTCTTATTTCTGCTCTCATATTGGTTCTGCTCTAATTTTCTGCAAATTGCAGCAATGCTGTTGGGATCAGGAGACAGTAGACAGCAGAAATTCAGTAATACTCCATGAGCAAGTGAGCCAAAAATTCAGGACATGTTTTACTACTCCCTATCAATTGTTTTGATTCCCATCCTTATGTGGTATTCCATTTGCAGAGTATCAATGTGGCAGTGTCTTAGGCTGTATCCTCTGTATTGTTGGGTCGACAGTGATCATCCTCCATGCTCCCGAGGAGAGAAGCCCGAGCTCGGTGGAGCAGATTTGGGGCTTGACAACACAACCTAGTAAGCTTCCATGCTATCTCCATTTCGCTACTTGCCATGATAATTTGTTTGTCCATGGTATTGCCATGATCGTCTGATTTGTATTGTCCTTCCATTCTTTGCAATAATATATCCATAAAATCGAAATGAAAATATGCCTGAATTTGCTTGAAGCTCCATTAGATAATGTTTCCCAGGCTTTGCTGATCATATGCTAATATTCTGATCACAACATCACCTGTTATGTTAACTTTCCCAAATTTACAGATTCTGAATTTTACAGATTCCCAAATTTGTTCATTACAGATTCTGAATTTTACAGACAACCTGTTATTGGGAATAATACAATACACGAAGAACTCGAAGGCAGGAGCAGCAACCTGTATTTCTTCAGAGAAGAACTCGAAGGCACTTGGGAGCAGCAGCAGCTCGAGCTCCACCGGTTACAGCACGGGCGACACTTGGGTAGCGACTGCCGTGCGCCCAACTCTCGATGCCGTACCCGTCGTACTTGTCGTCCACCCAGTCGCCCTCGTACTTGCCCTTGCCGAAGAAGTTGTAGACGCCGCCGCCGTTGCAGCGGCCCTTGTGGAACTCGACGCGCGCGGCGCTGGCCTTGCCGTGGCGCGGCTTGTCGTCGTCGCCGATGAACCACTGCACGGAGCCGGAGGGGGAGGTGGAGCGGCAGAGGCGGCGGCCGCGGAGGACGGCGGCCGCGGCCGCGAGCGCGGCGGTGGCGGCGACGAGGAGGAGGAGGAGGAGGTGGTGGTGGTGGTGGTGGTTGGCGCTGCGGGCGGAGACGCCGCGGACTCGCTATCTCCGGTGAGCTGCGGACTGCAGCGGTCCGCCATGCGAGGAAGACGGGTCGGAGGACTTGATTGAAAAGATTTTGAACTCGCAGGTTTTTTTTGTAAAAATAAAATAAAGCACACTCCCGCCCACTAATTCAGGTCGGAGGGGGTACTTGTTCTTAGTTGTACTCCGTAGTTCTTGACCAAGAGTCTTACGTGGTCGCTTTTATTGCCACATTGGTACTTACAAATGGGACCCATTTTTCAGCGATCAGTTAATAATGATAAACACGACCTGGTTACAACTTATTACACCAACAGTAGGTGTTATGCGGAGGCGACTCGGCGTTTCCCGAAGGCCGCCGGCGTATCTGGGGATTTCCCACCCTCCGCCGGCCGCTCCGGGACGCTGTTCCTTCCGGCGTCGGCGGCAGGCTGGTGACGAGTGGGCTGGTGGCCGGAAGAGGAGGTGCGAGGCGGCTGCTGCGTGGTGGTGTGGCGTGATGGTGGTGGATCTGGCCACCTCCGGTGAGGTGGTGCGGCGCAGGCCCGGATCCAGGACAGAAGATGCTTGGGGCATGTCCCGGCCGATGGACGACCTTCGTCTTCAGATCCAGCTCGTCGGAGCTGGTGGCTGATGCGGCTCATCAACGCCTTCAGGCTAGGAGCTCTTCTGCTCCATGGGCGCGAGCTCCGGGCGGCTGCTTTCTCCTTCGTCTCCGGCGTTGGAGGTCGACCGTGCTGGAGTTCTTCGTGGTTGAAGACGGCGTGTTGCAGTAGCGACGATCTCTGTATCCTTCTCGTTTTGTTCTTTGCTTGTATCCGGCTTTGTAATCCTCCTTTTTATCTATGAATACAAGTATGAAAAATCAAAAAAAAAACAGTAGGTGTTATGCGAAACGAACCCCCAATAGCTGTTCTGCATAAAACTAGCACCTTAGGGTGGTTTGCGCAATTTCCTCCAAAACCATTGGTGCCTAGGTAGGGTCTCGTCGAGAAAAGGAAAGAAAGGTAACTAGAGAACCCTAACCTCGCGTCGGCGGCTAGCCGGAGATGGAGAGGGAGAGGGAGATGAAGGTCGATCCCGTCCACAAGAGTGAAGCCAGGGGACGGAAGACGGCTGAGGGGCTGGATGAGTCCCTCCCCTTCGTTGCCCGGAAGAAGGTGAAAAATCCGGAGAAGATTGATTCCGTCCTGTCAAAGGAGTTGAAGGATCTGGAGGAGGCGCTCTCGCTTGCCGCCCGGACCGAGCGTGAGAATTGGAAGCAGATCGAGGTCGTCAAGGGAATGGGACCGCTCGATATTGAGGAGGCCTTATCGATCGGCTATCGGAAGAAGGTGGAGAAGCCGGAGAAGGGGAAAACCGTTCAGGAATGGTAGCCGGAGAAGGAGGAGTTAGAGGAAGCCCTCACCCTCGCCGTCCGGAGCGGGCTGACGACTGAGGAGGTGAGGAAGTTCCTCCGCGTCGCTGTCTTGTCCAATCTGATGGACTACGATGTCCACTCTCTCGCCGTCAAGAGCGGGCTCAAGGACGAGGACGCTGTCTCCCTGGCCAACAACTTCCTCACCATGTTCAAGATTGTATTCAAAGATCTGCATGCTCAGCTCCTCGGATCCTTCGACAGGCGGCGGTTTGATCCCGAGCTGTGTCAATGGAAGAGGTTCGGTCGATTCGTCAAAAATTGGAAGAAAGAAGAGGTGAAACCGTTCCTTCTCTTCAAGATCAAGGCGTCCGCCAAGAACGCGAAGATCACGTGGTGGCGAAAGGAGTACGCCCACTTCCCCCCAGAGCGGGCAGGATACACTGGTGTTCTGCGCGTGGCTCGACTCGTCGTCGGCAGGGACGGGTCGTCTCGTCTGGAAGAGGCTGGTGAGGATGGGCAGCCAGGCGCCCTCTCGCACAGCGAGGGCAGGGTCATCTTGCCTGCTCCCAGAGTGGGCGTCCTCAAAGACGGCTGGCTCAGCCCGCTCAACGAGGTCGCCATCATCAGGAGGTTGCCCAACAGTGACGGGATTTCTATTATGTCCTATGTGAGAGGACTTGGTGTTAGGATTGGCGAATTTGCCTTCGTGTTACACAAGGTCTGGACAGTCGCCTTGAGCTTCACCGAGCGGTCTTTCTACGTATCCTCAGAGTTCGAGGAGGAGACGTTATATGCTGTTCCTGGAGTTAATTTTATAGACATTACGATCCCCATAGAGAATCTAATCAAGAAACTTTATCAGATCATGAGCATGATGAGCGAGATAGGAAGATGATGGTTGATCAAAAAGATCCTCAAGAGAGGCAAGAGACGATGTGCCAACAGGAGGAGTTGGGGCTGAGATTGGAGGAGGAAGAAAATAGGAAACAAAATCTGGAGATGAGAAAGGAACATAAACTTCAGCGCAAAGCAAAAAGGGAGGCAGCTCATAAGATAAAGATGGCGAGAAGAAAAGAAAATGAAGAAAAACAGAATGAAGAAAGGCAGAATGAAGAATCCGAGGAAGATTGCTTTTGCACTCCAATACTTTTGTGTCTGGAAGAATCCGATTGGGTGCAGCCATTGGATAAAGAGATGTGGAGCAAGGAGAAGCCCGATGAACTTCTTGAGGAGACTATGACGCCCGTTGAAGAAAAGTAAGTGTGATAGTCTTATTTCTCCCATGCACCATAGCACATGTCTATAATTTTTATGTGAATATATCTGGATAGAACCAAAACCAGTGAGCTATGAAAATGCAGTTTATTTAGCATGACATCTTTTGATATACAGTATGGCCTCCTCTGTCCTTCATAGGACCATAGTGCGAAATATCACATGCTGATTTACGGATAGGATAGTAAAATTATCTGGATCTCACCAGAAGCATTGTAGTCTGTAATGTGTTTGTCGTCTACACTTTTGAAATGTCAGTTTTCTAGTTTCTTAGAGGCTTGTGGATTGATGTGATAGATACAAGTTATCCCTGAAAGGAAAAACAGTTCAGAATCCTTACGCTCATGCTTGTGATATGTGGATGAATAGTTGTTCCATGTCAATTTTTTCAAAAGAAATTCCTGTTTATAGCCTAACAAGAATATAAGATGTTCTACTCCTAACTTCAAAGTCTTATGAGTTAATGATGTAACTGAGTTGTGTTTGATGCTATCTGTAGTGATATGCTGAAATTTGGTCGAGGTGGGATCAGGGGAATTGAGCGAACAGAAGAACCATTGCCAGCGTGACAGATGTCTAGGAAGGTGTTTTTTTTTTCTGATGCTTGTTATGTTGTTTGACTTTGTTCGTAATCTTTATATTAGAGTAATCACTTGTGTGTCTGGCACCAGGGTCTGTTCCACCGGCTAGACTACTATTCTGGGCTAGACTACTATTCTGTTACTTAATTTTAGCTGTTGCTGTAATTATCTTATATTTATACGCATAGTCATGTTAGCAATATACTGGATGTTGTTCTGTTGGTAGTTTCGAACACTATATGAAACCTTGGGTGCTGATAATTATTATGTTCTATTTGGTAATTTCTCGTTGTGCCCCTGTTGTCTTAGGAATTTTACCAGGCCTCAATATTGTGTCATTTAACTCAAGCAAGATTTTTCTATTTATTTATTTGTTGCGTGTAAAAATCTATAGCTTGATCTAGGATTAGCTAATACCCATAAGTTGTTACCAACGGCTACGTATTGGCAAATATTTCCACTTCGAGTTTATCTGTATCTGTGCAAAGGATGGTGGTAATCTTATTTAGAAGATAAAAATGAAGTGGGATATTTTGAACTAGTATTTGCATGATAAGAAGCACATATTCTTTTAAAACGAGATTATTCTTGAGCATGTCTTGTGTGTAGAAATGACTAGAAGTACTAGTCAGGGTCACAGGAAGGAGCTCTTGAACCTTAGACACTTATATGAAATAGGTAAACCCACTTAGCCACTTGAGGAGATTCTTCCTGAAGAAAAAAGTAAAGTTAACTCGTGGATCTAGCTGCCACCAACTTCAGATGATTAGGCTAGAAGGTTTTACACTAGTTCCTATTGGTATTCATGAGAACGTTTATTTGGCGCTATGGTTGTGGAACATTGTTCCTAGCCATGCTTCCAACCCCACAGACAAATAGGATTTGTCTGCTCAATTTGTATAATTTTTATGATGTTTGCTTCCTTTTCTATGACTTTCACGACATTTGTATCTTTTGCTACTAGTTACTGTTGGTAATTACTGATGAAAGTGTTTCTTTGGTGATGGAGCATTGCTTTTTCTTCTCACCATGGTTCCAGCCCCACACGCAAATAAGATTTGTCTTTCTAACGCTTAAGTGCTGTTTGCATAATTATCTATAGTTTTATGTGTGAACTTTTATGTGTGAATGTAGATAACTATTCAGCGCATAGTTCTTTTGTACCTCTACTTACAGATACTCACATTTTCTGTCACCTCCTTTGTTGAGTTAACCTACTTTTGGAATTAAGGAGTTGTTTTGTCAGTCTTCTGACTACAGTTTTTGGCTCATTGATACGATTTAGCTTACCAAGTTTTTTTTCCCCGCAGAAATAATTGACGCGAGATCTAATCTTCGTCTGAGCTCTGGAATGTTAGTTTTGGACCATGAAGCTTGCCGATTAATTGCTGAGGTTGATAGAGGTCACGTTTCCATGCTGGTCTATGATACCGTTTCCCTGGAAACTAGCTGGTATCGTTACAAGATATCCAATTCAAACAGATATATGTAGTAGCTGAGTGACCCGACACTTGCTTACTGCAAATGATATATAGATCTTGTGTAATAAACATTCTATCTTGGCTGGCTCTTTGCTCCTGTTTTACATTGTGAAGCACAAACGGGTACTCAAGATATCATTCTCGTTATCTAAAAAAAAAGATATTATTCTCGTGCCCGCAAAAAAAATACCATTCCAGTGAACCTCGTCAATCAGGATTTTCTGAAGCGGGCAACAATTGTTGATTTGAAGTTCAACACAGATGTGGATGTTTAGGACCATTGTATTTGGCTGTAGTTTTTGTATTTGTGATTATTATCTTAGAAGCACCGGGTACAAGAAGATGCAGACGCACATGACCATGTGTAAGAAGTGCTCTTATATGGAAACAGAAGCGTGGCGGTGACAATCCTGGCAAAGATTAGTGAACCAAACATGTGGATACATGCCACCCTTTCTTTTATGATTCATTTGATCGATGAGGCTTTGTGAGTGTTTAAGGCAGACTCTTCTTTCAAGATCTTCATGACATTGCGAAACACAAAAAAAAAAGGAATGAGAGAACCAGCCTAGCTTCTCCTGCTGGAAACCTGATTGAAGACCTGGGAACATTTCTAATGTTGTTATTGGAAGATGATACTATATGTAAGCGCTTCTTCCTTGCTCAAAAGCCACGGCAGCCTTACAGAATTGTGATGATTTTTTTTCTAATACATTAAAAAATCCGTATTTCAATACAACTAAACATCAACACAAATCCTATCAACACATTGGCAAAACAAAACAAAATAAAATTCAGTGGGGAATAGTGTCTTCAGGGTACCATATCTTTTCTACATCGATAAAATTACTATCGAGGCTTTCCTTGCAATTTCTAGTCAGAAATACATAAATGACAAAGACAAAAAATTATACAAAGGAATTAGTCGAGCTAGCAAAGCTATATGAAAGCAGATGAGTTTCCATGAGAGAACCACTGATCGGTGGCATCAACAAATCGAAAAAACATGAATTTATGTCGGGCAAGCTAGTTACAAACTAGAATCAATCCAGCAGATGCACATCATACAAAATAAAGAAGACAGTTGCATGCTGTCTTACTAGCGAAAAATATGCATAACTCATTTAGAAGTTGTTCCAAGGAAGCAGTTAGAAGAGACCCAGGTTGGTCACAGAGAAACATATAACAAAACAGACCCTGCTGGTCACAAAAGAACACCAGAAAACATATAACTGGCAGTACAACATTCAGGTACTACTTGTTTGAGAGTATGCTAAAATGTTCTGGACATAGTTTCTCACAAGCTTCTATTCTTGCTGTTTCTGCAGGAGACCACCTCTTTCTGGGACACTTATTTCCATCATCAGTCTGAGCTCGACAAAATATAAATCGCCTATGGAAGCCTTCAAAATACCCAGGAGTTGATTCTGAATGCTTTCATAATATGGAATAGATGGAAGCAAGAACATCACAGAATCAGATTCAGAAGTAGTAAAGAATCCCCGCATAGTTGATTGTCTTGATGTTCGCAAGAGCTGCGGCTCTCTTGCCATAATCCACTGCAGGGTCTTCACGCAAGACATGGTCAGTCACCTTCTTGAGACCTTGTGCTGTCAGACAGTCTTTACCCCAGTCACGTATTGCCTTCATGATGGCATCATTTTCAGTCAGAGTACCATAATCTTCTTCATGTTTGTTTTTCACAGGCTGAAGAAACTTTTGCACTACGAGTTGGCGAACAGGCTCCACGAAAAGAAGTGCAAAAATCCTGAGACCATACAATGCCCCGGCAAAATCTTTATTTTCTGTGCCTAAGCTTGCCATTGCTATGTATGCATTAGTAAGCCTTTGACCTGTCAACTCAAGCGGGAAGCTGATGCCCAACTTAGAATATGAGTGACCCAGGTAGCCAAGTGGGACCGATTCTTTAACAAAAAAACCTGTGCTGGTCGGATTGGTGATGCAGCCTCTATCAATATTTTCATAGAATTCCTGCAATTCGTCAATGTACACACCACGACCATACAGATCTCTCAGTGTGAAACAAACCTTCACTGGTCCATGAGCTTCTGACGTCAGCTATATGCAAGCCATATCATAAGTGCCTGGCAAGTTCGGTATCGATCTAGTGAACTCTTTGCACTTGAGGGATACAGCCGCATGAATTCGGTTAATGTGCTTTTGTATCTTAAAGTCCTGCACACCTTTGTCAAGGTTTATCGTATAAAGTGGGACATCTATTTGTTTAAGGAACTGCTTCTTGGTGAGTAGGTATGCCTACATAGAGAAAAATTATGGTAGCATTGTGAAAATGGTTTTATGGAGTTTAAAAAACCGTTAGAATGTTCCTATCCACTTGACAATCTAGAAAAATCGTATATCCTATGAAAAAGTTCATAAGAAAAACAATCGTATGATAAAATTATGGGTGGTAAAATCACCTTAACTCGAACAACAATGCAATATATTACGTTAGTTCAGAACAAAAGGAGCAGATGTTGTAAAAGGAACAGCTTTTGTTCATAGAACACATGTCACTAAAGATTTCATAACATACCGGTTTTGGAGGTTCAGTTGCATCTGGCACATACTTCCTCAGCTGACCAACCAACCCGCATGTTCAGTTCCCTCCTAAAAACACCAAAGGAGCATAGGTTAGAAAAAAAGTGTTTTCATGTTGAAGAAGATGCAACACTCACTCTTTGAATCCACATCTCATGGGATGATCTTTGCAGGGAAGCTTCATGGTCCCTGTCATTTGAAACAGTAAGAAAAAAATCTTAAATCTATCACGAAATGCAAACTCCATAGTGAAATAAGTGGCAAAATCACAGTAGCAGACCACAATACTAGTAAAGTTCGGACAAATCTAGGAACCTGGGGCTCTATGGATAAGGAATTAAAAAGGTGTTGGCATGAATAAGAACTAGTTTGAACATTACTGGCGAATAGAAATCAGGTTCATTTTGAGGAATACCGAAAATTATTGAACATCAAATTCTTGAATCTATCATGAGAATGCAAATTCCAAAGTGAAGTAAGTTGCAAAATCACAATACTCCCTCCGTTCCGATATAATTGTCGGAGAAAACATTTTGTTCACGTACAACTTAAAGGTATAAGTGGCGACGCATTTTGTGGATCGGAGGGAGTAGTAAAGTTCGCACCTATCTAGGAACCTGAGGCTGATGTATCAAGATTTTATTGTTGGAATGTATGGAAAAATACCCCAACTTTCCAATAAAAGAAAGCCGCAAACTGCAGCATAGTTCTTTCTGTACAAAAGTTTCAGACCTCCAGTAGGTTAGCATCAATTTACTTAGTAACTTACAGCATCTACCAGACTAGCAAGCAAAAACAATTTTATGACAAACTATTTATAACATAACAGGTACCAGCTTCTGATCTCGCTACACAAACCAGAACTTTTCTCTCTTAAACTGAAGCCATACTTCTATAACATCACTTGACAGGTTCAGACTTACAGCCTTTTCATCCCCACTGATCATCCTTTACCCCGAATAAGACTACCAAGTTAAAACACTACAGGCGAACAGAAATCAGGATGCGGTCGACCAGTGCTCGTTGGCCAAGACCAAGCAACTAGAAGCTGGGGGGTTAAGGGATGAAAAGCTAAAGTTTGTTCTTGAGACGAACAAGAACACGTACGGAGTTGAAATCATCCGGTTGAATAGGTTGTTGACACGAAAAAGACGACCAATTTGGAACATTACAGGCGAATCAAAATCAGGATGCGGTCGATCGGTTCTCCTTGGCCAAGAACAAGGAAGCTGGGGGGTAAGGGACGAAAAGCTAAAGCTTGTTCTTGAGACGAACAAGAACACGTACAGAGTTGAGATCATCTGGTTGTTGACACGAAAAAGATCACCAATTTGGAACATTGCAGGGGAATCGAAATCATGATTAGGTCGATGAATGCTCGTCGGCCAAGAAGTTAAGGGATGAAAAATTAAAGCTTGTTCTTGAGACGAACAAGAACACATACAGAGTTGAAATAATCCGGTTGAATAGCTTGTTGGCACGAAAAAGACCACCAATTTGGAACATTACAGGGGAATCGAAATCAGGATGCGGTGGATCGGTGCTCGTGGGCCAAGAACAAGCAACAGTAATCTTGGGGCAAGGGATACGAAATTGAAGGTTTTTTCTTGAGACAGACAAGATCGCGGATTGAAAGCATACGGTCGAACAGGGATGCGGGTTGGAGCGCCAGTATTCTTAACAAGGAACAAGGTAGAAAAATCTAAGAAAACATTGAGCCCAACAACACGAACGAGATGAGCTCGGAACTAGTACCAGACAAACGAGATCAGCAACCAAGCTAGCACCACCGCACCAAGGTCAGCACAATCAAATCGATAAACAAGATCTGAGGGGGAGGAAGAAGGAAGAGATTCTTACTGGATGGGGTTTTGGTACGGTGGAGAGGCAGGGGTTTAGGTAGTGGGTGTGAGACAGAGAGATCCGCTGGTCCTTTTTTACTGCCGACCGAGGCAATGCAGCACTGGCTTGCGGCTGCGGTGCGGAGACGGCAGCTATTATAGGCACTCCACTGCGGCCGGGTGCGCCGCGCTGTGGTTGACAGAGGGTTCGGCTCGACCCGTCCGGCCGCGTGTGAGCAAGGCCAAGGCATGACACGAGCGCGGCGGGCTCGGG
The DNA here is from genome assembly GCA_947311845.1 of Poa pratensis. Lineage (NCBI taxonomy): Eukaryota > Viridiplantae > Streptophyta > Magnoliopsida > Poales > Poaceae > Poa > Poa pratensis. The sequence goes on from CAMZMU010000052.1 coordinate 118,742,338, forward strand.
CCGGAGGGCCAAGGCACAATACGGCGTCCTCGATGGAACGCCAAGAATCCCAGGTAGCCCAGCGCTGGCGGCCTGCATTGGCGACGCGCGCAGTGCGCACTCACTTGCCGCCTAGAGCGCGGCGGCGGCCACGGTACGGAGGCCAGCACGCGGGGATGGTCGGCCAGCGAAGGCTCATGGCGGGGGTCGCGTCTCCAGCCAATGCACGGCGGAAGCTGGCCAACGGGCGCAGCGCGCGCACCCAGAGTCGAGGCCGCGGCCCACCAAGAGCAGGATGAAGGCACCGCCCTCCTCGAGGAACCCGGACGGCGGGGAACACGGGCGGCGTCAGCACCCTGCGGATGGTCCCGCCGGCGGCGAATCGAGCGCCGAGGACGGCAACCCCGCCGCCACCTGATCGCGTGTAGAAAGTGGGTGGCTTTGCTAGCAGTAGTTTGGGAAGAAGAAGATTCGAGTGGGGCGGAGGCGGCGAGGAGGACGGCGCTCTCGGGGAGCTGGGGTGGGTTTCCAAGCGTTGGAGGAGTCCGAGCCCGCTCTGCGCAGTGCCAGTCTGCACTGTGCATTCTGGTGGGTCATCCTCCACATGTCAGCTGCTCTGCTCTGCAAGCCCAAAGCTTTTCTTGGTTGAAGTTTGAAATTGCTGGGTTCTCAAACTCTGCATTCGACATTCTTGCAGTTGGTCATGCTTGTGAATTTTAGTGGAAGAAAGAGTGCATGGATTATGTGTTCTTCTCTTGCTAGTTTTTTAGATAACAGGCACAAAATGCCCTGCTTTAACTTAATAAAGCAGCACAAGTTCCACAAGACTATTACAACATGCTGGGCCTACAGCTTCGCCAACGATAGCACAAGTTCCACGAATGGGATCGGAACCGGGTCGGCCTCCCCCAAAACAAGCCGGAAGACAACAGATAGCAACTCAAGCTACTAGACCAGACCTACTCGGCACTAAGGAGCTGTAGATAACCTTAAGCCCGCTTGCCAACTGGAGTAGCCTTTCCTTGTCTTGCTCCTTTGAAAGATTTGCCCAAGTCTGCAGGAAGAAGAACATTTTGTAGATAATATCAGTTGGGTGTTTGGGAACGATAGATTCAATTGTTAGCTTATTTCGAGTAACCCACAACGTCCAGCACAACACAACAAACAGCACCCAGCTGACTATGCGTTGCTGGCCCAACAAAGATTGTTGAATTGCAAAAAACTGGGGGAAGTTGGCAGGACACCAGCCACACCCAAGCAGCCTCCGAATCACACTCCACCCAAATTTTGCTAAAGCACAAGAAAAAAAGATGTGGGTCGCGTCCTCCATCTCCCCACACAAAGTGCATTTCCCATCAAAGCGAGCCAGACGAGTAGCCAGCTGAGAGGAAGAAGGCAGCTGATCTAACGCTAATTGCCAGGAGAAAAGCTTAAGCTTGAGAGGTAATCTGGCCGACCACAAATCCCTGCTGTGGGCGACCGTCGCTCCTTGGACAAGCACCCTGTACATAGACGCCACTGAGAAACAGCCCGAGGACTCAAGTGACCACCTCACCACATCCGAGCCCTCCCGGATGGTGAAGTTAGCCAGCTCGGCTGACAGCTCCGCCCATTGAACTGCACAAACCGGGTCAAACGACCGTCTAAAATTGATCCCCACGCCTTCAGTGGCAAACCCCTCTGCCACCGAAAGATTAGGGTTGTCACAAATAGCAAAAAGGCGAGGGAAGCGAGATTTCAGTGGGCTAGCCCCAGTCCACCAATCCGACCAAAAAGTCGTCCTAACACCGTCCAGAACCACGTGCCGAGCTCCCAGCTTGAACAAGTGCTTTATCTTGTGTAAACTTCGCCAAAACTGCGACCCCCCTGGGGTGTAGCGGCGAAGATATTGGAGGCTTCTGGGTACTTAGCAAGAATAATGGTTCTCCAAATCGAAGCATCAGATTGGTACAGTTTCCAAATCCACTTAAGCATTAGGGCTTTGTTCATGAAATTCGTGTTTGTGAGCCCAAGGCCACCGCATTCCTTAGGGCGGCACACAGCCGGCCAATTAACCATGTGAAATTTTCTCCTAGGGCCCGAGCCCTCCCAGTAGAACCTGGCCCTAATAGAGTCGAACTTAGCATGAACTCCATCCTGGAGCAAAAACTGTCCCATCGCAAAAGTCGGTAAAGCCTCTAAGCACGCATTGGACAGAACTAATCTCCCACCCGAGGAGAGGAGTCTGCCCATCCACACCTCCACCTTGGCAGCTAGCTTGCTGACAAGGAAATTCCATTGTTCCACCGTTAGTTTCCGGTCCGAGATTGGGAGCCCCAGGTACATGAAAGGGAACTCTCCCAAGTTGCAGTTAAACATGTTAGCTATTCTGCGTTGCTCACGGACCGGTTGGTCCAGCACAAACACCTCAATCTTGTGAAAATTGATTTTTAGACCGGACATATTTTCGAAGCAAAGTAACAGGAATTTCAGGTTAGCAATCGCGGTATCATCGTTCTGGATCAGGATCAGCGTATCATCTGCATACTGAAGGTGAGTAATCCCCCCAGGGAACAAGTGAGGCACCACTCCTTGGATGTGGCCAGCGGCCGCTGCTGCGGTGAGCATGGCAGACAGTGCTTCAACCACAAAATTAAAAAGCAGAGGCGAGAGGGGGTCCCCTTGACGCACCCCTCGCTTGTTTCTGAAGTAAGGGCCCACTTCCCCATTAATGGAAATGGCAGTCTGACCCCCGAAACCAACTGTTCGATTCTATGAATGTATCCTGCGTCGAACCCTTTCCGACGGAGGACCTCATTAAGGAAAGACCAATTCACCCGGTCATAGGCCTTTTCAAAATCTAGCTTGAGAAGGATACCCCCCAGTTTTTTGACTCGTAATTCATGAGTAATTTCAAGGAGGGCCAGCGCCCCATCCAGGATGTTGCGACCTTTAATAAAAGCAGTTTGCGTAGGGCTGATAACTCTGTTGGCAATAGGGTCAAGTCTAGTGGCAAAGGCTTTGGAGATGATCTTAAAAATAACGTTAATGAGAGCAATAGGTCTAAACTGAGTAATTTTGTCTGCCCCTTGCACTTTCGGAATAAGGGACAACACCCCAAAGTTCAGGCGGGAAACGTCAATTCTACCCAGAATAAAATCGTTCAGGATGTGCAAGACCCCCAACTTGCACTGTGGCCAGAACTTTTTAAAGAAAGTGACTGGGAACCCATCTGGACCAGGAGCTGTGTTCGATTTCATGTCCATCACAATGGCTTCTAACTCAACCTCCGAGAAAGTAAGCGCCAGGTTTACATTCTCCTCTGCCGACACACGTCTGTCCTCCGGCCAAGTGTTAGTTGCAAGTTCTAAGTGCCGCTGAGCCTCCGTGCCCAGCAGTTCTCTATAGAAGTCGTAAATGTGCTCCTGAATTAAGCGCGGGTCAGAAATAGGACCGGCAGTGGACTGGAGCAAAGAGATGACACATTTCCGACGTCTGCCATTCGCAACAGCGTGGAAGTAGGCAGTGTTGGCATCCCCCTGGAGTGCCCACCGCACCCTCCCACGCTGACGCCAGTATTCTTCCTCCAAACGGTAGATCTGCAGCAATTGGGCCTCGAGGTGGTATCGGAAGACCCATTCTTCCTCCTCCAACCCAGTCGAGTCAGCTTTCCCATCTAACTCAGCAATCTGCGCTACTAGCGCCAATTTGGACTTCTTGGCCTCTTTGCCCATATTACAGCTCCAGCCACGAAGAAATTGTCTCAGCCCTACACTCATGTGGTTCCACCAATCCACGATATCACGCCCTCCCGCAGACGCCATAAGCCGTAGCCATCTAGACTCAACCAGGTCGGTGAAGCCATCAATTTCGAACCACCCAAGTTCGAAGAAGAAACGATTACTCCTAACTGGCCCCCCAGGCCAGCATAAAAAATAAGAGGCGTGTGATCCGAGCCCAAACTTGGTTCTGCCACCAGAGAGGCAAGAGGGAACAGTGCATCCAGTTCAGGTGCAAACAGGACCCTATCGAGAACGCACCGAACAGGATTCCTTTGCTTATTAGACCAAGTATACCTAGCTCCGGTGCGCGGAACTTCAATGAGCGCCCACTCTGCGATACTGTCATTGAACAATTCTATTCTCGGCCAATTAATTCTATCATTATTCTTGTCACGACTGCTACGAATTAAGTTAAAGTCCCCACCCATGAGGACCGGATGGCGACACGCCTCCACCTTTGCCGAAAGCTCTGCTAGGAAGGACGGCGACGCCGCATGATTAGCCGGGCCGTACACCCCTATCAAGGTCAGAGTCTTGTTTAGTGCCCGGTGAAGGCAATTCACACTAAGGAAATACTGACCCCTGTCAGTGCTTTCCACTTCAAAAGTTGAGTCACTAAGCCTGAGCAGGATGCCACCGAGTGGCCGGAGGCCGGGAGCCAACACCAAAAGAATTTGCCCCCTATCTCAATGTTCTGAAGTTCAGCGTCAGTGAAGTCTTGTTTAATCGTCTCTTGTAGACACACCACGTCAATACGATGCTTACGGATCAGCTCTTTTAGGAGGGTAAGGCGCCCCTTGCACCCGAACCCTCGAATATTCCAGAAGAGGATACGCATTAAAGAACTACTCCTCTGGCCCGTGCTTGGCAGGTCACTGGGCACCGCCCCTGCGGCGCCGCAGATTTAGCTCTCCGTCTTTGCTTGCTAGGTTCCGGCCCGGTTGCAGGCACCGCCACCGAAGATGAGGGCACCGCACCGCTGCAAGGTTGTAAGGGCAGCACAACGTCTCCCCCTGGAGACTTCGTTGGCTCCTCCAGATTAACAGCACCACTGGGTGTGAGAGCTTTTCCTGACAACTCCAAGTCTGGCAGACCCCGCCCCTGCAGAGCCGCTGACTTGGCTCTCCTTCCACGTTGACGCGAACCCTGTCTCGACGATGGGCCGGTGCCAAAAGATCGTCCGTGGCCCCTGCCACTTCCGCCTGTTTAGACACGATTGCTCCCTCTGGGGATTTGCCCTTAGCCGAGGCTTGCGCCGCCGCCTGAGATTTCTTTTCTTGTTCTTTATCTTTTGATTTTGACTTGGCTAAGTCTTGCTCAATCTTGTCCCGGGATTTTGCTAGCGCTGCTTGGGCAAGCTCATTTGCACGAATAAGCGATAAAATCTCAGCTGGGGGACCCGCAGCTGAAGAGAAAGAAATGCAACTATCCGAGGCAACAGATAAAAGATGCGAGTCTGGTAAGTCTTGTAAAATGGCAAAGATCGGATCAAGGTTAGTACCTGCCACAGGTTTCTTGACGGTGGAGGAAGACTTCTTCTCACCTCAGACGAACTGCACGCTCCAGCACTGGTTCTTCTGCTCCACTGGCTCCCCTTGCGCTCTTCCGCACTGTCTCCACTGTCGTTGCCTTGGACTGGAGGCCCCGTGCCACTGGTGCAGTAAGTTCGGGAATCACTGGCGCCGACAGGAAGCCACCCATGGCTGAAGCCGGGACGGCGCCTGACGTTCAGTATCCTGTGAGTCGACCACCACAGCCTCCACATCGCCCTGGCTGTGGACTCGAGCCTGCCTGTCCTGGTTCATCTTGCTTCTCCATTCCTTCCTCTGACTTGACACGGCATTGGGGCCTTCACCATCTGGGCTCTGCCAGCCCATCTCAGTACGTTCCACACTGCTCAGATTGCGGGCTTTGAGAGGGGTGAGGCCATCGAAGATCCTTTGATCCTCGCACTGGTCAGACGAAAACTCTTGCGTAGCTGACGGGGAGAGCAACAAGGACTCACTCACGCCCGAACGCGGGGGAGCACCCACCGACACCTCTGCCTGGACCGCCGCAACAACAGCGCCCAAAGTCGTGAAGACATTGCCCTCCTATGTCAGATTTGAGCCATATTGGGAGAACATGGATTTGGGCAGAACAGGTTCCCCAACCTGCCTGCTCAGCCCAGAGGGAGCAAGTAACCCGACCCGCTCGTCAGTCCTGGCTGCAACCACACCTCTGGCAGCAACCGGCTCTTGCGGCTTGGAGCGATGTAGGTCCCCACCATCCTTCCCCGAGTTGTTTGCCACCGGCGACCTGCTCTTGTCAGACCTAGACTTCTTGGGGTTGCGTTCCTCCCAATCATCATCCTCCGAGCTGTGATCCCCATCACGATCCTCATCTCTATCACTGTCCTTGTCATGCTTCTTGAACGGCGGTGGGGAGAGAGACGGGCCCTTCCCGACGCCCTCCACCTCACGCTCCACCCGCACCTTGTAACCTTTCATGTTAACGAACAGCATCAAATGGCTCTGCAGCTGTACCGGGTCCTACACCCAAAGCGCATGCGTACCGGCCCTTTCTTGGAATGCAGAGAGGCGGTATCCACCTCCAGGGGCCAGCCCAGCTCAAGAGTCCCCACCAGGAGCCTCGATTCCACTCGCCAATGCGCCGGCACCCCATGGAGCTTGACCCAGGTTCTCGTCAGAGTCTCCTCGTGCATCGGCTCATCAGAAGCTTCAGTCACCACAGCTCTACATTGAGAAGTAGGGAGACAAAGCCCGCCCCCGCGGGTTGCCAGCCTGAGAGTTCTTTCGAGGGAAAGACAAGCGAAAAAGTGTCATCAGAGATTTGCTTGACTTGCCAATCCCATTTCTCTTCTACCAGGTCCTTGAACTCATCTTCAACCATCAGATCTGAGAGGCGGGCGAATCGATCTTCACTGTCGCCGCATTGGTAGGGTTCCGCTCTGGTTCTTCTTTGTCCTCCGCAATGTAGACAAAACCCCTACCTTCGATCCCAAACCCAGCCCAACCTGGGTGCACAGCCGTGCACAGCTTGGTGGGGTGGCCCACGGATTTGCACCTGGAGCAGAACGGCTTCCCTGTGCAGTTAGATTGGAGGTGGCCTTGGTTGCCGCAGTTGTAGCACGTAACCTTCGAAAGATCCGCCTCCGACGCCCCCCCCCCCCGCCGGCGCGTACTGATTCGGAGCTGGTTGAGGGGCTGGCGGCGGAGCTCTTGGCCTTTTGTACCCTGCTTCCCGAGGGGGATCCCCACCCCTTGGGAGGAAGCGAGGTGGTGAACGCTGGCGGTTGTCCAGGCCCCTGCCCGACCGGTCATCGAACCCACGGCCCTGCCGGTTGCCACCGAAGCGGCCCTCGTCGCGGTGCCTAGCAAGGTCTCCTTCCCGCGCCCGTTGTTGTCTTCTGCTTTCCTCCTGCTCCCTATCCAGCCTCACACGAAGATCTTCCGGGTCGTAACGCTAGCCCCCGCCGCCGCCACCCACTGCTCTGCCCTGCCAGTTGCTGCCGCCGGCGCCACCCGCGTGGCCCCCACGCCAGCCGCCCTTGTTCCAATCCCTCTCCATCGCCACGAGAAGCGGGAAGCAGCGCCCGAGAGCAGAGCCGGCTCAACCAGAACCTTCGCTCGAGCTTTGTGTCGCCTCACGTCCCTCTTGCTAGCAGGAAACCCTAACGAAAGATCTAGGGTTCCGGAGGGGAGCCAAACCCAGTTAAAAAGGTGTCGGCGCCCACCAACCTCAGGGCACCGCTCCACACCCCGCAGCTCGACCGACCGATCAGACCCCTTGTCCACGTGGCACGCATCCCCCGCTCCATTCGGTGGCCCAGCAATCCCACAGTGGTCCGCAGACAGATCCAGCAACGAGCAGGCCTCAGACGACGCGGCCCACCTAGGACCCGCCTCCCCGGCCCGGCCCAACTCCAGCGACGGCCCTTCCGAGGCAAACCCTAACCTTTCTTCTTCCTTCTGGCAGCTTGGAGGTGGCGGCGGCGGCGTACCGGCCGGACCCTCCGGCAACGGCACCACCAGCGCGCCCACCAGCAACGCCCAGCTTCCAAGCACCCCGGTGCTAGGGACGGCCAACTGCACCCCACCCCCTGACGAGGCAGCGGCGGAAACATCGCTTCAGAGGCACCCGACCACGCCGCCCCGACGACCGTCGGCGACACCTCCAACACAGACCCCGTCGGCGGCACGAGATCCCCCTGAATCCCTTCGCCCGACCGGTCCAGCAGCTCCTGCGGCAGGAACGCCCCCATCGTCACCACCCCTCGCGGCGGACGAGGCGCGTCCTGGTCGATCTCGTCGTCCGACCCCTCCCAGGGCCTCGCGCCGCTCCGCGCCGCTCCGCGCCGCGCCACCCTTGACCACTGCGAGCTCGGCAAGGTCCCGACGCCCCTTGCGCCGGCACAGCTTACGAACCTCCCGGCGAGGGGCGGGCTCGCACACCCAGTCGCCTCGCGCGTCGCCTGTCGCCACAGGGAGTCGCCGCGTGAGACACATCCACAACCCCCTCCGCTACCTCTGTCTCTTGCTAGTTTTTGCGCAATATATAAGTAGGATACAGCTCAACCTCAACGGGCATACGCGTGCCAAGTGCCTAGGCACACTGACGGTGTGTTCCACATATCGGAAGGAGATGGCTTTGGCCATGTAAACTTCCGCTCACTTCTCTCGCATCTATGAGAAAGTCAAGCCTTTTACCTTGTTTCTTGTTTCAATAGAAAACATATATTTTTATGTGGTGTTGGTATTTATTGAAAAGCTGAGAAATAATTAATATTCTTATCTAAGTCGAAGATAAAACTATCTAATCTAACTAGTTAGCGTGCACGTGCAACGCATGTCTTTTAAATATAACATGTGTTTGTTTAATTGTAGCGTTTATTATAACCGAGTTTCTTTTATGTGTGATTTCTATTTAAATATGTATCACGAGCAAACCATGTAATCATGAGCGTGCATTGCACTACACACGTCACCACTTAGACTCGACGAAGCACACAAGTATATTCCAGTTAGTTTTCAAAAATAGCACATGCGTTGTGCAATCCTATGACTCATGTAAACGGTGCCACGATAACTCGGTAGCATCGGGTGCACGAGTAAGCCACGACAGAGAAATTGGTGGAGTGGTTGTCGTGGTAGCGGTGAGCGCATGTCGGATACCCTAGTTCCTTCAGGTTCGTGGCAGAGAAATCGGTGAAAAAACTGCTGCGATTGATGACCGATTTTGGCTTACAAAGAGGTACCACCGAGATTGTCTCAGATGACAATATAATGTGAACGAAAGTTGTGCGTATCATCGAGACAAACAACTTTGGTTTTTGGATCATCTCAATCCAAAGTCATATGCAACTTGTAGAGCGAAAATACTGCACACACCTTACAATAGACATGCTCTGTCATTTGGTGAAGCAGGCAAGGGCACAGGCAGGTCGCCCAACCATAGACACCCTCTGCTCTCGGGTGAGCGCAATTTGGAAAGGCTAAAAAACGTATCGATTTGCTTCCGATTGAATTTGAGGGGTCCAGATGGCGTCAAATGGAAAAACACATAAAAGCAAAGTTCTTCGTTTTTTCGAGACGAACAACTTCTCTGTTTACGAGATTTTGATCCGGGGTCGTTTACTACCTCAAAAACGACCCGCAAGGTACAGACCGAACAGTTTTGGAAGGTTTGGTCCAGTCCATCTGAATTTGACCCAAATTAGGGTTTTGGACGTGAATCCAAGCCTTTTCTTGCAAGGGAAGTCCAGCCGCCTGTATATACATGAGGGGTGACGGCCGATTGATCCAACACCAATCGAACAAACACATCTACTACTTTTTCGTGTTCATCTACTTTTATCCCTCTCCCCTTGTATCTTTCTTCTCGTTCTTCGCCGTTCTTCAAGATTGGAGACTGTGAATCCACGAGGCTCTAGGGGCGGTCAGGCTCTAGATTTTGATCCGGGGTCGTTTACTACCTCAAAAATGACCCGCAAGGTACAGACCGAACAGTTTTGGAAGGTTTGGTCCAGTCCATCTGAATTTGACCCAGATTAGGGTTTTGGACGTGAATCCAAGCCTTTTCTTGCAAGGGAAGTCCAGCCGCCTTTATATACATGAGGGGTGACGGCCGAATGATCCAACACCAATCAAACAAACACATCTACTATTTTTTCGTGTTCATCTACTTTTATCCCTCTCCCCTTTATCTTTCTTCTCGTTCTTCGCCGTTCTTTAAGATTGGAGGCTGCGAATTGATAACCCACAAGTATAGGGGATCACGTGTAGCCTTTTCGATAAGTAAGAGTGTCGAACCCAACGAGGAGCTAAAGGTAGGATAAGTATTCTCTCAAGTTCTATCAATCGCTGATACAACTCTACGCACACTAAACGTTTGCATTATCTAGGAAATAAAACTACGGTAGCAATACGGGTATGAGAGATAGTTTTGCAGGATAATAAATACAAGAAAGTAAAAGTTAGTGCTGCAGCGATAAAGTACACTAAGTAACCATATACTAACAGTACCATGAGTGTGGAAAAGTGGTGGTAATTGTGATGGCTTTGTCCAAGATTAATTAGTGAAGACATTTAGTTCATTGTCTTTGATGTAGTTTTCAATGTGGGAGAGGCTAAATATACATGCACTCCACTACTTGGGATTACAAGTACTATATGATTGGATTGTTAGCAAACATCCGTAAATACTAACAATGCATTAAGGTTTCCCCAACCATAGCCTTAAGTTCATGGTCCTCTTACTCCCATACGTGCAACTAACCGGTTTGAGCCCTCAGGTTACTGTCACTCCGACAGGACTACCCCCTTCCTTTGCACATACTACTAACCCTAGGGTGTTGATCTATGCGCGCACAAATATAATGGACACCAAAGGACAGTACCATATCAACATACAACTCTAATGAACCATAGACATTCAACAAAGCAATCAAAAGACAAATAAACTACACAAGCATGACGTAGATCATAGGATAAATATTATAGCATCAAACACCATGTTTATATAGGACGGTACAGAGGTTTGTGGGAGGATGAACCACTGAATACGGGAAGGAGATGGTGATGGAGATGGCGGTGAAGACGGCGGAGAGGGCAGCGAGGAGCGCAGGGCGGCGGCGCCGGCGCGGGGAACTCCTTCCCCGTCGCCGGCATCATGGGGGAGCGCCGCCCCTTAGCCTCCCACCTTCATGGCTTCTTGGGAGCCCTCCCCCATGGAGATGGGATCCATGGGGGAGGCAAAAACATGGCTTTTGGTGGCTGAAATTCGTGGGTGGAGGGGTCCTCCACGAGTTAGGTTTCCTCCCTTTTATATCTTCTCGGATTTCCGTCACCCCTTTTAGGGTTTCACCATATTGGGCCTACAGGCCGCATCCGAACTTTGATTGGGCTGATCTCGGGCTTAAACTCTTCGTATGAAAATTTCTGACAACTTTCGTAACAGCCAGGTCTCCATTTGACGTCATCTTCGAGGGTCAAGCTGGCACACTCCGAAAACAGTTCTGGGACAGATTTCAGCAAAGTTCCAATTAGACTCCAACAAGGTTTCCTCTTGTATTCTTGATAATTCCTACACATCAAAGTGTAAAATAAGAACATTGTGTACTTTTGCAACTATTAATAGGTTAGTCCAAATAAATCATAAACTTAATATAAAAACAAGTGCCAAAGGCATAATATTAACATGAAACAATCAAAAATTATAGATACGTTTTGGACGTATCACGAATCCACGAGGCTCTAGGGGCGGTCAGGCCGACCTAGGGCAGCCCATAGCCGCCGCGAGCCCTGACGGGGTCCCTCCCGGGCGAGCGGGGTTTCGGGTTTACAAAAGCACTCGTCGGACTGTCTTGCGTATCGCGCTTCCGACGAGCCTCCCGCGGAGTGAGTTGCGGAGCATCTCCCTCGGCGCCGCGGGTACACGGTGACGTGTTCATGTGTTAACAACTCCTTTCAGTTCGCGTCCTTATCCAGTTCCACCAAGGGGATAATCACCGTCTCGGAGATGTCTACCTTTTGTGACATCAATTTTTGCAAGAGATGTCATCTGTTTAACTGTTTTGGTCAAAGAATTTCTGCTTAAACATCTTTGCGCTTCGATGTTTCAGCTTCCGGGTAAAAAACATCAAGTACCACGAGGAGTAGGCCAGTGCCACTGCAAATTCCTACCCTGACACTTAAACCTGAATAATATGAGAGAAAAGGTGTGATGGTTCTAGAAAAATCACTGAGGTGAAACACAGCAAGAACCAATGCAATCTCTATCGACATTTATTAAGAACGGTGTTGTGCTCAGGGAATATTTGAGGCAACCATCTGTGATGCGTGGCTGTTACAAAAGAAAGCAAGAAAATGATGAAAAGCGGAAAGATCAAATCAACGGGGACACAAATTTTAACGTGGAAAACCCCTCCAAACAAAGTAGAGGAAAAAACCACGGGCGCCAGCCAACAATACTTCACTATATCGGGTGAGGTTACAAACGCTGTGGATTTACAACTTATGGCTTACCCCAATGCGGCGGCTTACAAGATGTATTTATGGAGTGGTGCAAAACCCTAAGTCGGCTGCAGTCCGACTCGGACACGATCTGTACCGACTCGCCTCAATGCTACGGCCCAAGCCTTCGGCGACGGGCCTCCGATTCGATCCGAAGTTAGCCGCTCACTTTATATCGTCATATATATTTGGATCACCATAAAACAACACTCCACCTTGAGATAAATTTCATCTTGTAGCATGCATGAGAACCAAACAACAAAGAAAACACTTTCGGCGCCAAATAGCCTCTTGGGCTAGACAGTGATACCAACTAAGTCTGAGCATAGTTTAAACTTAGTAACAAGAACAAGCTTTGTCATCATATCAGCCGGATTATCATGAGTACTAATCTTGTATACCTTCAGCTTACCTTGTGCAACAACATCACGCACATAATGATATTTGATGTCAATGTGCTTTGTTCTCTCATGGAACATCTGATCCTTAGTAAGGTAAATGGCACTCTGACTATCACAAAATAGGTTAATGCAAGTATCAACTCCACAAACCTCAGCAAACAAACCTTTCAGCCAAACCGTTTCTTTAACTGCTTCTGCAATGGCCATGTATTCAGCCTCCATGGTGGATTGGGCAATAACCGGCTGAAGTTTTGCCTTCCAACTAATAGCACAACCACCAATGGTGAACACATAACCTGTGAGGGACCTCCTCTTATCTAAGTCAGCAGCAAAATCTTAATCCACATAGCCTACGGGTCCCTCACCAGCTCTGCCAAACTTCAGGCAAGCATCAGACGTGCCACAGAGGTACCTGAAAATCCACTGAACAGCTTTCCAATGTTCTTTACCAGGATTAGCCATGTATCTACTCACCAAGCTCATAGCATATGACTGATGGCCCTTCACGTAGTTACCTGCATGAAAAGTAAATGGGTTAGGTTGAGACTCCAAGTGCAGAGTGTGTAGTATATGGAAGACGGTTTTCCCCACGAGGGGTGACTCGAGGGTTTAATATCGAACTCTCGGGGAATCAGTAGTGAAAGATTTATCTTCATATACTTCTCTTGGTTACCTACAAAACAAAGTAAATGTTTTGGTCCTCAACCTCACCTAGTGGTTGTCAAGCACAAGGTGTGAGAATAATATGAAAATAATATGCAATGGAAACAAGAAATAATATGCTCAGGCCTAAAACCGACTATAAAAATAGTCCCCGACGCCCTTCGGAAAGGAGCACCGCCGAAACACAGAAACCACGAAACAGAGACCTGGAGTTGCAGATTGGAGGGGGAAACTCCGGCGGGGCGCTGCTGGCGTGGTCTCCATCTTCTCCAACGACTTTTCCACCGTCTCCATGATGAAGAGGGAGTAGTCCACCCCTGAACTATGGGTTTGTGGAAGTAACTTATTTATCTCTCCTCTCTTTGAGCTTCACTAATTAGTACCGTATGAGTTGTTGAACATGATTACGGTCATCTATGTAATACCTTTGTGGCGGATCTTTTTATAAGTTAATATATGTTTGAGATTGAAATAGTTTTTTGTTTCAGTTATGAAAGTAGATGCATATTATGTACCCCGTTCATATTTACTTGTTTTGATTACATACAAAACAAAGTTAAATGTTTTGGTACTCAACCTCACCTATGGTTGTCAAGCAAAAGGTGTAAGAATGATATCAAGATAGTATGTGATGCAAACAAGAAATAAATATGCAATGATGATGGTAAATAAATATGCAAGGATGATGATAACAATGATAAATGATATTTTTGGATTTTAATGATGAATGCAAGATGTAAAAGTGTTTTCATTTTCGGATTTAGTAATTGCAGAAAATGGAAAAGTGGTAAAAGTTGTTGGAAAGTTGTTTCTTATGATTAAAAATGGACCGGGGTTCATGGTTTCACAAATGCACTCTCTCTTTAATAAAGTAACAGACAATGGAACACTAGAGTTGACATATGAGATTGCAACACAATGTTTAATGACAAGTTACTAATTATATGGGCATCACGTCCTAACATAGAGACCTTTTGGTTATTAGTCTCACTTATACTCCACCAAGATGCGAACTAAATCATAACACCTTAATAATTAAGATAACTCAGAGTATAGCTTTAAGTATCATGACATGAAGTTAAAATAAGAACATGCTAGATCTAGTCACGAGAAGTGGCAAGTCACCCACAACCCTTGTAGCATGGTATTTTGTTTATCCCTAGTGAGGCAACAAAGTAAGGTAAAACACCCAAGTGGATCGCAATATTACAGTTGTCAACTTACCGCACTCACCACCACCCGTTACTCCAACTAATGAACACATCACCCCACACACGCTCTCATAAATATGCTTGATCATAACAAGTAGATAAGAACGGGTACATAATATGCATCTATATTCATAACTGAAACAAACATTGCAATCTCAAACATATATTAACTCATAAAAAGATCCACCACATAGGAATTACATAGATGACCGTAATCATGTTCAGCAGCTCATACGGTACTAATTAGTGAAGCTCAAAGAGAGGAGAGATACATAAGTTACTTCCACAAAACCATAGTCCAGAGGTGGACTACTCCCTCTTCATCATGGAGGCGGTGGAGATATCGATGGAGAAGATGGAGACCACGCCGGCAGCGCCCCGCCGGAGTTTTTCCCCCTCCAATCTGCAGCTCCAGATCTCTCTTTCGGTGTTTCTGTGTTTCGGCGGCGCCCCTTCCAGAGAACGACGGGGGGTTATTTTTATAGGCATTTTTTTAGGTCAAGACGATGTCGGTGGACAAAAAATTCGACGGCAACGGAGCCACGAGGGCCAAAAGAGTGGGCCCCACATGGCCAGGTACAGTGGCCGCGTGGGCCACCCTCTTTTGGGCCTCGGGCCTCCGTTTGTTCGCTTCCTTCGCTCCCAAGTCTCCTTCCTTCCAAAAAATGACGCTCATAAATTTGCAGGTGATTTGGACGTCGTTTGGGTCCCTGAAACTTAAAAGGAAAAAAGTAGCGTTTTCTGCGGCGCAGGGTTAATTCCATAAAAATAGGAAAATTGTGAAATATTCAAAAAATCATTATAAAACAGTAATATAACCCTTATATGATGCAAATATGATTGTAATACAAGTAATATAGTGCAAAGTTCATGTCTGCATTTTACATGCATCAACATCCCCAAGCTTAACCAATACTCGTCCTCGAGTATGAAGGTGATAAAACTAACATGGACTTTGCAATTTAATACTAATAATGGATATCAAAGATGATTCCTACTGCTACACAGAGTCAAATGATTCATTCTTCAAAGGAGTAGCAATATGCAAGATAGTTTATAAAGTGATATCAAGTATTCAAAGTAAGGATGTTCAATGATAGTTCACAAAGTGTAACATGAAAGAAAGTAATATGGACCACATGTATGCATAATGATAAGTAAGAACATTGGTCATAGAGTGTAGATGAAAATCTGAATATAAAAGGTGGACACTTTGGAAAAGATATATATGTGAGTAGAGGTAAAGCATGCATAAGTTTCATCTAACTTCCAAACTCTTCTACTTAAGTTAATGATTGCAATGTGGAATCCTTGGTGTCAACACTACTAGGGAAAAGCTTATAGGTAGGTTGGCATTCTGTGGCGCACCCTTAATTGGTGCGCCGCATAATTATTTTTTGTGGCGCACCAAGCCCGGTGCGCCACAGAAAGTCACATTTTTGTGGCGCACTTAAACCACATGCGCCACAGAAATATGACTTTCTGTGGCGCACCAGGCTTGGTGCGCCACAGAAAGTCACATTTCTGTGGCGCACATGACCAGGTGCGCCACAGAAAGTTATCTGGGGGGCGGGTAAAATTTGGAAAAAAAAATTGTGGCGCACCGGGCTTGGTGCGCCACAAAAATGTGAGAATTCTGTGGCGCACCAAGCCAGGTGTGCCACAGTTTTTCTTTTCAAATCCCCCCCCCCCCCCCCCCGTGGATCGACTTTTTAGTCTTCCAGGAAGTAAAGGAAAATGATAAAAAATTCAATAACTAAAATTCTTTGACATATAGTTAGGTTTGAGTGTCTAGTAGGTATAAAATTTTTGAAATATGAATTTTGACCTTTTCTGCAACAAGCAGGAAAAAAACTTGTAACGGCCATAACTTTTGCATACGACGTCGAAATAATGCAAAAAATATGTCAAAAAAACTAGAGAAAAATCCGAGTTCGAATTCAAAAGAAAAAAGTTATTTCAAACAGACGATTTTTCGCAGCAAAATAAAAAAAGTCCAAAAAAGACACAGAAATGTATAACAAAGAAGATTGTTGAATTTTTTGGATTTTTTGAAGTGTTTTGACTTTTTTGAATTTTTTGGATTTTTTAAGTTTTTTGATTTTTTTGGATCTTTTGAAACTTTTGAATCTCCTTTTGAAACTTTAGAAGTTTTTCAAAATCTGAAATTTAAAAACACACATTTATAACACATACCACACATATACACATATAAGACTTAAGAGGGTTCATATGATATATATCAATAAGAACTTGAGTAGCACAAGGGTAGGTGAACTGGGTGGAATTTAGAAGTTAAGTGTGCTAGGGTTAGAGCAATTTGAGGATGGGTGACCTAGCAGGAAGGTATCAGTTCAAAAAATTCAAAAAATCTGAAAATAATTCCAATAATTAGTATTTTTCATATTATTTCATATTTTGATTTTTCTGATTTTTTTGAAACTTTTTATATTTTTTTACATTTTTTGAATTTTTTGAGAATTCTGTGGCGCACCAGGCTAGGTGTGCCACAGAAATGTGAGAATTCTGTGGTGCACCAAGCCAGGTGCGCCACAGAAAAAATTAGTGGCGAGAATTCTGTGGCGCACCCAGCAAACCTGGGGGTGCGCCACAGAATCCCAAATTGGTGTGCCACAGATAGGCCCTTTCCCACTAGTGCAAGCTCTCATTATCCCTATCATAGCATCTTGAATGATTAAAGTTTAATGTGAAAGAAAATATGATTAGTGTGCTTGACAAAGTAAAGGTTGGATGTCTCATGCCCCTTGAATACAAGTACCTACACCATGAGTTACTCAACTTGGGAAACAAAGCAAGTTCAAATTATATATCATTGTAAGTAATAATAGTATCATCAAGAGCGTCAACTGGGGTACCTCTTGTCTCAGGATATGGAAAAAGCCCATATCAAAATAACAAGACAAACAAACAAGATGAACAACCTCAACACCCTTTTTATTTACCATTGGAATAGCTTTTGATTATAAGGTGTATCACAGACGGTTCACCATAGCATGTAAGTAAATTTCCACCATGAATGATGCATGGCTTAGATTAGCGGCCCAGGCGTCTCTCTAACCATTTATACAAACTCATTTAAACTACTTCATTTCCACCTCATTTCACCATGATAGGCATCCATAAACAAAAGTACATGATATCAACTAAATGAAGTGAAGGAGCATGTTGAAAGATTTGCATGTGACAGCACATATGGGCTAACTCCCAACCTCGGACATTTATCAAGCCACTAACATCATAATCTTAATCACAATGGTCATGTTTTATTTATGCAATAAAAGTAAAGTGTGCATCAAGTTCGTGAGAGCTATATAACCAACTTTTCCCATAACAATCAATAACATAAACATTTTCATTCAGAGGTACAGATAACACAAATAATATGATAAACATACTCGGAATAGCATAAAGCTAATAGGTAGATATGGTGGACTCACTGGAATAACTTTGGTTGGAGGTGTAAGAAACAAGTTTTTATTTGTTGGAATTTTGGGCTAGCAAGAGGGAGAAAGTTGACCATCTAAAGGCATGCATGAGTGTCCATAGAACTAACTAATTCATGTCAAACAAAGTAAAATAACATTCAGCATCAGAACATGAATAAGTGATAGCTCTTGATAAAGCATTTGCAAATTATTACTCATTAACAAGCTCATGAATCATGCAATTATATGTAACTTTAAAAATCAACTCAAACATCCCTTTTTCCCAATCTTATAATGGCATCCAACATATTTCAACCCATATTTCCAGTAGCTCTTTCATATATAAATGATAATGTGGTGGTCTCACAAAAACAAAAATCAAACCAAAACAAACAAAAAGACGCTCCAAGTTTATGCGATAAAGTGTTTCGATCAAAAACAGAAGTTGGACGTGTGCAAACCGAGAGTGTGTAGGTCCAGTGGGTTTGTCTTCACATCCACAAGCTTATGGTCTTCACCATCCTTGGATAACTCTTGGTGCATCTCCTCCAATCCCTGTGAAAAAACTTCAAAACATTGTTTTTCCCATTTCTTTTCTGTGGGGTGCATTAGTAGTGACAAAAAAATAGATTTCTTGCTGCATATAAACCTTAAAAAAATCATCATATAAATGTCCATAAAGTATATAATGTTGTATGCCTATTCATAAACTCAAGTGGATAAAAAAGATTCAAGTTAAAAGTTCAAAACATTCATAAAACAAAATGAGACAGAATCTGTCCAGAAAAACAGCAGCAGCAAAACGTATTTTTCTACCCTACCAAACTTTGTCGAAAAATTCCGAAACAATTCATGCATACATAGGATAAAAAGTTGCAACTACAGTTCAAATATGAGCTCATTTGGAGTTACATAATAAGAATTAAAAATCATACCGTGCACAGATTCGTGCAGGAATAAAATCTCCGAACGCTGTAAGCAACTTTTTCAAACCAAAATGAGTAAAACTAAACTAAAAACAAACTCTCTTGCTGTAGCAAGAGGACACAAAGAAAATCACACATAAAAATAACCGGGTTGCCTCCCGCAAAGCGTTTTCTTTATAGCCATATAGCTAGGCTTCTTACTTGTTGTTTATTGAAGATGAAGCTCATGAGGGAGCTTGAACTTTGGTGTACCTATCTTTCTTGGGAAGTGTTCCATGCACTTCTTGTGTGTAAACTGAAACTTCACGTTCCCCTCTTTTGAATCAATGATGGGACCTGTAGTACGAAGAAAAGATCTTCCAAGAATAATAGGACTAGAGGTTTTATTCAACATGCCCATGATTAGAAAATCAACAGGCACAAAAGTCATATGTAACTCTACCATAACATCACTTACTTTTCCTAAAGCATGTTTAATGGAATCATCAGCAAGTGCAAGTTCAATAGAGCATTTTTCAAGATTTTCCAATTCAAGTATTTCATATAGTTCTTTAGACAAGACAGAGACACTAGATCCTAGATCAAGTATGTCATGATGCGTCTCTTTTCCAATAGTTACTAGTACCTTGGGAATCCATATATCCCCAAGCTTAGGTGGTATCATAGCCTCTTGGTTGTACCTAGCAATCTTTTCTTTCAAGACATGATTATCAATATAAGAACCAAAACCAGCTTGGTTAGTGTTGATAGAAGGATCACTCGCAATTTTTTGTAAGATAGATATTAATTCATGCAAGCTACAATTTTCTAAGTCAAGCAATGGATCCTTGACTTTACTAAGCATTTTAACTTCCTCAACTTTCACCCAAGCAAGATTCTCATTCCTTTTCTTTAAAGCAGGATTTAAGGCTATTTGGAGGTCATCCTCATCTTCAACATAATTCTTAATATCCTTGTCTATAGGTTCTAACATAGAAGATATTCTTTCATTTAATTCCCTAGTCAACTTCTTTTTAGACTTGGCATAATTCAATATTGTTTCCATTTTCAAAGAAATTCCAGAAAGAGTGTTATTTTCTCTTTTTCATGCTAGATTTTGTATGAAGGATAAATGAATGCATTTCATTTTTAGTGGGATAATCTTCCATATAAGTTTGTAGACATAATGTTGGCCTCTCCATAGAAACTTTTAGTTGTTTGATCCCAGTTTCATCTTTTGATTCTATAGAATTCCCAAACAAATTTTCCATCAAGTTATTAGCATGTGAGGGATTTCCAGAAGCAAATCTTCCACTAGTCAATGGGTCTAGAAAACATTTTGACCAGCTATCTATTCCTTTATAGAAGTTTCTTATCAAACTAGCAGGGGTATATTTAATGACACCATTTTTACTAATGTCCTTAATTCTATACTGATGACTCCCAAGTGCAGGAGATCAATTGTAGTACCTTTCGATTAGAAAAGGTTGTCGAACCCACGAGGAGCTGAAGGTATTGGTTAGCAAGATTGATAAATAAAACAATAAAAGATGCAATGTTTTTGGTATTTTCGGTTGTATAATTCAATGCAGCAAGTAACAATAGCAAGTGAAAGCTCTCAAAGAGAGAAAGCCCAATCCTCTTATGTGGCAAGAGGACAAGCTCAAGTGATGTGTAACTTATATGTGGAAAACGTTCCCGAGGGCGGCATGGATATGCTAGGCATAGAGATTTATTAAACAACACGTTGAATATCTTGTCAAGTTTTAATCTTCTTTGGACGGAGCCATAATTAGGTATAGCTAAATAAATAAACTACAACCCCTTATGATGGATCATGTGGCCAAGTAAATGACTGCACAAGAATTATTAAGACATAAAGTCCCACCATAGCATTACACTCTAAGGTCCCCGATACTAATACCCTCATAATATAACTTCATGACTCGGTCTCAGGTTTACGTGTCCTCCCAAGTCTCCATCAATTCATTACACTACGGTGTTCTCCTATGAGCCCATATAGGTGAAGTGTTGTGCAGTCGACGTTCGCACAACACCATCATAGAATCACATAAAAGATAAACTCTTGACAAAATACCAACACATGTCATATATAAATCATTGCCAATTCATCCTATGCCCTCAGGAACATACGGGAACTACTCACAACGTGCAAACATGATCATATCAGTGGCATAAGTGGTACAACACACCCACCAAATAATGACAAGTACTCAATCACAAACATGAATAGTAGCACAAGACAAGTATCTAGGGTATAGCAACTCTCAAACTGCGAGGGGAACGGAGTGGATCACGGTGATGATGATGGAGATGGTGCTGGTCTTGATGGGGGTGATGATGTAGAGGCCTCCTCCCACGCCAAGGAGGAGAGGTGATGACGATGACGATGATTTCCCCCTTCTCCGGAGCTCCGGAGCAGCAGGATCTGACCCCCTCGGAAGGGATCAGGAGTTTCGCCGCCGCCGCGACCTCGGATGGACTTGGAAAAATTAGGGCGTTACTTTTCGGGCGAGACGAAGGCGCTAAAAAGCCCCAGGCGAGGAGGTGCCCGAGGCCATTTTGGGGCCCACGCGGCCAGGTACATGGGCCGCGTGGGCCACCCCCTTTGGCCCTCGTGGCTCTCCTCTCTTCGGTCTTCTTCCCTTGCCTTCCTCCGATGAAAAACTCGTGTATTTTTCCTTTTTTATTTGGGTTCCTGTAGCTCCTGAAACATAAAAACAAGAAAAGGGGTTTTCTGCCTCCCAGAAATTAAATACCAAAAATAGGGACTTTGTATGAAAGTCCCCAAAATCATCTAAAACATGTAAAACAATCATATAATCATGCAAATAACATTCTAATATGATACTAAAAGTTATAAATGATGATATAAAATGCACGTATCAACTCCCCCAAGCTTAAACCTTTACTCGTCCTCGAGTAAGTAAGGACATAGATCATTACATGCATCAATGGACTTATGGTTGATAAATAAATACGGCATTGTATCATCATCATATTCAATTGCAAGATAAGATTAATGATCTAAAACTCATACATGAGGGCAACATAAGTAGAACTCTAGCAATCACCCCTTACTTTTGAAAGCAAATAACCATTGTATGTTGGACAATCGAATCATATTGTTTTTCACATGCTTTTGCTCTTTATGGCAAGCATTATAATCTTTTATACTTTGCTGAAATTTAAAGACAAGATAAACTCTCATTGGATAACAAGTTCAAAGAAGACAAATGAAAAGACAGATAGATATAAAAATTGTTATCACCTTGCTTCTAGTAACTAGTGCAAACTTTAGTCATGGATATCTCAATCAAGTTCCCATGCTCCTACAACCTTTTCTTACACTTTCCATGGCTAGCTGAAATTTCAGGTGCCTTCCTTTCATTCACATTCAAGAGCATAAGTATTGAAATATCCATGATCATTAATTTGCTCAAAAGATACTAGAGTAACAAGAGTGTTTTATATCCTTTTCATTATCTTCTCAACTTTTATCCTACAAGACATATCTCAACCTCAAACTATTAATTCCAAGTCATATTGACTTTTACTTATTTTATATGAGATAATTCTATAATTGTCCAACATACTCAAGTTAATTAATTTCAAGGCAAGATGTGATTGAAATTCTAAATATGCCACGCTCATTTGCATGAGTGTTACCCATAAATCTCCAAACAAGAGAATCATGGATGACACCATACTTTAATATTCATTGATAAACCATAAGATAGAGATACATGATAATGCTCCATGAGCTCACACACGCCTAAGAGATATTGATAACTAAACGATAAAAGCAAAACACACCATGACTAGATAGATATGATAATAGTAGAGATAAAGACTAGATGGAACTCCCCCAAGCTTGACGTTCTCCAGACTCCTTTGCTGCAGCCTCCTCCTTCTCATATTCTTCCTCCCATTCAGCCATCTTCCATGGGAAAGGCCTTCCATCACGGAAAGATGTAGGTGGATCATTATACCTGAGGGTGGCGGCTGCTGCAATCTTCTTGAAGCGTTCTTCATATTCGCAGTTCTGGTTCTCTACATCCCACATGAAGCATTGGAACTTCTCCCACTTGTCGATGACGTCCTTGTACTATCTTCCAGATCTTCAAGCCTTTTCTTGTACTCTTCAACCTTCTTCTCCAGCTCCAGGTTCATGAAGTGGTGAGCATCAAGGCTGCGGTAAACCACAGTGCCATACCTGAAGGTCTTGTCCTCCAACTCATCCAGCCTTTCCTCCACCGTGCCGGTGGCCTTGGGAGCCTTCACCTCCTCCACGAGCATCACGCCCTCCTTGAAGCACACGGTCTTCGGGTGCCATCACGGAGTTGAGGTAGCGGTTCACAACACCTTCCTTGGGAGAGCTCTCCCCTCTTGGTTGGATCCGGAGCAAGACATGGCTAAAACCTGACAGACAGAAACAGCAGAAACAAAGATCGCTCGAGAACGCTCGGTGCGAGATTAGATCGGCAGAGAGGGTATATATTGAGGGTTTTTAGGTCAAGACGAAGCGTCGGGATCGAAAACGAGACGAAAAGGGACTCCGAGGGGAAAAGGAGTGGGCCCACGCGGCCAGGTACTGGGCCGCGTGGGACCCCCTCTTTCCTTCCTCGGGTCTCCGCTTCGTCCAGTTTTCTTGTCCCATACGTTAATTTCCATAAAAAATGACTTCCGTAAAATATTATGCAATTCCGAGAAACTTTCCAACAGTAAGTTACCTTCTATTGATTTAGGGTTTCTGAAACTGCACGGTTTCTCTCAATTACCTCCTCCGGTGTTTGTAAATTCAACTCTCCACCATTCCGATGAAGCTCTTTCCTGCAATATAAGGTTTAAGGCGTTGTCCATTGACTACATGAGGTTTACCTTTCATGTCACCGTGAAGACGGATAGCTCCTGAACGGTACACCTCCTGTATCACTAATGGTCCCTGCCACTTTGAAGCAACTTCCCTGCAGAAAACTTGAAACGAGAGTTGTATAAAAACTTGATCACCTACTTTGAATTCCTTTTCTTAATTTTCTTGTCATGCCAAATCTTAACTTTTTCTTTAAACATTGGCACTTTCATAAGCTTCATTTCTCCATTCAAGTAGGTTTAATCAAGAATTCTCTTTTCTCCGCAGTTTTAAAATCAAAGTTCAATTGTTTAATAGCCCATCTAGCTTTATGTTCTAGTTCAACAGGTAAATGACAAGCTTTTCCATAAACCATTTTATAAGGAGACATTCCCATAGGATTTTTAAAAGCAGTTCTATAAGCCCACAATGCATCATTAATTTAATTGGCCAATCAGATCTAGACTTATTCACTGTCTTTTCCAAAATGAGTTTAATTTCCCTATTGCTTAATTCAACTTGCCCACTTGTTTGAGGATGATAAGGAGATGCAATTCTATGGTTAACATCATATTTTGCCAAAGTTTTTCTAAGAACACCATGCAAGAAATGAGAACCACCATCAGTAATTAAAACCTAGGAACACCAAACCTGGGGAAAATGATGTCCTTGAGCATCTTCATTGCTGTGGCATGATCTGCACTTTTGGTTGGAATTGCTTCCACCCACTTTGTAACATAGTCAACTGCAACCAAAATGTGAGTATGCTTTGTCTTTGATTCTGGGAAAGGACCCATAAAGTCAAAACCCCACACATCAAATGGTTCAAGTGGCAATGAATAATTCATAGGCATTTCATTTCTCCTACCAATATTTCCTACTCTTTGACATTTATCACAAGATTTAACATATTCAGCACAATCCTTAAATAAAGTAGGCCAATAAAACCAGATTGTAATACCTTTGCTCCTGTGCGATCTCCTGCATGATGCCCTCCATAGGGACTGTCATGACAATCTCTTATAATAGCCTGTTGTTCATGCTCAGGTACACAACGTCTAATAATACCATCCACACTTTTCTTATAAGGAAAGGATCATCCCAAAAATAATGTCTAAGATCATAAAAGAATTTCTTTCTTTGTTGAGAAGTGAAGTGTGGAGGCAAAACTTTACCAACAATAAAATTTGCATAGTTGGCAAACCAAGGAGATGCAACTTTAGCACTAGAAACATTAACAATTGCAAGTTGTTCATTAACAAAGCTATCATTAATAGGAATAGGATCATCAGGTATATTTTCCATCTAGAGAGATGATCAGCAACTTGATTATCTCCCCTTTCCTATCAACAAATCTTGCAATAAAGTACCCATCTTATTAGTCTAGGCTTAGCATCTTTCTTATTCATCAAGTATTTAATAGCAGAATGATCAGTATGTATGTGACTTTTGAATCAGTAATATAAGGTCTAAACTTGTCACAAGCAAACAGTACTGCTAAAAATTCTTTTCAGTTGTAGCATAATTTTTTGAGCAGCATCAAGTGTTCTACTAGCATAATAATAACATTCAGTTTCTTATCAACACGTTGGCCCAAAACAGCCCCAACTGCATAATCACTAGCATCACACATAATTTCAAAAGGCAATTTCCAATCAGGAGGTTGAATAATGGAGCACTTATTAAAGCATTCTTCAAAATATTAAAGGACTCAATGCAATCATCATTAAAAGAGAAAGGAACATCCTTTTGCAAAGATTGGTTAGAGGTTTTGATATTTTGGAGAAATCTTAATAAACCTACGGTAAAAACCTGCATGCCCAAGAAAACTTCTTATACCTTTGAGTCCCTTGGATATGGTAGCTTTTCAATAGCTTCTATCTTTGCTGGATCAACTTCTATTCCTTTCCAGAAATCTTATGCCCAAGAACAACCTTCTAACCATGAAGTGACACTTCTCCCAATTAAGAACCAAGTGTTGGTCTTCACAACGCTGCAAAACTTTGTTAAGGTTGAACAAGCAATTATCGAAGGAAGTACCATACACAGAAAAATCATCCATAAAAATTCCATTATCTTTTCAATATAATCAGCAAATATAGCATTCATGCATCTTTGAAAAGTAGCAGGAGCATTACAAACCGAATGGCATTCTCCTATAAGCAAAAGTACCATATGGGCAAGTAAAAGTGGTCTTTTCTTGATCATCCTTATGGACAGGAATTTGTGAGAAACCTGAATAACCATCTAGATAGCAAAAGTGAGAGTGTTTAGATAACCTTTCTAGCATTTGATCAATAAATGGCAATGGATAATGATCTTTTCGAGTTGCTTTTTTAATTTTCTGAAATCAATACACATCCTATAACCAACAACAGTACGTTGAGCCACAAGTTCATCCTCATCATTTGGAACAACAGTCATTCCACCCTTTTTAGGAACACAATGAACAGGACTAACCCACTTACTATCAGCTATAGGATAAATGATACCAGCTTCAATAAGTCTTATTACCTCTTTCCTTACCACTTCTTTCATTTTTGGATGGAGCGGCGTTGAAATCAACAACAGGTTTTGCATCTTCCTCCAATTAATTTTATGCATACATAGAGCGGGCTTATACCTTTAAGATCATCAAGAGAGTATCCAATGGCTGGTCGGTGAGCTTTTAGCACATCAAGTAATTTCTCTTCTTCAGCTGAAAGGTTAGCACTAATAATGACAGGATATATGCTCTTCTCATCCAAATATGCATATTTCAGATTTGCAGGCAAAGGTTTTAATTCAAAACTAGGATCCCCTTTAGGTGGTGGTAGCACTCCTAAATTATCAGGTGGGATATGCAATTGTAATTGTGGTGGTTGTTGCCATAATATTTGTTCCAAAGCCTCTTTTTCCTCATCATTAAATGGTTCATCTTGATTAAGCATATAACGTTCTACAACATCAGTTGAAGCTACAGCTATATGAGCAAGAGTTTCAATTAAATTTCAGAATTGGCTCTTTCAACATGTTTATCAGCAAATTTGGAAAAGTTAAATTCAAGTTTCTCACCAGCACATTTAATAAACACTTTCTCTTTAGGCAAATTAATTTCAGCACCAACAGTATGTAAGAAAGGTCTACCAAAAATGATAGGACAAAATGAATCTTGAGGACAACCAAGCACAATAAAATCAGCAGGATATTTTATTTTGCCAACCAATACTTCAACATCTCTAACAATTCCAAATGGACTAATATAATCTTTATTAGCAAGTTGAATTGTCATACCTGTCTCTTCCATAACAATGGATCAATATCAGGCTTGATTCAAGATAAAGAGAATATGGAATGACACTAATACTTGCTCCAATATCACATAGACCATGATAACTTGAAGTCCCAATAGAGCATGATATAACAGGTTTCCCAACTTGGCCGAATTACCTTTGATGACTTTGTAGCATCTTCACATAGATAAACATCACAGGGTCTTCTTCATTTAGTTGCTTGATAACAGAAATTTGAGTGTTGACTTCCACCTGTTCATAAGGCTGAGAACATCTTTTGTTACTCTTGTTAGTAACAGCAATAAGTAAATTCTCCTTAACTTGGTTTGGAAATGGAGGTGGTTCAACATACTCCTCAATTGTCACAGATGACACGGTTCAACCTGTTTAATAACTTTAGGAACAACAATAGATTGTTTAACAGGTTCAACATAAACTTCAAATCCACTTTTTGGAACACGATATGATCAAAACCTTTAGCTATTCAATTATAACATAAGGATCAAGACCAAAAGTATCACTCAGATTTTTAAACAAATAGAAGTAGAGAAATTCTCTACACATGAATATTCATAATCAAAATAGGCTCATTACCTTTATCAAGATCCCAATGGCTAGTATTTTCAGAAATAGTCTCCAATAAATTCCATGCTTCTTCTTCAGTATTATTAGTAAAACTTCCACCAGATGAATTATCCAGAATTCCTTGTGCTTCATAGGTAGCCTCACATAAAAGTTTATCAATATAAGTTTCCTTGTAAGATCATGACATGGATTCTTGCGAAGGAGTTCCTTTAACCTCCCCCAAGCTTGAGTAATACTCTCTCCCAGATGTGGCCAGAAATTGAATATATAGCAGCGGTTATCATAAGCTTCTTTAGGAGTAAAATATTTAAGAAAGAAAACCTTCCTCAAGATACTCCATTCATTCTGACCTCTTCATCCAAAGACCTGTACCAATCACGAGCATTACCAGATAAAGACAAATATAATAACTTCCTTTTTACCTGATCCTCAAATACCAAAGTCTAAATAAGCCACATATGTCTTCAATTCTCCATGTGTTCACGTGCAGACTTAGTTCCATCCCTGTAAATGGATTTTTCATAACTCTTTTAACATGACCCATGGGAATTTTATATCCCACTTTAGGTATCTCAGGCACAGTAGTTTCAACCACTTTGTAGTAGTGGCATAAGCACTTTCATATAGAGCAAGATGCAGCGAGGCACGATTCATAAATGCCATAGTAACAATGAGATAAATTCAGCTTTCAAGTTTCCTTACCAAACTTCTTACCAATAGCGCTACGCTCCCCGGCAACGGCGCCAGAAAAGTATCTTGATGACTCCCAAGTGCAGGAGATCAATTGTAGTACCTTTCAATTAGAAAAGGTTGTCGAACCCACGAGGAGCTGAAGGTATTGGTTAGTAAGATTGATAAATAAAACAATAAAAGATGCAAGTGTTTTTGGTATTTTCGGTTGTATAATTGCAATGCAGCAATAACAATAGCAAGTGAAAGCTCTCAAAGAGAGAAAGCCCAATCCTCTTATGTGGCAAGAGGACAAGCTCAAGTGATGTGTAACTTATATGTGGAAAACGTTCCCGAGATTTATTAAACAACACGTTGAATATCTTGTCAAGTTTTAATCTTCTTTGGACGGAGCCATAATTAGGTATAGCTAAATAAATAAACTACAACCCCTTATGATGGATCATGTGGCCAAGTAAATGACTGCACAAGAATTATTAAGACATAAAGTCCCACCATAGCATTACACTCTAAGGTCCCCGATACTAATACCCTCATAATATAACTTCATGACTCGGTCTCAGGTTTACATGTCCTCCCAAGTCTCCCTCAATTCATTATACTACGGTGTTCTCCTATGAGCCCATATAGGTGAAGTGTTGTGCAGTCGACGTTCGCACAACACCATCATAGAATCACATAAAAGATAAACTCTTGACAAAATACCAACACATGTATATATAAATCATTGCCAATTCATCCTATGCCCTCAGGAACATACGGGAACTACTCACAACGTGCAAACATGATCATAATCAGTGGCATAAGTGGTACAACACAATCTGAAATTATAACTTCACCACCAAATAATGACAAGTACTCAATCACAAACATGAATAGTAGCACAAGACAAGTATCTAGGGTATAGCAACTCTCAAACTACGAGGGGAACGGAGTGGATCACGGTGATGATGATGGAGATGGTGCTGGTCTTGATGGGGGTGATGATGTAGAGGCCTCCTCCCACGCCAAGGAGGAGAGGTGATGACGATGACGATGATTTCCCCCTCTCCGGAGCTCCGGAGCAGCAGGATCTGATCCCCCCGGAGGGAATCAGGAGTTTCGCCGCCGCCGCGACCTCGGATGGACTAGGGAAAATTAGGGCGTCCCTTTTCGGGCGAGACGAAGGCACTGCTAAAAATCCCCAGGCGAGGAGGTGCCCGAGGCCATTTTGGTGGGCCCCACGCGGCCAGGTACATGGGCCGCGTGGGCCCACCCCTTTTGGCCCTCGTGGCTCTCCTCTCTTCGGTCTTCTTTCCATTGCCTTCCTTCCGATGAAAAAACTCTGTGGTATTTTTCCTTTTATTATTTATGTTCCTGAAACTCCTGAAAAATAAAAACAAGAAAAGGGGTTTTCTACCTCCCAGAAATTAAATACCAAAAATAGGGACATTGTATGAAAGTCCCCTAAATCATCTAAAACATGTAAAAACAATGATATAATAGTGCAAATAACATTCTAATATGCTACTAAAGGTTGCATAAATGATGATATAAAATGCACGTATCATATACCAAGCATCCATTAATGTCTCTCTATAATATTGACCAAAGTTGTTCATTTCAACACTAGGATTCATTTTGGCAAAGTTTTTATGTATTTTAAAAAAATTATGCAAAACTGAAAATAAAATGACACTAAATGATGCAAACCGAATTAACAAATGCAACACACAATGCAAAACTGAAAATAAAATATGCAAACCGAAATGAAAAATGCAAGACAATGACAAAACAAATAAATTGCTTTGAAGGTAAAGATGAATAAGATGATGCTCACGTAGGTGGAACCTCCTCAAGCTTAGGTGTTAGCACAAGTTGGTGATGTTGACTTTATTGTGATATCCCCGGATAAATCTTTTCAGCAATGATTCCCCGGCAACGGCGCCAGAAAACAGTCTTGATACCCGTAGAAGTGATAGCCTTCAGTAGCTACCTGCAATATAAAGGGTTAGGTTGAGCCTCCAAGTGCAGAGTATGTAGTAAGTGGAAGACGTGTTTTCCCCACGAGGGGTGACTCGAGGGTTTAACATTGAACTCTCGGGGAATCAGTAGTGAAAGGTTTATCTTCATGTTCTTCTTTTGGTTACCTACAAAACAAAGTTAAATATTTTGGTCCTCAACCTCACCTGTGGTTGTCAAGCACAAGGTGTAAGAATGATATCAAGATAGTATGTGATGCAAACAAGAAATAAATATGCAGTGATGATGGTAAATAAATATGCAAGGATGATGATAACAATGATAAATGATATTTTTAGGTTTTTAATGATGAATGCAAGATGTAAACGTGTTTTTTTATTTTCGGATTTAATAATTGCAGAAAATGGAAAAGTGGTAAAAGTTGTTGGAAAGTTGTTTCTTATGATTAAAAATGGACAGGGGTTCATGGTTTCACAAATGCACTCTCTTTTTAATAAAGTGGCAGACAATGGAACACTAGAGTTGACATATGAGATTCAACACAAAGTTTAATAACAATTTACTAATTATATAGGCATCATGTCCTAACATAGAGACCTTTTGGTTATTAGTATCACTTATACTCCACCAAGATGCGAACTAAATCATAACACCTTAGTAATTAAGATAACTCAGAGTATAGCTTTAAGTATCATGACAAGAAGTTAAAATAAGAACATGCTAGATCTAGTCACGGAGAAATGGCAAGTCACCCACAACCCTTGTAGCATGGTATTTTTGTTTATCCCTAGTGAGGTAACAAAGTAAGGTAAAACACCCAAGTGGATCGCGATATTACAGTTGTCAACTTACCGCACTCACCACCCCCGTTACTCCAACTAATGCACACATCACCCACACACGCTCTCATAAATATGCTTGATCATAACAGGTAGATAAGAACGGGGTACATAATATGTATCTATATTCATAACTGAAACAAACGTTGCAATCTCAAACATATATTAACTCATAAAAAGATCCACTAGATAGGAATTACATAGATGACCGTAATCATGTTCAGCAGCTCATACGATACTAATTAGTGAAGCTCAAAGAGAGGAGAGATACATAAGTTACTTCCACAAACCCATAGTTCAGAGGTGGACTACTCCCTCTTCATCATGGAGACGGTGGAGATGTTGATGGAGAAGATGGAGACCACGCCGGCAGCGCCCCGCCGGAGTTTTCCCCCTCCAATATGCAGCTCCAGATCTCTCTTTCAGTTTTTCTGTGTTTCGGCGGCGCCCCTTCCAGAGAACGACGGGGGGTTATTTTTATAGGCGTTTTTTAGGTCAAGACGATGTCGGTGGAGAAAAGATCGACGACAACGGAGCCACGAGGGCCAAAGAGTGGGCCCCACACGGCCAGGTACATTGGCCGCGTGGGCCACCCTCTTTTGGGCCTCGGGCCTCCGTTTGTTCGCTTCCTTTGCTCCCAAGTCTTCTTCCTTCCAAAAAAATGACGCTCATAAATTTGCAGGTGATTTGGACGTCGTTTGGGTCCCTGAAACTTAAAAGGAAAAAAGTAGGGTTTTCTGCCTGCGCAGGGTTAATTCTATAAAAATAGGAAAATTATGAAATATTCAAAAAATCATTATAAAACATTAATATAACCCTTATATGATGCAAATATGATTGGAATACAAGTAATATAGTGCAAAGTTCATGTATGCATTTTACATGCATCATATGCTTACCTTACTTTGTTGCCTCACTAGGGATAAAGAAAAATACCTTGCTGCAGGTGATGTGGGTGTGACCATTGCCACTACTCCATGACTAGATCTGGCATGTTCTTATTTTAAATTCATGTCAAAAGACTTAATGCTATACTCTGATTTATCTTAATACTAGGATAGCTCGATTTAATTCCTATCTTGGTGGAGTATAAGAGAGATTAATAAATAAACGATCTCTATGTTGTAATCTCATATGTTAATTCTAGTATTCCATTATCTACCACTCTATTAAAGAGAGAGTGCATTTGTGAAACCATGAACCCCGATCCATTTTTAATCATAAGAAACACCTTTCCAACAACTTTTACCCACTTTACATTTTCTGCCATTTAAAAAATCCGAAAATACAAAAACACTTTTACATCTTGCATTCACAATACAATACCCAAAAATATCATCCATCATTGTTTCCACCATCTTTGCATATTTATTTACCATCATTGCATATTTATTTACTGTTTTGCATTCATTATATTTTATATCATTATCACACCTTGTGCGTGACAACCACTAGTTGAGGTTGAGTACACAAAACAATTTACTTTGTCTGTAGGTTTTCAAGAGAAGGATAAGAAGATAAATCTTTTAGTACTATTCCCGAGAGTTCGATATTAAACCATCGAGTCACCCCTCATGGGAAAACTGTCTTTCATTATACTACACACTCTGCACTTCGAGTCTCAACCTAACCCATTTTCTTTTGACGCAGGTAACTACATCAAGGGCCATCACCACCTCCTCGGTCCCCTTCGTGTCTCCTTCGGACTCCGTGTTCGTGACGGTAAAATAGGGACCCGGGCTTTTGTTTCATCCAATTCCGAGAATATTTCCAGAACAACTTTTCTGGAATACAAAAACACATAAAACATGAATTGACACTGTGGCATCTTGTTAATAGGTTAGTCCCAGAAAATGGATAAAAATGCTATGAAGTGTAAATAAAACATGTATCAATTGGTATAATAACAGCATACAACATCATAAATTATGTATACGTTGGAGACGTATCACAGTCAGCCTTCTTTATATCGTCATATAAATTTGGATCACCATTAAACAACAATGGCTTGGCATGTGCACCGCGTGGACACAAACATATGTATCCCCGAGAGTGGTGATGCACTCGCTGGAGCACATGACGAGCAATACTAACGCGTCTATATCTTGGCATCCACCGACGAGATACGGGTTGCTCTGATACCCGTCCTAGCACTGGCACACATATCTTGCCGGTGGTGTTCGCGGCAGGCCGTCACACGCGCTACTCGCCCACTCCAGCTGCGTCCATGGGGCAGCCCGTCGTCGCTAGCACCGGCGGCCCATACTCCACCGCTCACTTCAGCACCACCCGGACCACTGTCTGGCTTGAGGAGTCCAGCAGCGTAATGTTGAGAAGCGCCGCAAGCGCGCACGGCGCACCGCGTTGGGCTCCTCGTGGTTTTTCTCGTGATTCGGGTCCAGCCACCAATGGGGATGGGCCGCCTCGCAGCAGTCTATGCCGGAGCATGCGGCGACGGCTTCGGGAAAACTCGACCCGACGACCTCTTGTTTGTCATTGATGGCGCAGAAGGCGGAGCAGCTGGCGATGACGCTGCCGGTGTCCCTTAGCAGGGTGCCCCACCCTAGATGTTGCACTCGGTGACCACGAACTGGTTGCGCTCGCGCGTCTCCAACACCACGAACAGGCCGACGCTGATGCCACCCCAGGTGCCATTGTCGTCGGGGGATCCGTGGATGGTGATATTCACGGCGCTTACGGTGTACATGACGCCCACCATGGAGTTGGCCAGCGAGATCTCCAATACATCGAGGGTGCCGGTGCCGCCACTGAGGAGCAGCCGTCCGCACGTCCGATCGCAGGTGAGGTTTTTTTTTTGCGAAACACACTACAACGTAGATGCTCACATACACGTGCATACACTCAGTTCTATGAACGCATACATGCACACCCTACCCCTATGAGCACCTCCGAGAGACTGAGCCGGCGGTTGGGTCTTGAGATTGACGAAGTCACCACGGGCGCTTCGCTGTCGACAGGAACGTTGTCTCCCATTGAAGAATATTCCACCTAAATAAAAAACACCAGCGTTAAACCTGAGGTTTGAACTCTGGTGGTCTAGGGGTACAACCACCCTCCTAATTATCTTGCCACAGGCAAGTTCTCATCGCAGGTGAGGTTAAAGCTCGTCCACACCTTCACTGGAGAATCGGAGTGTCCCGTGCGGTGTGTGAAAATTATGGGACGATCACGATTTGGCGGTTTCCTTTTCCATTAGTAGTGGAGATTAATACGGAGTATATGGCAGGCGTGATGTGACGAATTGAAGAAGTGTGGGGAGACCAAATGTATGAGGTTCGTTTGATCTATTCGCATAGACGGTCGAAATTTGATTTTCCTACCATGTTTGATTGTTTATTAGTAGTGGAGATAGTAGTGGACATTGCTGAAATCGGCAGTAGCGCGAGCCTTGGCAATGCGTACCCAAACCCGGTGATAAAGAAGACTCTGGTGACCCTTTGACTTGGGTCTATACCATGTGTACTAAAAATGCTTATAAGATAAATTATAAGACCACGTACGATGCAAGATGTTTAGTGGCCTAGTTAAAAAACAAACATTTTTCTAAACACCAATGCTCTAAAGGGAAAGTGTCTAATTAAATATTTCTTTTAAATCACTAGTGTTTAGCCAAAAACCGATTTATTTTACTTAGCACCTCTATAAGCAACTTGCATCGTAGTAGGTTGGCGCGGGCCGTGACGAAACCCTTTCTTTCGCCATGACTGCCGCTTTAAAATAAACTAGAAGGAGATGGCGCGCTTTGCTGCGCCCGATGGTACTATTGCTGATTTGTGGTGATGAATACATGACATTCTCATATGAGTAAATATTAATATAACTTCATAACCTTTTCAAGCAAATATTATAGATATTAGTCTAGTATCTGCAGTATAAACCATATAATGTAAAATTAACAACTTTAAATTGATTAATCGCCGAAAGAGGCAAGCCCCACGTGATGTGTGGTGGCGCATAAACCTTGGGAGGAAGAGGTTAGTCGAGGTGTACCAGAGTCATACCTTGCATGTGTCGCTTGTGCGCGTGCTTGTAGCGAAGGGGGAGGCACGGTGAGGAAGGGGAGGATAAGAGGGCCGCTCGGTTGGCTCTCCAGCATGAGACGACATCTGGGACGTGATGATGGCGCCACGCGGGGGAGGGGAGAGCAACGACAACTCTCAAGGTCGAATCCCTACCATGCTCTCAAGCAGTGGTGGTAGACTTGCGGACAAATCTGTAAGAGTTGTGGCGGAGTTTCAAGCCCAATCGGTGGCAGAAGAGACATGAGGGCGACATGAAACTTACAATTGTTAGTTGGCGTACCACGTTGCCCTTTTTTATATAGCAATAATCCAGGTTTTGTATTTTGCAATATTTCGTGTTATTTTTTGGACCGCATAAAACAAATCTGGACAAAATTTACATCTATTACGGCTATTGGAATAAGGCTTTTTACCTCAGCTATCTTACAAAATAATTATACCCTAAAATATGATATCTATCGGAGATGCTCTAAGATAGGGGCGGCCCAAAATTTATGTGCGGAAGTTAGAAAAATCATCACTAAAATTTGTGTCCAGTTTAACGGACGAATAATATTATTCTGACCATAATATGGTGGACACGAATATGCAAAGTAAGAACCAGTAAGATTTTGACACGTGGCTCAACCTAGGAGCTGCTCCTAGGGAGCTATTGTAGAGATTTATTTACAAATGTTATTTTAAAAAAATTCAACAACATCAGTATTCAACCACGCGTTCTTCTCCTTCCCCCGTTTCGGTCCGTCGCGGGCGCCCTTTCCCCTTTTCGATTTCGGAGCTTTCCCGCGCGCCGCGCCTCCTCCCCGCCCCCCCTGCTCCTCTCTCGGCGATGCAGCTGGTCGACTCCGACGGCGCCCTCGATTCGTGGGCCCGCTTCTGCTCTCTCACCGCGGAGCTCGTCGGCGGCGCCGGCGACCTCTCCGTCGGCCCGCGCCTGGCGCCCGTCGTCGCCGACCTCTGCGCCCGCGGCCTCGCCACGCTCGTCCGCGACTACTTCCTCCACAACCTCGAGGTCCGCAACCCGCCCCCTCACACCCGAAACCTCTATTTCATTGCGCTGTTACTTCCTTGTCCCACTGGTTGGGAACTCCCGATACGGATCGCGTTGTTGCGTGCTGGGTGTTTGCGAGAATGCCTGCGCCGAAATGCAGCGGCCGGGAGTGTGGGAGTGCGGGGCTCGAGATCAAGGGCCCGTGCCTGTGTTTGTGAAAATGTCCCAGTCAAAATCTGGAGTGTAGTCAAGCGTTGCAATGCCGGATTTATGATTTTTCAGCCTGCATTGGAATTACTAACTTGCCTCCGGTCCTGCTATCAGTTTGAGAACGATGTTGAGTGCTCTTTGCTTCGTAAGCCCATTCTACAGCATAATGAACTTTACGTGTAGTGAAGAGAGAGTTGGGGTTCTATTCAACTTGCAGACGAGACCCCAGATATTTGAATTAGAACCACATTTAAACATGAACGACGGTTTACTGAGATGACCTACTCTGTTAAGAACGTTAGCCCTAACAAGCAATCCAAAACTGTATCCTAGCTCTATATTGCTAATCTAGAACGGCGTTGAGAACTGTCGGTGCCATTTCCATTATTTTTTAACCCATGATGTATCATAAGAAGACTAATCATGTGCACAATTGAAGGTAGCTAGTAGCCATGCTGCAGTGGCTGATGGCCTGATGTGATTTACGAACCTTTTCTGTATCTTTCTGAATCTTTACTTTTCCTTCCATTAGTTGGTTAATGCACACGAACGGGCTCATCTATTCTAATGAGCTATAGTCAGTGAGGCCATAAGCCTTGAAACTTGATCGACGCCATATTCTACGCTAATGCAGGATGGACGACTACTGAGACCAGCACTTGCTTCCAGTAATATTTGTTAAGACTTGCTGCTGCTTATCTGACTTTCCTTCTGTCATCTGTCCATCTTCCATCTGTCCATAAGGTGTCTAAAAATACAAAGAGATAGCCAAAATACAGGTGTCAGGTAGGTTGTATGATAGAATGTCCCTGTAGATTTAGGGTAATTTTGGCAATTGACCAGGAGATCTTTGTTTAGCTAACTCTTGTCCAGAATCAGTAATAAGAGAATGCAAGATGGATCTGCAAGACCGCAACTGCAATGGCATGTTCTGTATTTACCTCTTGTTCATTCAGTTCTCGTTGGCTAGCAGACACCTAGTCTTGGTATGCCATATTGGTTGATGACTTGATTTTAGTTTGTTAGCTTTGCTGAATTCCTCACCTTGCATTAGTACATTGTTGCTGATGATATGTTATCTTTAATCCAACTTCTCTTGTCAACCTGTGTTGTGCAGGAAACATTTAAAAACACTGCAGTCAAGACGTTCTGGCAGAAATTTTATCCTTATAGCAGTTCTTCTGCAGTAGAGAGAATTAAATTTTGTGTAAGTTATGGAAAACGCAATTAATTTTTGTTTAAGCATTTGTTTTAAAATCTAAACTGTGTTTATCTCATTTTCCTTACAGATTTTGGAGTCCCTATCTGTTTCTTATTTTGCTTAATTTTCTTATATAACATGGATGTCTTATCTTACATGTGCCAAATAAAGAACTAAAAGATATAGGTTATACTTGACGCTCAGTGTGCAAATACTCACAGGACATGTTCAGAAGTGAACATATATACTAGGTACCAGTCATAAAATTGATAGAAGTTATGGAATGGTGTGATTGAAATAGCATGTGTAATTTTTAATTAATGTACCATCAGATTACATTACTGTAGTTTGAACATGGATAATGTACCACACCTTGATGTGTTAACATCAGTAAATATCATCAGTATGCTTAATTTGAGACACCTGGTTTCATTTGGTTAAAGAAACTTCAGACATGATCTCCTGATACCTGGTTTTATTTCTGTAGTATTTTCCAGTAACATGATCTCTCAAATCATGTATTCCAGGTTCAAGAAAGCTGGCCGGAGGATGTCTTAAGTACAGCATTGGAGGACGTATGCTTGGAAAAGAGTTACCAGGAAAAATGTGTCCTAGTTCTAGTTCACGCTTTACAATCATATGAGGAAAAGACACGGAACATCAAGCTCAAAGCAGTTGAGTTTAGTTCCAGCTTAATGCCTAGGTACCAATTAATGGTATCATCTGTCCTTCTGACTACACTGCCCTTGAGCTTTCCTGGTTAGCATCGTTTCCTTCTCCGTCCTATCAGAAGAAAATGTCTTTTAGTCTTGTGTTTGACACTGAATCTGTGTTCTGTTGGATACAGTTGTTTCAGTTGATGAACCTTAGGGTGTGGGTTCTTTTAGTCAGGTTTTGGAATGAGAATTAACAGTACAACATAGAATATTAAATTTTCTGTTTTTTGTTGAGGTACTAGTATTTGCACCTTCAGTTCCTGTGATGGCATTATTGGTCTACCATTGTGCTTTTGACCAGCAAAAGTTATGTTCACTAATTCTTGACACTGTACAGAGATTCTAAATGTCTATTTCAAGAAGAAACTGGAATAACTAAATACCATGATAGATGGATCTGGTGAGAATGACCAACTTGCTAGTCATGAGTTTTCTGGAATGAGCAATGTCTCTGCTTGGGATTCCAAAATGGACATTGACAGTCAAGAAGCAGTTATTTCAGAAAGTGGTAATCTGGCTAAGAACATCGGAAAAGTTGTTCGTGACCTTAGATGTCTTGGTTTTACATCAATGACTGAAGATTCTTATTCCTCTGCAATGATCTGGCTTTTAAAGGTCCATAAGCCCTTCTGTGCCTAACATCTACTCCGTCTCATTTTTGGCACATATGCCATGAAATTTCTGGCAGTAACCTTATATTAACTCATTCTTATCTGCAGTCTAAAGTTAATGAACTAGCTGCTGATGATTACAGAATCCCTGTACTTGGGTGTGTCAAGAACTGGATTCAGGTACCATCCATATAACCATTCTGCAAAGTTTATCCGTTAAATGCATGACTGCTCTTTTGAAATCACAGACCTTTGTATTAATGCCCAGCCCACTTAAGTGACTGAGCTTGCTGAGGTTAAATTCATTTTATGTATGCTTAGTCTTTTATGCCCAATCTTCAGACGGGAATAGTAATGCACTGTTTATGTAATAGAGCTGTCACTGCAGTACACCTGTGATGGTTCAGAGTGTCCTTCGGAACCTATTTGCCCATATCTTCCAGCTGTTTGATATCTGTTTATATAGCAGTTTTCAGCATGTTGGATTAGCAGATAAGATCTTATTATTTTCTCTATAACTTTTCTGGTCTAACTGTATATGATGCTAGCTTATGGTTATATATTTCTCCATAGATGCTGATGCCGGCATGCTACTTATCTCTTCAGTTTATACTCGTAACCATGTTTGCTAACAGAACTTTTGG
Organism: Poa pratensis; assembly: GCA_947311845.1. Classification (NCBI taxonomy): domain Eukaryota; kingdom Viridiplantae; phylum Streptophyta; class Magnoliopsida; order Poales; family Poaceae; genus Poa; species Poa pratensis. The sequence continues at coordinate 118,781,854 of CAMZMU010000052.1, forward strand.
GTATTGTCAGGCTGTTCTGTCTGCAGTTTATATAACTCTCTACTAGATGCTTAGCTCTTAGCTTGTACTGACAAACTTTTTGGTTTTGTCAGGCTGTTCCTCTTCAGTTTTTGCATGCTCTTTTGACATATCTGGGGGACTCTGTTGACTACGAAAGTGAATCATCTGGTCTGAAATCACCCTTAGCCTCACGCCCTTCTTCCTTCCCAGGGATTGGTGTTCCTTCAGAAGCCCTTCTGAGGTGGCACATGCGCCTTGAGTATTTTGCTTACGAAACCTTGCAGGACCTGAGGATTGGCAAACTTTTTGAAATTATAGTAGATTACCCTGAGAGGTTAGTCATTTTCCTCTGTGTGGCGGTTTTAAACATAGAAATAGCATTATGATCTCAACATTATTGTATATGCTTGAGTACTTTTAGTGCTACCCCTATATTTCTCTTATTTCTAATAAAAGTTTGGCCTATGCCCTTCAATATGCTTAGTACTTTTCTCACTTCTGTAAGTATACTAGTTTTTGGTTACTTGATCTATCCCACTTCTGCAATGTCTTCATATCTATCATGGTTAATGGCACTGTATTCTTGCAGTCTGTCATCATTTAATTGAAGTGCAATATGGTCAGAGCTTATATATCATGTTGTCGTTCACCTAGTTATCGCTTGACTAGTGTGTATTTCATGATCTGTTTTATCCACCTTGAACCAAGGATCTTAATTTCCTTTCATGTGCCGTACTATCTCTATTCTCTCTTTTCTTGCATGCATAGGTGTTAACCAAGTTTGTTGACACTGTCATCTCAGACATCTGAGCTTTCTTATGAGTTCTTTTCCTGTTACATTGATTCCATGCTCTTGCTACTTTGCATGTGTTCTTAACTTGTGCAATGTTTTAACATCTGGATATTTTTGGGGTATCGATGAAGTTCTCCTGCTATTGAAGACCTAAAGCAGTGTTTGGAGTACACGGGTCAGCACTCTAAGCTTGTTGACTCATTTATCTCATCACTGAGATATCGCTTGCTTACTGCTGGTGCCTCAACTAATGACATATTGCACCAGTATGTTTCCACTATCAAGGCACTACGGTCGATTGACCCCACTGGTGTATTCTTGGAAGCAGTTGGTGAACCAATTAGGGATTATCTGAGGGGTAGAAAAGACACTATTAAATGCATAGTGACAATGCTAACTGATGGATCTGGAGGGAACACGAGTGGGACAGGAAATGCTGGTGATAATCTTCTTGAAGAATTGAACAGGGATGCTGAAAACCAGGAAAATGCTGACTATGATGATCATACAAACATTGATGAGAAGCAAGCATGGTTGAATTCTGAAAGGTATGATTTATTCTTTATATTCCATATAACGCCTCTTATTCCATGAGCCCTAAGGAAAGTTTGCTTCTCTAAGATCAAGAACGTTGGTTCCAACTTTTACAGCTGGGAACCTGATCCCGTCGAAGCAGATCCACTGAAAGGAAGCAGGAATAGGAGGAAAATTGATATACTTGGACTGATGGTCAGTATAATTGGCTCAAAGGACCAACTGGTCAACGAATATCGTGTAATGCTGGCAGAAAAGTTGCTCAGTAAATCTGATTTTGATATAGATTCTGATATCCGCACGCTGGAACTTCTTAAGGTTAAGACTAACTTTCGTATTAGCCCATACTTAGTTACTTCCTCCGATCCAGAATAAGATTCGGAACTTGTACCTACCATCTGTACTACCCATGTTGAATTCTCACGACCGTTTTATCGGACCGGAGGGAGTATGTTTTTAAGATATCTGATTGGGCTGCACTGATGTGTTATGCCTTCGCTTTAGCCTTCATCTTTCTTATGATTATGTTGTTTTAGCAGATTCATTTTGGTGAGAGCAGTATGCAGAAATGTGAGATTATGATTAATGACTTGATTGACTCGAAGAGAACCAACTCAAATATTAAAACATCGTTATCAAGGACATTGGAAACTGGTACCATTGAGATACTGCATTTTCCTCAAGAAACTAAAAATTTAACTATTACTGCACCTGCATTTGAACCCTTATTTTTTTATGGTTAGTTGCTGGGCAAGAGGAGACAGAGATGTCTCACGATGTTCTTGATGCTACAATAATTTCTTCCAACTTTTGGCCACCAATTCAGGTATCCCAGTAAACTTTTATCTAAATCATGGCGGTACCCCCTCCCCTTTATTTCATGCTGTGGATGATTTATTGCTAATGTCTCGAGTATTTTAATATAAATAAGATGGTATATCAATTATGATACAGAGTTGAGTCAGGAGCAATTGTAAATTGACAGTTGCGGCCTGTGTTGAATTGTACCAAGAGATATTTACCACAACAATAACTAAATATTTTGTTAGAACTGTTTATATCATCAAATCTTGGTACCAATTTTCTGCCAGTTTTATCTTCAAATCCTTGTTATTTTGTTCATAGTTCATACAAATAATTTATATTCAATTCGTTCACAACAAATTTTCAAATTTCATTTTTAAATACATAATTTGCAACATCAAAACTTCTCTCCTTTTTGGTGTGAGGTAACATAAAGTTTTCGAAGACAGACTCCTTACCATTGCGTGCGGTTAATTCGTAGTTAATCTTTTTTTGCAAAAGAATTCGTAGTTAATCTTAATAATAAGCCTGGTAAGAACATGGTTTGCTTACTGAAGGATCAAACCGTGAGTATTCTCTGTTTGGTGTACTCTTCTTCTTTTTTGCGAAATTGGTGTACTCTTTCTTGATTCACTAAACCCCTATATCTGCGACAAATGTAGACAGAAGATCTTGCAGTTCCCGCTTCAGTTGATCAATTGCTGTCTGATTTTGCAAAAAGATTCCATCAGATAAAAACTCCACGAAAGCTATTGTGGAAGAAAAATCTTGGAACGGTCAAGGTAAGATTTCAAACTTGAAGTTCATGGGTATATGTTAGGAGGATTAGAGAAATATCTCTTATGAGTTATACTTTTCGTTTCCAGTTGGAACTGCAATTTGAGGACAGAAGTATGCAGTTTACTGTAGTACCTGTTCACGCTGCAATTATAATGCGGTTTCAAGAGAAACCAAGGTAATGTCAATTACCTTTCTGCATATATTTTCTGTACTCATCCAACTAAAATCATCATGTCTTTTCAGTTGGACTTCAAAGACACTTGCTGCAGAAATCGGCATACCTGTAGATTCTCTCAACAGAAGAATAGGTTTCTGGACAAGCAAGGTGTGGCACAAATGTATACTTTTCAAGTTTATGTGTAGCCAATTGATCAGTACTTACATTATTACGTTAAAAATACGATTAACATTGTGACTCTCGGCCTTACTAAAAAATAGATGAAATGATACTCTAAATCATTTTACTATGGATTTTCAACGATTACACTTCAGTAACATAGGCTAGATGGTTGATGTATTTGAATCAGGGATCTGCACAAAATATATAGCTCTTATTTTCCTTTATTGGGATAGAACCAATACGATACTCTTAACATGACCTGTTAGGCTGTTATACATAAGTCTACTAGCAAATCTCAAGCTTCAGAAGCACATCTAAGCATTCCATACTATATGTTTCAGGGGGTCTTGACTGAATCAGTGGGACCAGAGGATGATCACATCTTCACTGTTGTTGATAGCATGTCTGATGTCAACAAGAACAGCATCGTCAACGAGAGCAGTGAAGCGTTTCAAATGAATGAGGACGATGGTGAAAGCTCTGTTGCCTCTGTGGAGGAACAACTTAAGAAAGAAATGACAGTCTATGAGGTTCGACTCCTTGAGATTGTTTTTCTTAATACGCAACATACCTTCTTTTTCGCTCCCTGTTTCTCAGTTCTCAGTTGTTTAACCAATCATTTTACTCATCTGGATGCACTGCAGAAATTCATCATAGGAATGTTAACCAATTTCGGCAATATGACACTGGACAAGATACATAACACTTTAAAGGTAAACAACCGTTTTTATCTCGTCCACTCCCCATTTCAGCTATTAACACCTTTTCTACTCATTGTTTTCTTCTAATATTACTTGTTCCAGATGTTCTGCGCCGAACCATCATATGATAAATCGCTGCAGCAGCTGCAGAGTTTTCTTTCTGGTCTAATATCAGATGAGAAGCTTGAAATGAGAGATGGATTGTACTTGCTAAAGAAGTAACTGCTATTTAGATTAGCACCTTATGTTAGACAGAGAAGGATAGGTAGTCAAACCAACGTGTAATCTGTTTCGTCATGATCATTCTGATCCTAATATATTTGTTTACTCTTGTGCCAAAAACCAAAATTCTTGGATACCGTGTTATATTTCACATTTTCACTGCTGTTCGATAGACTCGTTTCTACTGAGTGTTTGGAGGGTGCCAACTACTTGTTGAGGCAAAGATACCCGAGTAAACAAAGTAGAAAGATATATGGGCCATTGAAATTTTGGGAATGAGGATAGTTTGGCTAGAAGAAATGTCAGGACCTTTGATCCACAAAGTTCCACTCTTCTTAAACTAGTCAAGAGGGCATCCGAGGAGTTTGAGTTGTACTTCCTCTGTCCCAAATTAATTGACGCAAATTTAGTGCCTGACAACAATGTTTTTGAAAGAGAAAAAAATACACGATGACTGTTTGTTGCTTATATGGCAATGACAATACCAAACTTGGCAATCTTACAAAGGAGGTGCCTCTGGAAAGCAAGAAAAAAAGAGACTTTATTCTGAGCTCAATTAAACTATGCAGCAAGCTGCTACCCTCCTGAATTGCTGTCTTAGAAAAATCTATTAGGACTAGATCGAGGATGTCATCTCAGCTTGCATTGCTCCAGTACTCTTGTACGCCGCCATGACTACTTGACTCGGCCGCACCTCCAAGCCAAGGTGCAGTACGTACCATGCAGATGATGGATGCCAAGCTATCTGCAGTTGCGCGTCACGTACGATGCAGATGCAGTTCGTACCGTGGTGCAGATGATGGATGCCAAGCTGGGGCCGTGTGCGCTGGTGGGGCGAGGTTGAAGATGAGCATTATCATCGACGACCGTCGCACTCTGGACGACATGGACGTTGACGGAGACGCTGCCGGAGGAGGAGCTCCAGTACGCGTCCGGCACGAAAAAGTACTTGCCAGAAGCAGCGTGGTGCCGTGCCCACCGGCGTATACAAGCCACGGAGTCAGAGGCAGAGAGCGAGGGCCCGCCGGGTTCGTCGCCGCTCACCTCCAGCTTGTACTCCAGCAACACCTGGTTGCCTGCTGGGCGCGGGCCGAGGCAGACCACCGACAAAGACCGTCCCGACGGGCCGGATCCAACACCAACAGCAACGTTGAGGAGCAGGAACACGCGGCTGTCCACCTCACGCAGTAGCACCTGGACCGGCGCGCTCCGTTGCAGCGTCACAAGTGCGGAGTCGTCGACGAAGCTGACCACGTCGGCGGCGTGAACGTCCCGAACGTGGTCGTGGAGCAGCCGGGCGGAGTAGGCGCACCCCCGGAACGGGCACGGGATCGGTGCGTGCTGGCAGACGAACTCCTCATGGACCCGCAGGTTGGCGTACTTGAGCATCTGCGTGCACCCGTCGCGGGCGAACCCGCAGGGGATCACCGCGTCGGCGACGATCTTCTCCAGCGGCCGGCACCGGATGTCGACGGACAGCTCGCGGCAGGACGGGCATTTCCCGTTGATGCGAACGCGGCAGGCTTCACACACGGGGTGGCCGTTCTTGCACTGTGCAACCAAAAAACAATCGATCAGGTTCACACCATCGAGATCCGATACCACTCACCACTGCGCGCATGCGCGCACGGCCGCAAGTGCACACACCCGCAGCCGCCGCAAAGTGAATGAAGAATTGAAAGATGTGGGTGCATGGACGGGCTTGTCTCACCTGGAAGATCGGTCCTTGGACATACAGGGAGACGCAGATGGGGCACCGCAGCGCCTCCATATCCAGGCGGGCGTCGTCGGCATCGATCTTCTTTACTTTCTCGATCCGGCGCTGCACGGTGCCTGACTACCCGATGAACAGCTAGCGAAATGAAAACGATGACCAGTAGCTCGCATATAGTATATAGGTCAAAGTTATCAAGTAGCCGTTCCTGACTAACAGCTCTGCGCCTAAGATCTAGGATAGATTAGAAGTCCGTTTGCCTAATATTTCTGACTTTTTTATAAAAAAACGGCGGTGGATTTTTGGAGACCGAACTGCATGGTGTGGCCGTTTTTCTTTAAAAAAATCGTGAAATAATTTCTGGGTGTAGATATTGAGGAGATCTACAATCATTTAAAATTTCAACTCCAAATTTCATACTCCCTCCGTTCGGAAAAGGATGTCACAAAAATGAGCTAATATTTTAGGGTGTAGATAAATGGTCAAAATTTCAACTCTAAATTACAATCATTCAAAGATATTTAGATAAAGCAGTCTCATTGCATGGATGACACCATTCTGCTAGGAGGTATAACACGCTGCCATATATTCCTCAATACTCTAAAATGATGGCAAACAAAGGAGTTAAAAAAAAACTACTGATGTTACAAATACATTACACTGACAGCATGATTACATTGATTTCTGTAGTTGCAATACAAGCACCGTTGGATATACTGAAATAAACTACGCCAGACATTTGACCATGTAAGGCCCCTCAAGCTCATAACCCAGCTTGCGGTAGTAGTGGCGGGTCCCAACTCCTGAGATGACAGCCAATTTCTTCGACCGATGCTCCCTACGAGCGATTCTTTCTGCTTCTTCCATCAGGAGAGTCCCATACCCCTGAAAAATGATCATACATGAAACAAATGTTAGCCAGCTGAAACAATCTAACAGCAGAACCATCATAAATATCTTGAACGATTAGTTGAGGAGGGCCGGGTAGCCTCATGTTTAGCAAGTATTTCATTCAGTTACTACACACCACTTCACAGTCCTGATTTTGACTATTTTTGCGCACAGCATACATTCCAAGTATGATCATTTGAGGACAACTACAACAAAGCGTTATTTGCGTAAGAGATTCACCTGGTGTTGCAGTTTCTCCGCATCACGACCATGCACAGGGACTGCCGTTCCGTATACATGAAGTTCACGGACAATTGAACACCTCCCTACGAGTTCAGGGCATGTAACATTGTGGCCACATTTACGCAAACGCAACAAGCCAATAAGGATATCCTGTATTTACAAAATGAAATTGTGAGTAATGCTACATAAGATCAAAAGAATAGGAGACCGAGTGATTAACTCTATGCACTTGTAGCAAACTTATGAGCACATTCACAAGCAAAACAGTTTCGAAAATTGTTATAAGGCAAAATAACTAAGCGGATAAGTTCAAAAGATCCTACCCATGTAAAAAGGCATTGAGCATAATTAAATTGGAAAAGACATGCCTATTCAGGAAGGCAGCATAAACCATAACATATCTTAACATCAGTGCAGTGAAATTGAATTGGCTGCCAGGCTATAAGTACCTGTCGTGTATCCTCATATGAGAGGAAGGTCTCCCAGCCCTCATTTGCCGCATAATCACGCCTGACAAGCTCTACTTCATCAGGCCTGATCTTGTGATGGATGTCCTACATGGAGATGCACAACAATCATGATGACGACACATCCTTAATGAACTATAAGAACAGGGCAGTGACTTCAAGGAACGCTGTATTTACCTGAATTCCAGCCTCACGGGTTCTGACATCTCGGCATTTCAAGCCCAAATCTTCCATTCGAGCCAAAGCCAGCTCACGTAGATTACCTTTCTCGACACCAGAAGTAACAAGAGGCATAGGGATATCTCTCTGGACCCGATAGATTCGTGTCCATGGTGGTACCATCGACAGAATCCTGGCTACAATATCCACCAGCAGCTCAGGTGGATAGTTTCTATACCTGAAACATAGCAAATGTCACCAGTATATCAGTTCTCAATTCTAACTCTAACACTGAACATAAGATCGAGCCAGAAACAGAGTATCAAACACAAGATAAGTATAGTACCTTCCAGTTTTCCACAGCTCATAAAGACCAGTTCCACGAATCACAAGAGTTGGATAGATCTTTAGACCATCTGCTCGGAATGCTGGATTTTCGAAAAATTCTCGGAAACTTTCCATATCTCTTTCAACTCCAACATTAGGTAAATCTGGCATCATGTGCGCAACCACTACCAAAACGTGCCACATTATGCATTAGGATGACTGCACAAATCATAACTCAAGCTAGATGACAGCCTAACTGGAGCTATTGCTAAAGCAAGAAGGAAGTAGTGGGCTAGTGAGCAATAACCTTAAAACCAGCATCTTTTGCTAAAGAGAAACAATCAGCAACAGCAGCTACTGTGTGGCCTCTGTTCGTGTCACGTGCAACATCCTCATATGTACTCTGAACACCAATTTCTAAGCGGGTGCATCCATAAATTAGCATTTGCCGCAAATGAGGCCCCAGGCAATAATCAGGTCTCCTGAAACAAAGAGACTAATCAGATGTTTTACAGGAAAATCACAGCGAATTTTCAAATTCAACCAAGAAGCATGGAAATATATTGAATGCCCCTTACGTCTCAATTGTCATACCGATACATTTCACAGCACTATGTTCTGAATAACAAACCGCCTCCTCAACATTAGCAGAAGTATGTCCCGATAAAGCATCATGAAGATTTCTGATGAAATAATCACGATAATCGGCTGGTAATGACATGAAAGTTCCACCCATCAAAATGAACTCGACCTGCAGAAGAGTATATCTGAATTACTTTGCACTTGTAATGCATCCAACATAACTGGACTCTGCATAAAATCGCTCAAATCAAGACAAAATACTTTCTCGGGCCAGAAATTAGGAACAAACCTTATCTGCACTATGTCCGAGCCTTTTGAGCTGATCTATCCTGCTTCTGGCCTGCACATATGGATTGTACCTACGATTGCAAATTCAGATGGATTAAATGAGGTGGCACAGGATGAGACTGCCCCTGGCCACTGCTGATGAAGTTTGTCCAGAGAAAATTCAATCTCTGTCAATGAGGCGTTGCCTAATGTCAGGTGGATAAAAGGCTACACAGGATTAATTTAGAGCATGAGCTCTATGCATTTGGGATAAAATTCAACAAGTTCACCTTTTAGACTCCCCGAAAAGCATATTCTGGAATCCAAAGGCTAATGGGATTCACTCGGTGAAGACTGCCTATGACCTACACTCATTGTGCCGTCTGCCCCAATCTGAGCTTGAGAGGGTGTGGAACACTAAAATTGAGGGCAAAATCAGATCATTCACTGGCTAATGCTCAAAAACAGAAACTGGTCTGCTGACAGATTAGAAAGAAGAGGATGGTCTCATGATCTCGCATGTCGGCTAAGTGATCAAGAACTCGAAAGGGCGATGCACCTGATGTTGAGATGCCCTTGTGCAAAAAAAGTATGTACTTCTTCCATCCCCTCTAACCCTGAGATAGCTAAAGCAGCTCCGTAAGCAACATCGATTTTGTGATGGTGGAGGAGGATTTACGACAGAGTGCGAAAGGCCAAACAGAGGGGAAAATATTGCACCGGCTTGTTATGTGTTGTGGCACTTATGGAAGGAACGTAATAGAACGATATTTTTTAAGGTCAAGAGGACCAATGTGGTGGGTGTAGCAAAACAAATTAGAGACGATTTTGATCTGCTCGAGCAGGCGAGAGGGGGTAGTTGGTGTGTTTTCTTTGGGGCTGATTGATGGATTAGTGTAACTATCTTTGTACTTGTTTTCCTCTCTAAATGCAAAAGCAGAGATCCTGCTTTTCCCCGTCAGAGCGCAAATTCAGATTCAGTAAATCCTAAAAAGAATATCTACAAAGCAGTCAAAATGATAATAGTACTTTTATGGCTACATCAATCAACACAACCTGTGGCTCTTAGATTTTCAAGAGATGATACTGATCACTAATCAACAACTAGAGAACGTTGTTTGCACTAACTAACAGTCCCATGAGACCTTTGCCCCTCACTCGTCTCAGAATCACATAATTTTCAGTTGTAATTTTTGCTGGTACATAATTTCAATAGCAATACAATGTCTTCTTTATATATTCCTAACAATGTATGAACAGCATGGGTAGTAAATCACCTTGCCCGGATGGCGCGCATGCTGGTGGGCTCATACCCTGTGTAGGACTGGGTGCTGTACTCGAAGTCGGAGTCGGGTCCTCCGGGGCAGTAGACGCAGATGTTCCCCGTGGTGGCGATGTGGGGGCAGCGGTGCGGCTTGGACATGACGGCGACGACCGCGATCCCCGACGCCGTGCGCACGGGCTTGGCGCGCAGCCTGGGGAGCAGCGCGGCGCGGTCGGCCTCCGGCACGGCAGCGATCATCTCCACCAGCTTGGGCGCGCGGGCGAGCCCGTAGCGCCTGCAGGCCGCCGACTTGAGCGCGTTGAGGTCCACGTCCTCCCCGCGGCGCGAGAGCTCGCCCATCTCCGACACGATCTCCGCGATGGCCCGCACCCTCGCCTCCTCCTCGGAGAGCCCCGCGGGAAGCACCACGCCCCCGCGCCCCGGCGTCGGCCTCCGCCGGCGCGGCTGGTCGGCCCCGGCGGCGGCTACGGCGGCGGCCATCGGGAAGGGTTTCGGCGGAGGGGGTTTTGGTCCGTGGAGTCTGGCTCGGTCGGTGTTTGGCCTACGGTTCGGTTCGAGATATCTCCGACATGTACAGCCATCAGATCATAAAATCAACGGTGCGGATAGATACACGTGGAACCAGAATGTGGAAGCTCGTTGTTCGAATCTGGAGTATTTTCTCTCCTACCAGTAATTAAATTCTTTAGCTCACGGAAAAGAAGAAAAAAACTTTGCTCCTTCTCCCTCTCCGCTCTCTCCCCATCTCTTGCGGCAGAAGCAAAGCGAGGCGAGGCAAGGCTGCGGCGGCGAGATGGACGGCGGCGGCGGCGAGGAAGGAAGCAGCACCCGCACCTGGTGCTGGCGCACAAGCTGTTTCTCCTCTCGCAGCCCGACGTGGACGACCTCGCCAAGGTCGGCCTCCGCGGCGACGTCCTCGCCGCGGTGAAATCCGATGGTATAGCGAGACTGCCCTCCCCAGTCTGCCTCCACACCTGTGATTTAGAGGGTTCGGCTTGACGCGATGTGCTTGTTGCCAGACATGGCGGCGCTGTACGAGTCGCTGGGGGCCGACGGCGTGCTGGAGACGGACACGGCGGTGCTCGCGGGGATGCGCGGCGGGATCGAGGAGGCGACCAAGAAGTTCGACGAGAAGTGAGCGGATCTCGCTGGCTTACCCTTTTCCTGCTCAGTTTTAGGCTAGCTTCTAGGTTCCAGTGATTCGTGGCGTTGATGCATCTAGTATATTGGCGTAACAGTTCATAATTTGACCACTCAAGATAGATTCAGAGAACCCACAGTCTAGAGTCTAGACTCTAATGGTGTAATTCCATTTGTTTATTGCTTGCTCCTGTTGTTTCTGACCATTATTTTCGTAACTAACTTTTCGAGCTTCTAAGCAAATTCCAGTTCCTATGTTGTTGATCACTTGAACTTGACCAATACCAATGGATTACTAAACTGTGCTTGTTTAAGTTATTGCGTGCAACAACCTTGATCAGTAGTGGAACAGTGGCTAATAGTAAATAGAGAATTGAGTTTTTTGTAAGAGATTAAGAATTGAGTTATGACTTATGCACGGTTGAACCACTTATCTCGAACATAGGGGATAGGGCTGCAGTTCAAGCAGTCAGAAAGTTTACTGGAAACAATGGTCTTTTCAGTCTAAGTGAAAATTGTGCTCTTGGTATCTAGACTCTCAAGTGTAGTGCTTCTTTTTTCCTGTCTTACTCTGTTTCATTTGATTTTCCAATATGTTGTGTTTGGTTCTTAGCTTTTCTCCACTTATGCATAAAGGATTGCTGATGCTGAAGAGAACTTGGGTGAGAGCGAAGTTCGTGAAGCCCATCTAGCTAAATCCTTGTATTTCATTAGGGTTGGTGAGAAGGTATAATCTACTGTCTTTCTGCACCGTGTTAGGGTGTCAATACATGTTTTAAACATTTCAGTCTAACCTAAACATTGAAAAATTCAGGAAAAGGCACTGGAGCAGCTTAATATTACTGAAGGGAAGACTGTAGCTGTTGGGCAAAAGATGGACCTTGTTTTCTACGCTTTACAGATTGGCCTTTTCCATATGGACTTCGATCTCATCTCGAAGTCGATCGACAAGGCCAAAATGTAAGTATGAAGTCATGTAGTACGCTTGTTTTGCATTTTAAGTTCTAATATTGAGCAGCTTCTTTTCCTGATTGAAGCTTGTTTGAGGAGGGTGGTGACTGGGAGAGGAAGAACAGATTGAAAGTATATGAAGGCTTGTATTGCCTGGCCACTAGAGATTTCAAGAAGGCTACTAGCTTATTTTTAGATTCCATTTCTACTTTTACGACCTATGAGCTGTTCCCCTACGATACATTCATCTTTTACACGGTCCTTACAAGTGTTATCACATTGGACCGTGTATCTCTAAAACAAAAGGTACTTGTTCATCTTTTCCCCTTCAAGCCTTCTTTGTTAGCTTGGATGTGAATAGAATTTATATTGACAAGGATTTTGACAGGTTGTGGATGCACCTGAGATCCTGGCTGTAATTGGCAAAGTACCTCACCTAACTGAGTTTCTCAATTCCCTTTACAATTGTCAGTACAAGTCTTTTTTTGTGGCATTCTGTAAGTGGCTAATCACTGTATTCTCTCATATTCTTGCGTTTATTCTGATCATCATTACTGCTCGTTTGGCTGTTCTGGTGGGGTTAACTCCTTGGATTTCTCATATCTGCTTGATATTCGTTTTCAGCTGGCCTGACCGAGCAGATCAAGTTAGACCGTTACTTGCAACCTCATTTCCGCTACTTCATGCGTGAAGTGCGCACTGTTGTCTATTCACAATTTCTCGAGTCATACAAGAGTGTGACGATGGAAGCAATGGCTGTCTCATTTGGTGTAACAGTTGATTTCATAGACCAGTAAGAATTTTTGTTGATGTTATTTCTGGCATGTCATGTCCTTGTGCTGATATCATGCATGACCATTGATGTGGCTAAACCTCTGCCTCTGATGCAGGGAATTGTCACGCTTCATTGCTGCTGGAAAGCTTCACTGCAAGATTGATAAAGTTGCCGGTGTCCTGGAGACGAACCGACCTGATGCACGGAACGCCTTCTACCAGTCAACCATCAAGCAAGGAGACTTCTTGCTGAACCGCATTCAGAAGCTATCACGAGTCATTGACCTGTAGGCTTTCCACAGGTTTTCTTTGCGTCAGAGCATCTCATTGCAAAAAAAACTGAGGATTTGACTTGTAACTTGGATAGAGATAAGTGCAGATCATTTCTTGTAGACGGTTGCTTTTATATAATTAATCCATCCATTTATTTCAGTCTGACCAGCGGTGTACGCCATTCTTTCCTCCCAGAGAACGAGAATAATCTGAGAAAGTACTTTTTGCTGTCTGGTCTAGAAAATGACATGCTCTGTGTTTCGAAAAAAAAAACTGCGGCAGCACAAGTGTGGAACTCGAAATAACACGAAGAACAAGACACAATGCTAGCTCATACAAAAACAACAAAAATGATCATTGACATTCAAGTAAGCCACCCCAAAGAGCATATCCTCAAAAAAACTGACGCTGTTTATTGGTCTATACGATAATCCTGATTCATGACACTACACATATGCCAAACCTCACAGAAATTCTCCTGTATGTTTATCCTTTTGATCCTCACGAAACCAAATACACCCTACCCACCTAGAACAGGGGGGAAGCCAGCTCACCAACCAAAAGAAAAGAAAATTTCCAACACTACAACCACAGCTCAAGTTCCAGAGAATCGTGCATGTTTCAAAGGATTGCACGATCCCAGTTTGCTATGGGTATTCTATTGACTGGATTTGCCGTTGGGTATACCACCCATTTCCTCCAGGCGCTTCCAGAGGGCTTCTCGCTTCGAAGTGGATTCCTCCTGCCTGAGCTCGTCATCGTCGAACTTCTGCATGCACTCTCCAAAGAATGCAGAATCGTGATCAGAGAATATCTTGCGTACATTCAGTGTCAGGCTCCGAACAGCTTGGTTCCAGTGACCCCGGGCATTTCTCTCGAGCGCAGGAAAGATGATGGGTAGTATCACCTTGTAATTCTGCTTTATTAAGTTTTCGATGTGGTCGTTGTTCCATAAAAACAGTGCCCGCTCTGCCACCTACAAACAGACAAAGAGAAAATATGGTAAGTCATGTTATATGCTTTTGCTGAATATCCTTCACACTGTTTCATGTGTAACAGCTTAACAACAAGTTGGACGTAGCTACAACAAGTTTGATGTAGCTACAGGGAACGGGAAAGTTCAGTAAGCTACAGATTACTCCAGTAAATACAGTCGGGGAAAACCACCAGATTAACAGGGATAACAAAAGCTTAATGTTATTTTGGTGCATGACATTTAGTGCAATGAAGAACTCTGTAGTACACTAGTAAGTAGTACACCATTGAAGGATTCACTAGATCCAAACTTACAAAACCTGTAAGATCTGTTTCAGATACGAGTTGGAAAAGGATTCCTAGTCTGCAAATATACAGGTTTTAACTATCCGAAACAAATGAACAGTATTTTCCATCAAAACAGTAACTTCACAAGACACCATGTTTACCTAAGAGCAAGGTTAATAATAGAGCGGCTGCTGGCTATATGCCATTGCCATGTAGCCAGCATGTATAGTAGTTGGCTACATACATGGTACTACTTTATCAGTATATGGCCCACCTACACTCTCACAAAGTGCCTAGGCGCAAACGCTGCAGCTGGCCGCTTCTCTTCTCTCTCCTCTTTCTCTTTTCCAACTCAACAAAAATATAGTATTTGAACCCTTATAGCCCGCCTATGCCACCTTATTGTAGTTGCTCAAAAAGCAGTATGTAAACTTGTTTTGTAAAGGCAGTGCTTTCAACAGCTAACAGAAACTGATAAATTAAAACAAAAAAGGATGGAAAACAAGAAAATACTTGAGTTGCGTCCTTAAGTTCTGCCCAAATTGGAATGAGTGTCTTGAATTAGCATATGAATGGATCAACTGAAGGACTGCTACATGGAATACCAACAGGCACGAGGCCACAGAGGGGGCACGCAGAGAAAGAGGATATTTTTTTGTAGTACTATTCTGATTACCACGAATGTATCAGATCACTTTTGCATGAGGGTTTCATGCCACTCAAGAGAAAAAAAAGTTGCAGTCATGTTGAAACAAAAATGAATCAGTTAGTGTGGTGTCCTCTAAGATAAGAGGTTGATAGGCTCCGCTAACACAATGTTCTTACTTCCTAGAATCCATAGACAAATGCTCAAAAGTATATCACAGAAAATGAATAACCATCTGACAAAACAACTGAGAATCCATTTGCATAGTAAATAAACATGATGGATTAGCACACAGCAAACAATTTTACCAATGTCTTATCTTTTTCGTACTCAGGAAACCAAAGTATAACTAACTTAATCTGTGAAAGAAATCATAGTCAATCAAGTGATGAACTACAAGCTAACGAAATAATAAGGAATTTAAGGCATTAAAGAGCATAGAGAAGAATTATGATGAGAACAAATAAAGATCACACGCATTGAAAACTTGAGAGTATGCCTAGTGAGAATTAACCTGGAAGTGCGAGCTGTTCATGCTATGGGCAATCTGACGGAAGAGCGGAACCATGCATCTTTGGAACTCTGCAAGCTGTGTAGCCTCTAAAACCTCTTCTAGCTCACCCAAGAACATCACCTCCTTTGAACTGTTTGTTATAGGCCAATACTTCAGTAAACCCTAATGACAGTGTCAGCAAGTTTACAGTCCTTCTCCACAAACTGTGTGATGCAATATGATAGCTGCTGTTGGTACATTGCTACACACTTTGGCTTATGAAGTGGGATGAGCGCACGGAGAAGGAACAATTTGTGCTCTTCTTTAAGTGGCAGGGCAAAACCATTGATTATACTGCCCAAGATCTCCAGCAACTCCGCAACACCATTATGCTTTTCTGTTTCAAATATAAACCTGTAGAAGATGTTGTTGATTGCTTTCCTGATGAAAGGGCGATGCACCATGAATTTGCCATATATTCGATGGAGTATTGTCTTCAAATAGTCCCTTTCCCTGGGGTCTTCCGAGTCGAAAAGATCTAGCAGCTTGAGAATGAAGGAGTGGTCAATGTATCTCTTGGCGAGCTTTGCGTCCGTCTCCTGGGACGCTACAAACCTCAAGAAAACCTCATAAACGATCTGCAGGTGTGACCATGCCGGGTCCATGAGAGGCTCCTCTTCCTCCAGATCAACCCCTTCGATGGCCTTGTTCTCACGAGGGGTGGGGTTGGAGCTCCGGAACAAGTTGATGGCCACCACCTTGCTGATCTCCAACATGATGACCTCAGAAAACTTGCCATTCGCAGAGGTGACGTAATCAACGAGCTCCATAAGCGTCTGCCGCTTCATCTCTTTCTCCTTGAGGTTCTTTGTCGGATCCGCAAAGTCGTACACGGCACAGCAGAGGGTCGCCTTCCTGACAAACAGGTTCTGCTTCTCCGAGACCGGCACGTCCTTGAACGCCGGCAGCGGCTCATTGGACTGATACACCACGGCCCCATTCACCGCCGGAACGGAGCCCGAGCCAGCTGGTGCCAGGTGTTCCCCATTTCCTGCCTTCTTATTCCCTCCAGGCTCCACGCTCCTCGCGACGCTGTAAGAGTTGGACGGCTCGTTGCCATTGCCCGTGGCAGCGTCGCCGGCCTTGCCTGTCTTCTTCGGCAGCCTGCCGAGGATCTGCTTAATCATCTTCTTCTTGCCACAGCACAAAACCCTAGCAATATATCCCACCTCCGCAAATCAGCCAGCAGGAACGAAGAGGGATCTACTCAGCCCCTGAACTTACCCAGCAACACAAGATCTCCAACCAGCCGAACCCAGCCGCCAAGCCAGCAAACCCTGGCTCCACGGGCACGAGCAGCCGACCACGCCCAGATCACTGGAACCAACACGGATCAGGCTCTTGTCCAGGAGGCGCTCCACCAGCCGGACCTCGACAGATCAGGCGCCGCCACCATCCCCTCCTTACGCAATATAAATAAGTAAAAAATCCAATCTTTGCGCTCCCTCCCCGTGCAGCCGAATCTAGGATCCGGGAACCAGCCTCGCGGGGTGGGAAAATGGCGAGATTGAGGTGGGGAGAGGGGGCAGGTGGAAGAAGGGAAACCTTTTCTTGGGCTGGACGGAGAGCCTCCTTCCTCTGGATTGGAGAGAGGTCCCCGAAAGTGGCAAAGGAGGCGGAGTAGGAGTAAAAGTTTGTGCAGCGCCGGACCGGAGAACAAAGAGAAGGCCAGAGAGCCAGCCGGCCAAGGGAGAGGGGAGAGACTATTTTTTACAGCATCTGGCACCTCGGCGAGTGCAATTAATTGCAACGCAGTAGTAGCTAGCTTGCCTCCTCCGGCCGTTTTTGCCCTCGCCGGGAAACGGGAACTTTCATGGGTGCTGGTGAGAGAGTAGACCGGATCCCCGTTTCTTGCATTTCTTTTCCATCAAAAGTTTTGAGTCCGTGTTGTGTACTAATCTCTTGGGGAAAATATTGACATTGCACCGAGCTCGAGCTAGACAAGTCCACTGGAGTGGATAAACAAATCACATTGTGGTAGCCGAGAGATGCCATGTCGTTAGTACTCGGACCAGACCAAATATGTGTACTGAATCAATGACAACTAATACTCACTCCGTTCTAAATTATATATTAAACAAATTCCATTTATATAGATACGCTATAGAAGTAACATGTTTAGATGCATCCATAGGTGTACAAATGGAAATCGTCTAATTTGGAACGGATCGATTACAAATTAGATGACTTGGATTTGTCCAAATACAGATGTATCTACACTTGTTTAGTGTCTAGATACCTTCCTTTTTAGATCAATGGGTGTCGAGTAATTTGAAACGGAGGGAGTAGTAGATAGTGAATAATATATTTTTCTTCCTTTCATTTTGCTGTTCATTCGACTCATCGAGAATTTGAATTCAAGTCCATATCTTTCTTCACGCTTTTCTCTAGAAAAAAACACTTAATTGTATGTTTTCGCGTACATGGGTACACCTGTCGGGATGTAACCACGGGTACCCCAAGTTTAATGGTTTTATCAAGTTAGTAAAAGAGATTATGGAAAAGCAGATAAAAGAATAAAGAAGAAGAAGCTCGGCTGGGCCGAGTTAGCCCAGCCTCGGGCAGACAGAGCCTCTTTCAACCTCGATTGGGCCGGGTTTGCCTCAACTCGGCTGGACCGAGTTTGGCTCAGCTCGGCTGGGCTGAGTCCTCTAAATCCCGGATGGGCCGAGATGACCAGCAGACCGAGATGCCTCTCTACCTCGGATGGGCCGAATTCTGGTTACCTCTGCTGGGCCAAAAGCCTCCTCGTCTCGGTCGCCTCGCCTCGGTTGGCCATCGTCCGCCCCGACTCTCCCTCACGTCGTCCCCGACATCGCCCGTCGACCTCAACCTCTACAACCTGCCGCATCCGGCCGCGCCTCCCCATCACCGGCTCCCCCGCGCCCGGCCGTCTCCGCCCCCGCCTCGACCGCCTCCGCCTCGGCCACGCCCGGTCGCCCTCGCCATGGCCGGCTCTGGCCTCGCCATCCTCGACCTCGCCCCGGCCGCGCCCGGCCACCTCGACAGCGCCCGCCTCCGCCTCGGTCTCCCTCGCCCCGGATGGGCCGTCACTAGGCCGACACGCCGAACCGGGGTCTCCTCACATCGACCCGACACATCCACAACTCGGGTGGGCCGAGGCCGAGCTTCCCAGCAGCAAGCTCGGTTGGGCTGAGGTTCCCAGCGACTCGGAGTGGACCATGTCGTCCCCAGCAGGCCAAGTTGTCTCCTACCTCGGGTTGGGCCGAATCATCTCTAGGCTGGGCCAGCCATCTGCTTACCTCGGTTGGGCCAAGGTCCACCAGCAGGCCGACATATCAGTCTCGGGCCACCTCCTTATCTCGGACCAGGCCGAGATATCCACCAGCAGGCCAACGTCTTCGTGTCACCTACCTCGACCGAGACCACTAGGCCACTCCATCGACGGACATGCACCAGTGATACCCAATGAGCAAGGCCTTGATACCTGCAAAAGTAAACGGGATTAGTGAAAGGGATCGGTATGACACCTAGAGGGGGGGTGAATAGGTGCTACTCCAATTTTAGTCTTTTCAAATTAGGCTTGACACAAAAGGTAAATTCTCTAGATATGCAACTACGGTGAATTTACCTATATGACAAGCTAGCAACTAAGCACGATATAATAAGACGGTAAACAAGGATAGAGGTAACCGAAGTCAAAGCACGCGGAGACACGGATGTAATCCCGAGTTCCTCCTTTTTAGGGGAGTACGTCTCGTTGGAGAGGTGTGAACCAACACAATGGTTCAACGGCCACAAAGGCCTCACCCTCTTCTCCGGTGAACCGCACCACAAAGGTTTGGTTCACTTCAACTATCGGAAACCTTCGAGGCAGAGTCCGGAGCCTTTACAACAACGATTTGGGGCACAACCCATAAAGGATTGGGGCTCCCAAACAGGTACAATCTGTCACAGAGACAATCAAGCGAGTACAATAGGGGGCTAGGTTTTCCTAGTGGAAACCCTAGCAAATGGTCCCTCAAGTGAATGAGGGGGAAATGACAAACGGCTCGGTGAAGATGTAGATCGGGGCCTTCTCCTTCAATCCTCCAAAGATCAACAAGTTTGGGTGGAGGGATTGGGAGATCTAGTGATTCTTGAGCTTGCAACAATGGGGATCTTGAATTCTGGGCGAGCTACTCAGCTGGAGGTAGGTGGAGGGGTATTTATACCCCTCC
Organism: Poa pratensis; assembly: GCA_947311845.1. NCBI lineage: Eukaryota > Viridiplantae > Streptophyta > Magnoliopsida > Poales > Poaceae > Poa > Poa pratensis. Next base: position 118,801,744 of record CAMZMU010000052.1, read on the forward strand.
AGAAATTCTAGCCGTTGCCCTCAGTTTGACACAGAAATCACTTAGGCCGGAAGTTCCGGTTGGGCCGGAAGTTCCTGCTGCCGGAACTTCCAGGCAAACCTCCGGGCAAACCTCCGGCCTACCACATAACACTTTTGCTTCGAAAAAGGTCGGCCGGAAGTTTTAGGCTGGAACTTCCGGTCCAAACCGGAAACTTCCGGCCAGTAGAAAACCTGAGCATTTCCAACAGCATCAATCTTCTTTGATTGTGAACTTTGAACCTGTCACAAGCTAAACATACTGTTAAACACGGCTTGTGTTGTCATAATCACCAAAACAGGATTACGGGCAAGTTTGCCCTTTCAATTGGTTGAGACTCCAAGTGCAGAGTGTATAGTAAGTGGAAGACAGTTTTCCCCACGAGGGGTGACTCGAGGGTTTAATATCGAACTCTCGGGGAATCTGAAGTGGTAGATTTATCTTCTTATCCTCTTTTGGTTACCTACAAAATAAGGTTAGATGTTTTGGTCCTCAACCTCACCTGTGGTTGTCAAGCACAAGGTGTAAGAATGATATCAGGATAGTTATGCAATGCAAACAAGAAATAAATATGCAACGATGGTGGATGCAATTGAAAGGACACGGATGTCGCCTAGAGGGGGGTGAATAGGCGATTAAAATTCTTTGCGGTTTAGGCTTGAATAAATGTGGAATAAAACTAGCGTTTAATTTATCAAGCACGAAACCTAAACAAGCTAGGTTAACCTATGTGCACCAACAACTTATGCTAAACAAGATAAGCAAATACGTGATAGCAAGATATATTACTTCAAGCTCGATGGCTATCACAAAGTAAATAGCATAAGTAAGAAGCTCGGGTATAGAAATACCGAGGCACTTGGAGACGATGATTTATCCCGTAGTTCACTTCCCAATGGAAGCTACGTCTCCGTTGGAGCGGTGCGGAGTCAAAGTGATCCCCGAATAGCCGTCAAATGGCACACACGTAATCTCCTTCGTGCCTCCACCAATGCGGAGTGCCACGAACCATTATGGGACACTTGAGGGTGGTCACCGAACCCGTACAAGGATGAGGCACACTCCACAACTTATTGGAGGCTCTCACCGAATTCTCGCGGCTCCCAAAGCCACAAGAATCACAAGGTTGGGGCGCGACTCCACAACTTAATTGGAGGCTCCCAACTATCCCGCGAGCCACCAAAACTCCGAGATCAACAAGGACCGTCTAGGACACTCCAAGTACACAAGAGGACAAGCTCTAGGGCACCCTAAGTACCCAAGAGTAACAAGCTTCTCAACTTCGATTTCCACGTATCACCGTGGAGAACTCAAACCGATGCAAGAAGGCAAGACCACTAGAAGTGGTCAAATCCTTCACTCCCAAATCCCACCAAAAGCAACTAATGCTTGTGGGGGGAGAAGAGAGGAAGAACAAGGAAGAACTCAACAAATGGAACTTCAAGATCACGATCTACTAGGTTCCCCTCACTTAGAGGAGGAATGGATTGGATGAATATGTAGATCTGATCTCCTCTCAAATTCCCTCAAAGATATGCAAGAATCATAGGAGGGATTGATAGGAAGGCAAGCTTTTCCAAAGGTCAACAATGGAGGAGAGAGAGGGGAAAAGGTAGCTCCAGGGGTGAGAGAACCGTTGGGGAAGAAACCCCCTTAAAAGGTCCTCTAAAAATCTGCGCATTGCAGACGAAAAAGGCCGCAGCGGTAGTACCGGGCCGATCCCGGTAGTACCGAGCCGCGTTGACTCGAGGAAGAACGAAGACCAGTTAGCGCTCCCTGACTCGGCGCGCAACGGTAGTACCGGACCACTTGGCCCGGTAGTGCTCCCTTCCCGGTAGTACCGCGCCACTACCGGGGCAACTACCGGGTGAAAACTTCGAGAGGCAGAGAGCCATCCGGAGATGCAGTACTGGGCCCGGCACTGGCCGCGGTAGATCCGCAAGGGGTCACCCGGTAGTACCGGGCTAGGGTCGGTACTACCGGCCTAAGAAGAAACTGCAGAACCAGAAAAAGAGAACCGCAATAACTTTTGCAAGGAAGCTCCAAACGAGATGAAACCAACGAGGTTGGAAAGGTAGCGACAAGAGCATTCCTACAAAAAGTGGAAATATTAAGGGTCATAAATATAGAGGGGATACCACACATGGGAAGGTGTGGACCCTATCTCGAAGGTGGACCGATAATATTTCCAACCTGAAAACGCAACAAGTTTTCCATACGAAATCCGTTTTCGGAGAACTTGGGCTTGTCATGAAGATCACAACAAGCACCAAAACCCAACAAGGAGAAAATCCAAATAAGAACCAAGAAAGATGATGAAGGCAAGTATGCAAAGGTTTGAGCTCTCTCCAACTGATACGCTAAAGCTCAATCGAGAGCCCCTCTTGATAGTACGGTATCTATCCTATAACCGGTCTCCCAGCTAGTACCACGAGACCGGTAAAATAGAAACCTATCATACTTTTGCCTTGCGCATTCCACTTGAGCTAGATGACGTCGATCTTGATCTCTTCAAGTGGACCACCTTTCTTGATTGCGCTTCGCTTGGTGAAGACTCAAATATTGCTCCCCCATACTCCACTATGGGAGAGCCTCTCTTAGGCACATCTTCACATGAACATTATCTCTAAATGGATGGCAAGCTTCAAGCCTAGGATTTCTTCGAGATGCTCCTCTTGAACTTGCGCTTCTCAACATTGATGACGATCACCACTTGACGTCATCGATCATGGGCCATATGAAATCTTCATTTGATGCAAGCCCATAGAAAGATACCTAACCACACATAGAAATGCAACACACATATCATGGGTTAGTTCACAAAGCTATATGGACAATTGCTTACCATACCAAGAGATACATGATCCCACTTGGTACATCTTGTAGCTTTGTGTGTTGATCAATACTTGATCAACCTTGTATCTTTTCTTCTCTTTTCAATAGATGATGTCTTGAAGATAACCATGAATGATCACATAATTCTTTTCTTCAAGACATACTTGCAATATGCTCAACTCGATGATCTTGATGCCAAATACTTCATTATATCAATATATTCATGGCATCAACTTTGAATCCAACATATGGAGTTCAAGCATGGTCTATGGACAAACACTACAAGTAAAACTCAATGCAACCATTAGTCCATAGGGATTGTCATTAATTACCAAAACCATACATGGGGGCGCCATGCCCTTTCAGCAATGATAAATGATATTTTTGGGTTTTTGAATGATGTATGCAAGATGAAAAGTATTTTTGTATTTTCGGATTTAATGATGGCTGAAAATAGAAAAGTGGTATATGGTGTTGGAAAGGTGTTTCTTATGATTAAAAATGGACTGGGGTTCATGGTTTCACAAATGCACTCTCTCTTTATAAAGTGGTAGACAATGGAACACACACAGTTAACATATGAGATTGCAACACAGGGTTTGATAACAAGTTACTTAGATATATGGGCATCACGTCCTAACATAGAGATCTTTTGGTTATTAACCTCTCTTATACTCCACCAAGATGCGAACTAAATCATAACACCTCAGTAATTAAGATAACTCAGAGTATAGCATTAAGTATCATGACATGAAGTGAAAATAAGAACATGCTAGATCTAGTCATGGAGTAGTGGCAATGGTCACGCCCACATCCCCGGTAGCATGGTATTTTAGTTTATCCCTAGTGAGGTAACAAAGTAAGGTAAAGATACCAAAGTGGATCGCAGAACTTTCTCTCACGTTCACTGCACTAGCCACCCCCCGTTACTCCAACTAATGCACACGTTCCCCCACACACGCTCTCATAAACATGCTTGATCAAAACAAGTAGACAAGAACGGGGTACATAATATGCATCTATACTCATAACTGAAACAAACATTGCAATCTCAAACATATATTAACTCATAAAGATCCACCACAAAGGTATTACAACGGTGACCGTAATCATGTTCAGCAGCTCATACGGTGCTAATTAGTGAAGCTCAAGAGAGGAGAGATACATAAGTTACTTCCACAAACCCATAGTCCAGAGGTGGACTACTCCCTCTTCATCATGGAGACGGTGGAGAAGTCGATGGAGAAGATGGAGACCACGCCGGCAGCGCCCCGCCGGAGTTTTCCCCCTCCAATCTGCAGCTCCTGATCTCCGTTTCGGTGTTTCTGTGTTTGTGCGGCGCTCCTTCCAGAGAACGTCGGGGGACCTTTTTTATAGGCGTTTTTAGGTCAAGACGATGTCGGTGGAGAAGATCGACGGCAACGGAGCCACGAGGCCCAAACGGGTGGGTCCCACGCGGCACAGTACCTGGCCGCGTGGGCCCCCTCGTTTGGCCCTCGGGCCTCCGTTTGCTCGCTTCCTTCGCCCACAGGTCTTCTTCCTTCCAAATATTGACGCCCGTAAATTTCCAGGTGATTTCGTTGACGTTTGGGTCCCTGAAACATTAAAATAAGAAAACGGGGTTTTCTGCCTGTGCAGGGTTAATTCCATAAAAATAGGAAATAAATGAATATTCCCAAAATCATTATAAAACATTGATATAACCCTTATATGATGCAAATATGATTGGAATATAAGCAATTAAAGTGCAAAGTTCATGTATGCATTTTACATGCATCAACATCCCCAAGCTTAATCCATGCTCGTCCTCGAGTATGAAGATGATAAAACTAACATGGACTTTGCAATTTAATACTTAACAATGGATATCAAAGATGATTACTATTGCTACATATAGTCAAATGATTCATTCTTCAAAGGAGTAGCAATATGCAAATAGTTTATGAAGTGATATCAAGTATTCAAGACAAGGATGTTCATTGATAGTTCACAAAGTGTAACATAGTAGCAAGTAATATGGAACACATGTATGCATAATGATAAGTAGAACATCCTACAATGGTCATAGAGTGTAGATGAAAATCTGAATATGATAGGTGTACACTTTGGAAAGATGTATATGTGAGTAGAGGTAAAGCATGCATAAGTTTCATCCAACTTCCAAACTCTTCTACTTAAGTTAATGATTGCAATAAGGTATTCATTGGTGTCAAGCTCTCATTGCCCCTATCATAGCATCTTGAATGATTAAGGTTAAAGTGAAAGCAAATATGAGTAGTGTGCTTGATAAAGAATGGGTTGAATGTCTCATGCCCCTTGAATACAAGTACTTACACCATGTGTTACTCAACTTGGGAAACAAAGCAAGTTCAATTAAATATCATTGTAAGCATAATAGTATCATCAAGAGCGTCAACTGGGGTACCTCTTGTCCCAAGATATGGAACAAGCCCATATCAAAATGACAAGACAAACAAACAAAATGAACAATCTCAACACCCTTTTTATTTACCATTTGGAATAGTTTTTTATTGCAAGGTGTATCACAGAAGGTTCACCATAGTATGTAAGTAAATTTCCACCATGAATGATGCATGGCTTAGATTAGCGGCCCAGGCGTCTCTCTAACCATTTACACAAACTCATTTAAACTCACTCTATTTCCACATTTATTTCAACATGATAAGCATCCATAGACAAAAGCACATGATATCAACTAAATGAGATGAAGAGCGTGTTGAAAGCTTGCCATGTGACAGCACATATGGGCTAACTTCCAACCCAAAACATTCATCAAGCCACAAACATCATAATCTTAATCACAATGGGTCAAGTTTTATTATGCAAATAAAAGAACATTGTGCATCAAGTTCGTGAGAGCTATATAACCAATTTTTTCCATTGCAATCAATAACATAAACATTTTCATTCAGAGGTAAGATAACACAAACAACATGTTAAACATACTCGGAATAGCATAAAGCCAATAGGTAGATATGGTGGACTCACTGGAATAACTTTGGTTGAAGGTGTTGGAAACAAGTTTTTGCTTGTTGGAGTTTTTGGGCTAGCAAAAGGGAGAAAGTTGACCATCTAGATGCATGCATGAGTGTCCATAGAACTAACTAATCCATGTTAAACCAAGTAAATAACAATCAGCACCAAAACATGAATAAGTGATAGCTCTACAAAAAGAATTTGCAAACTATTACTCATAAACAAGCTCATGAATCATGCAACTATATGTATCATTAAAAATCAAGTCAAACATCCCTTTTCCCAATCTTATAAAAGCATCCAACATATTTCAACCCATATTTCCAGTAGCTCTCTCATATATAATTGATAGTGTGGTGGTCTCTCAAGACTCAAACAAAAACAAAAAACGACGCTCCAAGTTTATGCGATAAAGTGTTTCGATCGAAAAACAGAAGTTGGACGTGTGCAAACCGAGAGTGTGTAGGTCCAGCGGGGTTGTCTTCACATCCCCAAGCTTATGGTCTTCACCATCCTTGGATAGCTCTTGGTGCATCTCCTCCAATCCCTGTGAAAAAACTTCAAAACACCGTTTCTCCCATCTCTTTTCTGTGGGGTGCATTAATAGTGATAAACAAATAGGTTCCTTGCTGCATATAATCCTTGAACAAAAATTCATATGAATGTCCAGAAAGTGTATAATGTTGTATGCCTACTCATAAACTCAATTGGATCAAAAAGATTCAACTTAAAAGCTCAAAGCATGCATCAAACAAAATGGGACAGAATCTGTCCAGAAAAACAGCAGCAGCAAAACGTATTTTTCTACCCTACCAAACTTTCTCGAAAAATTCCGAAAAAATTCATGCATACAGAGGATGAAAAGTTGCAACTACAGTTCAAATATGAGCTCATTCGGAGTTACAGAATAAGAATTAAAAATCATACCGTGCACTGATTCGTGCAGGAATAAAATCTCCGAACGCTATAAGCAACTTTTTCAAACCAAAAAGGGTAAAACTTGGCACTTTATTAAAACTCCAGAACCTAAACTAGACAAAAAATCTCTTGTTACAGCAAGAGGACACAAAGAAAAATCACACATAAAAATAACCGGGTTGCCTCCCGCAAAGCGCTTTCTTTATAGCCATATAGCTAGGCTTCTTACTTGTTGTTTTATTGTGGACGAAGCTCATGAGGGAGCTTGAACTTTGGTGGTTCCCTCTTCCTTGGAAAGTGTTCCATGCACTTCTTGTGTGGAAACTGAAACTTTACATTCCCTTCCTTTGAATCAATGATAGCACCTGTGGTACGAAGAAAAGGTCTTCCAAGAATAATAGGACTAGAGGTTTTATTCCCCATATCCATGATTAGAAAATCCACAGGCACAAAAGTCATATGTAACTCTACCATAACATCACTTACTTTTCCCAAAGCATGTTTAATAGAGTCATCAGCAAGTGCTAGTTCAATAGAGCATTTTTCAAGATTTTTCAATTCAAGCACTTCATATAGTTCTTTAGATAAAACAGAGACACTAGATCCTAGATCAAGTATGGCATGGTGTGTCTCTTTTCCAATAGTTACTAGTACCTTAGGTATCCACATATCCCCAAGCTTAGGTGGTATCATAGCCTCTTGGTTGTACCTAGCAATCTTTTCTTTCAAGACATGATTAGCAATATAAGAACCAAAACCTGCTTGGTTAGTGTTGATGGAAGGATCACTTGCAAATTTTTGTAAGATAGATATTAATTCATGCAAGCTACAATTTTCTAAGTCAAGCAAAGGATCCTTGACTTCATTAAGCATTTTAACTTCCTCAACTTTCTTTTCCAACTCAATCAGCATAAGAGATTCATCATGTTCAGTTTCTTTAGCTTCTTCTTTTAAACTACCAAGTTGAGACATGAGTGGCAACAAATATTCAGGGTAGTTCAATAATTCATCAAGAGTTTCCTCCAAAGTAAGAGGAACATTTTCAGCAATGTTAACAGAATTCATTCCAACCACAGGTGATGCTTGTGGTTTCCCTGCAGACATACTCAATAAAGTGGCTTGATTATCAGCTAGTTTAGACAAAGCTTTGTCTAGTCCTGCAGCTTGGAGTTGTAAGCCTTTAATATCAGAACTAATAGAAGCAACAGACTTATTCAACTCTTGTATCATGGTATTATGACTAGCAACTTGTTCCATGAGAATTTTGTTAGCCTCAGAATTATCATTGCGTGATAACATAGGCTTCCAATTATTATCATTAGCATTAGGATATGGAACAAAAGGACGATTGTTGGGAACATATGGGGGTTTATTATAAGAGTTATAATTGTTGTTACCATACCCATTATTACCATAGTTCCTAATGAAGTTGACATCAATATTTTCAGAATTGTTTCCAACTAGTTCTTGCAAAGGAACATTTTCAACACTAGGTTTATTAAGCAAAGCAAGAATAGTATCCATTTTAGATGACAAATCATTAGTTTCTTCAATAGAGTTCACTTTCTTAGAAGGATTAGGTGCCCTATCAGTATGCCATTGACTATAGTTTTGTAAAATGCTTTCCAATATATTTTTAGCTTCTACTATAGTCTTACTCATAAAAGCACCTCCAGCAGCAGAATCAAGTATGTTTCTAGACATGTAGTTTAAACCATTGTAGAAAGAGTGTAATATGGTCCATTCATTAACTCCATGTGAGGGACAAGTTCTAAGCATAAGTTTTATCCTATCCCAAGCCATAGCAACATGTTCATTTTCATTTTGCCTAAAAGAAAGGATGTTGTTTCTATTTTGCAAAATTTTAACAGGGGGATAATATTTCTTAATGAAAGCTTCTTTTAGATCATCCCAAGAATTAATACTACCAGATGGCAAGGAATGCAACCACTCTTTAGCTTTTCCTCTAAGTGAAAAAGGAAATAACTTCAGTTTTAGGATATCACTTTCCACATTTTTAAACTTTTGCATGTCACATATTTCAACAAAGTCATGAAGATGCATAGAGGCATCCTCCATAGCACTACCACCAAATTGTTCCCTAGTTATCAAGTTCAACAAACTAGGACTTACTTCATAACTCTCAGCATTTATCTTAGGTGTGGCAATAGCTCTCGTGATAAATTGATCATTAGGAGTGTTTGTGTAGTCACACAACTTAGTTCTTTCTCCCATTTTAGCAAGTTTTTTTTGGTATTTTTAATTTTTTATGCAAAACTGAAATAAATATGATATGATATGCAATGACACTAACAAAACAAATAAATTGCTTTGTAAGTAAAGATGGATAAGATGGTGCTCACGTAGGTGCAACCTCCCCAAGCTTAGGTGTTAGCACAAGTTGGTGACGTTGACTTTGTTGTGAGATGAATGCGATGATGCACACCCTTGGATAAATCTCTCAGCTACGATTCCCCGGCAACGGCGCCAGAAAACGTCTTGATCCCGAAGAGCAAGGCTTGATACCTGCAAAATAAACGGGATTAGGTTGAGACTCCAAGTGCAGAGTGTATAGTAAGTGGAAGACAGTTTTCCCCACGAGGGGTGACTCGAGGGTTTAATATCGAACTCTCGGGGAATCTGAAGTGGTAGATTTATCTTCTTATCCTTCTTTTGGTTACCTACAAAACAAGGTTAGATGTTTTGGTCCTCAACCTCACCTGTGGTTGTCAAGCACAAGGTGTAAGAATGATATCAGGATAGTTATGCAATGCAAACAAGAAATAAATATGCAATGATGGTGGATGCAATGATAAATGATATTTTTGGGTTTTTGAATGATGTATGCAAGATGAAAAGTATTTTTGTATTTTCGGATTTAATGATGGCTGAAAATAGAAAAGTGGTATATGGTGTTGGAAAGGTGTTTCTTATGATTAAAAATGGACTGGGGTTCATGGTTTCACAAATGCACTCTCTCTTTATAAAGTGGTAGACAATGGAACACACACAGTTAACATATGAGATTGCAACACAGGGTTTGATAACAAGTTACTTAGATATATGGGCATCACGTCCTAACATAGAGATCTTTTGGTTATTAACCTCTCTTATACTCCACCAAGATGCGAACTAAATCATAACACCTCAGTAATTAAGATAACTCAGAGTATAGCATTAAGTATCATGACATGAAGTGAAAATAAGAACATGCTAGATCTAGTCATGGAGTAGTGGCAATGGTCACGCCCACATCCCCGGTAGCATGGTATTTTAGTTTATCCCTAGTGAGGTAACAAAGTAAGGTAAAGATACCAAAGTGGATCGCAGAACTTTCTCTCACGTTCACTGCACTAGCCACCCCCCGTTACTCCAACTAATGCACACGTTCCCCCACACACGCTCTCATAAACATGCTTGATCAAAACAAGTAGACAAGAACGGGGTACATAATATGCATCTATACTCATAACTGAAACAAACATTGCAATCTCAAACATATATTAACTCATAAAGATCCACCACAAAGGTATTACAACGGTGACCGTAATCATGTTCAGCAGCTCATACGGTGCTAATTAGTGAAGCTCAAGAGAGGAGAGATACATAAGTTACTTCCACAAACCCATAGTCCAGAGGTGGACTACTCCCTCTTCATCATGGAGACGGTGGAGAAGTCGATGGAGAAGATGGAGACCACGCCGGCAGCGCCCCGCCGGAGTTTTCCCCCTCCAATCTGCAGCACCTGATCTCCGTTTCGGTGTTTCTGTGTTTGTGCGGCGCTCCTTCCAGAGAACGTCGGGGGACCTTTTATATAGACGTTTTTAGGTCAAAACGAAGGCGGTGGAGAAAGGATCGACGGCTGCAGAGCCATGAGGCCCAAATGGGTGGGTCCCACGCGGCTACAGTACCAGGCCGCGTGGGCAGTGGCGGAGCCACGTCCAAGCTGTGTAGTCAGCTGACTACACAGCATTTGGACTTATACAAGCAAAACTCATGTAAAAATAATTAAAAATGAGACAAATACATGTATTTTGACTACACAGATTTGCATTGATAGCACAAGGTTGATGTCCTGGCTCCGCCACTGCGCGTGGGCCCCCCTCGTTTGGCCCTCGAGCCTCCGTTTGCTCGCTTCCTTCGCCCACAGGTCTTCTTCCTTCCAAATATTGACGTCCATAAATTTCCAGGTGATTTCATTGATGTTTGGGTCCCTGAAACATTAAAATAAGAAAACAGGGTTTTCTGCCTGTGTAGGGTTAATTCCATAAAAATAGGAAAAAATTAATATTCCCAAAAATCATTATAAAACATTGATATAACCCTTATATGATGCAAATATGATTAGAATATAAGCAATTAAAGTGCAAAGTTCATGTATGCATTTTACATGCATCAACCACTGATCAGCATCTCCTATCAAGCACTTCCTCGACAAGTACAAATGCTCTGCCAGGTGACCCCGAAGACACGCGCTAGAAGACAAGATGAAAGGACAAGGACAAGATAGGCCATGCCCATCCTGGACGTGACTGGGCATGGCTACAGGGCGCGGTATAGTACCGGCATGACGCACCAGCAGTGTTGATTAGACCCCAGTAGTCATGTCAGCTACAGTGTACAGTGCACAGTACTCTTTGTCTGCTTGTCCCCTCGCTTGTCCCCTGGGCACCTATATAAAGGGCACCAGGGGGAAGAGGCGCAGCAGCCACGGACGCGCCCCTGCGCGGGCTCATTCCTTTCTTCTCCCCCGCTCACATGGAGCTCCTCCTAGCTAAGACCTCTTAGAGGCAACCTATGCTCAGCTCATGGAGCATTTGTACCAACCATATGCAGAGAGGAGAATACACCAAATAGGATAGATGCTGCAGTAGGGGTATTTGAAAGGGCATACTTGCCCGTAATCTTGTTTTGGTGATTATGACAACACAAGCAGGTTTTAATAGTATGTTTAGCTTGTGACAGGTCCAAAGTACACAAACATAGAAGAGATGTTCTTGTGGAAAAGTAGTGTTTTTACACTGGCCGGAAGTTCCGGTTGGGCCGGAAGTTCCGGTTGTGCCAGGGGCGGAAGTTCCGGCCAGAACTTCTTGTCGACATTTTTTCGATGAAAATGTGTTCTGTTTCCGGCCGGAGGTTTCACCGGAAGAAATGCCGGAAGTTCCGGCCCAAGTGAATCTGCGTGGAAAGGAGCGCAAGGGGCAGATTTTCTGGGAGGGGTATAAATACCCCTCCACCTACCTCCAACCAAGTAGCTGTAACACCCCGGCCACCCCCGAGCCGGGCCTGTCACCCCTGGCAGCTCGCTAGGATCTCTAGACTGGCCCCACAGATCAACACTGGTCTTTTCTGCGCACTTTGTCCTCACTTGTGCGCACCCGGGAACCAGTTCCCGGTCGGTCACCCATCCTTGGGAGTGCTCCGGGCCAAGCACGCTTAACCTCGGAGTTCCTTCCAGATGAGCTTCCGGAAAAGAAGTTGCAACTTGTTGACATGAGTATCCTATCAATCCTATTGAGCCCTGAGCCAGGATCTCACATCCTTCCCCCCTTAGAAGACCGACGTCCTCGTCGGTCAGCCCCCAGTCGAGGAACTTCCCCTCTTGGTACACGTCTGTGCGCCCAGTGCCGGCACATGCTCCACATGTCCGCGCCCCTGACCCGCACACGCCCGTGTTGCCGCGAAGGTCGGCTCTGATACCAAATTGTAATACCCCGGCCACCCCCGGGCCGGGCCTGTCACCCCTGGCAGCTCGCTAGGATCTCTAGACTGGCCCCACAGATCAATACTGGTCTTTTCTGCGCACTTTGTCCTCATTCGTGCGCACCCGGGAACCAGTTCCCGGTCGGTCACCCATCCTTGGGAGTGCTCCGGGCCAAGCACGCTTAACCTCGGAGTTCCTTCTAGATGAGCTTCCGGAAAAGAAGTTGCAACTTGTTGACATGAGTATCCTATCAATCCTATTGAGCCCTGAGCTAGGATCTCACAGTAGCTTGCCTAGAATTAAAGTCCACCATTGTTGCAAGCTCAAGATTTGCTAGATCTCCCAATCCCTCCACCCAAACTCGTTGATCTTTGGAGGATTGAAGGAGAAGGCCCCGATCTACATCTTCACCAAGCCGTTTTTCATTTCCCCCTCATTCACTTGAGGGAACACTTGCTAGGGTTTCCACTAGGAAAACCTAGCCCATTGTTGTACTTACTTGATTGTCTTTGTGACAGATTGTAGCTGTTTGGGAGCCCCCAATCCTTTGTGGGTTGTGCCCCAAATCGTTGTTGTAAAGGCTCCGGACTCCGCCTTGAAGGTTTTCGATAGTTGAAGTGAACCAATCCTTTGTGGTGCGGTTCACCGGAGAAGAGGGTGAAGCCTTTGTGGCTGTTGAACCATTGTGTTGGTTCACACATCTCCAACGAGATGTACTCCCCTAAAAAGGAGGAACTCGGGAATACATCCGTGTCTCCGCGTGCTTTCACTTCGGTTACCTCTATCCTTGTTTACCGCCTTTACTTTATATCGTGCTTAGTTGCTAGCTTGTCATATAGGTAAATTCACCATAGTTGCATATCTAGAGAATTTACCTTTTGTGTCAAGCCTAAATTGAAAAAGACTAAAATTTGGAGTAGCACCTATTCACCCCCCCTCTAGGTGTCATACCGATCCCTTTCAATTGGTATCAGAGCCTTGGCTATTGTATCAACTTCATCATCATCTCTCTTTGAATCCTCCAATGAGAACTTCTCCACCAACAATGCTCGTCGCCTCATGGCTAATGTCACCGAGGTATCATCTCCTTCTCCCAAGACTATGCATGAAATGAGTGACCAATCTAGTCTTGTGATTAAGAAAGAACTTGTTGCTTTCGATACTTTCATGACTAACTTGCAAGGTGAAGCTAAGGAACATGTTGAGTCTCTCATGAGACAACTATGTGCGGCCGAATAACTTCTTCAAGAAAAGAGTAAGATTGAGAGAGAGGATTCTCTCACCATTGCCTCTTTGAATGCTTCCGTAGCATCCTTGAATGCCTCTCTTGATGAAGAGAGTGAAGAAAGAAGTAGTCTTGAGGAAAGACTTGATTCTCTTGATGCTAAAAATGATGATATCATTAATAAAATCATTAAGGATAGAGATCATTGAAAGTGCATGGTTGCCCCCATGCGTGGTTTTGGTAATTAATGACAATCCTTGTGGACTAATGTTTACATTGAGATATTCTTATAGATCTTATCCATGGGAAAATATAGGAGTTCATGTGTTGGACTCTTGAAGATGACATGATGACCAATGCTCTACTCAAGGGTTTATATGAAGAATGGTCATGTGTAGAGTTGAGCTCATTGCAAGTATGGCTTGGAAAAGAAGATTGAGTGAACAATCATGTTTACCCCAAGCCATCATACATATGAAGAGAAGAAGATGAAGTGCAAGTTTAATATGATGCATCTCGGAAGATATCATTTGATTGAAGCTTGCAAAGGAGTCATGAAGACGGAGCTTAGCGAGGCCCTCCCATAATGGAGTATGGGGGAGCATTTGGAGAAGTCTTCATCAAGCATGTGCTAGCAAGCACAATCAAGAAAGGTGTTCCAACTTGAGAGAGTCAAGATCGTCATCATCGAGCTCAAGTGGAATGCGCAAGGCAAAGGTATGATCTTGATAGGTTCTCTATTTTACCGGTCTCATGTTGTTAGTGGGAGACCGGGTTATAGGATAGACGGCATACTATCAAGAGGGGCTCTCAAGTGAGTAACTTGATCACATCTTTGTGGAGAGCTCAAACCTTTGCATACTTGGCATTTGATCTTTCTTGGTTGTTATGTGGTTTTTCTCCTTGTTGGGTTTTGGTGCTTGTCGTGATCTTCATGACAAGCCCATGTTCTTCGAAAACGGATTTCTTTTGGAAACTTGTTGCGTTTTCGTGTTGGAAATATTATCGGTTTATCCTTGAGGAAAGTTCCACACCTTCCAATGTGTGCCAACTTAACTCTATTTATGGTTCTTAATATTTCCAACAAAGTTGGTTTTATCTCTTTTGGAGTCTTCTCGCAAAAGTGATTGGGTTTGCAGTTTTGCTGGTTTTCCAGGCCGGAGTCTCCGGCCTCAGGAGGCTCAGGGGCCGGAGTCTCCGCCCCCCAGTTTTCGTGCAAAGAGAGTCAGAGGGTGGCACTCTCTATATAGGGGTCCGGAGTGACCCCCGGAGTAACCCCGGAGTCTCCGCCCAGGGAGCCCGGAGTCTCCGGCCTCAGTGCCCAGAGTCTCCAACCAGGCCGGAGTCTCCGGCCCTTCCTGACCGGAGTCTCCGGTGTAAGTTGGCTGCAACGGCTCTTTTTCTGGGAGGGGGTATAAATACCCCTCCACCTACCTCCAGCCAGCCAGCTCTTCCAAGCACGTTTTCCCCCTCTCCCACCTCCATTGTTAACCTTGGAAAGCTTGCCCCTCTCCCAATTCCTCCCATGATTCTTGCATATCTTTGAGGGATTTGGGAGAGGAGATCTGGATCTATATTTCCACCAATCCATCTCTCCTCTAAGTGAGGGGAACCTAGTAGATCTTGATCTTGGAGTTCTTGGTGCATCTCCTCTTTGTTCTTCCTCTCTTATTCCCCTATAAGCATTTATTGCTTTGTTGGAATTTGAGAGTGAAGGATTTGAGCACTTGTGCTCTTGCCTTTTGCATTTGGTGCATCGGTGTGCTCTCCACGAGGATTCGTGGAAGTTGAAAGTTTGTGAACTTGTTACTCTTGGGTCCTTGGACCCTAGACGCCCGTGTGGTGGTTGGACCTTTGTGGTCACTTGTGAAGCCGTTTGGGAGCCCCCAATCCCGTTGTGGGTTGTGCCCCGGATTGTTGTTGAAAGTCGTTCGGGAGCCCCCAATTCCATTGTGGGTTGTGCCCCGGATTGTTGTTGAAAGGCTCCGGATTCTGCCTCGAAGGATTTCGATAGTGGAAGGTGAACCAAGCCTTTGTGGTGCGGTTCATCGGAGAAGAAGGTGAAACCTTTGTGGTTGTCGAACCGTTGTGTCGGTTCACACCTCTCCAACGAGACGTACTCCCTTAACAAGGAGGAACTCGGGAATACATCCTCGTCTCCGCGTGCCTCGGTTATTTCTATACCCGAGCCTTTTACTTATGCAATTTACATTGTGATATCCTTCGTGCTTGAAGTATTCTATAGTATCACCTTGTTGTTTATCATGCTTAGCATAAGTTGTTGGTGCACATAGGTGAGCCTAGTTTATTTAAGTTGTCGGCTTGTTTTTTTAAACACCTAGTTTTATTCCGCAATTAGCAAGCCTAAACCGGAAAAGTTTTAATCGCCTATTCACCCCCCCTCTAGGCGACATCATTGTCCTTTCAATCATGTCTTTGCTAAATATAAAGTGCTTAAAAAGGAGAAAGTTGAACTTGGGGTTGCTAATGCTAGACTTCTTGAGGATATGGAGAAGCTTGACAAGGCTCACAAGGCCTTGGAAATGACTCACTCTCTTCTAGTCAAGTCTCATGAGCAATTTCAAACTCAACTTTGTAAATCTAGTTCAACTAGCATATCTATTCTTCCTCGTGTTCATGAAAATGTTATTGAAGAAAATGCTAGGTTGAAGGTGGATCTTGCCAAGGCCACTAGTGCCAAGATCTCTATTCCCAAAGGTAAAGAGAATGGTATTGCTTATTTGTTTGAGCAAAAACCACACAAAGGGAAGGAGGGTCTTGGTTATGTAGCCGAGGCAAAGAAGAAAGTGAGCAACAACAAGAAGAGCAAGACCAAGCCCGCACAAGCCAAGACTTCCATTGCGGGTGGTAGTGCCACAAGGGGCAAGACCACTCGTAGTGACTTTGCGGGGCATAACAATCCCAACTACATTCTTTATGTTGATTATTATGGGGATGTTTATGCACAATATGTTGGTCCCTATGATGGTTACATTGATTACTCTATTTGGGTTCCTAAGACCCTTGTTGCTAACCAAAGAGGACCCATTGAGAAATGGGTACCTAAATCCAAACAATGATCTCTTGTAGGACTATGCTTCCGGTGGATCTAAATGGGTGGTTGATAGTGGATGCACTAGTCATATGACCGGAAGCAAGGAGATTATGATGGAGTTGAGACCAAATCTAAATCACTCAACCGTCTCTTATGGTGACAAGTCAAAAGCCGAGGTAAAGAGTCTTGGCAAGGTGGTAGTTGCAAGGGATATCACCCTTGTAAATGTCATGCTTGTTGAGTCTCTAGGTTACAATCTTATGTCCGTTCGTGCTCTTAATAAGATGAACTTTGATGTACATTTTACTATTGATATGGTGGTACTCTTGAGGAGCAAGACTCTAAAGGTCATGTTCGTTGGGTATGTTGAAAATGAGTTGTTTGTGGTGGACTTTTCGGGGTCAACCAACACTCAAGCAATATGCTTATTCGGAAAGGCCGACGTGGGGTGGTTGTGGCATCGCCGCTTGTCCCATGTCAATATGAGAACTTTGCAAAGTCTTCACAAGGGTGGCCACATTCTTGGACTAAAAGAGGATGTTTCTTTTTCTAGAGATCATCTTTGTAGGGCTTGTGTTGAAGGAAAGATGCATGATTCTCCCCACCCAAGCAACACCATCATCTCATCAAAGAGGATATTGGAACTTCTTCATGTTGATCTCTTTGGTGCCGTACCTCAACCGAGTCTTGGTGGGAAGAAGTATTGTTTGGTGATTGTTGATGACTATTCAAGATTTACTTTGGTTTTCTTCTTCAAGACGAAGGATGAAACTCAACAAACCATCATCGACTTCTCCAATGAAGTTCAACGTCAACATAATGTTCCCATATTGGCCATTAGAAGTGACAATGGCTCCGAGTTCAAGAACTACACCTTGAATGAGTTTCTTAGTGAAGAGGGAATTCGTCATTAATATTCCGCTGCGTATACCCCTCAACAAAACGGTGTAGCCGAGAGAAAGAACCGGAATTGTCGTCGTATCGGCATTTTGGATAGGAGATGGGGTCCTGCTAGCCGAGGGTGAACGTAGGGCAAGAAGGTGGACGTCGTCAAGGTCGGGATTGTACACGGCGGTTTACCCAGCTTCAGGCACCACGGCGGTGGCGGTGCCCTACGTGCTGCTATAACTCACTATAAGGCAATATCGCCGTGAACAGGTTACAATGAGCTGGTTGTCTATCAAAGAGTTGCCCTAAAGGCGCCCCGAGGTCCAGCTTATATAGGCGGCTGGACCTAGGGTTACAAGGTGAATACGTATCCAGCAAGTATACGGAGTACTAAACCTAGCCGGCAAGTATGCCGCCTTCCGTCTTGGTCTTGGTGGCTTCATGGGCTTCCGTCTTGGGCCTCCTCCTTGCCGGCATCCGCCTTCCTTGGTCGTCAGCTATCTGGGCCGCCCGGTAGGCAAATCCTTCACCACCACTGCGGGCCACCCTGGACTAGCCGGATTGATCCATGCTGGTGATACCCTTAGTAGGTATATCCCCAACATTAGCCCCTGGGAGGGTTCGAGTTCTTCAGGCGCCGTCTTCTTTCGTCTGCGATATCCGCCTTGTTGTTGACGTTGTATGCGGCTGAAGAGCTTGAAGCATTCCACCGTTGGATTAGGCGGCAGTCCGACCAGAGATGCCGGACGCATTGCCGCCAACATGGGAAAGACGGCCTGACCTCCTGTCAGGAATCTTCCACGAGTTGGCTTATCACATTGACTAGTTAAGTCGATAGTTGACGTGTCCATGTCATCCTTGGTCCACGACAGTTTGGACTCAAAGAGAGATGAGGTGATGTCATGATGGCATCTCTGCCGTGCCACGTAGGCGATGATGGTGGCCGTGTCGCTGACGACAAGGCGGCTGTGCCACATTAGCAATTAAGCCGGAACGTGGAGCTTTGTTGTTTTGTACCAATCGATGTCTTCCCAAACTGGCTAGGTTTGGGCGATCGGAAACAACAACTAGTAATTTGGCGATTAATTTGCCTACACCGAACGCGATGATGGCGGCGTCCCGCCTAACATTGCAGATACGGTTAGACTGAAATTTGACGGCAAGGCGGTCGTACCACGAAGGTGACCTTGTTGCTGACAACAAGGCGGCTGTGTCGCTGACGACAAGGCAGCCATGCCACGGAGGCGTCGCGCCGCGTTAGCAACTAAGCTGGAACACGGCGATAAAACGAGACAGCCGTGTCGCTGATGATAAGGCGGCTGCGTCGCTGATGATGGAGCTGCATGTCGTGCAGCTCCCAAGTATCGGGCGAAGGCATTGTTGATGTCAAGCCCCCGAGTATCTGGCGAGGGGCAGCGTCGATGTCGAGCCCCCGGGCTTCATTAGCCAGAGTTTTTCTTGATCCGCCTATCTGCAGCCCTCGAGCGTTGAGTGGACGTACTTGAAAGTCGGCTCGATGCTCAGAAGAACTTGTGGCGTTGTAGATGTCGAGGTTTGTGCCACCTTGATGAAAAGGCGGCTCAAGACGATGAAAGTGCTGCGACTGCAGCCCCTGAGTGTCAAATATCCTGCATAGTAAACATAGCTGTATTAAGATGTACTTTTAATGTAAGTTGGACAATGTTAAGGCCTGAGCCGGTAATTTTTGAACAAACACTTAGGGGTTGTAAATTTTATGTGGCCCGCCTTAATATTTATCTGGCATATATGCTTAACTTTTTGTATGTTGGCGGTACCGCAGCGCAGTTACTTCAGCTGAGTCAACCAGGGCTAGTACCAAATAGTTTAGACTCAGAGACCAAAGCCGGCATATTGGTGCCAAAAACATACTACTAGGCAACCCACATATAAACAATCAGAATAAGGATATTAGGCGGTGCAAAATGATTGCTTAATTTGGCCCGGAGACGGCAAGTATCGAAAAGTTTGAACCACTTAGCGCGGAGCAGATTTTGGGTAACTTTGATACTAAAGAGGATATGATCATATGAAAAGACAAAAGACGGCATGATCTCAGAGCATAATGAGCAAAACCATATACTTTTATTTCATGACCATATGATTAATTAAATGTTAAGTGTATAAAACTTAGCTGTTTGATGTTTGTTGACGTTGACGTCGTGGAAGAGGGCGAGGCGGAAGACGACGCCAGTCCCCAGGATGACAATGTCAGTCCCAAGATGACGAATGCAGCCCCCAGGATGTAGGCGGCAGCCCCAGGCTGAAGAAGACAACTCCTAGGATATAGGCGGCAGCCCCAGACTGAAGAAGACAACTCCTAGGATATAGGCGGCAGCCCCAGGCTGAAGAAGACAACTCCTAGGATATAGGTGGCAGCTCTCAGGATGTGGGCGGCAGCTTTCGAGTTCTCCTCTTATGCTTGCCAGTTAGCGATTAAGCCGGAACCTGATGATAAATTTGCCGAAAAGGCGGCGTGCCGCGTCGGAACGCGGCGATAAATATGCCAGAGAGGCGTTGTGCCGAGTTTGCAATTAAGCTAAAACGCGGAGCTAGACTGTTTTGTACGATCGATGTCTTCCCAAACTGGCCAGGTTTGGGCGATCGACCAACAGGTATGCCGGAAAGACGTCGTACCGCGTCGGAACGCGACGGTAAATACGCCGAAAAGGCGTGTGCCGCATTAGCAATCAAGCTGGAACGCGACAAGGAAGGTGATGACGAATCGGCCTAGGCCGAATGTCGGAGCGGAGCCGAACATGGCGTTTAGATGACGGCGAATTCGCCTAAACCGATCAGGATGGCGGCGTCCCGCTGGCATCGCAGATACGGCGAGACTTGAATTTTGACGACCTGAGTAGTCAAGCCATGTACGATCTGATGGATTCGTGAACATGCTTCGTATATAGAGTTATTTGGGTACTTTATCTGATTCCATCCATTGGCTGTACGTGAGGTATGGGCAGTACATGCAAAGCGATTAATTAGTATCATGCATGCAATTGCTGGCCGCATAATCCATGCACGCAGCCAGGTATCTTTCTTTCCTTGCCTTCCGTCAGACTTTAGTCTGATGTTTTGATGGCTTGGAAGAAGAATTAGCCCCCGGGCTCCACGCGGAGGTGGCCATCCGAGTTTGGCTTGTTTTTTGGACGATGGAGTTACAGTGCCGACGGAAGTTGCCTTGGGACTTGTGGCTGCCCTTGGTCAAACGAACGGCAAATTACGCGGCGTAAGCGTTGCGGTCGCGGAACGCGGATACCGCCTCAACTTGCTCTCGCCGTGTTTGTCGATTCCGATCCAAAAGCAACTTTGCCTCGTACCGTGGCTACTCGACGATCGCGTGTAGCTGAGATTATGACGGTAGTAAGTTTCGCCACGATTGTCGATGAAGGAGCCTACCGATCATACCGGGGTAGATCGGATCAGCCGGGCGCGAGGACGTGCTGGACGCCCCGCGCGGTGGATGAACCAGGCCAAAACGATCTGCACGAGGTTGAACAATCCCTCGATTGCCGGCAAAGCGGATTTGCCGGCCAGATAGATCTGGCTGATGTTGGGCGTCGAGCCCTTTCGTCGATGAGCTGGACAAATCGATCTGCACGAGGACGTAGGATCCCGCGCGTACCGACAATACGGAATTGCCAGCCAGATCGATCTGCCGATGATAACGAGCTGATTCGCGCCGGAGCAGATGAGCCGGCGTGCGATCTCGTCGATGTAGATGATCCCGCCCGGAACATGACGCCTGACGCCTTATGCCCCACGGTGGGCGCCAACTGTCGTCGTATCGGCATTTTGGATAGGAGACGGGGTCCTGCTAGCCGAGGGTGAACGTAGGGCAAGAAGCTGGACGTCGTCAAGGTCGGGATTGTACACGGCGGTTTACCCAGCTTCAGGCACCACGGCGGTGGCGGTGCCCTACGTGCTGCTATAACTCACTATAAGGCAATATCGCCGTGAACAGGTTACAATGAGCTGGTTGTCTATCAAAGAGTTGCCCTAAAGGCGCCCCGAGGTCCAGCTTATATAGGCGGCTGGACCTAGGGTTACAAGGTGAATACGTATCCAGCAAGTATACGGAGTCCTAAACCTAGCCGGCAAGTATGCCGCCTTCCGTCTTGGTCTTGGTGGCTTCATGGGCTTCAGTCTTGGGCCTCCTCCTTGCCGGCATCCGCCTTCCTTGGTCGTCAGCTATCTGGGCCGCCCGGTAGGCAAAGCCTTCACCACCACTGCGGGCCACCCTGGACTAGCCGGATTGATCCATGCTGGTGATACCCCTAGTAGGTATATCCCCAACAGGACTCTTATGGATATGGCTAGGTCCATGTTGGCGGAGTTTAAGTCTCCACTCTTCTTGTGGGCCGAAGCTATCTCCACGGCGTGTCACTCCTCCAACCGGTTATTCTTTCGCAAAGGAAAGAAGGAAACTTCATATGAAATGCTTACCGGCAACAAGCCCAATGTCTCCTACTACCGAGTGTTTGGTTGTAAGTGTTTCTACAAAATCAAAGGTGTTCATTTATCTAAATTTGAAGTTAAAGCTTTAGAGGGTGTTCTTGTTGGGTACGGTGCGAACTCTCACACTTATAGAGTCTATGACAAATCCTTAGGGAGAGTTGTGGAATCTTGTAGTGTGAGGTTCGATGAGAATGACGGCTCCCAAGTGGCGCAATTTCATGTTTGTGATGTACATAATGAGGAACCTCAAGATGCAATAAGAAGAATGGGGGTTGGTTTCTATCGCCCCATCGAAGTCCATCATGAGCCTCCTCAAGCAAGTCGAAGCTCCACTCAAGTGGAGACTCCATCATCACAAGTTGAAGTTGCACCTTCTATGGAAGCAAATGATGCATCTACCCAAGAACAAGTGCAAGACCCTTCTCATGTTGATCAAGAGGCTATGCAAGAACCAAGTACTCCTATTGTCAATTCTAGCCAAGGTCAAGACCATGATCAACCATCTCCTTCTATTATTGAAGATGTGCATCAAGATGATCAAGGTCACCATTCCGGTCAAGGCGGGGACTCAAATGATCAAGATGATCAAGCGATAATTCCTCGCAACAATGAGGATATCGAAACCCGTTGTCTAGAAAGAGTCAAAAGAGATTGGAAAAGAAAGAGTCTTCATCTAGATGCTATCCTTAGTGATGCAAAGAACAAGGTCACCACAAGAAGACAATTGGCAAGCTTTAGTGAATATCAAGCCCACATCTCTATGGTGGAAACAAAGAAAGTCTATGAAGCTCTTGAAGATCCGGATTGGTTGGAAGCCATGCATGAAGAGCTCAACAACTTCAAGCGCAACAAAGTGTGGAATCTAGTGGAGAAGCCAAAAGATTGCCTCAATGTTATAGGTACCAAGTGGATATTCAAGAACAACTAAGATGAGCATGGAATGGTTGTGAGGAACAAGGCAAGATTGGTAGCTCAAGAGTACTCTCAAGTTGAAGGCACTGATTTTGGAGAGACCTATGCTCCCGTGGCTCGCCTTGAGTCCATCCGTATCCTTCTTGCATATGCATCACATCACAATTTCAAATTGCAACAAATGGATGTGAAAAGTGCTTTTCTTAATGGTCATTTGAAGGAGTTGGTATATGTTAAACAACCACCGGGATTTTAGGACCCACACTTCCCAAACCATGTCTACAAACTTGATAAGGCCCTCTATGGTCTCAAACAAGCACCTCGTGCTTGGTATGAGCACCTAAGAGAGCTATTGATAGACCGTGGCTTTGAAGTGGGGCAAATCGATCCCACTCTTTTTACCAAGAGGGTTAAAGGGGAGCTTTTCATATGCCAACTTATGTTGATGATATCATTTTTGGCTCATCTAACAAAGCTTTTAATGATGAATTTTCAAAGCTTATGACCGATAGGTTCGAGATGTCCATGATGGGAGAGTTGAAATACTTCCTTGGTTTTGAGATCAAGCAATTGAGTGGAGGGAATTTCATCTCTCAAGCCAAATATATCCAAGACATGCTCAAGAAGTTCAAGATGCAAGATGCTAAAGAGAAGAAATTTCCTATGGACACCAAATGTCATCTTGAACTTAGTCCAAAGGGTAAAGATGTCGATCAAAAACTCTATCGCTCTATGATTGGTTCTTTGCTTTATCTTTGTGCATCTAGACCCGATATTGTGTTGAGTGTAGGAGTGTGTGCAAGGTACCAAGCGGCTCCCAAAGAAAGCCACTTAATTGCGGTAAATCGAATCTTCCGATATTTGGTTCATACCCCAAGGTTTGGTTTGTGGTATCCTAAAGGCTCAACATTCTCTCTTGCCGGCTACACGGATTCGGATTGGGCCGGTTGCAAGGATGATAGGAAATCAACTTTCGGGGCATGCCAATTCCTTGGTAGGTCCTTGGTGAGTTGGTCTTCTAAGAAGCAAAATTGCATATCTCTCTCCACCACCGAAGCCGAGTATGTGGCGGCCGCTAGTGCTTGCACTCAATTGTTATGGATGAGGCAAACTTTAAAGGAATACGGTGTCCATTGTGACAAAGTGCCTCTTTTATGTGACAATGAAAGTGCTATCAAGATTGGTCACAACCTGGTGGAGCACTCAAGAACGAAGCATATTGAGATTCGTTATAATTTCATTTGTGATCACATCAACCGGGGTGACATTGAGCTTGGCTATATTCCCACGAAGATCCAACTTGCCGATATGTTCACGAAGCCACTTGATGAAGCAAGGTTCACTTATTTGAGGCATGGTCTAAATATCGTATATTCGGGGAGCGTCGCTTGACTATCTTGCATACAACCCTATTTCTTAGCTATATATTTGGTTTAGGTGTAGGCATGGACATAGGGGGAGTGCGGTCTTAATCCATTGGACTATCCCTCCCCCATTATGCCGATAGTAAGAAATCATTTTGTCTCTATTTGTTCATTTTATGAATTGTGAGCTTAAATGGTGAGTAGTGGCGGTGAACTCAAGATATATCTTCGCGGTGTCACACCACATACACTCATACATGGTGGCCTAGGCCACCGACATCTTCTTTGTGAAGATTTGGTCTTTATGGAGTTATATTTGGATTTCCTTGCCTATTCGATGTTTTCACGGAAAACACACTCAAATGTTGGTTTTTATTGTGTTTTGCTGCAGTTTGAGTGTGAAGTACCATTTTTAGTGACTCTCTCTATCCCAAGCCATGCTTTGCTCTTCCTTAAAAACGTGCTAAAACTCTTGCTCAAGTCATTTGTTGCCTTTCCGGAGATATGGAGGCGTGGGTACATCGGAGTTTTTCGGACATCTGGTTCGGAACCTCCAGCGCCCGGAATTTTCAGTCAAAAATTCGGCTAAGTCCCCAGGCGAAAACTGTTCTGTTTTCACCCGAAACTTCTGTCGGAAGTTTGACCGGAGCCGGAACTTCCGGTGTAAGTGGTCTGGGCGCATATACTCGAGGCCGCGGGGTGAACTGCTTCTTCTCGAGCAGTTCGTTCACCCCCGCGCCCTCATCTTCTCTCTCCTCGCCCAGACCCTCCACCGCCGCCGCATCTCCACCGCGGCCTCCCGCCGCGGATTCCTCCGGCCGCCGGCCGGATCTGCATCCCCACGACGTGGGGATCCCGTTCCTCCACGCAGTTTTCGCCATGGACTCCGGTACAATCCCCTATTTCAAATCTAGGACGAGATACTATTTCGTTTAACCTAGAAGAAATTGTGCATTATACTAGATTCCCTTTGGTGAAAATACTCCTCTAGGCTTGCCCTTACACATACTAGGAGCGATTTGATTTTTGTTAGCAATTTTTTGTTTGAGGTTCCTGTTCCTCTCGCAGCCGTGCAAACCGGAACTTCCAGCTTGGCCGGAACTTCCGGCTGCGTCCGGAACTTCCGCCCTGAAACAGAAAATCGCTAACATCGATCAACTTGTTCCTTGTTTCCTTTTATCATCTGACTTGAGCACTTATCTTCTGCTATCTTCTATCTGTTCCCAGCACCTAGCAGCTCTCATGGTCGTTGGGCTTGCGCCAAGCGTGCCACATCCCGGTCCCGTCCCACAAGTGGAGGAGAAGATGATCTTGTGCCAGATGAGACAGTTGCCCCTTTGTAGCAGAAAGCACCTTATGTGAAGATATCCAAGAGGAAGAAGAAGAAAGCACCTATGCCTGTTGTCCCTAAGCATCAACGGGATTTCATTCCTTGGCGCTTAGCCTTCACCAATGAAGGCGAGCGTGACCCTGATTTGGACACATGCTTCTATCATGTTGAGCAAGAGGTGTTGTACAAGACCGTCTATTGCAAGCTTGGCAAGCACAAGGTGTGCCCTATGCAGCCCATTGATTTTGATCATTTGGAGAAGAAGCAAGCATATTTTGGTGGGGCTGTCGCTGTGGTGGAGGCTCTTGGTTTGCGCCCTCTGATGGAAATTCAATGCAACTACAGCATTCACATGATTCATCAGTTCTATGCCACCGTGGTGTTTGACAAGACTCCGGCCCGTGGAATGACATGGATGTCCGGAAATCACAAGCTCTCCGCCAACTTTCATGATTTTGCTAATGCTCTTGAGTATGATGGCCACCGGTATGGTTTCTCTAGCAGCAACAAGGCCTCCGGTCAGCGCATGCACATTCACGGGGCTGCCTATGATAAGAATGAAATGAGTGACCTCTATGCTGATAATGGGATGATTGGCACCACTGCCAGGCTCCTTCCTGTTTATGACATTTTGCTTCGCATGTTCCGCCACACCATTGCTCCAAGTGGAGGCAACAACAACGAGATTCGTGGTGGTCTTGTCAACCTCATGTGCTATGCCCACAACATTTTCATGGAAGATGACCCCGAGGTGAATTCCTTTCCTATTGATGTGATGGATTTCCTTTTCCATGAGATATATGATGCCGTGTTGGGAAGGAAAGTGCCTCCATATGCTCCATACATTATGAGGCTTATCAAGTCAAAGTTCCCTTTTTCAGATCATGATGTGCTTAACATGCATGCGGCTCTCGACTGTGACATTATCCATAAGCCTGTGCAGATGAACAAGAAGAATTCTCATATCAACCTCAACAAGGATACAGGTCCTATGGCAACCGATGATGGAGCTAGTGGGTCTCATGTCCCAAGTGATCCTAGAGTGAATGAGCCCGATATTCCCAAGCAACGCACATGGGCTCAGCGTGCTATTGACAAGATCTTAAGGATGAACGTTTGCATTCACAAGGAGAACTATCAAGCATCTGTGGAGAGGCACCAGGGTCTTGTCAATGACTACAAGATTATGCAGCATCTCAAGGTTCCCAACTGTCCTCCTCCTCCTCCTCCTCCACACATTGCATACAAGCATTGGAACAACGAGAAGGTGGATTGGACTACTCATGTGCCAGATGATGCGAACCTTGAGTGGGACTCGGCGGATGATGAAGAGTGAAGGACGCTAGCTTCGCTTCCTTTTCCCCTTTTTGGTGTCTTGATGCCAAAGAGGGACAAGTCTATCTCCTAGGTTGCGGGATTTGCATGGGTGGAGCACAAAGACTCGTTCTTTTATTTGTTTCCGTTGTGTTATTGTGCTCCGGTTATTGTATTTGTCGCTCTTGTTGAACTTTATTATGTGTGAACCTCCTATATTATGCATGTGGTAAGACATGTGGAACTCATTTGTGAATCTATTTATGTAAGACTATGTTGTGTAATCTCTATGTCTCTTGTCTTATGTTTGTGCAAGTTGTGCTTTTATGTTTTACTTGTTTACTTGCTTGACTTGTAAAATATAGGGGGAGTGTTGATCCTAAGTTATGTGCATATTGTATTCAAATGCAATTTTCTAAGTTATGCACATGCTTAGGGGGAGCCCGTCTATATTTTGCAAATCCTCTTCCTTGTGTTGTCATCATCCACCAAAAAGGGGGAGATTGAAAGGGCATACTTGCCCGTAATCTTGTTTTGGTGATTATGACAACACAAGCAGGTTTTAACAGTATGTTAAGCTTGTGACAGGTCCAAAGTACACAAACATAGAAGAGATGTTCTTGTGGAAAAGCAGTGGTTTTACACTGGCTAGAAGTTTCGGTTGGGCTGGAAGTTCCGGTTGTGCCAGGGGCGGAAGTTCCGGCCAGAACTTCCAGTCGACATTTTTTCGACGAAAATGTGTTCTGTTTCCGGCCGGAGGTTTCACCGGAAGAAATGCCGGAAGTTCCGGCCCAAGTGAATCTGCGCGGAAAGGAGCGCAAGGGGCAGATTTTCTGGGAGGGGTATAAATACCCCTCCACCTACCTCCAGCCAATTAGCTTGCCTAGAATTAAAGTCCACCATTGTTGCAAGCTCAAGATTTGCTAGATCTCCCAATCCCTCCACCCAAACTCGTTGATCTTTGGAGTATTGAAGGAGAAGGCCCCGATCTACATCTTCACCAAGCCGTTTTTCATTTCCCCCTCATTCACTTGAGGGAACAATTGCTAGGGTTTCCACTAGGAAAACCTAGCCCATTGTTGTACTTACTTGATTGTCTTTGTGACAGATTGTAGCTGTTTGGGAGCCCCCAATCCTTTGTGGGTTGTGCCCCAAATCGTTGTTGTAAAGGCTCCGGACTCCGCCTTGAAGGTTTCCGATAGTTGAAGTGAACCAATCTTTTGTGGTGCGGTTCACCGGAGAAGAGGGTGAAGACTTTGTGGCTGTTGAACCATTGTGTTGGTTCACACCTCTCTAACGAGACGTACTCCCCTAAAAAGAAGGAACTCTGGAATACATCCGTGTCTCCGCGTGTTTTCACTTCGGTTACCTCTATCCTTATTTACCGCCTTTACTTTATATCGTGCTTAGTTGCTAGCTTGTCATATAGGTAAATTCACCATAATTGCATATCTAGAGAAT
The DNA here is from genome assembly GCA_947311845.1 of Poa pratensis. Lineage (NCBI taxonomy): Eukaryota > Viridiplantae > Streptophyta > Magnoliopsida > Poales > Poaceae > Poa > Poa pratensis. Next base: position 118,830,244 of record CAMZMU010000052.1, read on the forward strand.
TTACCTTTTGTGTCAAGCCTAAATTGAAAAGGACTGAAATTTGGAGTAGCACCTATTCACCCCCCTCTAGGTGTCATACCGATCCCTTTCAGTATTATCTCTCACGAGAGTCCCGAAGCAGGGTAAATCCCCGTGTTCGTCTGTTTGTCTGTGTGCGCAATCCTGCGCGCTATCCCTCCCGAATCCTCTAGCGTCCATCGGCCCCAACCTCAAGCTTATCCCTAGGCATCTGTTGTTTCATACGATGACAACACCTCTCCAAACTTAACTCCCAACATTTTGAAGTGTTTGAGTGGCCTCCATGTGCTCTTCTTCTTTTCACATCTTGTCTCACCCTTTTGCGCACATAAATTACATTTGCCCAACATGTTCAAACATTGATATTTGGATACATATTTTTACTAACATTTCAAATTCGTTGTTTTTGGATTTAATGGTTCAAATCCAAACACAACATAGCAAGGGCCCGAATCAATAACGCAGAACATCAAAACTCAATAGACTAAACAACATTCTACGTTCAAACAACATACTCGTTTAAATTGTTAGGTTGATCTCCCAGCCAAGATGGCCCAACGGCCACTTGGGCCTTGATCCCGTGCCCTGATCAGGGGCCCAACCCTACAAGGTTGGTGGGCCCCGTCGCACAGCGCTATAAAGAGGATGGTGGGGACCGGGGCTCGATTCACGAGGTTGGTCTGCGTGCCGCCGTCTCCCACATCTAACCCTAGACCGATCGAGAGGGTGCGCTGCCAGCGGCGGGATGCACCACCGCCGTCCTCCACCATGGACTCCTCGACGGGATCGTCGAGCCACAGCGAAGGTTTGCCTCTCCGATCTCTCCATCTCACTGTTTTGTCACATACACACATGTTCTACCGAAAGATCTACACCTAGATGTTTTCTAGGATCCAACAATGGTATCAGAGCCATCAAGGGTTCTAGATTCTTCGGTAGCAAAGAAACAGAAAAGAAAAGCAAAAGAAAAAGGATCCCCTCCCCGAAACCCTAATTGCAAAAGAAAGGGCAAAGAAAAAGAACTCACCGAAACTCACCGAAAAAGGTGCGCCCCTGCAAAGCCGCGTCGTTCCTCTCGATCCGACGCGCATCGGCATGCCGAGGCGTCGGAAGAAGAACACCACCCCTCACGGGGCAAAGAAATCCACCCCGCAAGGGGCAAAGGGCGCCACAGCCACGGGTGGCGGCGCACACGCCACGTTCGACGGAGAAGCGCGCTGGATCAAACGTAGCACGCTCCTCCGGCGAGCGCAGCGCAACGCCACCGCGTGCGGTCGACGAACGACGGGAGCGGACGAGCTTCTCTCTCGGGCGCAAAGGGAAAGAAGAGGGAAAGGGGAAGGACGCGCGCGGCGCGGACGTCTTCCCCGCACGGGATGGCTGTCTCCGGCGGCCGGCCGGCGAATTTTTTTTTTCTGTCGCCGTCGTGCAGGAGCGACCGTGGGAGAGAAAGGCAGAGGCGCGGGGGAAAAATGAGGCTAGGGTTGACCCGGGACGGCGTCGGGCTGGTTTGATCCTGTGACTAACGCGGACAGCCGTCCGATCGCGATGGACGGCCAGGATGCGCCCTGGCGAAACCCTAAACCCCAGCACGGGCCAATGGGCCGAAAGAAGCAGGCCGTGGGCCGGATGGGCCGCGAACTGCGTCGCCGCGCGCAGCAGCTAGCGCTGCCGCTCACGGGCCGTGGGCCGCAGTTATGCGTCGCGCGGTGCGACAGATAGTAAAAAGCTATGGGCCTCCTGTTTTTTTTTCGCACAGAAAAAGTTTTTTCTATTATTTTTAACAGAAACAAGTTTTATTTTGTTTTGGTCCATTTTTTTGGGCAAATTTAATTCTGTTTTTCCTATCCAAATTTATCCAACGAAAATTTTGTTTAGGAAAACAGAAGAAAGAAAATTGAATACTTGTTAAAAGTATAAAAGTTTATGAATTTCTATTTATTTATTTAAAGTTTCCGCTGCAAATAGTTAAAAGAAATTGCATAAGAGCAATAAAGTGAGAATTAAAAGCATGATTGAAGTGATATTAAAGATGATTATGATTCTGTTATTAAATGACCAACGTTGTTAATAGCATGATCATAATTTGTTTATTATGTGTTAAAAGGTGCATTTAATTCTTTTATTGCCCAACGATGATATAGTTTTAATTGCACAAACGGTTGTGTTTAGAAAACAGAAAAGTGAAAGTAATGCTTCTGAAAAGTACAAAGTTCATGGAATTTTTATTTCATGTTTTCCGCTGCAAATAAAGAAAAGTGAAGGAGCTGCAAATAAAGAAAAGTGAAGGATAAAATAGAATTAAAGTGAGAATTAATGTTGCAGAAATTATTGAAACAATTATGATCCTGTTATTTTACGACCAACGTTGTTAATAACATAATCATGATTTGTTAATCGTTGAACAGTGAAATGTTTGTGAAATACAGATAATATTTTACAGTTTCTGCTGTAAAGTAAAAGGACTCTCCTCTAATTAAATTGGAACCAACGGGAAAATTTAATTAGAGAGGAGGAAAAAGATAAACACTTGTTTAACAGATTAATTATGGTATTGTTATTTTCTGACCAACGTTGATGATAGCAGTACTATAATTATTTGAGTTCTATAGTCAAAGGGCTAGATCTCTGATAATTTTGCTTGAAAGTGATCAATTTCAGAGAAAAGATAAAAGATCAAGAAATGCTCTTGAACTATGGAAATATGTATATTTCATGTTTCCGCTGAAATATAGTTGATGATAATGTCACTTTCCAAACAGAGTTCTTTATTGCAATAGAAATATTATCATCATATTGTTTATGAGTTTTATGCATTGATTCTATTTCTGCCCAACGGTGATGTAGAATTAGTGTAGAAAGATGATGTTTCATTCTAATTCTGCCCAACGGTGATTTAGAATATAGAAGAAAGTTTTAAAGATTTAATGTGCATATCTTTAACCAGACCAACGTAGGGTTATTTTTATGCTCATTATTGTTTATTATTATTGAATATTTTCTCAGACAAAGATTCTCATGTTTTCATTCATGAAAGCAAAAGAATGGGTACTTGTGACCCGAAAGATGACCAAGAAAGGTCATAAAGTGAGAGAGTATGTTCTCTCTAAAGAATGACTGCAAAAGAAAAAGAATTCTTGGATGTTAATCCAAGAATACAAATAGATCATCGAGAGTCTTGTTTGACAAATGTCTTTCATGTACTCTCCATGAAGAAAACAAATAAATCATTCAGAGTTTTGTTTAACGAATTTCTTTCATGTACTCATATGAAGAATTTTTTTAAACGAGCAACATGAATGCTTAATTTGACTAACGTTGGATTAAGCATGTGTATAAAAGAGTATTCAGATTTATTTCTGAATTTGATGATTGAATATGCAGTCTAAAGAGCCAATTGTGGCATCTGTGTCTCTTAATTACCCGCATGACGGGAAAAGACGATAATAATACCCACGTGGTAGGAAAAGTCTGGGAAAATACCCGCATGGCGGGAGAAAATTTTGACAAAGGACTTATCCTGTATGACAGGAGAAAGATGTGACGACTCATGTGTTTTTATATCGATTGCACATTTTATGTGTCATAGTTATAAAACACTTAATGAGTCAAAAGAGAATAAAGTTACAAATGAACCTCAAGTTAAGAATGGTATGCAAGTGTGACTTGCAAAAAGTATTATTGAGAAAGAACTCTTGTGAGTTTTTTGAAAAGGGAATAAGGAAAAAGTACTCCCATACATTAAAAGACAACTTCATTTTGAATAAAGCAGATAATCAAAGTTTCGAAATTGTGGCAAAAGGTTCTTGCCACATTTCGAGGGGGAGATAGAGAATATTACAGAATAAACTCCCCTATACTTCAGATAATGTGATGCATATTATGCATCTAAGTGATCTATGATGAATTGTGATCGTTTGGGGAGTACGACGGTCACAAGAAAGATACCCCTAAAGTAAAAATAGATGTATTCTTGGATATTTTACAACTCCGAAAGGAGACTAAGGACGGTACTCAAAGTGCCATAAAGAAGACAGATTGACAGGTTAACAGAATAAACCCAAATAAAAAAAGGATTAAGGATACACCATTTTGGAGAAAATGGAGTAATCTGGGGGAGCATGGTATGAACATACCTAAGGCTCGAATAGATTTTATCTGGGGGAGCTTGTTGCTTTATAATAGAGATGAACAAGCAAACATGGATCTTGTGTTTTAGGTCCTTGTAAGAGCTATAGTAATAGAAGACTACATAATTAATTGCCTCTAGGCAATGACAGAACAACAACATCCCCATATGAGAAAAACAGATGACTATAAAGTCTATATCAGAGAAATTTAAATGAAGCTTGATCCCACCTCATTTACAGAAATTATAAGAAGCGCTCAATCAATTTTGACTAGTGTCTACTTGTCTTAATGATTAGAGACTGTGAATCCCGACGATGTTTGGGACTCATAAGTAATTTCCAATGGAGCCAAAACAGTAGGCTATAAAGGGTCTACAACACCAATGTGACTCCAAAGGAAATATGTAAAAAGCGATTTTAAATCGAAATATTTGCGCTAAGAGAATAAATAGATTATAATGAGTGCTAATGGCACATAATGATCTGAGTTACATCAGATGAAAGTAAAGATCACAAGAGATCTTATGGACTAGAGCAAGTCTCTAGAATCAAAAGTTATTTTGGGTTAAAGAAAATGAGAGGACAATCGCATTTGTGCAAACTTATAGAATGGGAAATTCATTTCCTAATCCGTGTATGTGGATGATATCCTACTTGCTAGTGGTGATGTCAATCTACTACCGGCAGAGAAAAGAAGTTCTTGTCCTCAAAAGAGTATTCTCGGTAGAGTGTCTCTCGTTAAAAGTATCGAGATTTACTAAGAAAAGAAGAAAAGGGTATTAGAAATATCACATGGACATGCTGAGAAGAAGTCTCTATAGCATGCATGTCGAGAAAACCTACGTCTGTTCTTATTGACAAGGGTAATGGAATTGTGAACTTTAGTGTTCCAAGAGATAACATAGAACGGATCAAATGGATATGGTACCATGTGCTTCCGCTGTTGGTTGCTCAATATTACCCTGACAATTCATGTATCCGGGTTGTTTTGGCAATGTCCAATCCAGATATAGATCACTGGAATGGAATCAAAGATAATGGCCTCATGCTAAAAGAAACAAGTGCTCTCAAAAGGTTGTGAGTACAAAGATAGATCTATAAGAGTGCTCTCAAAAGGTTGTGAGTACTCTGAAAGAATTTGTGAAATGTATAGCGAAATCCACAATTGTCGCTAAATTTTCACATTTGGAGTTTTTGTGTGGAAAATCTCCAAAGAATTAAAGTTTTGACATCAATGTGATGTAAAGATATGTTATAGCATCATATGAGGCTGAGGGATAGGCAAAATGGTTAAGAAACCTATACCCGGAATTGATAATGGTTGACAACAGCAATAACCATTAAGTAATTCACTCCTAAGACAACGAGTCAAGTGTGGTGCCAAACACATTGACACAGAGTTATACGTTGTAAACGAGAAAGTCCGGAATTATGTTGAAATGCTTGGAGCATAAGAGGAACAGATAAAAGAAACACAAAAGTGTTCGCAGATCTGCTAATTAAAGGCTTACTGCCCAGTGTGTTTTGGAGAACACATAGTCGACATGGGTTTTATGGTATAGCCTATATGTTTTCCGGACAATAAAGAGGCCCAAAAGATTAAAGAAACTATTTCTGAATGGTGGCGTACATTGTAGCTGTCTGATTCTATCGACAATTGAGCTGAGACGATGAAACATGCTCTATGTATCGATCTGTGATGAAACGAGTAAAGTTTTAAAAGTTAAAATATAAGATGAGATCAAGGGGGAGAATGTTAGGTTGATCTCCCAGCCAAGATGGCCCAACGGCCACTTGGGCCTTGATCCCGTGCCCTGATCGGGGGCCCAACCCTACAAGGTTGGTGGGCCCCGTCGCACAGCGCTATAAAGAGGATGGTGGGGGCCGGGGCTCGATTCACAAGGTTGGTCTGCGTGCCGCCGTCTCCCACATCTAACCCTAGACCGATCGAGAGGGTGCGCTGCCAGCGGCGGGATGCACCACCGCCGTCCTCCACCATGGACTCCTCGACGGGATCGTCGAGCCACAGCGAAGGTTTGCCTCTCCGATCTCTCCATCTCACTGTTTCGTCACATACACACATGTTCTACCGAAAGATCTACACCTAGATGTTTTCTAGGATCCAACATAAATCACAAGCCACAAATGTGAATTCAGGATCATATCTTTCTTGTATCGTTTTCGTCAAAAGGAAGGAAACCCCGCGTCTCGTATGTTTCTAATTTTTGGATCGTCTCACGTCGGATAGAAAAGATCGGATGCACATCGAATTGGGTAGGAAAGGCCGTAGTCACAATAATTCCGAGTAGTATCAAGCTTTGGTGGATACAACTAGTAGTACTCAGATCCTTAATTGCCTTGGTAGTTAGCAGCGAGGATGAGATTAGCTAGCACGGCACTGACTAAAAAAACAAGGGGCAGCAGTACCACTCAACTGCCTACCCAACTCGCTCCGTCGTTGGAGGTACCCTACTCTAAACATGCAATTAGCTGAGTACTACTCAGTTTTTTAGGGAGCTTGCTCTCATTAGTGCAGTGACCTCCGGTGGATCTAGCACTTCTTTTTTCAGTTGGAGGTGAGCTAGAGCGTACGTGCGGGCAGCGTGCGCAACGTGCGCGGGAGCGTGCCCGTGTCCGTCCTACCGGCGGTGGATCCATGGACCGGGCCGGCGGCGCCACCGTGTGTGGGTGGGCAGGGGCGCAGGGCCGGGACGTGGACCAAGCCGGCCGCGCGAACAGCTCATGGGCGCACAGCCGCACAGCATGATCCACAAGACCACAAGCATGATGAGCAGTGGCGGACCCAAGAATTTCTTGAAGCCTGGGTGAGGCGCAGTGCAACTAAATTTTTTCTCGGACAAGTGTGAAAAATATAGAGAAATTATTGTGCTTAAAATAGTTTCGAAACAGGCTTTCTCCCGCTTTATAAATAAAGCCCCACGGTTGAATCGATATAAAGTGGAGATAAAATCGTCATACAAGCAGATCATCAAGAAAATCGGCATACGAGATAGGGGCGAGCCACCAACCTGAAGTCAAACATGAAAAACGAAAAATGCCACACCCTAACGTGAGGCGACCTAGACTACGGAACAAGCCAACGTCAAAGACGCTTCGTGCAAAAAAATTATAACACGAAAGTTGTGCGAAACGTCAAGATAAACCTTCTCACCGAAGGATATTTCAAATATTCAACCAAGTGCAACAAATTTAGCAAAAAATGTCTAATAAAGTTTCGTACATTTGTTCAAAATTGACAATTTACAGTCTCCGAAACTCGAAATCAAGCATGGGAATGGAACATACTCGTCAACAAGCATATTTTTCGTATATAATCTATCTTGAATCGAAATATACTTATGTAGATTAGAGAGTGGTGGAGTAGTTTAAGAAAGGTGAGTATGCTTTCCACTCTCAGGAACTTGGGCTGAGATGCATGCAGTTTTTTTAATCTTAAACCCATCCCATATATTAATCTAGCAAGCCGTCTCATTAAAAACCTTCCAGTCCGCTTAGGTACCCTGGAAGGAAAAGAGTGCGTCTGAAACTTGCTGCTTTAATCAATAATAGTTACATCATTTATGAAACTACTCAGGGCAAAGCTAAGGGGCTCATCGTCCCAAATACAATCAGATTTGTTACTAAAACACACCCTAGCTATGTCGTGCGCCGAGATGCATGCAGTTAATTACATAGACTTTCTCACTTTCTAGTTGGTTGATTCGATCTAGTGGCACATGAGGATCGAGTGCTGTCCTGCTGCGCAGCAGAAGCGCGTCCGAGAATGCGAGGCAAATAGAAAAAGTGATGTTTTGTCCTTGATCAATCGGTATTAGTTAGCTTACAAAGGCTGTCGCGTATGAGGCGAACGGCAACGAAGACTGGGCAAGCGCCGGGTAGTAGGGGCGCTGCGTCCGCCCATGATGATGAGAAATGGTTTATGATGTCTCCCGCTTGACAGACGATCATGATGGGAGATGATCCACCACTCCACAAGTTTTTTTTAGAAATGGGGTGAAGCCCCAGCCTCTGCATCGAGTGATGCACACAACCTTTATTGATTAAATATTCAAAGCATCCAAGCATAACTTATTACAACTCAACGATCAGACAAAGTTGAAACATGTATCAACCATCGAAAAAGCAACATATTTAAAACTACAAAAGTCTTCTAGTATGTTGCCACGTGTGTCGGGAGAAAAACTCATGTGCCACCAACAGGAGTCGAGCGCATCCAGTAACCATAAGCTACTGCTGGTCCGACGAAAGCAGGGTAGCCCATAACTGGATCCAGTAAGCCGCTATATTGATAACATGTAAAACATGAAAATTTGTCTTTCTATTAAAGACAATATCATTCCTACAATTCCAAATAGACCAACAGATCGCTGACACGCCAATACGAATCCTATCTGTGCTCTTTTTGTCTATCCCATTCAACCAATTGCCAAACATATTGGAAACATTTGGCCACTCCACAGGTACTGACTGGTACAACCTGTCACTGCGAGTGATGACTGATGAGTGAGTGCACGGGTGTTGTGTGTGTTTCTCCGTGTGACTTCTCGACTTTACCACGTGATGATGTGAGATGCCACTTTTTTTCTTCAGAAATTCAAGAAAATCATGTTGCTCAATGTCAATGGTTTTACTGGTGTTAATTTTTGCCAATGGTTTTCAAACGTGTCATACAATGCTTGCTTCCCTGCTTGCGCATGCCGAGAACGAATGTTTCGCCCCACGCCGCCCACGTCACGGTACGAGCAGGGGCAGAGCTAGAGTAACATTAACCATGATGCCCTCCGAGACTGACTGATTCACACTTGTGTGCTAACCTGATGCAAAATGTCATTTTAGGGAGTAAGTAGGCTAAAAAAAAATGGACCCTGATGCAAAAGTGTAAGTAAGGCTAAATTTTTGGACCCTGATGCACATGCAACCACGCAGCTCCGGTTCTGGGTACGAGTCGTTTGTGACTTGCCATTGAACGTGATCGACTAGTGTCTAGTGGTTCTGTCTTTCCGTTAGGAAGTGAATGAGCTCACAATCACCCCGCGAGTGTACTTGGATGGCAAACTCGCTTGAAGGAGTTTGTGGAGGCAAGAGGGTACTAACGGCCATGTTGATGCCGGGAAAGCGGTCCTAACGACATGGCTCATTGGAAAGAGTTTGGGTATAGCCAAACACAGCGACGGGTCTTGTTCCCTCCCGATACGGGGATCAATCTCTAGCCTAGCTGCGTCCCTAGACGACGACGTGCTCAATGGAGCTAAGAAATCGGGGTGGAGGTCCCGAATCTTTTTGGTGACGGCATGACTGCGAGTGTAGAGTGTGAGCCACGTGTGGCACTTAACTTGGGGGGGGGGGGGGGGGGTTAGACGGTGCATGTCATCCTCGTCAGCAAGCTCTGGCGGCACAACATTAATCAAAACTCGCCGTGTGCGCGCTGGCGGATCGAAGTAGAGCTTGGGGGTGCACAGGACACCCCAAAATATTGTTTTTTTTTGTATAACTCTAGATTTTCACTATATGTGCACCCCTGAAATTAAGATTTTTGTCCATCTGCGCACCTATTTCTGTTGCATGCACCCCGGCCGTCTCTGCTCTAACTCCGCCGCTGTGTGTGCGACAGTTGTTAGAAGTTTGTATGTACATTTAGGTTGAACACGATCCTACCCGCAAGATTTTTCAGGTAAAATGTGCTATCACTTTGATTTCTTATCTGCCTGTCGATGCACGATCGGAGTAATAAAGTCTCACACTTCCACTTTGTTGGGGTAAAAACTTGTGCCGAACCCCTCCCAATGTGGGTGGGCCCCGCGTGCCAGCCTCAGGAACCCCGGTTGCTTCTTTCGTACTCTACACCCAAAACCAGTACTACTTCCTCCGTTCGGGAATATAAGACGTTTTACATCTGCTTCCGACCAGGTGAAAAACACCAAAAGGACACATATACCCTCACTTTTGGAACAAATTACATGGATATGCCCTTCCGAAGTGATTAGACCGAACCGACCATTACAGCGACAGAATTCAAATTTTGAATCAGATCGCCGGGCGCTGCCGATCGCCGGGCGCACCAGCAGATCGCCCGCGTCCCAGATCGCCTCGCCCGCAGCTTCTTCCCCAGCTCGCCCCGTCCCAGATCGCCTCGCCCACAGCTTCTTCCCCAGCTCAGTTCGCTGCGCCAGCCCAGATCGCTGCCGTCCCTCAGGCGCGAGCACGGCTCGCCATCTCCAACAGATCGCCTCCATCAGGCTGCCTCGCCCAGGTGCTCGTTGCCCGGATCCTGCAGAATATCACGCACGAGTTAATTTGCAGCAGTAAAGCAAACAGTAGTGCTTGTTTAATTGATTCGCATACAATTACTAGAGGGGTTCTATTTTGCTGACCTCCCTCTTCCGGCTAGCTCTCCAATCTTATCTTTCTCCTCTTTCCAGCCAACGGCGAAACCAGCAGGAGCAGAGCACTATAAAACAGGCTACGGCCACGCACCCGTACGCATCACGCACAAACCTGACCAAGCAGGCCCACCTCTCACCGAAGCTGTTCCTCTCTCTCTCTCTCTCTCTCTGTCTCTCACGGCGCCACGAAGCACGAAGCATCCCGTATCCGTCCCGTTCTTGCCCTGGACTCGATGGAGGCAGAGTACTCTTCCTCCTACCCGCAAATAAACCCTCCTCCCCGACTCTGCCCCAGGCGCCGGAAAAGGGAGGACGACGACCAAGCCGAAGGCGGCGGAGGCCTCGCGCTGCTGCTCTCCATGGATCTCGACGCCCCGGACGACTCGGCGCCGCTCCCGGTCCCGGTACGTCCCCCTCTCTCCTCCTCGCGCTCTCCTCCTCTGTTTCTTGTTGGTCTGTCGCCGGATGCGTTTTCGTCTCCCCCGGTGGCGCGCGATCTTGGGGTGACGGGGGTTCTTGGCGGCGGGATTTTCGCTTCTCCTGCCGCCTGGGATCGGGAGCGTGCGCGCTCTGTTCCGGATTCTTTGCGTGTGGGTTGGTTCTTGGCTGGAAAGGTCGCGGAGATGGTGCGCTGGTTCGTTGGCATTTGACGCGTCCTGCTAGAAATTGCATTTTCTTGGTGTGTGTTTTTCTTGCCGACTTCTGGCGTGGAAGAGTGATTCTTTACTTGCAACACCCGCGTGAATGATCGGCTGATTGGGGAATCCACCTGGCTGGTATGCCTTGCGGAAGAGGAGTTCTTTGACCTAGGTTTTAGTCGAACCAGGGCTCCTGTTATATGTTGGCAGCACGAGGGTTCCAGGGAGAAATTAGCTTTGCACGGAAGCATTAGCATTTTTTAGCACCGCATTCTGTAGCCTCCATGTTTAGCATTTGAGAGAAATTCTGTCTGGACGAACATTGATGGCAATTAGAAGTTTATTAGGTGCCATCGGAAGCTTCGTTTACACAAAGCTATTTATCATCTTACAACAACTTGTTCGCGCTAGCCATGTATGGTTATCAATTGGTTGGCAGAAAAACAGTGCTGTATATTGGGAAAAGTTTGGAGGGAGGCTGACAGGTGTTCTGCAAAACAGTGTAATGGCATCCACTTGTTATTGACAACATTAGTGGTCATTTCTTTGCCCTCTGAAAGACGATCGCTGTTCATGATTGTTCCGTTGTCAAATGTGATGATTTGCTGTGAATGTGAACTTCAGAAAGACATTTATAGCTTCATTTCCAATAATTTTGTGTGGCATCTTTCTTCTTGCATTGTTCCCTTTTTCAATGAACATACATGATTAGCCTTTTCTGCTTAATTCATTGGTTTAGAATTTGTGTAAAACCATTGATAGGCCCAACAATTATATATACTGAAAAACAGTCAGTCATAGCATTTTGCAGATGTTTTTCTTTATATTTATTTACGTGTCCATCAAAGAATGTTCTTCTTTGGACAAACTTTTGTATTATGACTTTCCACAGATAGAAAATAAAATGTAAATGAAGTCTAACAAGTGTGTTTTCTTTGTAAATCACAGAACAAGCTGAAAGCAGTGGCACAAGAGCTTGGACATGAGGTCCGGATATTTTCAAGCACAACATTTGAGTCAATAATCAGCAATCTGCCCAAGGCAGATCAGGGTACACACATATTATGCCTTTTCTTTTCTAATATCTGTTCTGTCATTATGGTAGTTTTGTTTTGACACGAAAGCATGACTCATGCAGAGGAGGAAGACGATGACTTCTATGAGCTCCAGCCTGCTGATTATTATAAGTTGTTTTCAAACAAGATGGCAGGTAACTTATATGTGTTCTTAATATTATTTCAGAACATTCAGATTATCAGTGTAACATCCACCTGCCTTAATTTCTTAACTGTAACCATGTTTAAATGTGACACTTTGCAGAACAATCAAAAGTTCTGAAGACTCGTAAAATACGGGAAGCAGAACTTGCTGCTCAAAGATCAAGGATAACAAAGGTAGGAAGGAATATGATACACCATACTACTCACTATTTAAATATCGTGGGCGTACTCCTTGTACCGATATTCCTTTTCCCCTTGTAGCTGTTTTATACCTCTTTCTTCTATCTAGCATAATATTAACAGTACCTTGCTCTAAGAACAATCATAGCTTTCTGGAAAAATATGAAGAAATAACTAATAGTGATACACATGATTTTGATTACGTACAGAAGTACCTTTTTTTCCTTTTCTTATTAGTTTAGTCTTGAAATTCTCAGATGGATCTTATTCTTACTTATTTATTCTGTCTCTTACTGTCTAGTTTCAGAGCATTTTGTTGCTAGCCCCCTTAACTTTAGGCAGTAATGTGGGTTCGATTCCCTGATGGGTACTAACAGAAAACTCTTTTTTGTGTTTTCTCATGTGTTTAGTCTAGAATTTTTCATACGGTGGTGTCTTATGCTCATTTATTTAGTTTATTTTTTCTGTCTCTTTCTTGATTTAGTTTCAGGGCAAAGTTCGTTTTGTTGCTAACCCCCTTAACTGTAGGCAGTAATGAGGGTTCGATTCCCTGATGGTTACATTCTTGAGGCCGAGTTTCATCCATCAGCGGCGGTACATAGTCTGGTGGATCTTCTCATGAAAGTAATTGCTAGACCAGATCTGCCATTCTATCTATGTAAGTTCTGCTGCTCTTTCGAGATGACTGCTGTAGATTTTGACAAGTAATGTTTACCCTTTCCTTGTTTGCGCCCATCAGTTCCTTTTCTTTCACCATGGTAATAATAATTCTGGTTAAGATTGGCCTAATATTATCTATGAGAAACATTCTACTATTATTAGTAAGAAAATATGTTGCAGTCATCAACAGCAGGGAGATAACATGTCCTATAAATAGGTCTATGCCCTTATCTTTACAGCCTGTGAACACAAATTTAATGCATCATTCTGAGCAAAGGTTTTTTACAGCCAATTTTTTATGCTAATATTTTATGAGCCAATATGAAGTGCTATAAATTAATTAAAAACAATTTGGTTACAGTGCAACGATCTACATCATTAATTTGACGAGCACTTACGTAACACAAATGGGTCACTGTTCACTGTGTTGTCTTCTGACTAGTTTGGTGCCAGATTGCATAGTCATTTCTCACGTGCATTCATTTGGATATCACCATTGTCCAAATTGATAGTCTGATTATAGCTTTGATGGTGCATGTTAGAGACAATATGTATCGCAGAACCCATGTGTCATACATGTTCCTTTGCTTGAACCTGTGGAAGCTTGAGGATCCTCTAGTATCGCATGTCGCACTTTTCACTTAAATGGGATTTCCATAGATCTTCGATAATCGTGTATTAGAGATGTACCGATTCTAACTTCTTATTGTCGGATCCATTAATTCAACAGATACAGTTCCTCCAAAGAAGCGATTATTGGACACCTCTCAGGACTTTTACACAGCTGGCTTTGTTCCTGGAGCTAACATATTTTTTTCTTATGATCTGCCAGTAGGTATGTATTATCTGAAAAACCAGTATCATTTTGAGAAAATAAGCAATGATTACTTATTAACTTGAATGTTTTAGTACTTCTTTTCTATGTGCCTTGACAAAATCACGTTTCCAAGTATGTAAAGTTGTTTTTCTGGTGCATTTGAACACATGCACACGATCGCGATTACATATTCTTTTTCAGCATTTGACCCTTGTATGCATGAGCTTTCCATTGGGCACTGAATAATGTACTGCATTCTTGTTAATGTTAAACCACTGTTGTTACTAGACATTCAGATATTCACATGATTTTAGAGGTATTCACATGTCTTGGGCATGCAGGGTCGGAGTTAAATACTGATGGTGTAAAATCAGGACCATATCTCCGTGAAGAAATTCGAGCTTTGGATGGATTGTCACTTCTCTCGGAACCTTCTGTTCAGTCTGATGTTTCTAAGACAAAATCTGATTCAGCTCATCAATCTGAGGCACCCCGATCTGATTCTGCACCACCACCAAATAAGAAATCAGCGACACCAAAGTGGTTCAAAAGGTATAATTTCTCTTGGTCCCTTAATGTAAGGAAAGTGCATTTCAACTTATCCTTTGTCTTGTAATGTTTTTAGAACTTCGTTACAATTTCGTTCAGAACTGTATGTTTTGTAATTGTTGTTTGCTAAGTTATCTCTTTCTGGAGTTGTATTCAGAATGAGAGAATCCATGTAGAGTAAGATAACATTCCAACAGCAGACTATTTGTGATGATTGTCCAGTAATGTGAAAACCCATGTCCTAGTAGTATCAACAAATGAGCAATGAGCCTAATTTTACGAGCTTACCGAATCACCTGCAGTTTCACGGTTCTCAAGTAGCCATTTGCTTGCTAAATACCAGATTTTAAGTAGCCAAGTTGAAGTTTCATTTTGATTCATGCATTTTCACAAGATGTCAAAATATTATACCTGTATAATACTGTTGTCAGACTGTACTTTCTTGCCTGCTGGAGCATACGTTCTTTCCGCATGTGTTTGTATAGCTTGTGCAATGCAAAAGATAATGATGGTTTACCCAATCGAACCCTTTGCAGGTGAGACCATCAGAGCGCCAAGAGTGCACCACCAGCACAATAACACTTGGTTAGGCCTTTCTGCACTGACACACATGATTCGTCAAGTCAACTTCCATGGTTCAGTTTGGAAAAAGCTGTGTGCGCACTGCCATAGTATGTGAATTCAATCCTCTGCGCATTTGCAGTCGTCGAACCGTCAGAACTAGGTCTCTTATTTTCCTGGTGGTCAGCGTGTAAATTTGACGTGTCAAACGTGTCTTTTTTAGAAATGTGTAAAAGACCCCACAAAACAGAAACATAGGAAAATGACAGCGCTCCGTGTTCTTAACACTTTGCTGCATGGTTGTTTTCATGTCCTTACAACCTGGCATCTTCATCAGAAGGTGGATGCTTGAGCTGACCTGAGAAATTACTTGACCTACTTGACGTCACTTCATTTTTATCTCTTCTGCTGCAATTTTCTATGTTCCTTCGTGAGCAGTAAGTATTATGATTGGTTCAGTGATGATAAGTCGCAAAGTGGGATGCATTTTCAACAGTTTTTTTTTGCGAAAGATTTTCAACAGTTTTTGGCCGTGGGCCAACAAGAATGATCGCGCTGAGTATAAAAAACGTGCTTTGGATAAGAAAGTCTCCGATTGTGATACTATAAAATCTGCATGATCACAACCTCGCAGGCTTAGTTTAGGCCGATAATCCCACCACGGCAGATGCCATGGGTATGGCTAAGATCGGGCCGAACGTGCGTTGGGGGATCCGGGGGAGGGTTTATGCACTCAAGAAGTGCACACGCAAGAAACCGCAAGAACATGAACAAGAAACCAAGAACACAAAGCACACCACGATGTACCCTGCTTCGGGGCCCTCGTGTGGAGGTAACACCCCTATTGCATCACTATCCTACTAGATGTATATCTCTTGGTGACAAGTACAAGGTGCTCCTTGAGCTGTATGAAGCAACAATGGTGAGAACTTGAGGTAGAAGATGAAGCTACAAGGGGGAAATGAGCTAGGGTTTCGGGGGGGGGGGGGTTCACAGAAGGTGGTGGTGCTGCATATAAAGGCATGCCGAGTTACTTCTTTGCCCCTGGCTCCATGAGATAATGGCACTGCCAAGAGGAAAAGGACAAGCCTCTGCCCCCTGTCAGTTCAACGGCCGGACTGTCAGGCCCTAGCAGGCCTAGCTTTCCTCTTTGGGTGACTGAACCGTAGCCGCCCAGGGTCTATCCTCTGTTCCTTTCCTGAAATAGGTCGGTCAGCGCATTGATCCTTGTGTCTCCGTAAAACCCGTGTCTCTACCTAGCTGTCCTCTGCAACCTCGGACCTTGGGCTCCGCAGTGCCCGTGATTCCGCTGACATGCCTCGGGCCTTGAGCGGAAGACACCTCGGATCTCCTTTCCTCTAGTGCCTTCCTTGAAACTGCTAACAGCTCGGCGATGTTGCCACATAGAGGTCGGCTTACGGACCTCGATGATGCACTCCGGCTCTCACCTTTGAGATGACCTCGGACACCACGGTCCCAGGATAGGTCGGTCATGATATTCTCCAGGTCAAGATAGAGCTCGGACACTCCAAGGCCCAAACAGTTCGGCCCTTTCCATACCTCGGCACACTTTTAAGCCTAACTTATACACGCCTTGACCCTACCTGGGGGTAGCCCCCCAACATTAGTCCCCGAAGCTGGTGCGGTCCTACGACCTCGGATGGAGGGCCGTAGCAGGTTCAAAACAAACAAGTCACCGCCTCTAAATCCGACCTCAAATCTGGTTTTGCCGAGGTTCTTTGCATAGAACATAACCAAATCCGAGGTTGATCTGCAATCCGAACTTTCTGAGCTGTCTGGCTCAACACAATCTTACCTCAAGATTTTCCGGGGCACGTGGCGAAGAATCTCTGTCCAGATCGTAAAATCCGGACCTTTGAAAGACAGGTCCTGACCGCACGCCGCCTGCGTCAGCCGGACCCATCAAATAGTGAACATGCGCACTCAAGTGTTTGACTTAATTGACCGCCCACGACCTCTCGGTTTTCGCGCTGACCTGCACAGAAGATCCGGCGCTGGCGGTTGCCATCCCGTGGACCACGATGCGGCCGATCGTGCGGCCACAACTGAGGCAACCCTCTCTCGCGCGCACACGATCCCACGCCGTCCCGGTAACCGCGCGGTAGTGCGCAGTTACCGCACGCGGTTATAAATAAGGGCCCAGGGGAATTTCTTCTTCTTCTTCCCCATTCATTCGCCGCTTCATGCTCTCCGCTTCCAGCGCCGCCGTCGAGCCCTCGCCGCTGCGACCTCGCCGTCTCGAAGCTTCTCGCCGGAAACGCGCACCACGCCTTGCGCCGCCACTCCGCCGTCGATCCTTTGCGCCACCATCGACTTGCCATCAAGCCTCGATCTTCGAGTTCTTCACCGGTGAGTTCTTCGTTTCCCCTCCATTGTCATGAACGTGTTCATCCTTAACGATGAACTCGATGATCTTGACGAATCCGAGGATCTCGATGAACTCGATGATCCCCTCTCGAATTCTTTTAGCACCTTTAGTTCTCATCTAGACTTGTTTTAGATGCACCCGTAGAACTGTCCTCTTAGTTTTGCCCCTTGATGAACTCGAGTTTATTTTCCTTTTTAGCTCTCCGCTAGATCTTTGCTAGTATCCCTCAGTGACGCAAACATGTTTCCCGCTCAAACACACTTTGCCTGATCTTAGCTTCAAATTGACCGACGTATACACCTCAGTTTAGGACTTGGTTTAGTTATGTCTTGTATTTGTCCGAGGTATTCACCCCGGCTGTCCTTTTTCTTCTTGCAGGATACTGAAACATGTCGGCAATTGTTACCTCGAACCGCGCCGAGGTTCCTGCCAGCGAGAGAGGTGGATGGGATGGCTCGGACATCACCGACGACGAGATCAAATGGCTCAAGGACACTCATCGAATCCCAGCCGAGCTACTATATCGGCTTCATACTGGGGACGGTGAACCAATCGCCAACCCCGGCGAGAAAGTGGTGTTTGTCGCTCACTTTGAGCGCGGATTCGGACTTCCTGCTAGCAAGTTCTTTCGAGAATTTCTGAAGTTCTTCGGCTTGCAGCCGCACCATCTCCCTGCTAACGCCGTGCTGCAGCTATCATGCTATGCAGCTTTCTCTGAAGGATATCTCGGCCTCTGGCCGAGCATTGAGGGCTGGGCCAAGTACTTTCAGCTAAAGAAGCAGAGCATCCCCAATAAAGACGTGGTGAACAAAGATATGACTGCCTGTGGCGCAACCTCTATTTCACCCCGGCTGGGCTCCGAGTTCCCATGGATCAAAGGCTTGGAGAGCTGCAAGAAATGGCAGCGATCCTTTTTCTATGTGAGGAACCCCGGTGCTGACGACCTCATCAGGCTTCCGGACTTCAAGCTTGGATCCCCCACGGCTCAGCTCAACTGGGACTTCAACCCGGAAGACAATTACGCCGAGGTTCAGGAGATCCACAGCTTCATGCTGGACCTCAAGAAGAGAGGCTGGGGCTCCGATGATATCCTTCAGACCTTTGTGGACCAGAGAGTTAGCCCCCTCCAACATCGAGCCCACAAGATTTGCCACATGGAAGGTCTGCTCGATCCTACTCGGATCAGCACCAGGGCGCTTTCCAAGGCCTCAGTTCGGCGTCGGGTTAAAGCTATTGCTCAGACCGAGATGGATGAGGATTGTACATGGGGCGTGGAGCCTCATGACCGAGAAAACCTTCCGGAACAAGTAAGTGCTTACTAATTTTCCGAACTTACACTCCGGTTTTTGCACATTTCGGTTGCCTCCAAACTTAGCTCTTTTTTGCCACTCCTGCAGAGGTTCGGCCGGCAGCTGATCGAGGATGGCCCGGAGCTGTCGAACTGGGCGCCTGCTCGCCTCGCCCTGGAAGGTCCAGAAACTGAGGACCCGGACAATGAGGATCATTTGCCGATCCCTAAGGCCGTTCCGAGGTCCGCCCCAAAGGCTAGCTCTTCCAACCCGGGTAAGAAACAAGCTCCCACTTCCATCAGAGACTGGTCTGACGACGATGATGACGATTGTTACATCGTGGAGCCTCCACCAATAGACGCCCTTCCCATTTCATACGCTTTTCCTTCGGCCCCTCCAGCTCCCACCTCGACGAGCTCCAAGGTCGCTTCTCGGAAGCACCAAGACACGAGTAGCTCGGGGGCCGAGGTTCCAAAGGCTCCGGCAGCCAAGCGCCTCAAGAAGATCTTGGCGAGGCACAAGAAACGAGGCCTGTGGAGGAAGATGCGTAAGTGACCTTGCTCCTCTTTACTTTTTACGCTATTCCGAGGTTAAGTTTTTCATTTTCTAACTTAATCTTTCTTTTCGTCTAGCCCGCCTCGGCAAATCAAACAGAGCCACAGCTCGATACATTCACCCTGCCTCCAGTGGTTGAATCTCAGACAACCGAGTCGAGGTTGACCTTGGCAGCCCCGCCAGAAAATCTCCTCCTCCTTCAGAACAACCCGCTGAGATCCACAGCCCGGAGAGGACCATTTCCTCCCCGGTGCGCGCAGCCTCCCCCGAGCTTCCACCGCCGAGCTCTGACCCCGGCCTGGGACATTCTGCTCCCAGCCGAGATCATACTCCTCCGCGTCCTCAGAAGGATGCGGAGACAGATCGCGCCAAGACTCCGGCTAAGACCGTGCTGGAGTCTCGGCTCTCCCCAAGTCTCAAGCTGCGCGCAATCAGCAGCAGCAGTAGCAGAAGAAGCAACAACAACAACAACAACAACAACAACAACAACTGCAGAAGCAAAAGCTTCAGCAGCAGAAAGATCTAGCTCAAGACGCTGAGCCCGCCAAACAGCCACAGCAAACTCCGATGCCGCCACCGCCACCAGGATCCAAGACTGCGAACACCCAACTAGTACCGCATGTTCCCGCTTCTGCACCGAGGTCCACCTTGACCAAGGGCACGCCTTCGAGCTCTCAGGTCGCCACCTCGCGAGCTCTTCTCGCTGCTACCATCCAGCCGAAAACCAGCAGCTGGGAGGTCGGACAACTCCGGCAAGAGCGGGAGCAGCTTAGGCTCGGAGCGGCATTACGACATGGACTGGAACTCGGCTGACACTGCCGAGGTCTCCTCAAATCCGACCTCCGAGCACCCAGCTGGACCTAGCGCCGTGCTCCAGTCCATTTACAACATGCAGGCTGCGGTCCTTGATTGCAGCCAGAAGGCATCGGTACTTTTCCTAACTCCACTCTTTTTCTTAATTTGAAACCAAATGACAAACATACACCATTCCCAGTCCCCGAGATTCGGGTTGAGTAGTTGACACTCCACCGAGTTAAAACTGCTCGACTTGAATCTCAAAAACTTGTCATTTCTCCAACGCTGAGTCCCCGAGGCCAATGCCGAGTCCCCGGGACTCAATTAGACTTCGGGTGCTAAAAAGACCTCGGATTTCTTTGATATGCAAAACTTCAATATTTATGTCAAATCTCTTTCCGCCGAACTAATCTCTCTATTTTCTCAGGAGTGCAACAATGCTCGGACCAAAATCTTCAAGAATCTCCTGCTGGACCACAACAGGCTGAAGAAGTCTCATCGGACTCTTCTCTCAACAAAGGAGCAGAGCGAGAAAGATTATGCCTCCAAGTTGAAGACAGCCCAAGATGAGATAGCTCGGCTGCAACAAGAGCTTAACCGGGCTAATGAGGCCAAGACTGCTGCGGAGGACGCTATGAAGGTCAAAACCAAGGCCGCCGAAGAGCAGAAAGAAGCTGTCAGGACCCTGGAAAACCGCGCCACCTCGGCCGAAGCCGAACTGACCACTCTCCGGGCTACATCGAAAAGTTGGTTGTCCGAGCTCACTCGGATTAATCACCAAATGGATAGTAAGTTTCTCTTTTCTTTTCCTTATTTTCCACCGACCTGCACCTCGTGCCACCATGTGACTTAACTCGGCGACAGCCTTTTTGTCTTCTTCAGAGCACTTGAGCACTCCAAGGACAAAGCTGCCCAAGCCATGCTGGCAGCCCGGTCAAAGAGGGCTGAGACAGAAACTCTCAGCGAAGACTGGGACATCCAAGACCACCTCGTCGCCCTTAATGCTCGGATCAGGCCGCTCAGGGCCATTGGAACTACACTGGTAGATGCTGCCATCCAGGTCATCGCGCCCTCTGGCCCAAGGTTAAGCCTCCCACTAGCATCGATGAGCTCGCCACAAAGCTGAAAGGAGCCGAGGCTAGACTTCGGGAGTGGAGATGCTCATCCGCTCGGGCTGGAGCTGACAAGGCCCTGGTGTTCGTGCTATCTTGGTATGAGGAAGTTGAGATCAACACAGTTACCTCCATGCGCAAGGGCTCTCCTTGGAACACCATTCCTGATGGCATTGAGAAACGCCAAGCAGCAGCCGACCTCTTTGCTAGCTATGCAAACACCCGGTCCTTCAATGACGGGCGCATCTATTCTGAGATGAAGAAAGCTCGGACGAGGAAGAAGAGTCCGGTGAAGAAGCTGCTGAAGGATCTGATGATGACTTCAACTTCGATGAGCCTCAGACCTCCAAGGGCAAGGCTGGCCAAACTTCCGAGGTGGTAGAAGATAGCGGTGATGACATCGACTTCGACCCTCCGAGCCCCAAAGGCAAGTCCGGCAAAGCCGCAGCTTCCGAGGTGATCTCCCCCGAAGTAACCCTTGTTACCCCGGCATCCACTCCAACAACCGAGGTTGCTTCCGCGACCGAGGTTGCTCCTGCGCCCGAGGTTCCTCCTCCTGAGACTCCGGCTCCCGAGGCTTCTTCAAACGTGCTTCCAACTACCACAACTCCGGCGACCGAGGTCTCTGGTTCCGAGGCCTGAACTTATCTCAAGAAAAAACATTAAATTCCCGGTATGCCGGGTTCAGATGTAATAGACCTTAAGTAGTTTGCCTTGCTACCTCTTAACATTATTATGCTATCCGAACCATGCTTTAAAAAACTTATGCCGAACCCTTTTGGAACGAGTCCCCGAGTTCACTTTCGTGTTTACTATACTTGGCATTCTTTGCTCTTGTCTACCATTTCGGCGTTCGACAGTCGAGTCACAAGATTGTTGTTTATAGCATACAGTACTTAGCAAATTCCGAGGTGTGTTTCAAAATCATCCGACATAAACGAAAGGTAAAGACAGGGGTTAGTAAACGACAATGCCGAACTATATTTTTGGACCGAGTCCCCGAGTCCATTTTCATGTCCCACGTTTTTTCATCTTTGCTCTTGACTACCATTTCGGCGTTCGTCAGTCGAGTCACAAGATTAGTTACACAGCATACATTACTTGAAGTTTGAGACGAGGTTCAAAACAGTCGGCATATGAACGAAATTGACAAACAGAAATAAAACCAAGCATGAGCGAGGCAGTCCCCGAGCTTCAACCTCGGTGCCGACATTTCATTAAGGATTAACCGAGGTACATACATTACGCCCTTCATGAGTAGAAAGGTCGGAGTAGAGCTACATTCCATGGTCGCTTGACCTCTGATCCGGGGTTGTCCAGCCCATCTTTCCTTGGTTCCTGCGCATCTATAAGATAGTACGAATCATTGAGCAGAGCTCGGCTCACAATGAACGGTCCCTCCCATGGAGGTGACAACTTGTGCCGACCTTTACTGCGCTGCACCAGCCTCAGCACCAAATCTCCCTCGTGGAACACACGAGGTTGACATTCGGCTATGATAACGTCGGAGACCTTGTTGGTATATTGCTGACCGAGATGAGGCCAATTCTCTAGCTTCCTCAAGCAGATCTACTGCATCCTCTCGAGCCTCTTTTGCCTCGGCTTCAGTGTACATTGCCACTCTGGGCGCATCATATTCAATGTCAGTGGGTAGCACAGCTTCTGCCCCATAGACCATAAAAAATGGCGTATAGCCAGTTGATCGATTTGGTGTGGTCCTTAGCCCCACAGTACTGCTGGTATTTCATCTATCCAACACCCCGGAGTTTTCAGCAGTGGTTCAATGAGCCGAGCCTTGATGCCGGCCAACACTAGGGCATTTGATCTTTCCACTTGTCCATTAGACTCCGGATGTGCCACCGAGGCTATGTCCAGCCGGATTCCCTTGTCCATGCAAAACCGAGCAAACTCTCCGACAGCAAAGTTTGTGCCGTTGTCCGAGATAATGCTATGGGGGTACCCATATCGCAGAATGATCTCCTTCAAAAAAGTCACTGCTGAATGACCATCCAACTTCCGGATTGGTTTCACCTCGATCCACTTGGTGAACTTGTCCACCATCACCAGTATGTGCGTCATGTTACCTCGGGCTGGTTTGAATTCTCCCACCATATCCAAACACCATACCGCAAACGGCCAAGTGATAGGAATTGTTTTGAGCGCCGAGGCTGGCATATGCGTCTGCTTGGCAAACCTTTGGCATCCTTCACATCTCCGGACTATGTCCTCTGCATCAGAGAGCAGTGGGCCAATAGAACCCATGGCGGAACACCTTGGCCACCAGAGCTCTTGTGCTGCAATGATGACCACATTCTCCTTGGTGGATCTCCAAAAGCATCTCCTTGCCTTCAGCTGGCTCGACACACCGTTGCAACACCTCGGTTACGCTTCTTTTATAGAGCTCCTTGTTGATGATGGTGTACGCCTTTGCCCTCCTTTGGATTCTCCTAGCCTCGGTTGTGTCACTTGGCAAGTTCCCTCAGTTATGAACTTCATGATCTGCTCCGCCCACTCCGGCACTGGGTGCAAAGGAAAAAGTTTCTCGTCCACCTCCATTGGTTCGGCCGCCATAATCTCCTTCATTATTTCCTCCACCATCCTGCGACCAGTCCCCGAGTCTCGGCGAGCAGTCCCCGAGGTTCGGTGCGCAGTCCCCGAGTTCTGCCACGCAGTCCCCGGGTCCGACCAGACGCATCCGACATCTACCTCCATTGGAACAGGTTCGGACTCTGATCAGCCGGGATGAAAATAGATTCGGATTCAGGAGAAGGTTTGATTGAAGGAGTTCTCAAGTGATTCAGGGCTACTCCAGGGGGCACTGCCTCTTTAGATGAACCGAGCTTTGACAACACGTCGGCAGCATTATTTTCTGCCCGAGGTATATGCTTGTATTCACACCCTTCAAAGAACCCGGATATCTTTTGCACATGGAACCGATACAACGCCATGTTGGCATCCAGAGCATCCCAATTCCAGAAGATTGCTGCACCACTAGGTCGGAGTCGCCGAAGCATTCTATACGTCGGATGCCGATCTCCTTCGCCACCTTGAGTCCATGGATTAAGGCCTCATACTCCGCCACATTGTTTGATGCCGAAAAATGAATCTGCAGCACATATTTCAGCTGATCTCGCTTCGGTGAGGTGAGGACTATTCCGGCTCCCAACCCGATTTTTGTCTTGGACCCATCAAAATGCATCTTCCAATAATTATAGTCCGGCTTGGGTGGCTCATACTGCATCTCGGCCCAATCACAAAAGAAGTCCGGCAGCGCCTGGGATTTGATTGCATCTCTTCTTTCATAATGTGGTGTATATGGAGACACCTCGATCGCCCATTTGGCAACTCGGCCAGTTGCATCTTTGCACCCGATGATCTCCGAGATTGGGGCTTCGCACACCACCGTCATGGGATGCTCCTGGAAATAATGCTTCAACTTCTTGACCGCCAGGTAGACACCATACGTCATCTTCTGGTAGTGAGGGTAATTCTGCTTCGAGGTAGAATCACCTCGCTCAAGTAATACACCGGTCTCTGCACCGACCTGCCACCTTCGTCTCGTTCCACCACCACTGCCACACTTACAACTCGGTTTGTGGCCGCAATGTAAAGTAACATCGGCTCATTTTGCAATGGTGATGCCAACACCGGAGCTGTGGACAACATCTTTTTCAGCTCATTGAACGCCACGTCGGCCTGCGGGGTCCATGTAAACCCGGTACTTTTCTTCATGAGCTGGTACAAAGGTAAGGCTTTTTCCCTAGCCGACTTACAAATCGGCTCAACGAGGCTAAGCACCCTGTGAATTTCTGCACATCTTTCAAACACTTCGGTAATTTCATGTTCTCAATAGCCGGATCTTGGCCGGGTTAACCTCAATACCTCGGCTCGACACCAGGAATCCAAGCAACTTTCCAGCCGGGACACCAAAGGTGCACTTGTCCGGGTTAAGTTTCAACCGATATTTTCTCAAATTCACAAATGTTCCTCGAGATCCTCGAGGAGAGTACGTTTTCCTTAGTTTTGATGACAATATCATCGACATACACTTGCACATTTTTGCCCATTTGAGAGTGCAAGCATTTCTGCATACACCTCTGATAAGTTGCCCCGGCATTTCTCAGACCAAAACACATGACACGATAGCAATACGCCCCATACGGGGTAATAAAAGCAGTCTTTATTTGATCTTTCGGGTTCAGTGGTATCTGGTGAAAACCAGAGTACGCATCGATAAAAGACAACAGTTCACAACCAGCAGTGGAATCTATCACTTGATCAATCCGAGGTAATGGAAACGGATCTTTCGGGCACGCCTTGTTGAGGTTAGTGAAGTCGATGCACATGCGCCACACCTTGACCACGGCTGGCTCGTCTTTCTTCTTTTCCACCAAGACTGGATTGGATATCCAGTCCGGATGCAGCACCTCCATAATGAACCCGGCTGCAAGCAACTTAGCCAGCTCGTCCAGCACCACTTGTCTTCGGTCGTCTGAGAGACGACGGGTCGGTTGCCTCACCGGTTTCACCTCCGGCCTGACAAATAAAGAGTGCTCTGCCAACTCCCTCGGAACCAGGCAGGTCCTTAGCTGACCATGCAAAGATATCCCGATTCTCACGGAGGAAGTGACAGAGCGCTTTCCTATTTCTCGCCCAGCCCGGAACCAATGATGGCCATGCGCTCTGGGTGCTCCGGGTCAATGGGGATCTTCTTGGTCTCCTTGGGCACCTCGAATGCTGCAGTAGAGTCCGGGTTCATCAGTCCGGACACGCCGAGCTGTGTTGACTGCGCCATTGCCACCACTTCATGCAGTTTCTTCTTCTCTGCAGCGATCACCAAAGACTCGGCTAGGTTAGACCCTGCGGTGGCACACTGAATAGCTCGCTTGTAGTCACCCGAGATAGATATGATCCCATTAGGCCCGGCATTTTCATCTTCAGGTATGCAACATGGGTGGAAATCATGAACTTGGCCAAAGCCGGCCTTCCGAGCAAGGCATGGTATGCACTTTCCAAGTCCACCACCTCGAACTCGATACTCTCAACCCGGCAGTTATCCTTGGTACCGAACGCCACATCAATCCAGATCTTGCCCATGGGTGCGCAAGAAACTCCAGGCACAATCCCATGAAAAGTACAACTGCTCGGCATTAACTGATTAGGCGATATGCCCAATTTCACCATTGTGTCTCGGTACATGATGTTGATGGCACTGCCATTGTCCACCAGAACTCGGGTAAACCTCACATTGCTCGTAGGCCCACACAACGTCGGATCTACCACCAGGGCATACTTTCCAGGGCTCGGCATGATCCGAGGAGTATCTTTCCTGCTCCAAGTGATCTCCTGCTCAGACCAGTTCATGAACTTCGGCACCGCTGGCATTACTGCATTCACCTCCATAGCACGCCTCTGCTGACTCTTTTTGTCAGTTGGCTCGGTCACAAAGACCACATAGCTCGCATGAGCTTCTCTATAATCATTCCCGGGGTATTCGTTCTGATAGCTCAGCCCGGCATCATTGTTGCTGGTGTTACCTCGGACATTCACCACATTCACCGGTCTTGCTGGTGCAGGCCTCGGAGGAGGTGCTGCATGCATCGGGGTAGCGTTTGCTCCGGACAAGTTCGGGTTCGGCTTCTGTGGAAACTGCCGAGGTGGTGCTCCTCTGTTTCCTCCGGCCTTCACCCCTTCTTCCCTGATTCTGTGGTTCCAGCTGCACTGCCGAGTTGAATGGTTGGCCGGCTTACGCGGGTCGGTCGTATGGTAACGGCATGGACCGTCTAGCATCGATTCATATGTCAAGGGTGGCTCCGGGTTCTGCCACGATCTCGTGTTAGCAGCTTGGTTCGGACTCCATGCCGGACCATTGGTTTTCGGCCTCTGGACACCTCCAGCTCCGGGCTGATCCGGGTTCACCGCTGCTACTTGATTCGAGGTGTATGGATAGTCCGGCTCCCTCCTCTTGTGGCCGAACTCTTGGCGGTCATTAAACCTCGGTCCGAGCCGGTTGTTTATTGGCTGCCTTCTGTTTCGTGCCACCGCTTCTACTGCTGGTTGCATCGGGTCACCAAGAGCATAAGAATCTGCAATCCGGATTGTCTCTGCCAGAGACTTCGGCATATCTCTTTGGAGCCTCTGCCACAGCATGCTGCCATGTCGGCAACCATCAGCAAACCATGAAATGGCCTGTGCCTCTATAACTCCTTCACAGGAATTCCGAACATTGCTCCACCGAGTCAAGAATTCTCGGTCAGTTTCATGATCATCTTGCTTACATGCAGCCAGGAGCTGAGGTCGATTTGGCCTCTTGTAGGTGCTAGCAAAGTTGCTGTTGAATGCCAACTCCAAGTCTATCCATGAGTTGATACTATTCTCCGGCAAATTATTCAGCCAGATCCGAGCTGGTCCTTCCAACATGTGCGGGAGATACCGGACCGCCCATCGGCGATTGCCCCCCGCTATGTGCACCGAGGATACATAATCCGTCAGCCAATCTTGCGGCTTGGTGCTCCCGTTGTATGGCTTGGTGTTCCGACCTAACTGGAACTGAGATACTGGTGGTGGCTCCCTCATGATTCGGGGTCCGAAACATGCCGGACCAGGAGGGCCTTCCTCCTCCAACTTCTCGGATAAGTAGATTCTATCCAGCTTGTTACGAACATCATCTGGAGCTAACATCCGAGCTCCTATCCGAGGTCCCAACGCCCCATCCACTCTGTGGTATCCAGCTCGCGCCATGGCCGAGTCTCCATCATCATATCGGTCATCGCCTTGACCGACATTCTGAGGTTGCTGAACATACTCCGGCTCTTGCTGATACTGCTCCTGCGGCCGGGGTTGCTGCTGATGCCTCGGGGGCGGAGGTGGTTTGCCTCGGCCAGCCGACGCCGCTTGCCCGCCATTCTGATTTCTCTGACCGGAATGGCCCTTAGCTCGGCTTGCATTACCTTGGCCGGGGTTTCCCTTAGCTCGGCTAGCATTGCCCTGGCCCACCGTCTGCTTTCCGGCTAACACTGGATCATACATCTGTATCTGCAGCTGCTTGTTCTGACCCGAGGTGACACTCCGGGCACGATCGGCTCCTCCGACGTGTGGAGACGAGGCTTGCCCTTTGGACCCCTGGCTAACTGGCCTAACTGAATGAACAATCTGCGAATCACCAACTCCGGCTTTGCGGAGAGCCTCATTCTGCTGATTAGCTACATACACCAACTCATTGAGTCGCTTCTGCTGCGCACGCCATGCATCTCCAGTCAACCCGGATAGCTCGGCCCTGACTGCCTCGGCAGCTCTGAGGTTCTTAGCAGGGGAACTATACACCGGCCTTCCAGTCGACAGGCGACTCTCACTCCTAGCCGAGGTGGTAGGTCGAACCTCCCTGTCCATCTCATCATTGAGCCCTTTGCCTCTCTGCCGCAACCCGGCTCTCCTATTCGGATCTGGTGCTATCGGGGTGAAGCCATTTGCTGCATTGTACTCACGCATATCTCTATTGAACTCATCTCTAGCCGCCATCATTGCTGCAGCCTCCTTTTGCAACATGACACGCTTTGCCTCTAGCTCGGCCGCAGTCACTACCACATCTACTCCTGGATCTACTGGGACTGCTAGTGTCTCCGCTATCTCTGCTAGGATTGCACCTCGGCCCTGCACCTCAGAGGTACCGCAGCTCTTTCTCTAGCCTGGGCTTTGCAGATCTCACCTTAGCAGCAACCTCGGCCGGCTTGGATTTGCTGGCATCTCCTTTGCCAGCGGCATCCACCGAACCGGTCATCATCACCTCCACGCAGCTCTCGGGGCGATCGACAGCCGACCTCGAGCCGCAAGGAGAGGAGTCTCGTCGTCCACGAGCACCTGCTCCGGGTACTCGCGAACAACCTCGACAGCAACATAGGTGACGAAGCTACCAAGCATCATGAGGAAGCCATGCTCGGGGAAGGGCTTGCCGGCGAACACCCTGCATTGTCGCTGACGAAGTTGAACTCGCCGATCTTGGCGATAAGCCCAGAAAGAACACGCTCGCCTGAGCCCGTCCGGATGTAAACTCCCTCCAACGCCTCAATCTGCCCCACGGTGGCGCCAACTGTCGTGGTGGGATCACGGCAGATGCCATGGGTATGGCTAAGATGGGGCCGAACGTGCGTTGGGGGATCCGGGGAGGGTTTATGCACTCAAGAAGTGCACAAGCAAGAACACGCAAGAAACCGCAAGAACATGAACAAGAAACCAAGAACACAAAGCACACCACGATGTACCCTGCTTGGGGCCCTCGTGTGGAGGTAACACCCCTACTGCAGCACTATCCTACTAGATGTATATCTCTTGGTGACAAGTACAAGGTGCTCCTTGAGCTGTATGAAGCAACAATGGTGAGAACTTGAGGTAGAAGATGAAGCTACAAGGGGAAATGAGCTAGGGTTTCGGGGGGGGGGGGGTTTCACAGAAGGTGGTGGTGCTGCATATAAAGGCATGCCGAGTTACTTCTTTGCCCCTGGCTCCATGAGATAATGGCACTGCCAAGAGGAAAAGGACAAGCCTCTGCCCCCTGTCAGTTCAACGGCCGGACTGTCAGGCCCTAGCAGGCCTAGCTTTCCTCTTTGGGTGACTGAACCGTAGCCGCCCAGGGTCTATCCTCTGTTCCTTTCCCGAAATAGGTCGGTCAGCGCATTGATCCTTGTGTCTCCGTAAAACCCGTGTCTCTACCTAGCTGTCCTCTGCAACCTCGGACCTTGGGCTCCGCAGTGCCCGTGATTCCGCTGACATGCCTCGGGCCTTGAGCAGAAGACACCTCGGATATCCTTTCCTCTAGTGCCTTCCTTGAAACTGCTAACAGCTCGGCGATGCTGCCACATAGAGGTCGGCTTACGGACCTCGATGATGAACTCCGGCTCTCACCTTTGAGATGACCTCGGACACCACGGTCCCAGGATAGGTCGGTCATGATATTCTCCAGGTCAAGATAGAGCTCGGACACTCCAATGCCCAAACAGTTCGGCCCTTTCCATACCTCGGCACACTTTTAAGCCTAACTTATACACGCCTTGACCCTACCTGGGGTAGCCCCCCAACAGGTACGACCCTGATAATAACATCTTGGAAGATCTTGAGGTGGTCTCGAGCTCCATGGTGGAGTTCATCTGCGTCAAGCATCAACTGCTGCGGCTTTAATAAACTCGACTACTGGTGGTTCTGGTGCGTTTCTCCTTCGCTGTTTCTACTCCGAACGGCCGTGGTGGCGGTTGGAGGTGGCTGGATGCTGCTACTGGTGGTCCTAGGTGTGGCGGAGGCGGCTGGATGTTGGGCGGAGACGGGGAGTGGGTGTTGTGGCCGTGTTCTTTCATCGAGTCTAGGTTTCGTCGCGTCGCGGCGGACGGCTCTTGCGGTCATCTACAATGTGTGGCGGCGCTCTTTCCCTGGCGGCTGGCGGTACGGCGGCTCCGGCGTCAACGGCGCGGCACGTGGATCCGATTGTGTTTCCTGCAGGCGATTCAGGGTGCTCTGTGCAAGTTTCGGGGTCCTTTTTGTATTTTCTTGCTTCTTTTTGGACCTGGTTGTAATTTGTTCTGAGTTTCTTGAATATATGTATCAGATCCTTCCTCAAAAAAAAAACATCTGCATCGGGACGGGCTGCTAACTTGCTAAGCTTGTTTTCCGTGACCGAGCGGAGGCTGACGTGTAGATGCCCCTACCATTGGATGTTTTTTTTTGCAGTTATATTCTTTGTTTTTCTTTGGGAATATTCTTCTTTGATTATTTGCTCCTCCACTAACTTGGAAAAGAAGCAGTGATGTGCACACTCGTTTCATTACATCCAAGTCCAAGCTCCAAGGTGTATTGCCCAAAGTTCCGAGTGGCATACTGAGATTGGCGTGATCCGATCTGATACGTGGTGTGCAGTGGTGCGTGGAGTTGGGCATCCCACAGATCAGCTGGATTCTTGAACTATTGAACGTCCAACTACCAACAGGCTAGCATGACGGATTCAGCTTGGAGCACTCTTTAACCACTAGCTGAAGGAAAAAAAAAAAAGGTCAAAAGTCTCCACGACATGAGGAGATCTGAAAGTTGTCGGCAGCTGCCGCTCACATCTCGGAGTTTGACAGCGAGATAAAAAGCGTCGTGGAAACCTGGGCTGAACCTTGGAAGTTTGCTGCTACTGTAGCAGTTTCCATGGCAACACTGCCTCCACGGTTTCTTCGCAGTATGAAACGGAAGCCGATGTTTGCACGAGGGGTTGGTTGGTTCGTGTGGTGGATCTAGTCTTCTAGGATGAAAAGACATAATATGGGGTGATAGCCGTCAGTCAGGTTTGGCTAAGTCAGAGAACCCCGTTTGGCCGGATTTTGTCACTGAACCCCTCCATCTCTTGGTTTTCCTTTTTCCTGGTCCTTGGTTAAACGCACGACCGGCTCCTCGAATTTACACCTCACGCCGACCACAACACCACTACAAAATACTCCTGTTAATAAGAGAAATCAACCCATTCAAAGAAAGGATTCATCCATCCAGTTCTTCTAGTGCGTATCTTTCGTCCTAAATTGTCCTTTGCTAAACTAATAACCACTAATGATCTCTCGAAATTGCAATTTATAATCGAATAGTTCTAACGGAGCATGAGCTATAAGGAGCCCGTTTTGACTTTTTTTGACAACGTTTCAAACAATTCGTAAGAAAATATCAGGATGTATCCAACTCTATGCACTTCAAGCAAGCAAGTTTTGAATGTCAAATACCTTTAATTTTGGGTTCAGCAAAAATGACAAATTCAACAATTTCTGAGAAAAAAAATGTGTTGCACTGTTCATGCCCAATATTTTTGTATTTGTTATTTACACTGAGTCTAAAATATTAGGTATTTTGTATCAAAACAATTACACGCTTGTAGTGCACACTATTGACTACAACATGATATTTGGTTTGATTTTTTGATGCTTCAAAATTGAAGTTTAAAAAAGAAAAAAAAAAAGGCTACCTAGAGGCCGGGGCCAAATCGCTAGCATTTTTTCAACACATAGTCATGCCATTCACTTTTCCTTATTCGAGGGTGCGAAATGCAAAAAAAATGTAAGCCATTCGAATGAAACCGTTAAAATAGCGTTTTTGCAATCTCACTACCTCTGAGATTCTCCGCAAACACATAATATGCCATTCGTGTTGGTGTTTTCGAGAATTTCAGAGTCTTTGAGATTGGAAAAAACACCGTTTCAAATGGCCTATTTTAATCGACTTGCAGTTTTGCATTTTGCAACATCGAATAAGCCAAACTGAATGGCGTGACTACCTCTTGAAAACGCCTTTTAGTATGGCGTTTTTGGAGAATGACCATATTTGTTTGGAAGTTTTTTTTAGTGGTCATCAGTGATTAGAAATCTGGCAAAGAAATATTTAGCACAAACTATACTTCTACCGCATACCACAGTAATCTGTGTTCGTCTCCGGGTTCAGGCTTGAGAGACAAAGGGAAGAAAGCAAGCATGTTCTCTCGATTTCATTTCGGGAACAGTTTGTGCGGCAAATCATCATCGAATCAGAGCATGCGCGACCATAAACAATGTGAATGAACCGGATGCTCAATCAACCAAACGCAGATCGGATCGTCCTAATCGAGTACCTACTTCTCTCCAGGAATAGATAGAAGTACAAAATGGATATTCGGTTTTAGTACACACGTGACCCGCGCGGACCTCGCCATCACGACCGCTACGCATCTGCCCATCCACAAGGGAAGACAAGTCCCTTCGTTAGTTTGCAGCTAGCGAGGATCGCATCTTGCGAGACGTCATGTCACCGTGCCACGATCGCGATGCTGATGCCCGCAGTTCACCGAGCTGATCGAGAACACAATGTTAAGAATCAATGGTGGCGGTTTCATTATTTGGCCAAATGGAAAACTCATGTTAAGAAGCCATGATGGCACGTCCAAGTGGATTAGAAACAAACAATCGGATAGAAATGATGGACTAGTTCTAACCTATCTCGTCATTTCAAACATCAGAGTGAGTATTTATTTACGCACAGGGACAATAACATCCCCGCATATTTAAGTACCCCTCTAGTGGATAAGAGCACAACGTTTTGTACCAAGACTTTCAATGATGTAAGATTTTTAGGCTGCGTTTGGATTTTAGATTATCATAATTCTTTTGTTCAACCGTATTTTATATATTTTAATGCTTGTTTGATCTATTCCTCTCTATTTATTCATTGTTTTAAAATATATTAGAGAATAGAGCATGTCTATAACTCAGTTGACTGAGATTTAACTAAAGAGTCAAGTGATGTTATCAAAGTGCAAGTTAAAACCCATGTGCAATTCCCAGATTAGCACGAATCAGAATGCAAAGTCATTTGGATATGTTAATCTCAGCGTTAAGAAGCAATGGTGATCTGGGATGGTTCCGTTATTTGGCGGAATGGAAAACACATAGCACGAGGTGTCGGGAGTGGTTACACCGTCACATTCAGGCCTTGTTTAGCTCAAAGGTTTTTTTAGGGATGGGAAGTGTGAGGATGGGAGAGGATTTGGTGAACACCCAATCCCCCACAAATCCCCACAAATACTCTTTCCTTAAAATACACTAGTATGGACTAGAGTTTTTGTCTTAGGTAAAAATGAGAGGGATGGTAGGGGATATTTGGGGATTATCGCCTCCCATCCCCTAAAATACACTAGAAGTAAACAAACTAGTGGGAATTTTCTGGGATCCGGAATAATCCCCTCCCATCCCCTAAAATACACTAGAGGTAAACAAGGCCTCAAGTGGATTACAAACAAACAATCGGATGGGAAATGCTGGACTAGTTCTAACATCATCTCGTCATTTCAAACATCAGAGTGAGTATTTATTTTCGCGCGGGGACAATAACATCTCCGCATAAGATTTAAAAACGGAGGGACAACGTTTTTGCACCAAGACCGTGGCGAAACTTTCAGTCGGTGCGATTTTTTAGACTGCCTTTGGGACTTTGGATTATCATACCTCTTTTATTCAGACAAATTTTCTCTATTTTAATGCTTGTTTGATCTATTTCTCTCTATTTCATAGTTTTTTTTTAATATATATAGAATAGGGCATGTCTTGAGTTCAATTGACTAAGATTTAACTAAATCTTAGTCGGGTGTGTCATTAAAGTACCAGTTGCAACTCATGTGCAACTCTCTGATTAGCACGAATCAGAATGCAATTCAACGGTTTATCTTGCAATTGCAAAATCTCGGTTGAACCCATGTGTTGTGCAACTAGAAAATCCCAGTTGTAACCATACGCAACGCATACAACAACACGAATCGAAGCAATCCGATGTTGTGAGAGTCGAGTGAGATTTCATTAATTCACGGTCAACTGGAAAAATTAACAAAACACTAGAGAGTTACTCCGTGCACAATTTTGCAACCCAAAACAAAACTTTGCAGGCCTATATATACGCTAGCCATTTTGTTTTTCCCAGCAACCACAAAAAATGTGGCCAGATCATGGCAATTTCACCGATGCACGTGGGTTGCTGAAGCAACCTACTAGTCAAACCACCAAGGCTTGAGCATTAAGGCATCTCCAATCGTCCCCCCAGCGCCACCAGGGTCCAAAATAGCGTCGTTTCGGCCAAACGCCCCCCCCCCCCCCCATAAGCCCAAATAGCGCCGTTTCGGCGGAAATTAGCGCCGGCGCTTCCAGGCCGAACCTAGCCCATTGGGTTCTGCCTGGGGGGCGGCGGAAAAAATCACGCGTGGGACAGCGGTGTCGGTGAGACAACACATTTTCTCCACCCGGCTCGCCTTTTTCTCTGCCTGCCTCGTCGTCGCCATGTCGCCGCCGGCACCACCCCTCCTTCCGCCGCCGCACACAAGCAGCTAGGAAAACCGCCGTCCAACCCCGCCACGCCGTCGACACCGCCCACTCCCCTCCGCCGTGATCTAGCCTCCAGGGCGATTCTCGAGGCGAAACGCGTCCACCCCGCCCGCAAGGTGTTCGGCGTTTCGTCCGACCCAGCTATGGACTCCGACGCCGAGGAGATGCTCGCCGAGCTGTTTGATGAGGAAGATCAGGCCGCTGTCGACGATGAAGAACACTTGGTGATCCTCAGCTGCCTCGCCAGCCTGCTCGCCCACGGCGCCATGCCGCGGCGTGTTGGGTCGGTGTATGGTCGCCGCAAGAGTAAGCCGAGGCAGCGCTATGAGGGGTACTGCATCCTCTACTCCGACTACTTCGGCGACGATCCCGTGCAGGACGAGCAAGTGTTTCGGCACCGTTTTCAGGATGAACCGCAAGCTCTTCCTCAAGATCATGCATGCCATCCGGGAGTTCGGCACCTACTTCAAATTGAAGAAGGACTGCACCGTCACGGTAGGCTTTACCTCAATTCAGAAGTGCACGATGGCCATGAGGTTGCTTGCATACGGTGCTCCCGCTGATGCACAGGATGACTATCTGCGCATGGGCGAGTCCACAGCCATTGAGTGCTTCAACAAATTCTGCCGGGTAGTTGCAGTGTTTGGGCCAACCTACTTGCGATCACCCAATGCGGAAGACACTACTCGCATCCTAGCTTGCAATGAAGCAAGAGGCTTTCCTGGGATGCTTGGTAGCATCGACTGCATGCATTGGGCATGGAAGAACTGTCCATTTGATTGGCAGGGGATGTACAAGGGCCACAAAGGAGAGTGCTCGGTGATTCTCGAGGCCGTGGCGACATATGATCTATGGATTTGGCATTCATTCTTTGGTATGCCAGGAACTCACAACGACATCAATGTCTTGCAGTGCTCGGATGTCTTTGCCGAGCTTGTCGAAGGCCATGCTCCCCCTATGAACTACGAGATCAATGGGCACCAGTACACAAAGGGTTACTATCTTGCATATGGCATCTA
This sequence comes from Poa pratensis, assembly GCA_947311845.1. Classification (NCBI taxonomy): domain Eukaryota; kingdom Viridiplantae; phylum Streptophyta; class Magnoliopsida; order Poales; family Poaceae; genus Poa; species Poa pratensis. The sequence goes on from CAMZMU010000052.1 coordinate 118,866,430, forward strand.
CCCGAAGTGGGCAACATTTGTGAAGAGCATCTCCAACCCTGTGCCAGGAAGCGCGAAAGGTTGGTTTACCAAGTGCTAGGAGGCTTGCAGGAAGGATGTTGAGCGGACATTTGGCGCGCTGCAGTCTCGATTCGCTGTTGTCCGGTACCCAACTATGACTTGGTCAAAGTCCAACATGCGAGAGGTGATGCAATGTTGTGTGATCTTGCACAACATGATCATTGAGAGTGAGCGGGGTCATCGGGTGTCTGAGACTGAGGCAAGGGCACCATACTACCGACAGGATCCTCTTGCAGATGTTGATCACCAGGTGTCGGCATCATGGTCAGCCTTCCTCGCCACGCGCCAGGAGATTCGAGACTCTGCAGCACATCTAGCTCTACAGAATGATCTGGTGCAGCACTTGTGGGGAGAGCAAGGGCAATGGCAATGCCAATGATGGTGATGCCAATGCCTAGTATGATTTGTTTTATTTGGTTGCATTGTTGAACTATTTATTTGTGTGTGAATTTGTATGTTAAACTATTTCTACGGGTGAATTTGTATGTGAAAATGTGTCGGCCTTTGTTTATGCCAAATATGCCCAAAATGCCGGCTAGGGCTGGAAAACGCCCGGGATTCAGAATAACGCCGTTTGCCCCCAGGCCGGCCAAAATAGCGCCATTTTTTGGTCTTGGGGACACAACGACTGGAGATGCCCTAATGCATGTTTCCCTCGCCAATATTCGTCTTTCTGATGAACAATGAACTTGTATTCTCAACACAGAGAATCGTACGCGATGAACGTTATTGTTTCTGCTGTAGCCTGCATGTACCGTCTGTCCGATGAGAACTTGAGGCCTTGTCCAAGAGTTCATCCAACGGCATGTGCAACAAGCCAACCACGCGTACGCAGAGAAGAAAAGTAAACAACAAGCCAAATTCCGGAACCCCGCTATAGATGCTCTTATTTGAGTACTGTTTAGCATTGGTTGTAGAAGACGATGCTCTTGCTTTTCTGCTTTTCTTCTTGTTCCGTTAATTTTTGTGATAGATGGTTTCCTCACGTTTAACAAAAATTATGCAATAAAATGTGAAGGTAGATTACTTGATGACATGCGAACGTACAAAATTTTGCCAAATAATACCCCCCCCCCCCCCCCCCCTTTGTGTGCTAACAACGAATCAATCGCATTTTCTTAGTCAGTTTTGTAACTCTCTTCATTTTTCAAGAATATTTTCCTAGAAATTCTAGTAAACTTACATTGAGCGTCCTGAACTCTTTGATTATTTCAAGCAAACCGATGCACGTGTGTCAGGTGCACAAGATCTCATGTCATGTAAAATCAGTGTATCATTCAAAGAAGACATCCTACTCACTACCCTACGGCTCGTAAACGATCTTACTTTTGCATAGACTTTATGCACACACATTACAATAGGCAGGAGCAAACTTAGCTTGTGATTACATAACATCCGCAACGACAAAAGCCATATCGCATTGAAATTAAAGCATTCTCGAAGTTGTTAATAACAAAATCGATATATGCGAATCCACACGAATCTAATTTATGCTTCTCTGAGGACTTGTAGATCCTCATCGATCCTTGGAGGATTGATCATAAGCACGCGGCCGAGAAATGAAGACTCGAGATGCTACAAAGTTGCAATCATGCTAACAATGCATCTACGGTTGTTGCCCTGAGTATTTTGGCATGTGGAAATCCATTTCTTTCATAGTAAGCGGAGTGGTAAACGACTGAAAGATGACAACATTCGCACGTCATCACATGCCCCATTTTCAAGGGAGGGGATGCGGTTTTTGTTCATTTCAGCTTTACGCATGGCGACCCTGGTAATAACTTTATCAAATCTCCAAAGGAAACAAGAACAACATCATTCCTTTCCCATAAACTAGTTGTGGAATAAGTAATGTTGGAACAATCGATAACTTTTCCATTGGTCGTAGGTCACTTTTCACAAAGGCCCCTGGATTCTTCGCCTTTCGCAGTTATTCGATACACGTACGCTTCGCGGTTGGTGGCACAGCAGCACGGAGCACGCAGCCACAGAAGAGAAAGACAGGTAGGTAGTGGACCGGTGAGGTGACCGACTGACGCCGTCGCCGTATAAATGGCGGGCCTCCCAATCCCACCATAGGAGGACGCAACGAACGAAGCAGCCACCTGCCACCCCTTCCATTCCCCGTCCACCCGCGCAGGTCAGGAGCAGCAACCAGCGCGGCGACCCTGCTCACCGTCGCCGCGCGCGCGGGGGGAATCTCGATCGCCAGTGGTCAGTGATCCATCTCCAACCTCAGCTCCCCGGTTGATTAATTACTGCTGTTAATCGGCTCAGCAACGCGCGCGGGTTCTCTCGCTCGTCGCTCTCGTTTTGTTTCCGCGAGCGAGCGGGTAGGCCCGAGGTTTCCCGATCGGCGGCTCGTCGCAGTCGCTCTCGTTCCGGCAAAGCTTTTCCGGGGTTTTTGGTTTTCGTGAGTCGGGTTGCGCTTGCGCGCACTTTCTCTGGGCGGCGGCGATGCGCCGCGGGCGAGCCTGTGCGGCGCGGATCTCGTACCGTGAATCCGTGATGCCTACGCGGGGATGGAGATGTTCTTCCTGCTCCCAGATTTGAGGATCCCTTCCATTAAATGCCACCAATTGCGGTTAAGCTTTTCAGTCAGCGTTCCTTGTCTCCGAAGTCCGTGCTAGGATTTAGGGACTGCAGGTTTTTTCCATTCCGGGAATCTGGTCTCCGCCGGATGTTTCGTACTTCCGTTTCGTGCGGCTGCTCTTTTCGCCGGGGAGCGGGTTCGTTTGTTGATGCGAATTTGGAATGTTGTTTTTGTCCTTTTGACTCCTTGACTTTTTCAGTTATACTACTGCTACTAGAATTACTCTACTGCTACTTAAACCGTAAGTAAGTCTTGCAAGGTCAAACTCCCGATTGAAGTATGGGCTTGTTTTCCTGAAAGGTTGTCCAAACTGGAATTGGGTTTGTGTAGTGGTTGTATCTGAATTCAGTGTTGTCAGGTTGCGATCCGTTTGATCCTGAATCACATGTGTTTGTGTAGTGTTGTATCTGAATTCAGTGTTGTCAGGTTGCGACCCGTTTGATCCTGAATGGCATGTGTTTGTCAAATATTGTTATGTAGTGCTTGTAGTGTTCTTGGCAGTTGAAGAGATAGCTTGAGATCACTTTGTAATCAGAAGAATGAGTTGCGCTGAGCAGTGCGATTCTAGATCTGGTCATGTGTCGTTTTGTGTTTCCAGCTTTCAGGGGCAATAGTACCATGCCATGCCTTAAGTATAATTTGGCAATACATGGACCAAACTAAACCGAGCATACTATTCACACGTTCTGCTAGCTAATTTTCTCTGATATTGGATCTTCCATTTCAATAAGTGGCTTGACAGTCGTGGGATAAGTTCTGACAATCTTGCCGTTTAATCATATCTTGCTCACTTGGTTAGGTGTACTGCTGAAGGAGCACGAGATTCATCCTATTTGTCATGGCGGGAACTGATTCTTCGGCGTCATCGAGACAGAGCAGTTTTAACTCTTTAGCAAAGGACCTAGAACTTCCTGTAGAGCAAGGATGCCTCTCCATCATTGTACTTGGGGCTTCTGGAGACCTTGCCAAGAAGAAAACCTTCCCAGCACTCTACCACCTTTTTGAGCAGGTAATTTTTCATAATTCTGTGTTGTGAAACAGAATGTACACTCAGTCGAGGCATTCCAGAGCAAGTAATCCGTATTCATTTTCCTGAAATTACCTTATCACAAGTACAAGTGAAACAGCTGTAACCATGTTTCTTCCTGGATTTAAATTTATGCTTTAGGAGTCAGATCAAAGGACTGGTAGCTTGACATTAACGTACTATTTACTAGCATGCTATTTCTGTGTAGTGTCTATTCTAAGGTCAGATGATATATTTGCTTACTTTATTGCTACCTGTTGCAGGGGTTTATACAATCTGGTGAAGTGCATATATTTGGGTATGCGAGATCAAATATGTCTGATGATGAGTTGAGACAACGCATCCGTGGGTAAGTCTCTAATGGCTGAAACAAGTTTTATGGTAGCGTAACACAAAATTTACGTACGGCGTGCAAAGAACCTCCTTGCTTTCCATACTAAAACATTATTTAGAACAAAGCTCTGTTGTATTCTCGGAAAACGACTCTAGGTTCTTTCATCTCGCCGTTGCACTTAGACTCTTGTAGACTCTTATAAGCATGCTTGCATCTCTATCTACCGCTCTGCATACTCAGATGGATGTCTGCCAAATTAGACTTCAATCATGTGAGCACGGGCACACTGTTGATCTGCGATATGCTATATGAACTGAGATGGCAGTTTTCTGAAACTGAAAAAGCATGTACCTATACTTACTGGACTTCAATCATCAAGTTAACATGTTTTGATTGTATTGTGGCTAAATGTTTTTTACAGATACCTCAAAGGAGCCTCAGAGGAACATCTTTCAGAATTCTTGCAATTGGTAAGTTGTGTATAACTACTCATATTACTTATGTAACATGCATGTCATCATGGTAAATTTGTATTGCAGATAAAATATGTCAGTGGTTCCTATGACAGTGGAGAAGGATTTGGTGACTTGAATAAGGAAATATCAGAGTTTGAGACGTCAAACAACTCGGGAATCTCTCGCAGGCTCTTTTATTTGGCATTGCCTCCATCTGTCTACCCTTCTGTGTGCAAAATGATCCGAACATATTGCATGAATCCAAGTAAGGTTCTTTCCTATGCTTTTCAGAAGCCTTAATCAGGACTTTTTTCCTTTACCTTAGTTTATAAGGGAATAAATGGCATTTGTAATTTATATAATGCATACATGTTTATTCCAGCATTTCCAGCTGTGCAGTAGTTATACGACATGATCATTCGAAGATTTTAGTTTCTACCCGTTCACTTCAGCTTAGAAACGAAAAACCCAGAACTGCACACTACCGTACTAAATCACATTGTTACTTTGTCTAATTTTAGGACAATCATTAATGCTGTGCTTGCAGGTTCTCGCACTGGATGGACTAGAGTAATTGTTGAGAAGCCATTTGGAAAGGACTTGGACTCAGCAGAAGAACTAAGTTCCCAACTCGGGGAACTATTCGAGGAAGATCAGCTCTACAGGATTGACCATTACTTGGGAAAAGAGTTGGTCCAAAACTTGGTAATATTTTTATAACTTTGTTCACATATTTTTTTATTCTCCTAACATTGAGCTAACCCCTTTTGAACTAATCACGTTTTGCAGCTTGTGCTTCGTTTTGCGAACCGTTTGTTTTTGCCTCTTTGGAATCGTGACAACGTTGATAATATACAGGTATGCTTGTTTCTCTTTATTAGTTAGCACTTAGCAGTAGGGCATATGTAGGTAACTTACAAAATTACAGATGTTGATGCAATGAATCTGTAACCTGCAGTTACAGCACAAGAATATGTGTTTGTAGGTAGATTGAACCTAGTACAACTGATATTTCTGGCTCCAACATAAATAACTTGTGCCCCAGCTACAGAGTAGGAATTTATAATATCTTCGGTGTGTAATGAATTGAACCCTGCAGATTGTATTCAGGGAGGACTTCGGAACTGATGGGCGTGGAGGATATTTTGATCAATATGGGTATGTAGAAGCATTACATTTATTAAGAAGTTATCTATTATACCCAACGGCGAGTCCAGGAATTAATCGGAGGGTGGGCTCAAAGTTTACAACGAGTAAACTAAACGTTGTTTTTAAAGAAAATAGTCCTTATGTAAGCCATGAAATTATTTAAAACAACTGTACCACAAAATTTCAGATCAAAAGCATATAAATCATTATTATAACAAACAATACGGCGGATTTTATTATAATATAAGTTCGAGCAAGCATACGATGGATTTTTATTACTATAAAAATTGTATGCATCATTTTTACTCAAAGGCTCAAGGTGTGCTGTCGAACACCGATGGCTGTCGATGCATCGAAGATCCAACCTCCCAGGTCGTAGCCTCCTATTCTTGATGAGCCATGTCCTATATCGCCGGCCGGCCCACCTAGGATGGTGGCTTGGTGTGGAGCCGCTCGTACTCATATGCTCGACGAGCTCTTCATCGCATAATGCCCGCACGCACCGAGACATGCGGCAGTCGAGTAAGGAGTTGAGCTCCGCAAATTGAAGAGGCACTTGTGATTCACATATTACGATGATGGAGTAAATCTGCAGATGCAAAGATTGTCTAGCCAGCCTCCAAAAAAGACCATGAGTTTAGATTTTTTTTTTTTGAGTGTGGACCATGAGTTTAGATGGAACCGAAAGTTTCCATAGTTTAGTCCAACCTTTCTCATCGGGTTCCGTTGATGCTCCAGCCCTCTCGTCGATCCATCCCTCCCTTATCCTCGTTTTTACTTCAAGCATTCGGCTAAACCCTCTGCTTGCGGATCGAACAACAAAGTTTCCGAACATGTGCGGTTGTGAGAATTATGTGGGGCTGCGAGCTGGGCCCTTGGTGGTTGAGTGCGTGATTTAATGGGCTGAGGTAATGGACCAGATTATTACTACTAGTACCTTTTTCTTTTCATATTTTGGAGGGCAGGCTTGAGCCTGTTTAAGCCCCCCCTATTGGACCCGCCTTTGATTATACCCTTATGTAGTTCTATTATTAAATCATGCCCTTTTAAGCAAAGAATATTAATCTTGTAATTTCTCTGGTAAGCAAGGGTAAGGTGTCACATATTTTAGATATGCTGTGGTCCTCGTTGGTCCTTATTGATTAGTATGTTCATTTTTGTATTTGAAATTGTGACATTGTGTATTTAGCTCTATTTGCCATGTTTTGCGAATTTCACCATTGAAAATTATTATAACAACAATTTACAGCATCTAAAAAAATCTATACTGAATTCTAGTAAAACTCACTGCTTTTATATCACCCAAAACTATCACCCAAAGTGCCTAACTTCCCTCTTGTTACTGCAGAATCATCCGTGATATCATCCAGAACCATTTATTGCAGGTAAAATTAATAAGATTTTTAACACTCCATATCATATTATCTTGTAAGCATTTTACTTCAATATTTAGTCTTTTAGCGACTTGACACAGTAAACACTTGTTTTTATATTACGTTTATCCGTGTAACATTTAGTTCATTTAGTTTTGATGCTGGTTTATAATTGTTTCTAGATATGAATGTACTTAGAGCTAAACGGTCCAATAATAATATCGCTACCTTGTGCAGGTTTTCTGTTTGGTTGCAATGGAAAAGCCTGTATCTCTTAAGCCTGAGCACATTAGAGATGAGAAAGTCAAGGTTCTTATCTCCCTCTACTCTCCACGTGCTACTACTATTGTGCATCTTTCTTAGTTTGATGTAACTTGATTTCCTCTGTGAAATGTAGGGGAGTATACATCTTTTGTTTGTCCTGTTAGTTTACTGCTAAGCAAAATCAGTTTCCTGTGTTAATGCCAGGTTCTACAATCTGTGAACCCGATAAAGGACGAAGAGGTAGTCCTTGGACAATATCAGGGCTACAAGGATGATCCTACAGTGCCAGATGACTCCAATACCCCAACGTTTGCATCTATTGTACTTCGGGTACACAATGAAAGATGGGAAGGTATGTCTACCAACCAGTATTTATTCTTTTATTTGAGAAGCCCTTTCTGGATCATAGCATCTTCATTTTTTCCTCCTAACTCCCATATATTCATATCGGACAGGTGTTCCGTTCATTCTTAAAGCTGGTAAAGCATTAAACTCAAGGAAAGCAGAAATTCGTGTGCAGTTCAAGGATGTTCCTGGTGACATTTTCAAATGTACGTGCTCTGAAGTTAATTTTCACCCTGTAGTCAATTCTGCGTGCATACAATGTCACTACTTAATCAAGTGTGTTATGAGTACGTCTGCTAAAAAAAATACTAATGGAGTTCCCTTACATTAGCAAGGCAGTAGAAAACTAGAAGCACTTTCATAAGTTTGATACCTTGAGATTTGAGACACGGAAGTAATAGGTCAGGTTTCACTGACAGTACACGGTGAGCAAAACTGATCAATGCACAGAAATCCAGTAAGCGGGAAAACACTTATCTTATGTTGAATAAATACACACAACAAGATAAGGTGAAGAATAAATAGGCAGAATCATTAAGCAAAAAAAACCAGATAAACAATGCGAGATAGTGTCTGTTTTTTCCCAGTTTGATTACACGATAGATCATATTTTGTAAACTCACCTTACCCTATTATGGCATGTCAGTAGATTTGTCAGGGTATTAGATTAATATGAAAATTCGCTCGCATATTAGCTTATATGAATACCTGTCTTGTTGACATATTTTTGCTATCTGTATTAGCGTGCTATATTTGTTATTCTATTTTACGTGCAAGTCAAAATTTGAGATGTAATGACAACTAAATTTAACATGTTGAAGGTAAGAAGCAAGGAAGAAATGAGTTTGTCATACGCCTCCAGCCATCAGAAGCCATGTACATGAAACTAACTGTAAGTCCAGCTACTTATGTAATGTCTAATGCCTTTTTTCTTCAGCAAAATATTCTGACATTTGAGCAGAACATAAATGCTGATATAATTTACTTACATTACATAAATTTGTGCAGGTGAAGAAACCTGGATTAGAAATGGCTACTGAACAGAGTGAACTTGATCTGTCATATGGGATGCGGTACCAAGATGTCAAAATTCCGGAGGCATACGAGCGCCTCATTTTGGATACGTACGTGTCATCCTTCCTAAAATCAGTAAAACATGCATGCAGTTATACATATTCCATATCATGTTTATATCACATTATGCATACCAGTAGTAATTCACATTGACGAGTATCCATGTTTCCACAGAATAAGAGGAGACCAGCAACACTTTGTGCGTCGAGATGAGCTGAAGGTTCATTCCACCATAGATAATTTCTTTGAAGGGATCCTTGTTTTTTTTCTTTCTAATAGCACTCTTCTACTTCCCATTCTCTGCCTGACATTGTATCGGGTGTTTTCAGGCTGCCTGGCAGATCTTCACACCCTTGTTGCATGACATCGACGCGGGCAAGCTGAAGGCTGTTTCATATGAGCCTGGCAGCCGAGGCCCCAAGGAAGCTGATGAACTGAGTGAGAAGGTCGGGTATATGCAGACCCACGGTTACATATGGATACCGCCCACCCTTGCATAGAGTGCCTCCATCAACCATCGTAGGTATCGCTTAGATAGGAAGAGTGAAACTTTCACGGATACAAGCTTTCAATGTGCCGCCGATTACCTGGTGTTGTAATAACAGATCTGCTTGGATAAATATACCCCACTACGTTGTGAAATAAACAAATGCAGTGTTTCAGTCGTTCTTCACTTCACTGCTTACAATGATTTCCACATGATGTGGAACGCACCCAGTTTGATGTCCTTTTGTCAATCTTACTCAGTAGGATAAATCTCATTAGATACAATGTACCTTTTCAATTCGTGAAGCATTTGGAGCGTTTGATGGTAGCCGTTTGTTGAGGTTCACCTTTTGAAGAGAGCACGAATAGAGGTTTTCCGGTCATCATAAATTTTATATGCCGTTCAGAAGCATGCAATGTAATGGTTAAGGGGCAGGGCAAGATCAGAGAACAATAGGACAATGAAAAATATCTTGTTTATGTACGTAGCTAAGCAGCATGAGAGAACCTGATGTCCGGTGCCTAACCAAAGCAGGTCATTTTTCTTTCAGTGGTATAAGCCACATATATGTCAATATTTTACTGAAGCGGGTTTTTTTTTCTTCTGAATGGTAAGCCAAGTATCTCTACAGCAGGCAGTAGTTGTGATTTTTTCCAGCTAGATGACTGTCATCATCTTTAGTAGACGTGACAGCGATGTGGATTTCATTAATCTCGACGCTCCATGACTCTTATAAAACATGTGCGAGTTTGTGCGTGAGCATGTGCGTCTATGTTTTTTTTCCTGGGAATATAGGGAGTTTTATTCCTTAGAAATAGAGTTACAATCTGCTAATACAAAATGAGTAATACTATCTGGTGTGCAATGATATATTGTACCCACCAGAGCCTGCCAAGCTTCAGCTAGATTGTCAGATACCCTATTTTGATTACGTCCAATCTTCAGCGGAATAAACTCATGGTCTTCCAGCAGACTCTTGATTTCCAGTATAAGATGTCCATAGACAGATTGGTCTAACGATGCACTTGTCACTTTGTCAGGGCAACAAACAGCAGTTGAACAATCAGATTGAATAATAACTGGGCGGTCCGTCGACTAAACAGTCAATGCAATCCCTTCCATCATCGCACTGATCTCAGCCTCCAGGCGTCATTGCAATTAGGAGGCATCTAAAGGCCGAAAATATTACTGCTCCCTCATGATCATGTAAGACCATACCTGACCTGCTTGCCTTGTATCTTTCAGGAATGAACCATCCACCGAAAGAGACACCCACCCAGACCCAGTCGGTGTTTCTGAAGAAAGGCCAACCAAAGATGAGTAACAACATTAAATTCTGGTGTAATCCGATAGCAAGAGGTAAACTGCGAACCAACAATCGTCGTCTTGCTGAATAACAGCGTTCCCACACAAAACTAGCCCAAAGTAAAAAAAAAACTCTCTAAATGCATATAAAAATGGAAAAAGAAAGTAGTGACCTTAAGCTGAGGATTTTGATCTGTGAGCTGACATCTGATAGTTTCTATAGGTATTAATTTGTTCTTTTTTCCTACTGCACTAAGCCACACCAATGCAAAATCTTAGGGAGTTGCACGTGACAACATCGCGTATTCTGCAAAGCTAAAGAGTGCCACAAAACACTCTTTGTGTAATAACATACAAGTGGCACCATTCTCATGGCAACCTGTCAATAATTTCTTCTCACTCGGTCTTGATCAGCTTATTGATTATGCTTTTAAGAGCTGCAGCCCCTGCACTGCACTTCTGATCGGTGAAGCATGATCTCCCCTCTCAGCCGCCTTGCATAGCTGCGGATCCATGGGCACCTTCCCAAGGAAAGGAACCCCCATCTCATGACACATCTTCTCAGCGCCACCCGTGCTGCTATCGAACACCTCGCTGCATGCAACGAGCGATAAAAGTTCGGGAGCCTTCTCCTTCATGTAGTCCAGTGCCCACTCCGTGACATCTATCTCGCCTTCCTCACTTGGCTTCACAAATTTCATGTCTGAAAGTGTCTGCCTCAAGCCACTCATGTTCTCGACGACACCCAGGACAGGAACTTTAACCTTTTTGCAGAATTCTATCCCTTTCCTCACGTCAGTTAGAGAAACTTGCTGTGGAGTGGTGATGATGATGGCACCATCGATTCCTGCGGCCTGGAGGCAGTTCACAATTGTAATATGTTCATCTGACGTTCCTGGAGGAGCATCCACCACGAGGTAGTCGATCTCACCCCAATCAACATCTCTAGGAATTGTTTGATGAGCCCATTCTTGCGAGGGCCTCTCCACTCCATATGGCAGGATCATCTGGGCTGGGCAGCATAAAGCCAATCGACATGACACCAAGGTTGGACTCAACATACACAGGCGACCAACCACTATTGCTCTGATGAATAGCCTGGCCTTCAAGGCCTAACATTTTTGGGATGCTAGGTCCACAAATATCTATGTCAAGAAGGCCGACCTCATAGTCCTTCTCGGCAAGGGCAAATGAGAGTTGTGCTGAAAATGTACTCTTACCGACACCACCCTTCCCAGACATCACAAGTATCTTATGTTTCACGGTTTTCATTCACTCAATGATGACAAGCAGGTCTGGAAATAAAATAACTCAATTCAGAATTGTCTCACCAGGAATATTGATCAGAGAACAATAAGATGATATGGATACAGAAACAATCACATGGGACATGGATTACATTTTACAAGAATAATCATGCTAAAGCGTACATATGATAGGATATGCTCACTTGCATAAAGAAAACAGTCGCATGTAAAGTGGCTTATGTGTGCTTGTGGGACATTAGTATTAAAAAAATAACAGCTGACTTCATCAGTAATAGCATCCATTAAGGGTGGCACACATACACAATTAACTGAACAAATTCTCTAGGTTACATGTACACGTGTGAGAAGCTTAACACAATGGACTTATATCACTCCCTCCGTTCACCTTTATAAGGCATGATAGATATTTCAGTGTGGTCCATATATATATATATATATATATATATATGAGTGAATCTACACACTAAATATGTTTACATACTCATTTTGTAATATCAACAGTACATGTGAATCAATGGACCAACTGCACAGATCATATATTTTCTAAGTGTATATCAGACAAGTATTTCACAGTTCATACTCTAAACTGCTTCAGCACATGATCTGATATACCAACAGCTTAAACGAACACAGTGCATGCAAATTTGCTTACAGGTTGAGTTTTGTGACAGCCAAATTCTAACATTCTCTGCACACGAGCTTAATTCAAGTGCAAAGCATGCTATCTACTAAGCTCGTGCAGTCACTCAGCTGCAACAAACACCTGACCACAATAAGCATCAGCGCAACATGCTAGCAGCGAACCACACTGACATCGCGCAGAAATATCAGATTCGGTAAGGTGCAGAGGGGCAGGGTGGTGTTACCTGGGTCGGGGCCCTTGGGCGCGGTGGCGCAGATCTGCTGGTTGGGGCACCCGGCGCACGACTCCGCCTTCCCCGCCGCCTCCGACTGCGTGCCGGGGCAATCTGCGACGGCGAAAACCCAGAAATCGATCAGAAACGAACCGTAGAACCCTCCGATACAGTAAAATCGCGCAAGCAAAACTGTTGGCCGTACGCTCGTTGGCGTTCTCCGGGACTTCGCCGTCGCTGCCGCTGCCGTTCTCCATGCCCTCCGAATCTGCGATCGCTTCCCCTTCGCTGCTGCGGCGGATGTTTCTTTAAGCTGCTGGATAAAATTTAGCCTAGGAAACCGTAAAGTACCCACCATAGTTTTCAAGATCGACTTCCGGAAAGCTTTCGACTCCGTCAACTGGAATAGTCTAATCTCAATTCTCCGGGCTCGGGGGTTCGATGACCTCTGGTGTAATTGGATGATGGACATCCTAACCTCAGGTCACACTAGCATCATCCTCAACGGGGTCCCCGGTTCCTGGATTAAGTGCAAAAACGGGCTTAGGCAGGGTGACGCCCCCTCCCCCTATCTCTTCATCATTGTCGCAGACGTCCTTCAAAAGCTGGTCCGCCGTGCCCACTCCCAGGGCGGGCTACACCATCCCACCGACGCTCAGCTGCCCCCCGCCGTCCTCCAATACGCTGACGACACCCTCATCATCTGTAAAGGTGACCTCCCCTTCGCCCAATGCCTCAAAACAATCCTCGATGACTTCGCGTCGGCCACGAGCCTAGCCATCAACTTCCACAAGTCCTGCTTCGTCCCCATGCATCTAGATACCGACCTCACGTCCGCCATTGCCTCCTCCCTTGGATGCTCGGTTTCTGACTTCCCCCAACCGTACCTCGGCCTTCCTCTTTCCCCCACCAAACTTCCCATCTCGGCCTATACCTCCCTTATCTCTTCCTTTGATCGACGCCTCTCTGGCTGGAGCCCTATGCTGCTATCCTCTGGGGGGAGACTTGTACTTTGCAACGCTGTTTTAAATAACCTTGCTACTTATTTTATGTGCTCTTTTCTTTTGCCCCGTGGTGTGGTTGAAGCGATTGACAGAAGGCGCCGTGCCTTTTTTTGGACGGGCAAGGATTCTTGCTCTGGGGCTCGTTGTCTAATGGCTTGGGAAAAGGTCTGTTTGTCTAAGTAGGTTGGCGGCTTCGGGATGCGGGACCTTCATCGGCAGAACCTCGCCCTCCTCATGAACTTCGTGCATAAGCTTCACCAGCGGGAGGAGCTTCCGTGGAAGGACTGGTTTTGGCGGTCCTACGGGCGCGACATGGGTGACACCTCTACTTCCCCCCTCCTACCTCGAACAAATCATACACCACTGTCTTCCCTCCTACCATGCTCTCACTACCTCCACCATATCCGATGGTCTCCACACCTCCTTTTGGCTCGACAGGTGGACGTCCTCCGGGACGCTCGCCACCTTGTTTCCTGCCATCTTCTCCCACTGTCTCCGGCCGAACATCTCCGTGTCTGCCGCATGCTCCTCCGGCCTCACCTCTCCACTGCTGCCGCTCGCGAGCTCCTGGAGATTCGCTGTGTCATTGCTTCCACGACGCTTGCTGAGGGAGAGGACTCCCGCTCCATGACTTGGGGCTCCGAGTCGTCTTTCAGCTCCCGCGTCATTTACGCGTGCACTGCCCCAGTCTGCATCCCCGACGTTGATGCGACAGACTGCTGGAGCTCCCGCCTCCCCCCCAAGATAAAGATTTTATGTCTCCTCGCGGGCTCCGATCGCCTCATCACCCGCTACAACCTCCACAACAAAAATTGCGCCCCCTCCCCCTTGTGTGCCTCGTGCGGCGCCCCTGAGACCACTCACCACCTGCTGTTTGGCTGCGCCATAGCCAGGGAGACTTGGAGCATGCTCGGCTGCTCTGTCTCGGACTCCTCCTCTGTCTGGGGTATTGCGGCCCCGGTCGACGCTGCGCCGCGGCATGGGAGCTTTGCTCTGCCGCGGTCCTTTGGAACCTCTGGAAAGCTAGGAACGACGTCGTCTTCAACAGCAAGCCATGCTCCGCCATCGACGTGATCCGCCGGGCGTCCGACGACCTCGCCGTGTGGTCGCACCGGCTTAGAGCTTGCGATAGACTCCTCCAATGCCGTGCGCAGCTTCCTCCTTCACTGTACTAGCTCTTAAATTGTTGTTCACTGTTGGGGGATTATAACCCGGTATACTCATGACCAAGGAAGGATCACTCGGCCGGCCCAAGGCCTGGTCTGGGTTATACTTGCAAGACATGGGTCGGGTCATAGTTGGGCTGATATGCCTAACATGACTCGACCATAGAAGGAAGGACCTAGAAGAATTGGAGTCCGAGTGAAGGAAGGAACCTAGAGACTTGGAAGCTATAGAAGGTCAAGAAGAACCTAGAGTAGGACTCCAAACTCGTATGTAACTCGGTCTTTACCTGTACGTTCGGGAGACCCGGCATCTATATAAGCAGGCTCCCATAACTTAGATAGACAAGCAATCCTAGATCGATATCACCGCTATCAAGCGAAACCCTTGTAACCTGTCTCGTAACCCGGCTCTGTTGTTGTAGCCAAGTTATCGAGACCTCGAGATCAATAACAACCAAAGCAGGAAGTAGGTCTTTATCTCCAATGGAGAGGCTGAACCTGGGTAAACCCTTTTTCCCCAACGAGCGTGACAATCTCCTGAAGGACCAGAGCGCCTTGCCCCAACATACAAGTTACCCTATGGTAACATCTGCCGTGGTAACCCCACGACATTCACCATGCTCTCTCCCTACCCCCATGTTTGCTGCAACCATTGTAACTTTGGACCCATGTTGAAGGGTCGGCTCGAGTAATAATAGCAAGCGGTGGGGATGGATTCCCCCCGTTATTCTTGAAAAAAAAAATCAGCCTAGTTCGTCTTTGATTGTAATTTTGTACGGAAGCTTTTGCCCCTGCGTCGAAGGAAGGCTGTCTGGCTGTGTTTAACCCGGACAGAGACCGAGGTTTAGCTCTGAACACCATGTTGGGGCTTTGATGGCACACACCAATACTTTTTTACATAAAACACCAACATTTAGGTTAATGACTTGCATTTTAGAAGATAAAATTCAGTAATTATCTTTTTTGACAACTAATTAGCTATACGCGGTAACATATCATCTCCGTTCCTATATGTAAAATGTTTTAGCCATTTTCTATATTCACGTTCATCTACTCCAAAGACAAAAGAGTTTGTTGGACCGATACATGAAAGGCATGTTTCCCGCTCGTGCATCGATTTTATTATTATTACAGCTTGGTCGCAACATTTTCTCTGCGCAGTGGGTCCAAAGTGTACAAAACAAAAACTCATTGCATTCCTAAAGCATCAATGTACTAAATCCGCACTAATCATAGCAAATCACCAACGGTCACAAATGACGTGTGCAACATGGGAGGACAGCGTTTGTAGCACCTCACTGAATTAATTGAGCACTGAACCAACATTTGTAGTAGACACCCAGTAGCCTTCGCAACATCTCAGCAAAACGACCAAGAGTTTGCAGCATATGAAAACACCCATACAGCATGGAAAGATCACAAAAACTAAGCTTGTGTGGTCCGTGGAGCACCGAATTCGCCAGATCCGGCTCACAACCGATGAGTCCTAGTGTCCCACGCACCGGAGCCAGATCCGGTTAGTCTGACCCATTCCCCTCGCCTGCCATCTCGGTCTCTAACATAAACCTACACCTCAAGATCAATCATGACAGCATGCTACATTGCTCGATGAGTAACTACACCGTGGTGTAATCTGATTACAGGAGGTAAACTGCAATTCAAACAATCACCAATCTTTCTAGCATAACTAGGTTCACAGTTTCACACACAAATTAGCCCAAAATAAACGAAGAGCCCTCTGAAAGCAAATAAAAAATGGGTCAGGAAAGCAATTGTGACCTTTCGCTGAGGATTCTGTTTGTGGGCTAACATCTCATAGTTTCCACAAGTAGCAATTTCTTTCTCTTCTTCTTCCTACTACAGTAAGACAGACCAATGCAAAATCTTACCGAATTTGCACGTGACAACATAACGTTTTCTGCAAAGCTAAGAGTGCCACAAAACACTCTCTGTGTAATAATATACAAGTGGTCATGGGGCTTGGGCGAAAGCTCTGCCAGACCTGTTTCTGCCGGCAACGACGACGTTTTTGTACGCCGTCCACCTTCTTGGAGGCGTTGCTGCAAGCCTTGGCCTTTGTAGGTTCCTCCCCAATGTCATGTCGCGGTGTTGCCAAGGTTGGTGCGGTGGAGGTCTGTTGGTGTGGACATCTTCGATGTCGTCTCCGTACAACAGAAGTCTTGGTGCCGCCTTCGGTTTTAGCAGTGTTGTAGTGAGGTGTGTGTGTGTGCGTGTGGGGTGTGCGTGTGTGCTGCTGCTGGTTTGGCCAACGTGTTCTTGTAAGTTGTATCTGTTAGCCGGTTGTTGGCTTTGTTAATTCAAAGCTGGGCTCTGCTCGAGCCTTCCGTCTAAAAAATAATATACAAGTGGCGTCGGTTTCCTGGCTACATGTCAACATTGTGTCTTGATCAGCTTCTTGATTATGCTTTTAAGAGCTGCGGCACTTGCACTGCACTTCTGATCGGTGAAGCATGATCTCCCCTCCTCAGCCGCCTTGCATAGCTGCGGATCCATGGGCACCCTCCCAAGGAAAGGGACCTCCATCTCATGACACATCTTCTCAGCACCACCCTTGCTGCTATCGAACACCTCGCTGCATGCAACAAGCGATAGAAGTTCAGGAGCCTTGTCCTTGATGTACTCCAGTGCCCATTCTGTGGCATCTGTCTCCCCTGTCGCACTTGGCTTCAGTGTCACAAATTTCATATCTGAAAGTGTCTGCCTCAAGGCACTCATGTTCTCGACAACACCCAGAACAGGAACCCTCACCTTTTTACAGAAATTTATCTTCTTCCTCACGTCAATTAGAGAAACTTGTTGTGGGGTGGTAACGATGATGGCACCATCGATTCCTGCGATCTGGAGGTACTGCACAATTGAAATGTGTTCATCTGAGGTTCCTGGAGGAGCATCCACCACGAGGTAGTCGATCTCACCCCAGTCAACATCTTTTAGGAACTGTTTGATGAGTCCATTCTTGCGAGGGCCTCTCCATATGACAGCATCATCTGGGTTGGGCAGCATAAAGCCAATTGACATGACACCAAGGTTGGATTCGACATACACAGGCGACCAACCAATATTACTCTGATGTCCACATATGTCTATGTCAAGAATGCCGACCTGATAGTCCATCTCGGCAAGGGCAAATGAGAGTTGTGCTGAAAATGTACTCTTCCCGACACCACCCTTGCCAGACAACACCAGTATCTTATGTTTCACAGTATTCATTCGCTCAATGATGGCAAGCAGGTCTGGAAATAAAATGACTGAATTTAGCGCTGTCTCACCAAGAACAGATATAATAAACATCAAAGAACAATAAGATGATATGGATACGCAAACAATCAAATAAGGCATGCATTACATTTTACAAGATTAATCATGCTAAAGGGTACATCTGATAGGGTGCTCACTCACAAAAAAAACAGTCACGGGTAATGTGGCTTATGTGTGCTTGTAGGACCTTAGGTCGTAGTTCTTATAGCCAGGTTAAAATAAAGCAGCAGTAATAGCATCCATGAAGGGCAGCACACATTCTACTATATATAATGGGAAACCGCGGCCTCACAGCTCGCCACGTCGCGGCCAAACCACGCCCGTCCGATCCGCGAAATCAACGTCTACGATAGTCCCACGTCGCCTCCTCGCGACCTCACACTGTAGCTAGCGAATAACTACCAATCAACAGCTGCCACGTGTCCCGGTCACCGGCCGGTCACCCCGGTTCCAACCGGTGACCAACACTTTTGCGGAAACCCCCACGGAAGGACCTATTCATGAAATTGGAAAACCCCAGGGGCCTCTTCGCAAAAACACCGCAGAACCTCCCTCCCTCTCTCTCTCCCAGCGACACCCCGCGGGTCGCTGTCGGCGCCGCCGCTCAGCCCCACCGCTCCGTTCATCTCCGCTCAAATCGAAGGCGAGGAGGAGCTCCGCCGCGGCCTCCTCTGTATCCTCGCCGGCTGGAGCGTCCCGAGACGGCCGGAATCGCCGGGATTCCTCGCCGCTGGCCTCCGCCTCCGCCTCCGCCGCCGTGAAATGGGTCGTCGCCGGCCGCATCCGACGACCATAAGGCGCGCCGCGCCGCCCATTCGACTCGCCTGCAGCTCCTCTGCCGGATCCGCGCCTCCATGCCCCCGCGCGAGTGTGCCACCGCGAGATCGCGAGGTCAACAGCGCCGCCTGCGCCGGCCGATTCCGCCGCCCGCTGACGTCATCACGACGTCAGCAGGGCCCCAACCGCCAGCCCCACAAAAAAAAAGAACAAAAAAAAAACCAAAATTTGCAGAATTTTTTTTTGCTTACAAATCAAAAAAAGAAAACAAAATTTGCAGGAAAAAAAAAACTTTACAACTATCCTATCTCAATACATGTTTACACAACTTCTAAAAAAAATTACGAAATAACATGTATATTTCGCCGACTACCATTTAATTTCACCGCTATTTTCCTATGATTTACAAAAGAAATGGAGGTAATCTTTAGACAATGTCTCAATTATTTAAACAAATGATAACATATTTTCCTTTAACAGTACTCGAAACATTTTAGATCCCTCTTAATAATGGAATCATTTGCTTAATAACAAAGTCGTCTGTCTTCAAAAAATGCACATACTTCGAGTATTATTTGAGCAAATAAAAAAGAAGAGACAGATGTGTAATGCAGAGTACACACGTCCAAAAAGAAAAAAGCGCTATTTGCGACATATGTTTAAATTCCAAATATAATTTCTTTAAACACTTCCTACATATATTCATTCCACAGACGTAATAGCAATTCCAAACTGAAAAACACCCCAAATTGAACAATTTTAACAGTCCCACCATTATTAAAACGCGAACTTCTTCCCATTCCATTAATTTTCAGACCTACGTTATTTCAAAATACACACATTACCAAAATTCCTGTTTTACTGCCTACATGGCGAACATATCAACGGGATCACATAAAAATAGATACGCACGTGCAAAATTCAAAATTCAAATATCCATGTGCTTCGCAAATGTGTATTCTCCGTATACATCAAAAAGAATTCAAATGCGTCAAACTATTCAAAAACTGAGTGATTTTCGAATTTAAACAGTTTCCAAAACTTTTAATTCACAACAACTTTACGGTTGAACGATTCAAAATTTAAGTCCACGGGCGCGGCGGAGCCCGCGCTTATTCCCCTATACTAAATAAGGTCTCACTAATAGATTTTAAAATACTTCAAACTTTAAATACATTTATTACAATAATGCAACAACAATACATACATACAAAATGCATACACTGAAAACCAAACAATCTTTCTTCTAATTTTGGAAATATAATTCAACTATTCACAGACTTCACATCTTCAGTTTTATGAATCACATCAATGCAAACCACGTCAAAAAAATACAAAAAATATATTCTCAAAAAAAAAAACTCTCCAACATATCCAATTTCTTTCTAAGTTCGAACATAGATTCCAAAATTCCACAAGAACTAAGCCATTTTAATTAACTCACTACAATCCCGCAAATCGTACATACAAAATGCAAAAAATAGAGAAAAAATCTCAAACGACCATTTCTTCAAATTTAATCCCTAAAAAAACTTTAAAAAAAAATCAAATCCACGGGCGCGACGAAGCCCGCGCTTAATCCCCTAGTAAAAAAATAACAGAGCCAATGCTTAGTTTACGTGTAAATGTATGAGAAGCTTAGCACAATGGTAGGTTGTTCAATTACTTAATCGTCTAACTTTCCAGATCAAACTGCGTGGGGGTGACTCATACAAGCATCAACCAAAATTTGGACATATGTTACAAGGACACCGTCATCCGGTAATACGAACATTACCGGAGAATCAATGTACCAACAGTAGAATCAGCCATCTCATATATTTCCTAGTGCATATCAGGCCATTGTCTCACAGTTTAATAGTACCATCTTAACTTCTTCAACATCATGGAATACATGGTCAGACATACTAAAACAACGTGTACACAAATAAGGCATGCAAAATTTGCTCACGTGTTGAGTTCTTATAACAGCCAAATTGTAGAACATTTTGCACATGAGGTCAAGACAATTGCAAAGCATGCCCACACAAGTGCAGACCATACGCTATGTGTTAATTTCGTACAGTTGCACTCAGCTGTAACAAACACCTAGGAGGAAGATTGGTTCTCATTAATTCAGTGCTGACAAACATGGTACTGTATATGATATCCTTCTTCCAGTTACCCAAGGGAATCTTGTATAAATTGAATTATTTTCGATCAAGATTCTTTTGGCAAGGGGATGGCGAGAAAAAGAAGTATCGTCTGGCTAAATGTGATGTTTTTGTCGACCAAAGGATCAGGGAGGGCTAGGTATTCATGATCTTGGCATCAAGAATTCAGACCTCTTAGGGAAGTGGCTGTTTAAGTTGCTAACCGAACATGGTATTTGGCAAACACTTCTAAAAAGAAAATACATAGGCACGAAGGCGGTATCACATGTATTTTGGAAACCTGGTGATTCCCACTTTTGGGCCGGGCTAATGGCGACTAAGAAACACTTCTTTCGCTTTGGCGTGCTTAATATTAAGGATGGCACGGAGATTAGATTCTGAGAGGATAAATGGTTAGGTAATACCACACTCCGGGAGCAATATCCGGCTCTATACAATATTGTACGCCACAAAGAGGATACAATTGCCACTGTTATGCAGTGTTCGCCCCCCAATGTGACGTTCAGACATGATTTATTCGGTGCAAGATTAACTTCTTGGAATACCTTGTTGGCACGGTTGGAGTCTATCCACCTCACACAAGGTTCCGATGAATTTCGTTGAAACTTATGCGGGAACGAGAAGTTCTCAGTAGATTCCATGTATAGGGCGCTTGCACATTCTGATATTCCAGTCATGACAATAAGAAAATATGGCAAATGAAGATTCCACTTAAAATAAAAGTGTTTTCGTGATATCTTCGTAAGGGTGTCATTTTAACCAAAGATAACCTTGTCAAAAGGAATTGGCATGGAAGTACCAAGTGTATGTTTTGTTCACAACAAGAAACAATTAAACACTTATTCTTCGAGTGCGATTTCGCTCGTTCTATATGGTCATCTATCCAAATAGCATCTAACTTATATCCACCCAAGTCTGTTGCAAATATGTTTGGCAACTGGTTACATGGGATAGATAAGAAGCTTAGAACGGTTATTAGGGTGGGAGTGATTGCCGTTATATGGTCGTTTTGGCTTAGTAGAAATGACAAGGTTTTCAATGACAAACATGTTTCTCTTTTGCAGGTACTCTACCGATGCACAAGTACTCTCTGTACGTGGTCCACCTTACAGCGCGTGGGACATCGAGACCTCTTTACGGAGGCGTGTGCACGCTTGGAGGAGGTGGCAAGAGACATTTTATCACGACATGGGTGGCCGCTTGATCGCCGGATTGGTCCTCCATAGGCCGATGAGCTTGCCTTGACATAGGCATTTTTACATTATTCTGATGAGTTGTAATTCGCCTATTCTTGCACTTCATATACTTGATACTATTGTTTGCGGCTGTGTGTATTTGTTATGCAGAGGCCGGGTGTAATACTTAAACTATTGAGTAATAAAAGTCCTTTATCTAAAAAAAAAAAAAGGTGTAACAAACACCTGACCACAACCAGCATTGCAGACTGGGGAAACAGTGGCGCGGAGGTAAGGTGCAGCGGTGCAAGGAGGTGTTACCTGGGTCAGGGCCCTTGGGCGCGGTGGCGCAGATCTGCTGATTAGGGCACCCGGCGCACGACTCCGCCTTCCCCACCGCCTCCGACTGCGTGCCGGGGCAATCTGCGGCGGCGAAAACCCAGAAACCGATCAGAAACGAATAGCACAACCCTCCGATACACTAAACTCCCGCAAGCAAAACTGCTGTCCCTACGCTCGTTGGCGTCCTCCGGGACGTCGCCGCCGTCCTCCATTGCCCCCGGTCGCTCGCTTCGCCCTCGCTGCTACGGCGGCTGGTCGCGAGGCTGCTGGATAAATTCCGCCTGCTATTTTCGTTTGCAACAATGACGCTTTTGCCCCTGCGCCGGTCGTGTTCGAGCCGGACCGAGACCTTTCGCTTGTCCCGTCCCGAACCCATACGGACGGAGCCAGCCCATCCACAAGCGGAGACCTAGCCATGGCAGCCTCTCCGCATGCGGCGGCCGCCGGCCGCCAGGCGCTGAGCCGAGGGGCCGCGCCGCCGAGGCCGGGGCTTCGCTCCGGTCGGCCGGCCTCGTCGCTCGCCCTCCCGCACCGCGCAGGTGAGCGAGCTACCCCACCCCGCCGACTCTATTGCTTTCGCCTTCACTGTCACTCTCCTACAGAGCTTGAGAGCATCGTAACCGAAGAGACTGGCGCAGATCGTTTCCAAATGCGAAGTTGTTTGAGAAATGTTTACGGTAGTCCGGTTTAGTTTGGGGTTGTTTTTCGATTGGTCAGGTGTGGCTTACTTATTGTTTCAAATTTGACTGCAATCGGTTCAGTGTTGCAAGTTGCACCCATGGGGAATGGTTTTAGAGGGCTCAAATCTCCCGATTACATCAACAAAGACAGGATTGAAGATGTCACTTTCAGGCAAGCTACCTAGAGTTTGCTTCGTTGTAGCTTATAGTGTTCGTCAGAAATGTTTGCTTGTCCCAAGCATGCGTGCTTCCTGTTGAAATGTTTTACGTGTCCCAAGCATGTGTGCTTCCTGAAATCAGGCAAGGAATAAACCCTTGGTAGTTGCTTGCAAAATTCTTCCATGCTTTATCCGAGAAATGAGGCAGTCTCTTCATATAAGAGACATAACATAAACTCTGGCATATGCTACACGCACATTTCAGAGGTTGGCCATTCTTGTGGAGCACTTCCTAATTCCTATGTATGTTTTCCCAGATATTCGGTCTTATTACAAACTGCGTCGACATATAACATGCTTTCTAACCATTGAGCAGTTTCTTATTTGTTCAGGACACTCCGGCCAATCCCAACGGCCTTTTGCTCAACAACTCGTGTGCGTTTAACTCCATCTGCATCCTTGCCATCGAGAAGAAACTTTGAAGGCTATATTCCTCACAGTTGCTCGGGTTCATCGTTGCAGATTTATGCACGGTCATCATTGCTATCTCTCTCGTCATCTTCGGCCCTCATGGTGTCCGCCCAGCTTCCCTCTTCGGACGTAGCCCAGCGGTCGGAGGAGTGGTTTGCTCTCCGCAAGGACAAGCTCACCACAAGCACCTTCAGCACCGCATTGGGTTTCTGGGCCGGCAACAGACGAGGAGAGCTGTGGAGTGAGAAGGTCTTTGGACCGAGTGACGTCAAATTGGCGGATTCAGCCTTGTCTGCCATGGCCTGGGGGACCAATCATGAAAGCTTGGCCGTAGAGCAGTACACAACCATCACAGGACGGTCGGTGGGTTCCCTTGGTTTTGCCGTCCACACCGAGGCTAACTCTGGGTGGCTCGGAGCTTCCCCTGATGGCATTCTTGGGTGCGACCCTGACGGTGGTATCCTAGAAGTCAAGTGTCCGTACAACAAGGGCAAGCCTGAGATTGCTCTTCCATGGCGTATTGTGCCATACTACTACATGCCGCAGGTGCAAGGCCTGATGGAGATCATGGGCAGAGACTGGGTTGACCTCTACTGCTGGACCCCCAATGGAAGCAGCCTCTTCCGGGTGCCTCGGGACCGCGCATACTGGGAGCTCATCCACGAAGTCCTGCGTGAGTTCTGGTGGGGCAATGTGATGCCCGCGCGGGAGCTCCTACTGCTCGGGAAGGACGCTGAGGCAAGATCATTCGAGCCACAGCCCAAGCACCGGCTCACGAACCTAGTGCTATATAGGAGCAGGAAAATGGCTTCTGAAGCCAAGTTGTTGTGTAGGGATGTTGGTGGCCATGTAGAATTCTTCCCGTGAGTAATTCTGTCGATGGATATAGTGTACACTGTATTCTGATTATTCTTTGAATGAAATCACGAATTACTCATGTCCTTTGCACGCCTTCTTTTTATTGTGGTTAAAATAGTCTAAGCTGTGTCCTATGATGTTTCCCATGTTCTTCAGATTTACTTAAACAAATGAAACTAGAAAGCAGGTAGCAGTGAATCAGGTGGGGTTCTACCAAAAAATGTGCAAAAACAATATGCTTGTTACAAATGGAACGTGATAATGGCAAAAGTACATTTTTTTTTCTCTAACCTGTGGGTTGCAGTTTTTCACCTTTTTACCAACCAGCCACGTATAGATACTTATTGCAAATGAACAACAAAAGAAAGAGCTACAGTTTTTTTAACGGTTTATCCGAACTTGTGGTGAACCAATGTCAGGGGCATCTCTTGAATGTCGTAAAAAAATCTGAATTTTCTGCTAATATGTGCAGTCTACACATCTAACATATCACGAAATTTCAGATGCAAGTTCGGATAACAGCTCGGTAAACAAAGACAACAAATTCAGTGACCATGCTGAATTCACAGTCCAAACTGTACGCTATTATCATCGCATAATTTGTTGAAAGTCGTAATTTGAACATTTTGTCACAACATAGACGTATGTTGTGCATATCTCGGTTTTTTCTTTTTTTTTTGTCAAACGTTATCCTGAATCTGTAGACTCGGTCCAGGTGCACCAGATACGTTCTTGATAACGTGGATAACTTGATTATCCGGTTTGCTGAACTCTATAGTTCCCTAGCAGCAAGGAGCTTCCTTCCTTCACTCTTGTTGCCGCTTTGTCGTTCCCTTGTACGCAAAGTAGGAAAAACAAGAAACACAACGCGACAGCTGCTGCTTGCTTCCGGGATATGGATTCCTGCGGGATGACAAAATGGATAGCTACCCTCGAAAGTCAGAATCCACCTGCTGCTGGCCGCTTCTCGGCTCACCGAATCCATGCTTTGACATGCCTGTGAGACAAGCAAGTGCTAGTCTGGGTCGACATGATTCCCAAACCAACGGAGCTTCCCAAACCAAGGGAGCTCACATTTGGTGCATGGCCTGTCCAAATTTAGGGCCTCTTTGGATTGAAGGATTATCATAGGAATATTGGAGGAAACCAATCTATAGGATTTTTTCCTAAGGAATGCATTTGAATCAAAGGAATGACACCTTCAAAATTCCTATGGATTGCATTCCTACACCCCAATCCTATAGAAATTTCAACATCCATTCAAACCTCTATTTTAGACTCATCCTCGTAGGATCGAGATACTTTTCCTGTGTTTTTCCTACGTTTCATCCAAATGACCATTCCTGTAGTTTTCCTATGTTTTGTAATCCTCTGTTTTGTACTGCAATCCTATCAAATTCCTGTGTTTTTTATCAAATTCATGTGTTTTTTCAATTCCTCTATTTTCTAATCCTGTAATCCAAAGAAGCCCAAGGGAGCAACATGAAGATAGTGATCCAAAGAAGCCCTAACGCTATTTGACCCGTTATCAGTAAGGTCAGTGGCTCAGTGCCAATGGGAAAACACGCAACGTTTATTATAGATCATCTGCAACACCGCTTTCATAGTTGCTACCGAGGACGGGCACAAAGTGGATATTAGAATAACAGTATACGACCAGATACTTGGAAAATTCCAGCTAATCACAGCCAAAGGGAGCAACATGAAGATAGTGATCATATGGTTAGAAGTCATATAGTTTTATTTATTTGGAAGTACTCCCTCCGTCCCAAAATAACTGTCTTAGATTTGTCAAAAAGTGGATGTATCTAGACATCAAACAAATATAGATACATTCACTTTTGGACAACTTTGAAACACTTATTTTGGTACGGAGGGAGTAGTTATAAAGTAACATGACACCACAACTGACTCCAGGACACACTATTACAGTGCCACGCATATACAGATATAAATAACAATATATCGGTCTTTATTTTTGGGGGAAGCGAAGTTGCAAGTTCATCTTCGATCTTCCAAGCTGGAGCATCAAAGTAACCCACTGACGCACCCTTGTCACACTGTACTTTTTACACTTCAAAACTGCAAGTTCCACAGAGAAACATCATGTTATCAGAATGAGAGTGTCTGATCAGGAAACGTTACCAACAAAAAAAATAAAGCACCACCCACCTCAATGTCACTGGTGAAGCCACAAAAGGAACCATTTTTTTCTGCTCGAATTAGTAACTTTTTTTTTTTCTTGTAGAAGTAGCATATGTTAGACGGCCACACCTTCATGGATATGTAGCAAACTCTTTTTGTGTATTTTCTTCCATCAGTAAAAACTATACTAAGATGGCTGACTGGTTGGAAATCGACCATTGCTCCTCTGTGGTCAAGGAGAAGGTATTCTTCCACTGGATAAAATGGAGACCAGATCCTTATCCACAGCGAGAGATGAAGCTGAATCCCCTCCACACTTCTAGCAAACCTTTTTTTGTATTTTCTTCCATCAGTAGAAGCTATACTAAGATGGCCGACTGGTTGAAAATCTACTGTGCTCCTCTGTGGTCAAGGAGAAGGTATTCTTCCACTTGATAAAATGGAGACCAGATCCTTTTCCACAGCAAAAGATGAAGCTGGATCCCCTCGACACTTATAGCAAAGGTAGACCAGATCAAATTTCTCTTCAAACTTCTCATTGCGTTCTAGACACCTTCCACACTGCCGGCATCTCTTGATGCAAACCTCGCATGCTCTGCACTTTCCAGATCTTCTGTCACTGCACTCCTCTTCAGGGCAGTCAAAAACCAGTTTGTGGCTCTGACATATAGGACACATCTCAATATCAAGAGCATATCCGTCTTGGCAACCTGATAAAAAGTGGTTAGCATGACGGAATCGTGGAGCCCGGTTGTGCAACTCCTGCATCTTGTCCATGTTCAACAAGGATAGTAACTCCTCATAATCCTCTTTTGGTAAATTGAAGTTCTTATCAATCCTGAGGCTTTTAATACCAGATTTTTCCTTCATATTAAATAACTTGAGATTGGAAATAAGACCATCCAAAGTTAACCGCGGGCAGCGCGCAATGCTCAACTGTGTTAGAAAGAAAAGGTTAGAACAGATGATAAAACAAAAATGTATCAGTTAAACTGATAATGTACTAGAACGCAAGCATGTGTACAGAAATAGTTGCCTCTAGAATTGATAGGCCAAGTTATTCTCATGATGTTTCAACTTTGAAGTATTGCAAGAAATTATAGATATGTATGAGTTTTTTAGAAGTCATCCCAGTCAAAGATTCTGGATGGTACTCTTTGCAGAGCATTCCAGTTAGAAAATTGTATGTTAAATTTCTACTGTGGCGAGAACATTTCACCACTATTTTCCTGCTTTTGCTACCAACTATCAGAACTCTTGCAGACCATGCAGTGGTGTCACCTAACTAATTTTCCCTAGAGACTGAGATCCAGCAGATATACAGACAATTTACTAGCTAAATACAACAGAAACAGTGTGAAATCCAAGTTATTTTGGTTAGTGCTCTATGTAACCATAGAAACCAGGAAAGGGACTAAAGCATATAAGCAATCAGCGGGACTGAGAATCAACATAACAAACAATCCATAGTGACTATTCGTGACAGTAGCAAGAGCTAGCGAAACATATTATGCTTCATGTAACATTTATGTTGGACTATCCTACAGAACTGGTCCTAGCTCAAATGGTCTGTAAACCCCCACCAGCTAGGTCGAATTGTATTCAGCTCGAAAGTGGGTGCCTATTATATAATTCTATCAGAGTATGCTAAGATAGGAAAGTACACTGGCGCAACTACGAACATATAAAGATAAATTTATTGCGAAACGATTCCAGGCATTCAAGGAATTAGATTTAACTTAGAAAAAACTGCAAGAGGATTGTGACAAATACTAACCTTTGTCAGCTGAGGATTACTCTCCAGAACAGCATTCAAACCCTTATCGGTGATATTTATGCAGTCATCGATATTTAGACACCGCAAAACACCAGGTACCTTCTGTGCCAGCCGTAGAAGATCGGGATCAGATATCTTCCCGCTCAAGACCGGTTCAACATGGATACACTTCCACAACGAGTCATCACTGCGGACAGCAGAATGCAGAGACTTGCAGACCATCTCCACTGCCAGGAGGTCGCGAAGTCCAAGATAGCGAATAGCAAACACCACTCCATCATGCGGCGCGCTTCCCTCGCCACCGACTGTATCATGGCACACCAATGCAGCATTGCCAGAGGTGGACGGACCCTCCCCGGGTAAAATTGGCTGTGAGCAGGATGCGCTGGGAGGCGGCGATCCTTGAGAGCAGTCAGCGCGTCCGGCACCAGAAGAAAGGCCGCCTCCACGCCCAATCCCAAAGGGGCCCTCAAAAGCGCTCCTGGAGCCACCACCAATCAGTGGCTGCTCCCGAGAGAGCGCGAGGGCCTGGTTGAGGTAATAACTGAGGTCGGCACAAACAGCAGCACCGCCATCGCCGTTTCCAAAACGCCCAGCACCAGACATGACCGTGAAGTCTCCGATGCAGCTGGCGAGCGCGGCGGTGAGGGTGCTCTCCAGGTTCATCCCGAAGGGGTCCGTGGGCAGGAGGTTCACGGGGTCGAACTCCTCCTCCAGCTCCAGCTCTAGCTCCAAATCGTCCCACCACAGGGAGTTCACCCCCACGGACGACAGCGGCGAGGCCTCCTCGGACCAGCACCCGCAGCCCCGCATCATGGCGGAGGCGCAGTCGTCGCCCACCAGGAACGAGCACGACGGGTAATTCAGCGCCATCTAGATTTCCAAAATCCCTTCCGATTCTCCTCTTTCTCCTCCTACTCCTCTCTCTTTTTTTGGGTTTTCTGGTATGGAATATGCACGACAGGGCGACGGAAGACGCAACCCTAGATCTCCCCTCCCCCAACAAGAGGAGAAGAGAAGGAACCCTCTATTCCTGATCCGGGCGAATCAAAAAATATCCCTAGGACCAAAAACTTCACGGAGCAATCTCGATCGCGGATCCCGAATCAATCAATCAATCCAGCAGCAGAGGAACCCCATGCAAAGAACGCGGCCTCGGAATCAATCCCCAAACCGGAGCACCGGCGGCCCCATGAGAATTCACCGTGGCAGGCAGGCGGCAGCAGCAGCTGGGAGGCTCCCCCGAAATCAATCCCCACCGGCACGGCGGCGACGGCGGGAATCAAGATCCGCAGAGAGCGGCTCGGGGTGGGTTGATTGGCGGCTCTGCGGAGGACAGAGGCGAGACGCCTTGGAATGCGGCGGCGGTGGGACTGACTGGGATTGGAGCGGCGATGGGGGAGGGGACGGGTGGTGGTGGTGGTGAACCCCCGGAGGAGGAGGAGGGTGTGGGGGTTCCGGGAAAATCTGCTTCTTCTCCCGCTTGGCCTTCCGCGCGGCGCTAGGGAACGGAACGGGAGGAGGAGAAGAGGAGGAGGAGGGCGCGTGGAGCCTGCCTGCTCTGGGTGGGGGGCCTCAGCCGATCTGGTTTTCTACTCTCGCGCCGGGGCGTGGCGGGGCGGCTCTCTTTGTTTTCCCTTCGACTCTTCTGGTGGTGGGGTTCTTCTCGGTTTGGTTTCACTTCTCCTTCCCGTGCGCGAGCGGGATCCGGGAATATTTTTCTTCCTTCCCGGGCTTTCCCCTGACTCTCCACCGGCCGCGCGAATTTCCCGCGTGCTGAGTGCTGACTGTGGTTATGACCATGTCCGTGCAAGGGTGGGTTGCAAAAGGTTTGAAATGTGAAAGTAAATTCTTTTGGAACAAAAGAAGAATTTTTTTATGAACTTCCTTTTGATACGTACGAGTATTCGAACTGAATCACTTGCCCTTTTGGACGATTCATTGCCATACAAATGGTTTCTTAATGGTGATTGTCTTTGGAAAGATTTTGGATTGTTAAACTAAATTTGTCTCCACGAAAGAAGGAGATTTCTAGTAACTTCCTTTCGATGCGTATGAATATTTCGAACTGAATTACTTGCCGTTTTGGACAATTGATTGCCATACAAGCAGTTTGTTAAAGTTGATTGTCTTTGGAAAGGTGTGCGCCCGTAGGAAAGGAACATCATAGGTAGAAATTACTTTTACATGTTTTTATTAAGATCAAATGTATTTAGTTGGATGGTAATAGGTTAAAATGATTTGGATTTTTTATAACTTCTTGAAAAAAATATTTTTAGCGTATATTTAACTAGGCATTTGATCATAAGTCTCTAGGGTTGTGCCCTCGCTGCCTTAGCCTTCGGCTTGCCTCTACTATACAACATTTCAAGGGAACGACCTCGATTCTTCTTTTCATAATTTCTCATACATGTTTTGAAGTTACTATGTGATCGCTAAGACCAAACAAATTATCACTGTTTGGGTTATTCTAGACTCGTGCTTAGCCTTACACCCTTATTATAGCAACACACAGTGTCATAAATATTAACTCAACATTGGTTAGGGGATAATTCCACGGTGTGGAAACCTTAGCAACAGTTACTCCCTGGAGCGTCTCTCCCGGCACGCCCACGGTGTGGGAACCATCACAACCGTTACTCCCTAGAGAGTCTCTCCCGGCACGTGCAATCCCACGGTGTGGGAACTGTCGCAACAGTTACTACATGGAGCGTTTCTCTCCGCACGTGCATCGCTGTGTGGGAACCGTCAGAACAGTTACTGTGTTTCTCGCTGCACGTGCACCACGGCGTGGGAATCGCGGCAACAGTTACTCCATGTAGCGTCTCTCCCCGCACGTGTGATCCCACAGTGTGGGAACCGTCGCAACAGTTACTCCCTAGAGTGTAGCCTCTTTTTTTGTGTTTGTCCATGTTGTATATAAGGGTTCCAAAGCCATCAACAAATAAATGCTCATCCGATAAGATTTGATTCTTTGTCGATACGATTTTACTCATTACAAACTGCTACATATGGTATACTCTAATTGATTGTGTGAATCATCACGATGTAGAGGCCAGACTACTCATTTCGGGAATATGCTCTAATATGGAAGAGCTTGAAAGCAATTAAAAATTTCATGTTAAAAAGCATTTTAGTTAATATAGCGCTAAAAACTCATATCTATAAAGCAATACGTGACTAAGTGCATTAATTATTTTTCTATCTCAACATGCAAGATATCCATATCACTTATCCATTAATAATATTTTTCATGCAACCTATGCATGTCATGGTTTTTCAGCCATATAATTGACCGTGTCACTAATAAATATTTAGTTCTCAATTATTCAGTAAATTTTGTACAATAAATTAGTGTCTTGACCATTGTGATTAACTGAATCTTGATAATTGGATATTTCATACCTCTTATACCCGTTTCATTTTTTTCCCGCTGCGATGCGGCGGGCTATTCTTCTGGTATGGTATCTAGTAAAGACAATTTTACTGTTTTTTTTTGCGAATACATATACCCATTGGTTGTTCACGTGTCTTCCCGATCGACTGTTTAAGTATTTCTATGCTTATTATTATCTCTCACATCACACGTCACAACTCATTTGTCTCACTGACAGTGGGGTCAAGGCTGACGCAACCTGATCTGTCCCGTGTACGTAAGTCCAAAACCATGGATTTCGTAGGCGAAGACCGGTAGAGCTCGCATTGATGGACGGATAGCCATCGGACGGATGGATGAAGGTTGTTAGCTGCTGCAACTACAGTGCGTCTACACGTGCCCGCACACGTGGTGCTCCTCCTGATCGCTACGTGACGCTGACAGAGCGGCGCAGCTGGATCGCAACCCGATCGGGCGTGTGCGCAGAGATAGGCGTGCGTGGTGGACAGGTTCCACGGAGCTATCGGTGTGGATACGGTTTGCTGGATGGTTGAGCTTTTGATTCGGGGGACCTACATACGTCCACAGCTCACGAGACGTTGAGATGGAGTCCATAACAAACGGACGGGTTGAAATAAAAAGAAAAAGAATATGAAAACGGTAGGATGAGATTTGATGGTTTCAATTGTCACGCATACGAGACGTGTCGGTTTGCAAGCACGAAACTTGTGTCCTGGGGCTTCTCTTTCTCTCCTCTCCCCTCCCAAACCAGTTAAGAGTCAACTGTTGATTCCGGTCAGATCTGGCCACTCTCATCGTCCGCGATCGTGCTGGCCGGTGTGGAGATGGACTAGGGTGTCGGCCCTCCTTGCACAACAGTAGATTAGGTTGTAGATTAGGGTTTCTCGAGTTGGTGAGTCGTCCTCCGTGGCGAATGGCGCTATGCCGTCTCATCTCCCTCGATGGTCAGCGGCTCCGGAGTACGGCACACTGACGGGCTATGCTTTGTCAAGCCTCCATGGAGGAGGAGAGGCGGAGATGACAACTCGTGGGTTGCCTTCTTCAATAATCGCATCGGCATCTTCTTGTTGTGGGCTCCTCTGCTTCTTCTGGTTGGCTGTGGTGGCGTGGAGAAGAAGGGAGGCGCGTAGATGGCGATGCCCAGCAGCTACCCTGATGGCGAGACGAGCGCGTTGTCGGAGTGGAAATCCTGACGTTGCTTCGAGCTCCATGGTGGAGTTCCTCCACATCAAGCATCTTTCGCTACTACTTAATAAGCTCGGTTGGTGGCTTCTGGTTCTGAAGCCATTGGTGACCACCCTACATTGTATGTGAAGTGGGTTTCGGCTCTTCCTTTGGCCGACCATGGCGGCGACGGGCGGAAGAAATGCCGCCGCTCTTTGTCCATTTTTGCGAGGTGGTGGTTCATGGTCTTGCTGCATCCTCGAGCAACTCATGTGGGGCCAGGTTTTCCGTCGTGATATTTGGCCGGTATGATGGCCCATCTTCAACCTCCGAGGAGGAGGCCTTTGTGACTCTGCACCGGAGCTCGATGGCTCGTCGTCGATGTGGCGCCCCGACCCGACTGCTATACAGTGATGTTGTGTGTCACCGGTTAAGCGATACAACCGGAGGTTACGGGTTTACCAATCCCCGGGCAAAACCTTTGGCAGGCGTTGCTCGGAATGGATCATCGGCAACGCAACTCCCCGATTGATGCCTTAACACAGGCACAACCCTCAATGTATAATAGAGAGATCAAGACTTATGGAACAACTGTCACATCACAGACTCTACGACACAAATCATATAGTTCAACTCTTATAATAGAGAAAGATAGCAAATGACATTCAGAGGTCACAGACCCAACATTACATCAAGCGGAAGCATTTTAGGTTATTCTAAACAACAAGATCCAAATATGGCCTAAGAGGCCTACAAATAAACATCCAGCGCCAGCTGTTCCGGGATGTCCCAAGCTGCCACCTGGGAACCCCAGACTACTCGTCGACGTCCACAAAGAACCCACTTTCGAGGTCGGTGAAGTCCTCCTCTGAAACAAAACACACGACATTGAGTTCGACGAACTCGCAAGATTATATATAGAGCTTTAGCTCGATGAGGCTTTCAAAGTTATATGGTTGTTTTGCATAAAGCTGATTTTATTTATGAAAACATAACTCAAAGGCATCGACTATTCAGAAGATTTTCAAAAGAGGTAAGGAGTAACTCTTTCTTTCATCACCTTACTCATCATAAACCATCATCAACCACTGTACCTGTTCATCAAAGGCACCTCCCCGAATCACCCTCGAGGAAGCTCACCTTACAATCTTGAGTGGTACCTCTAGTACCCAGTTTTTAATCATTCCGTTAAAGTTATTCTATGATCCTACCTTCACTTCCCAAATCGTCTATAACCGCGGACACGGCTTTTCGAAAAGATTTAACCCTGCAGGGGTGTACAAATGTTTGCCACGCGTACCGCCCGGCCCATTACCTGCGCATTAGCTCTCTTCCTTGGAAAGCCGGCTGAGTGGGAACGGTGTCGACTTCTCCCTCATTAAGGACTTTCCAGGATCATCAGTGGCGGTAGGACTGCCAGGATCACAACACCCCGCCCCACGGCCACTCATTTTCCTAACACCACCATCCTCATCTCAGTTCATCCCACCATCATAACGCACGCGCAAATGGAAGCCTGAACTAGAGGACCCTGGCTAGCCCCGCCCGAGTTATTTAGTCTATGAGGGTTCCTGCAAATGCATAAGCCTCACGCATGGTTGCACGCTCAGTCTTGGTTCAAGAGGTATAGAACTCGCTCCTAGGCGGCGAGAACGAGACAAAACACCACGACCAAAGTGGCCTCTCATCCCCACCTTTTAGTATTTTATTATCCGTCACCACAATTTCCTCCACCAACAACCATTCATCTCATCACCTGTTTCCACCACAAACCATCCATCGTATAGCTATGCAATTTACTAAGCATTGGCTAAGCATCAACATAGCATAGTAAGTATCTCAGGCCAACAATACAAATCTATGGATAAATAGGAGGGAAAACATGTATTGGCATCGGAAACTTAATGCAACTATAGGATACTCTAATCCAATAAAATTGACATTTGGAACCGCATGCAATATTATAGTGGAGAAAATACTTGCGGAAAATAGGATAGACATGCTCAGAGGGGGGATTACGCTTGCCTTGCTCAACGTGCTAGTAGTACGGGTCTTCGGGGTATTGTGGAGTAACCCCGGTTGCTTGATCTAACGAAAAACAAACATCGGGAGAGAACAATCAATCACCACACATATGCTTAACAAATGCAATGCGCAAACATATGATGACATGTCATTTTAAATCCCCGAGACGAGGATGATTCAACTAAACAATTTAAACGGAGGTTGGATGCATC
This sequence comes from Poa pratensis, assembly GCA_947311845.1. Taxonomy (NCBI): domain Eukaryota; kingdom Viridiplantae; phylum Streptophyta; class Magnoliopsida; order Poales; family Poaceae; genus Poa; species Poa pratensis. The sequence continues at coordinate 118,901,801 of CAMZMU010000052.1, forward strand.
GCGACTATACCGTGGGGTTTAAGGGTTACAACAACTTTATTAGTTGATCAAGATCGATGAACCTTAGGGTTAACTTGCATATGAATGTCATGCTCATGAGAAGATGCAAGTTTTAAGTTGTGAGGAGACCATGTGCAACTTAGCCAAAATAGGCAAAAAAAACTCCCAGAGGCCGGATAATCCGGGTCGTGCCATACCGGAATATCCGGTCTCAAATCTTGGGCACTCGTGAAAACGGCTAAGGACTCAAGGCGCGAGCCACTGGACTCGGCCGGAAAATTCAAGCCGGACATTTGGTCCGGGACCGGAATATCCGGCCTGGATCTTCGAGCTGCAGCTGAAATTCCATGGGCTACCGCCAAAACTCGAACTAGAGCAAAAGGGGAGAGGGAAAGGGGTCAGCAAGGGTGTAGTGCTCACCACGAACTCGTGGGGGTGCTCAGCTAGGCCGGGGATGGACGGGAGCAGCGGTAATCGAGCTTGGCGTGCGGCAGAGTTCGTCGGAGAAGAACTCGCATCCCGGGCAATGTGCAGCTTCCCGGCTCGATTCTTGCGGTGAGGACGGAGAAGGAGACGCAGCGGAGCTTGTGGTGCACTTCGATTTGCTGGGGATGGCTTCAATCAACGGAGAGGCGGCGGTGGAGCTCGGCATCCATGGCGGCTCGGTGGGGAGCAAGAAGAGAGAGAGGAGCAAGTGGTGGGTGAGGGGATAGGGTAAGGAGGAGCAGTGGGGCTCGTGTCTTGCTCTCCTTGCAGGTGGAGAGGGCAGAGGGGGCCCCCAGAGCGAGGCGTGCGTGCGGGTGCGACGCGAGCTGCGTTCTTTGGTCGCTACAGGAAGAAGATGATCCCGACCGGATAATCCGGTGGTCGTTCAGACCGGATAATCCGGTTCTCCCTTTTTCTGTTTTTAACTTTAAAACATGTTTCTTCAATAGTTTTAATTAGGGCACTTGCATTGCTCCAAAATTTATGGAAAAATTTGGGGATGCTCCCCTTAACCTGGAGGAACTCCACAATTTTTGGTGTCTCAAAATAAATTAGTTTGGACCATTTTGTTTAGAAAGGTGAATAGGGCATTTTTGCTAAATTCAAAGATGTTGCTCCTTTAACAATTTGGAGCAAGTGCAAGAGATCGTTTTGGAGCTCTTGGAACTTCCTTGACAAATATGAGAAGTCAAAGTAATTTTATTTGCAAGATTGAGTGCCTTCGTTGTTTTGAAATTTGTGGAAGCACCTTTGGCAATTTGGTTTTAGCAACTTCATAACATTTCGATATCAATGTTGAGTTAACTCAAAAGAGACATGTTTATGCATGGATGCCATGATGCAATTAACACAAAAGTGGAAAAATTACACAGGTTTTTAGGTTCTCAGCTTTGGGCTGTTACAACTCTACCCTCCTTACAGGAATCTCGTCCCGAGATTCTAAGGTTGCGGAAAGAAGTCGGGATACTCCTCACGGAGACTAGATTCTCGTTCCCAAGTTGCTTCTTCCTCGGAATGGTGAGACCATTGAACTTTGAGGAACTTGGTAGTCTTGTTCGGGTCTTTCTTTCAGCTTCATCCAAGACACGGATAGGATGCTCGCGATAAGTGAGATCTTCCTGGAGGTCTAGCTCTTCATGATTGACCCCATGGATAGGATCCTTGAAACACCGGCGAAGTTGGGAGACATGAAACACATCATGTACATTTGGGAATTTGACCGGTAACTCCAATTGATAAGAAAGATCTCCTCGCTTGCCAGAACGGTGAAAGGGCCAACATAGCGAGGGGCCAATTTCCCTTTGATTCCGAAGCGGCGAACGCCACGAAGGGGAGAGACACGGAGATAAGCTTTATCACCAATTTCATAGTGAATTTCCTGATGGTGCTTATCATAGTAGCTCTTTTGCCTAGACTGAGCAATCTTCAGATTCTCCCTTATGATTCTAACCTTCTCCTCAGCTTCATTGATAATATCTGGACCAAAGAGTGCCCTCTCTCCGGTCTCGGACCAATTTAGAGGAGTGCGGCATTTTCTTCCATAGAGAACCTCGAATGGAGCCATGCCCAGACTAGCTTGATAGCTATTGTTGTAGGAGAATTCCGCGAAAGGGAGATACTTTTCCCAATCCTTGCCGAAAGAGATTACACATGCCCTAAGCATGTCTTCCAAAACTTGGTTCACTCTTTCGGTCTGACCATCAGTTTGAGGATGGAACGCGGTGCTGAAGTTGAGACGGGTTCCCATAGCAGTTTGGAAACTAGTCCAAAACTTGGAGGTGAATAGGCTTCCACGATCAGAAATTATCTTCTTGGGAATGCCGTGAAGGACGACGATACGAGAGGTATACAGGTCTGCCAACTTGGCTGCTGTAATGTCCACACGAACTGGGAGGAAGTGAGCCACTTTTGATAGTCGATCAATGATGACCCAGATGGCATCATGTCCCTTTGGAGACTTCGGCAGACCAGTAATGAAATCCATACCAATTTCATCCCATTTCCACTCGGGAATAGCAATAGGGTGAAGAGTGCCGGCAGGTCTTTGATGTTCAGCCTTTACCCGTCGACAGGTGTCGCATTCAGCAACATACTTGGCAATTTCTCGTTTCATCGGTCCACCAGAATTGTGGTCGAAGGTCTTGGTACATTTGGTACTACCGGGATGAATAGAGAGAGGAGATTCATGAGCTTCTTGGAGGATCAACTCCCTCAATTTTCGTTTCTTTGGCACCACCAAGCGGTCACCAAAATAAACAACTCCGGATTCATTGACAGAAAAACATTTGGCCTTCCCGCTAGCAATGTTCTCTTGATTTTCTGAATACCCTTGTCACGCTTTGAGCATCCTTAATCTGGTCCACAAGAGTAGATTTGATTCCAGATTTGCAAGGTAGCCGGAGGGAACATTTCTAAGTTCAAACGAGAGAACTCTTCATGAGGGCAGGTTGGGCCTTCTTCAATCATCAGATTGTTGCAATAGGACTTCCGACTTAGCGCGTCAGCCACGACGTTTGCTTTGCCGGGTTGATAGTTCAGACTCACATTGTAGTCCGTGATTAACTCCAACCAACGCCTTTGCCTGAGATTTAAATCCGGCTGGGTGAAGAGGTACTTCAGACTCTTGTGATCCGAGAAGATCTCGCAACGGTTACCAAACAGGTATGGTCTCCATTGCTTCAAAGCATAGACCACAGCGGCAAGCTCTAGATCATGAGTTGGGTATTGAGCTCATGCGGCTTAAGTTGGCGAGAAGCATATGCCACCACATGGCCATCTTGCATTAGCACACAACCCAAACCTTGTAAGAGGCGTCACAGAAGACGACGAAATCCTTGCTGTGTCCGGCAGGACAAGCACAGGAGCGGACGTGAGCTTGGCTTTCAGTGTTTGAAACTCTCTTCAGCTTCGGCCGACCATACAAACTTTTTATCCTTCTTGAGAAGGTCAGTCAGGGCCTTGGCTATCTTGGAGAAACCTTCGATGAATCGGCGGTAGTAACCCGCCAATCCGAGAAAGCTACGAATGTCCTTGACTGACATTGGAGTTTTCCAATCCAAATGGACTGAATCTTGTCAGGAATGACAGCCACACCATCGCGGATATCACATGACCAAGGAAGATGAGATTATCCAACCAAAACTCACACTTGGAGAACTTGGCATAGAGGCGGTGTTCTCGAAGTCTTGTCAGAACCAAACGAAGATGTTCCTCATGCTCTTCATTGGTTTTGGAATAGATGAGATGTCATCAATGTAAATGACGACAAACTTGTCAAGATAATCCATGAAGACAGAGTTCATGAGCCTCATGAAAGTAGCGGGGCATTGTGAGACCAAAGGACATGACGGTATACTCATATGAGCCATACGAGTAACAAATGCCGTCTTTGGAATATCCTCCTTTCTGATTTTTATCTGATGGTAGCCTGACCTCAGATCCATCTTGGAGAATACGTTGCACCAGCTAACTGATCCAACAGATCATTGATGCGAGGAATAGGATACTTGTTCTTGATTGTCACCGCATTCAACGGTCGATAGTCAGAGACTAGACGAGGCACGGTAGAATCCCTCTTCTTGACAAAGAGTACCGGACAACCCCAGGTGAACTGCTAGGCTGGATGAACTCCTTAGCTAACAGCTGATCAATTTGCTCTTTCAACAGAGCCAACTCTTCCACCGGCATACGGTAGGGCTTCTTGGAAATTGGAGCGGTACCGGGAAGTAGCTCTATGACAAACTCCACACTTCGGTCAGGAGGCATGCCAGGCAATTCTTCCGGGAACACATCCGGGAAGTCACACACCACGTGTATGTCCTGGATTTCAGGAGGGGATTCGCCTTCCATAAAGCAAAGGAGAATCTCAGGTGAGCTGGGTACGATGGCGGACGGAGGTATTGATGTTGCAGGCCAATACTTCACAATGTCACCGGAAGGAGCGGTCACAGTAATGGTCTTGGCGGCACAGTCGAGATTAGCCTGGTATTTGGCTAGCCAGTTCATGCCCAGTATGACATCAATGCCTTTGGACTTCAGAGCTACCAAGGCATAAGGAAAGACAAGGAACCTATATTAATCTGGACCTCAGGAGTAACCCCATCGGTTTGCCATTTGGAACCAGGAGTAGCGATCACCAAGGGACGGCTCATTTTCTCGAACGGTATTTGTGGTCTTTTGCAAACGCTATGGATATGAATGAATGCGATGCTCCAGAGTCAAACAAAACTGTAGCTGTATTGCCGTTGATTCGTAACTCACCCATAAGAACGCCGGGGTCCTCTTCAGCTTCTTCAAGAGACGTGGTTCAGGCGACCACGCACAATAGGTCCAGCCTTGCCAGTTGGAGTGGCAGGGGCTCGTGCAGGAGTTATCGCGAGAGGTGCCTTCTGGGGGCACTCCCTGGAGTAGTGACCAGCCTGGCCACAGGTGTAGCAAGTGAGTCCAGGTGGAGCAGGTAGCATAGGACGGTACCCACTTCCGCCTATCCCAAGTGTCGAAGTAGTGGGGCGCGGAGGAGGTGGCCTGTATCCTGCTCTGGCATGAATGGAGCACGCGGTACGCGCTGTAGGGAACAAACACCCTGCGCTTCTTGCTCTCAGAACCCGAGGAACTCTGGTGGTCCCCATGTGCGGGCCTCTTGGAAGCTTCAAGTTCCTTTCTTCCTTGCTCAAGAGTGAAAGCCTGGTTGAACAGCTCCTGATAGGTCTGGAACCTGAAGGGCAATAGCTCATAGCGGAGCTGCGGAGTCAGACCCTTGCGGAACAGCTCTTGCTTGTCAGCATCATTGGTCACGTCCCTTGGGGCGTAACGAGAGAGATGGTTGAACTCACGACCATAAGTGCGGAGGTCCATCCGTCCCTGTTGCAAATCCAGGAACTCCCTCCTCTTCAAGTCCATGATGGCTGGGGAATGTACTCCGCACGGAAGGCAGTGCGGAAATCAGCCCAGTGAAGACATGGTTGGCTGGAAACAAAGCCACATGGCTTTCCCACCAACAGCCAGCAGCACCAACCAAGGTAGGTGGCAAAGTTGACTTGCTCAGCCATGGGACATGCAGCGCGGAGAACTTGCGCTCCAAGCACGAAGCCAATCATCAGCTTCCAGTGGCTCCTTAGCATCAGCAAAGTGGGTGGCTGCGAACGCAGGAACTCAGTGAGAGTGTTGCACTCGTTCCTCCGTGCATTCTGCTGCACCAACTGTTCAAGCAAGCGCTCATTGCGCCCACGGTTCTCCTCAATGGCCATCAAGACCTCAGCCATCGAGGGTGGTGGCGGCAGATCATCCTCATCATCATTGTGGTTACCGCGACCACCACGGCCTCCACGGCCTCCTCGAGCCATTCTGGAGATTTGACAATGACACAGTTAGTATCTTTCTCCGAATGGTCGAACAATAGCATTAGCGTCTACACAAGTACACAGACTAGGGACGATAATACTTTGCGAGAAGGAAAACAACAAGATAGAACTTGGGTCAAAGATCAGCATCATGTGCTACTAGTGAGAGTTAAGAAATCACAACTTAACACACTCTAGTTGACACAATCCGGGACCTTATGTTCAAGTCCGTGGGTTAAAACCCAAAGAAAGGATCAAAAGATTAACTCGGTAGAAACATCTGAGTTGATTTGGGATTGCAACGCAGCGGGAGCAACGTGACACATAACACTAAAGGTCGAACCCACCCCGTTTCTAATCATTTTGAAGTAACACGAGAGTAAAACCTTTAAACTCAAATCGAGGTAAGATTGCTCCGAGATTAGAGGGTAACCAGATAAGGAGTAAAAAGAATCCTAAGATGGTTTTCACAACTCATTTTTAGGTTAAAAATATTTTCACAAACACTAGACTCAACATCGACCAGTAGAAGGGTTTCCTACAGGCAGTACTGCTCTGATACCAACTTGTGGCGCCCCGACCCGACTGTATACAGTGATGCTGTGTGTCACCGGTTAAGCGATACAACCGGAGGTTACGGGTTTACCAATCCCCGGCCAAAACCTTTGGCAGGCGTTGCTCGGAATGGATCATCGGCAACGCAACACCCCGATTGATGCCTTAACACAGGCACAACCCTCAATGCATAATAGAGAGATCAAGACTTGTGGAACAACTGGCACATCACAGACTCTACGACACAAATCATATAGTTCAACTCTTATAATAGAGAAAGATAGCAAATGACAACCAGAGGTCACAGACCCAACATTACATCAAGCGGAAGCAATTAGGTTGTTCTAAACAACAAGATCCAAATATGGCCTAAGAGGCCTACAGATAAACATCACAGCGCCAGCTGTTCCGGGATGTCCCAAGCTGCCACCTGGGAACCCCAGACTACTCGTCGACGTCCACAAAGAACCCACCTTCGAGGTCGGTGAAGTCCTCCTCTGAAACAAAACAAACGACGTTGAGTTCGACGAACTCGCAAGATTATATAGAGCTTTAGCTCGATGAGGCTTTCAAAGTTATATGGTGTTTTGCATAAAGCTGATTTTATTTATGAAAACATAACTCAAAGGCATCGACTATTCAGAGTATTTTCAAAAGAGGTAAGAAGTAACTCTTTCTTTCATCACCTTCTCATCATAACCATCATCAACCACTGTACCTGTTCATCAAAGGCACCTCCCCGAATCACCCTCGAGGAAGCTCACCTTGCATTTGAGTGGTACCTCTAGTACCCAGTTTTTAATCATTCCGTTAAAGTTATTCTATGATCTTACCTTCACTTCCCAAGTCGTCCATAACCGCGGACACGGCTTTTCGAAAAGATTTAACCCTGCAGGGGTGTACAAATGTTTGCCACGCGTACCGTCCGGCCCATTACCTGCGCATTAGCTCTCTTCCTTGGAAAGCCGGCTGGGTGGGAGCGGTGTCGACTTCTCCCTCGTTAAGGACTTTCCAGGATCATCAGTGGCGGTAGGACTGCCAGGATCACAACACCCCGCCCCACGGCCACTCATTTTCCTAACACCACCATCCTCATCTCAGTTCATCCCACCATCATCACGCACGCGCAAATGGAAGCCCGAACTAGAGGACCCTGGCTAGCCCCCCGAGTTATTTAGTCTATGAGGGTTCCTGCAAATGCATAGGCCTCACGCATGGTTGCACGCTCAGTCTTGGTTCAAGAGGTATAGAACTCACCTAGGCGGCGAGAACGAGACAAAACACCACAACCACAGTGGCCTCTCATCCCCACCTTTAGCATTTTATTATCCGTCACCACAATTTCTCCACCAACAACCATTCATCTCATCACCTGTTTCCACCACAAACCATCCATCGTATAGCTATGCAATTTACTAAGCATGGCTAAGCATCAACATAGCATAGTAAGTATCTCAGGCCAACAATACAAACCTATGGATAATAGGAGGGAAAACAGGTATTGGCATCGGAAACTTAATGCAACTATAGGATACTCTAATCCAATAAAATTGACATTTGGAACCGCATGCAATATTATAGTGGAGAAAATATTGCGGAAAATAGGATACATGCTCAGAGGGGGGATTACGCTTGCCTTGCTCAACGTGCTGGTAGTACGGTCTTCGGGGTATTGTGGAGTAACCCCGGTTGCTTGATCTAACGAAAAACAAACATCAGGAGAGAACAATCAATCACCACACATATGCTTAACAAATGCAATGCGCAAACATATGATGACATGACATTTTAAATCCCCGAGACGAGGATGATTCAACTAAACAATTTAAATGGAGGTTGGATGCATCACGGTGCATCGCGACTATACCGTGGGGTTTAAGGGTTACAACAACTTTATTAGTTGATCAAGATCGATGAACCTTAGGGTTAACTTGCATATGAATGTCATGCTCATGAGAAGATGCAAGTTTTAAGTTGTGAGGAGACCATGTGCAACTTAGCCAAAATAGGCAAAAAAAACTCCCAGAGGCCGGATAATCCGGGTCGTGCCAGACCGGAATATCCGGTCTCAAATCTTGGCCACTCGTGAAAACGGCTAAGGACTCATGGCGCGAGCCACTGGACTCGGCCGGAAAATTCAAGCCGGACATTTGGTCCGGGGCCGGAATATTCGGCCTGGATCTTCGAGCTGCAGCTGAAATTCCATGGGCTACCGCCAAAACTCGAACTAGAGCAAAAGGGGAGAGGGAAAGGGGTCAGCAAGGGTGTAGTGCTCACCACGAACTCGTGGGGGTGCTCAGCTAGGCCGGGGATGGACGGGAGCAGCGGTAATCGAGCTTGGCGTGCGGCGGAGTTCGTCGGAGAAGAACTCGCATCCTGGGCAATGTGCAGCTTCCCGGCTCGATTCTTGCAGTGAGGACGGAGAAGGAGACGCGGCGGAGCTTGTGGTGCGCTTCGATTTGCTGGGGATGGCTTCAATCAACGGAGAGGCGGCGGTGGAGCTCGGCGTCCATGGCGGCTCGGTGGGGAGCAAGAAGAGAGAGAGGAGCAAGTGGTGGGTGAGGGGATAGGGTAAGGAGGAGCAGTGGGGCTCGTGTCTTGCTCTCCTTGCAGGTGGAGAGGGCAGAGGGGGCCCCCGGAGCGAGGCGTGCATGCGGGTGCGACGCGAGCTGCGTTCTTCGGTCGCTACAGGAAGAAGATGATCCCGACCGGATAAACCGGTGGTCGTTCAGACCGGATAATCCGGTTCTCCCTTTTTCTGTTTTTAACTTTAAAACATGTTTCTTCAATAGTTTTAATTAGGGCACTTGCATTGCTCCAAAATTTATGGAAAAATTTGGGGATGCTCCCCTTAACCTGGAGGAACTCCACAATTTTTGGTGTCTCAAAATAAATTAGTTTGGACCACTTCTGTTTAGAAAGGTGAATAGGTCATTTTTGCTAAATTCAAAGATGTTGCTCCTTTAACAATTTGGAGCAAGTGCAAGAGATCGTTTTGGAGCTCTTGGAATTTTCTTGACAAATATGAGAAGTCACAGTAATTTCATTTGCAAGATTGAGTGCCTTCGTTGTTTTGAAATTTGTGGAAGCACCTTGGGCAATTTGGTTTTAGCAACTTCATAACATTTCGATATCAATGTTAACTCAAAAGAGACATGTTTATGCATGGATGCCATGATGCAATTAACACAAAAAGTGGAAAAATTACACAGGTTTTTAGGTTCTCAGCTTTGGGCTGTTACAGTCGACTAGTGGTTCATCCCCGAAGACTTCGAGCTGGTTGGTGGTTCTTCGCCCGAGGAGAGATTTCGAGCACTCCCCTCGCGGATCTCGGTCCGTCATGCATCTTTTTAGGAAGCCCTTTTTTGTGTTGGGGGCTTTTGTAAGTATGGAGACCTTATCTTTAAATACTAGTATTTAGGTCGAGTGTTGTAAAGGACCTCTATGAAAAGTTGTACCTGACACGTGGAATAATATGATGCAGTACAAGTGTCCTCGGGGCCCCAAGTAGCCCCCAGCCCTTGTTTAAAAAATGTGTTATGTGCGTACTATGTAACGCATGCGGTTGTGTGACGCGCGCGGTCTAATCCATGTATATATAAAACTTGGACAGATTCGCGCCCATTCCCGCTATCCAGGTCGCCCAAATAGTCACAGCCGTCTGATCAACGCGTCCGACGGCTTGGATGTCTTCAAAAATCGTGCAAGCTACAGTAACACTGTAGCTGGGACATTTCTTCCAATCACGCGACGACACGTCGCCCCGCACAGTTTTCAGCGCAACAATTTTGCAGAAAACCGCCCGCAAAGGACCTTCTTGCAAATTTTGGAAACCTTAGGGGCCTCCATGCAAAAGCATCCGCAGATCCCCCACCCTCTCTCTCCCGCACGATGCCGCGGTTCGCCGCCGGCGCCGGCGCGCATCGCCGGCGACACGATCCTCCCCGCTCCAATCGCTGCCCACAGTCGAATCTCCGTCGCCGCCCCTACCTCCTCCCCAAGCGCGTGCCGGGAGGCCGCATCGGCGGCGGAATCGCCGGCGCCGTTCCGCGCCTTCATCCGCCGCTTTCGTGCGACGCCGGTGGCGCTCCGGCCACCGCGAAGCGGCGGCGCCGCCACGTCCGGGCGCGCCGCGTCGAGGCGCATCCGCCGCGCGTACGCGCGCGTCCCGGAACACGCGGACGCGTCGCCGGCGCCGCCGTGCTCCGTCGTCCTCCGCCGTGGTCGCTGTGGCCGCAGATGGCGGATGACGTCATCACGACGTCATCTGCGGCCCCACGTGTCAGCGATTTTTTTTTACAGAAAAATGTCAAATTTGTAAAATTGATTACTTTGAATCTACCCACCAGAAAAATATTAAAAAAATATCAAAATAATGAGAAAAATACGTGCTATCTATTTATGGCGAAATACAAATATTTTTGAATATTCTAATTTGCTAAATATTTGGACATAGCCTAAATGCATTTACTCTAATTACGGTACTGAATTAACGATGAAGTAATTTAAAATCTGAACAATTTTTAAACATACACTTTTTGAATTCCAATAATTTAAAAATCTGAAGGATTTTCGAATATGGCCATTCCGATATTTGAATTTCCCATTGAACTATACCCGTCAGGAAAAAAATGATTTTTTATCTAGATGGCCACAAAGAAATTGCTATCTACTTAAATATATCTAAATGGCCACAAAAATTGCTAGCTATTTACGACACAAGCTAAAATTTTGAATTCAAACATTTCGAAATTTAAATGTCTCCCAAATCTGAGCAATTTACAAACGTGAAAATAAATCAAGACTGAATAAAACCCAAATTTGACATATTTTTGAATTCCGACCAAAATTCTAAACGCAAACTTTTCTTCAATTTCAATAATTTGAAATCCACACAAACTTCTCAACGATAATTTCCAGTCGACAATATTTAACCGCACCATGCAAATTAACGGGAAGGGTGCGGCGAAACAAACTTCTCAACGATAATTTCCAGTCGACAATATTTAACCGCATCAGGCAAATTAACGGGAAGGGTACGGCGTGTCGCCGCGCCAAGTTGACGATGAACCTGTACAAAGTAATTTCGATTTAAACCTTAACCGAAGCAACGAATTCTCACAAAGATGCAACTGAAGCAAAGATTTTCCGGAAGGATGCAACGGTATTTTTTCTTCTAACAACAACTTAATCCAATAAAAATTCAGCTAACCCATTTTCTTGCATGTTTAAACAACTTTACAAAATTTTAATTACAAGAACTAATACAACTTTTCATATTAGTTACGCAGCTTCTGACAATATGAAAACAATGCAAGAATTCAAATCTGACTTAATTCCAAAACAACCCTTTTTTAAATTCACAACATTTTTAAACGCGAACTTCCGTGAATTCCAAAAAATTCCAAAATTGAAGAACTTTTGAATATAGACATCTTCGAATTAGAAATTTACCAAACACCCAAACACGTGCCGCGCCCAGATGTCTAGTAATCTGTAACAGATTATCTGTTGAGCTTTATCGGGGAAAAAGTAATCTGTTGAGCACTACTGACCTACTGTACTGGCTCCGGTTTGTTTCAGTAGGGAAAGAAAATGGTGTGCTGCAATCCGGCATGAGTACGACGTCTTCTTTCCTGCTGCCTTTTCCACGGTCCATGCTCAGCAGCTCCGCGTAGCGTAGCATAGGTTCACACACACGGACACAGACAACATTTCAACACGTCTCGGCCCGGGCCCGCCCACAGACTCCTTCGCGGCGAAGCAACGGTCGCCCTCGATCGGGTAAACGAATCCCTTTTCACTAGCTACCTAGGCGAACTAGTTCCTGTCAGCGCTTACGTGCGGATCGAGCGGCACGGCACGTTGCGCGTGTCGCGCCTTGGCGGCCACGAAAGCTTCCGGTCGTCGGCCCACCGCGGAAACTTGGGTGCGGTCGTGACCGCAGCGCTGGCTGGTGGGCTAGTGGCAGGGAAATCGATACGTCTCGGATGGAGCCTAGAGTATGATTTATTAGCACGAAACTTTGGCGGAAAGTGTTTTCTTTTCTCCCTACCAGCTCCAGTACTTCCTCTGTTCAATTAAAAAATTATGAGTTTAACAAAGATCTAGAAAAAACAGATATAGCCGATGATATAGCTCATTTTTGTGACATCTTTTTCCGAATGGAGGGAATACAAACGTGCAAAATATCAATTTGAAATACTTTTTATTATGGTCTAAACGTGCAAAATTATATTTGTGAATTTAAAACTTTTTGAGAGAAACATTACTCTGATGGTCCCTAAAAGATACAAGAACATAGTGCACTATATTTAGTGGGATTAGGCATCAAATCAATCGTAATAATATTTACCTAGCTCTAAGATAACTTTTCTTTCTCAAGGATATATCCTCTCCAAAAATAGAAGAAAAATATATTCAACTGACATGATACAAGTAATGAAAGGTTCATTAACTTAGAACTCACATAATAACTAGGGGCCTTAGAAAAAAATATGTACGGAGACAAAATATACGGGAGATGCATCAAAAGTCGGCTTAACATTATTTAGAGGGATCCTAGAGAACCCATAAGAGCCTATCCTCCATAAGGTAGACATACAGTGAAACATTATAATCCAGTATCCTGCATGATACCCGAAAGCAAGCATTACAAGTCATATATAACTAGCTGGGTGACCTGCGCAATTGCGCGGCTAGATGAAACACTTTTCTATGTTCAGACTTGAATTGAAATATGTATTGTGATGGAGAGTTGGAGACCACTCTACAGTTCAATTTCTATTTATTTCCTCGAGCTACAGCAATTGCTTGTCTCATCTATGTTGACTTTTCCATTAGTAATAACATAATCAAAGATGAATGATGTACTGGATATAATAGCGACATCCACAACCTATGCTCCTTCTTGATCAATCATGCGAATATATTAACAAACTGCTCAACAATTTTATATGTCATGAGGATGTAAGATTTATTTGTCGTTTCGAGCATAGAAAGCAAGTAGATAGAGCAACACAATTATATGTCATCCTGCCATAATCATTTTTAGTCGTTGCCATTCAGCCATTGGCAATTTAGGGATATTTCTTCGAAGCATAACGTCAATAAAAAATTGTTTGAAAATTTAGTGGCGTCCTTAGTCGAGTGATTATTAAATAACAGTAATATATACAATAAGAACTGCTAAATTTACATGAGTTTTGAAAGTTTTACACCCCGGGAAACAACAATATAGACCGATACAAATAAATAAAAAGTATTTGCCGCTATCTATAAATACGGTTCCGATGAACTGGGGAGCATCGCATATATTATTTTCAACTTTTTAGCAAAGAGAAACAATATATAAATAATCTTTCCAATTCTTATGACAGTTTATTTGTGCATCTATTTTGCATTGAAACTGGTAGATTGTCCCAGTTACACCGGAGTTCAAAAGGTACGTTAAAAACCAAATGTTTTACAGACCATATGTAATCATTCCGATTCACCTACACTTCACTCTGCCATCTCGTCCCAGACGTCACCTTCAGCTATCAGATTGTTTCACCTACAGAAAGAGTGCACCTAGTGATTAAAAATATCATCTTCGACAGTGCATGTTGCTGGACTAACCATGATACCTTTGAGTAAGAAACTTCCTTTACCAAGATACAATAAATAGTAATAATTAGTTAAGACAAAGTAATTAAATATCACTTGCTTGTTCGCCCTTCATGTTTAGAGTTCTTCGGATGCGACCATGCAGCAATATGGATCAACAATAATAACAATGGTTGTGTCACCTGGATGAGAGGACTGTAGGCTGCTTTAGCAAGCAGTGAACTTGTTTTCTTGAGGCATATATTAACTTGTATATGAGGGCTGAATGGAGCAGCACATATACTATTGGTCAAAGCACAGCGTTAGGGGGAGTAAGGTCTAAAAGAAACAGAAAGACTGGCCATGTAATCACATAAAAACATGATCTGCGTAAGAGCACAATAGATCTAAAATTCATCACACCATAAGGCAGCCGATCTTTTTGTTGGGATGATCTGTATTAAAGTTCAATCTGCTTTTTCAAAATTTGAGCTTGGCCAGAATAAAAATTGAATAAGATTTGTAGAAAATAAAAGCCATAGATAAATTTTGGTGGCACTTGTAAGTGTGTATATTATGCGCCACCACGTACAATCTATGGAAAGAAAGAAACAAATACAAAATCTTCCAAAGTAAACAATTCTAATTTACACACTGACCTCATTAGTGAGAGCGCCACACTAATTTCCATATGAAGATGCGATGAGGTTTATGTGTTGGCAGACCTCGCTCGGTGCCATGAAAAAGAGTAGGGTGATATATGTCTTGATTCCTGGACAATACATTTAGCAAGTAAGCAAGTGCAGTATGCGTCAAAAAAATGCTTGGGCTTGTATATAGAATATGTACTACTGTTGGTGATAAAGGTACGTAGTTGAATCTTGCGGTTAGTGTGCCAGCCCAAATAAACATCTTATGCGGTTGGCCATCTCCAGCTATGAACAACCAACAAATACCGAAAAACGAATATCAGGCTGTCCTATATTGATCAAGAAAACATAAATACGTCATCGTTTGATGTACCTGAAATTTATCTTTCAAACTGAGGGTTGAGTCAACTTGCCCCCGATGGTTTTCTCCATGGGACGGCCTCTACGGCAGCCTTCCGTTCTCGGCCCAAATATTTCAGTTCATATCCATACAAACATACCTCAACATCAATGAACCCATATATATCCCTTATTTCCCGCCAGCTGAGTTGGACTGAGACAGATCGTGCCTCGCCTATGTCACGGCTTATTAGAATTTTAAATTTTCTGGATATTGTTACAGAAGATTTTGTTCTGTATAATACTTACAAAAATAAAATCTCTCTAGAAGAACAAAAGTTACATGTCTAGCTATGTGGATGACTATACCCCAGCAAACAAATGAAATATTGTTAGTTTCTTGCCAATAATAGTATAAATTTTATAATACTTCAAAACGGAATGAGAAATATATTTTCCGTAGGCCCGAGGTGCGTGTGACGTGTGGTTGGAGATGACATTCTAGGGCTTGACATGGTTTGGAGCTTAACCGCTATGGATGTGTGTCTGTGTGCTGCCCTTTGATTACATTCCAGCCATTAGTCAGCAAGCCAACTCTATACAGTAGAAAAATATAAAATCGTCAATTCTTCTTACTTTTAAAAGGCACAGGTGAAAACAAAAGGAAATAGATTAATAAACCTAGGAAAGTAGGGAAAAACACTCGACCTCAATTTACTGGTTGCTGTAGCATGCAGATACTCCCAATCCAGAGGCAGCCTTCTTGACCTCTTGAATGCATATAACTCTATCTATGAAAATTTGTCCAGAACCAAATTAGTTCTTCCCTGCATAGGAGATACACATATCCGCATCACTGGATTAGAGTAAATTGAAAGTACAGATCCCTGTATACCCACACATTTGCGCGGCTAGATTTAATGCGTGTACCTTTCACCAATTAATACTTCTATTTAAGAAGCTTACTTACATTACCAACCATAATTAAACATTGTGCCAGGTTATTTCATAGGACTCATCCTAGCTCATATTGCAGGCCTATTTTTCTCATATAAGAAATATATGTCTACTTGATCACACAACTCATCTATAAGATTAAAGCATATGAAAAAATCTACAGGATTAAGCACATGTATATATATATATAATCTAGTAGCTAACATGCTCGTACATGCATCATGTATAAGTATAACATGCTTTTAATCAAACGAACCTGGTTGCTGCTGCTAAACGCATGATACCTTTTTTTTTGCGGGTGGAACGCATGATACCTGATGGCACACTGATAAGACCATGAGCACTTGCGCAGACGAACACATCAAAATTTTCTCCGAAGGTCAGAACTGTTTGCAAAGACAAAAAGTTACTTAACAACAGTAATCACCTCTATCCATCGTCCAATGTCAGGCTGTGGTGCGCACCAGCAAGCAGCATGCAATATGATCGTACATATTGAAGAGCTTTTCATATGCTCCCTGGCCGGATAAATTAATGCTATGGAGAGGCAATGGTTCGAAAGAAAAGACAGACCAGTGCACAAATATGAATCACTGTATCATCTCCATTGTTGTAGAACGTGTGAAGACAGCCGACAGCAACGGGAGTACAAACATAGGACAGGCCGGTAGCAACGGGAGTACAGCAGCGATATAGTACTTGTCCACCTCGCGCTATTTAGCACGAATCAGTTGATGGACGATTCAGGAGTGATCTTCTTCACTATCCTGGCCAATTCCAAGTCCACGGCCACTTTTACTCGATCCAAATAGTAAGCGTCTTTGAGATGGTGAAGCTTGGCAGGAAATCAATGTTGGGGGCACGACGCGTGCGCCGGCGGGGTGACATGCCTGATTGCATCCGCCGGATCATTCGGTGCCAATTTTTCCAGGAACCTAAAAGACGACGATCTTACGCCGGACGAACTTACGCCGGACGGCCGGAGAGATCTCCAGGAACCTAGAAGCTGACGACCTTACCCGGACGGCCGGGAAGATCCATCATGTCTCTGCCGTATCCTGCCCTAATCAATTTCACAACGCTTGTCTCTATGGTATCAGATATATGTGCTGATATGCATAGGATACGTGTCGATGCAAATCTCTTTCCCTGTCCTAATCGATCTAGATTCCGCACATCGCGAGATTTCGTAGTCTAGTCAAATCTATGCCGTTAATTTTTAGCTGGTTAATCCGAGCCATTAATTGTCCTGTGTTTTAATTATATAATAGATCACCTTCAGCTCTCAATCTCATGCTACCTTCTTCCATTCGTGCGCCACCCAAATTAGGCATCTAGCTTGGAGATCCCATGATGCTTGTCGCAGCTCTGCTTGCGGTAGATCAATTCTATGTGGATATCAGCAACGCAACTCTGGTATTTTGCTTTGTACCTAGACTGTAGCAGCTTTCAGATAGTTGTAGATCCTACTTGCATCGTAGCCTATCGCTAAATCAACAGTTTTCGAGGGGTTAACGCTACAAGAAATATGCTATCCTATGACCTCTAATATTGGTCGCTGAATGGTCATATATTCTAATTTGGACCTTTTTGTGACCAAAAACACTTGGTCACGTTATGAGAGTCACTAACGAGCCAATATGACCTTTTATCTGGATTGGTCATAGATCTCTATGACCAAAACAAAAGGTCACCGATTTTACGACCAATATTTTGGTCACTGGCAATTTGGCAACGCCATGTCAAATCCGACGTGGCAATGCTGACTTGGCAAATTTGTGACCAAATGAAATGGTCGTGGATCAAAATCAGCCCAGTCTAGTTCAGTACTTTACATGGGCCGAGCCCAATAATTCGGCCTTTTTTTTTGTCTCCGGCAGTCTTTTCTATTTTTGGGCCTCAGCCTTTTTATAGGCCATTTCTTTTGCAGCCCTTGGCCTTTTTCAGTTAATTTATTTTTATTTTTGGGAAATTTTAATACTGTTATTTGAAACAAGTCCACCATAGGTTGGGCCATAGCCCATATACGATTTCATATAGTTTGGGCCAAAGCCTTTTTATATTCAGTTTACAACCCAACTAATTATATCTGGCACAAATTCAACATAATAACATAATGCTCAAATATTGGAATAACAAAATGTTTTCTAGAAAGTATACACAAGAAAGCACACACATAACAGCTCGTGTTATCTTACAGGTTACACCACAGAAGTCATCTCCAATTACATCATAGGCATACGGCACATAATAGATACCAAAATGCTTAAGTAGGGCAGCCAATCACAAATGTACCACCCACCAAAGCTTCTGAAATCAATAAATAGGCTTCCTTGGTCCTTCTGATGAGCGCATGGCTGAGCTGGAACAGCTTGCTCCAACCTATGAGAACATCACAATGAATGAATCGATCAAATCAAGGAAGGAAACTGCAAGAAATTAATCAAGGTAGGAAATGGGAAAACAGGATCCAATCAATACAACTAATAACAATGCACATGAATAAAAGTAGAACATAATAAAAACAGATCTAATCTGAGCTACATGTGTAGAGCAAGCAAAAGGAGCAAATATCATATAAGTTTTTGCTAAGCTTGTAATTTGTGCATTCAAATATAAAGACATGTTCTTGTGTAAAAACAACACTAGTACAAAAGAACACCAGCAATCCATTGTGATCGGAAACAGCAGCTGATGGCCCTTGAAGAGGTTGATCTACGGCTCTAGAAAACAGTCTTGATGTCTGGTGCGTAGTTGCCTGCGTCAAAAGTAAATGGGTTAGGTTGAAACTCCATGTGCAGAGTGTGTAGTAAGTGGAAGACGTGTTTTCCCACGAGGGGTGACTCGAGGGTTTAATATCGAACTCTCGGGGAATCGGTAGTGAAAGACTTATCTCCTTATCCTTTTTTGGTCACCTACAAAACAATGTTAAATGTTTTGTTCCTCAACCTCACCTGTGGTTGTCAAGCACAAGGCGTAAGAATGATATCAAGATAATTATGCAATGCAAACAAGAAATAAATATGCAATGGTGGTGAATAAATCTGCAAGGATGATGATAATAATGATGAATGATATTTTTTTGGTTTTTTATGATGAATACAAGATGTAAAAGTGTTTTTGTATTTTCGGATTTAATAATGGCAGAAAATGGAAAAGTGGTAAAAGTTGTTGGAAAGGTGTTTCTTATGATTAAAAATGGACCGGGGTTCATGGTTTCACAAATGCACTCTCTCTTTAATAAAGTGGTAGACAATGGAACACATAGAGTTGACATATGAGATTGCAACACAAAGTTTGATAACAAGTTACTAATTATATGTGCATCACGTCCTAACATAGAGATCTTTTGGATATTAATCTCACTTATACTCCACCAAGATGCGAACTGTCGGGGGGCTACCCCCGGGTAGGGTCAAGGCTTGGCATAAGAAGAGTTTAAGAATATGCCGAGGTACGGAAAGGGCCGACCTATCTTGGCCCGGAGGGGTCCGAGGTATCCCGTTGGCCTGAACTGAGGTTCACTGTCCGAGCTAAGTTCAGCCGACCTAACTACCTTGGTGGTATGGTTTATTTGGTGAGTGTAGGAGAAGCCACTTGAAGGAAGTAATGTCCGAGGTGGTCGGATCTTAAATACAAGACCCGAGGTAAGGAGCGGGAGCAAGACCCGGGCTAACTAAGGCAGGAGGCCGTAGGTCGGGCAGGAGTCAATGCTCCTGTCACTTCTAGCCTGGTACAAGAGCGCCTGACACGGGAGCGTCTGTCACGGAGCCTGGCAGAGGCGTGCCCCGGGTTCGGCGGGGCGGCACGTCTCTGACCGCTGACCACGCGAGATCCGGGGAAAAGGCTGCGAGGTAGCGCGGCGTGGCTATGTCATGTCTCTGTCAGAGGAGACATGCTAGCTCTGCCGTTGTGCCGCAGGGGATGGGCAGGCCACGTCTTGTCCCTGACAGAGGTACGGTGGTGACCGGTGCAGAGGCATGGCAACAGTGTTCAGCGAGGGGCACAACGGTAACTCGGCTGGCCTATATAGTGGGCTTCACCCCCTCCTGCTAGGAGGGCGATCGATCGACAGAGAAAGAAAGAGAGAAAGGAACCTCGGAACACCCCGGAGACACCTCGGATCTAGCTCGGAATTCCTTCTTCCTCCGTGTAGCTCCATCTTTTACCTCAAGTTCTCACCATTGTATCATCATACAGCTCGAGGAGCAGCTTGTACTTGTCACTTTGAGCTATACACTGAGTAGGATAGTGCTGCAGTAGGGGTGTTACCTCCACAAGAGGGCCCCGAAGCAGGGTACATCGTGGTGTGCTTTGTGTTCTTGGTTTCTTGGTTTCTCGTTCGTGTTCTTGCGTGTTCTTGCGTGTGCACTTCTTGAGTGCATAAACCCTCCCGGATTCCCCCAACGACCATTCGGCCCCATCTTAGCCATACCTATGGCATCTGCCGTGATCCCACCACGACAGTTGGCGCCCACCGTGGGGCAGATTGAGGCGTTGGAGGGAGTTTACATCCGGACGGGCTCAGGCGAGTGTGTTCTTTCCGGGCTTATCGCCAAGATCGGTGTCGGGGATGTGACCCCGGGTACCCAGAGTTGTTGCTTTGACCGAAGCTCCTAGGACGTCAGATGCGCTCCAAGTCAAGGCAGGTGGCCTCGACTCTTCATCCTTAACCGGACCACTCTCCGCCGACGCCGGGACATCCTTAATCGGATCACTCTCCCAGACGCTGGGACATCCCTAACCGGATCACTCTCCGCAGACGCCGGGACATCCCTAACCGGATCACTCTCCGCAGACGCCGGGACATCCCTAACCAGATCATCTCCGCTGATGCCGGGACATCCTTATCCGAATCATCACAAATATCTTCAGGAGAGGATAAGAAGAGGACGTGGAGATTCAGAGGACAACGGCTAAAATACAAAGGCAAGGACGGCATCTCCCAGAGATGCCGGAGACAAGTGCTAGAAGACAAAGGAGTCAACTCATCAACAGTGTTTGTACAGTGCATTGTGCCTCCTCATCCACTCATTGTCCCCTGGGTTCCCCTTTATAAGGATCACCAGGGGGAGAGCTCGGAGAGAGACAGACACGCGGGTACGCGCAGCCAGAGGCTCTTCTCCCTTGCCCCTTCTTCTTCCTAGACGAACCACAGAGCTCATTTTCCCCCTTGGTAGCTTATTCTTCATCGTGAGCTCTCACCATTGTTGGATCAAACAGCTCGAGGAGCATTTGTAGCCCACCGTATGCAAAGAGGAGAATACACCAAGTAGGCTAGTGCTGCAGTAGGGGTTTTACCTCCTCACGAGGGCCCCGAAGCAGGGTACATCGTGTGTGCTTTGTGTTCTTGTGGTTCTTGTTCTTGTTCTTGCTTGTTCTTCGTGTTCTTCGTGTGTTCTTCGTGTGCGACACCATCGCGCAATCCCTCCCCGAATCCACAAGCACCCGTTCGGCCCCAGAATAAGCCACCCTGTGGCATCTGCGTGATTCCCAGCACGACACTAGCCTCGGCTCCTTTCAGCTTCGTGGTGAGCTCGTTGATGCAAGTGGGAGTCTTGACCTTGGGCCAGAGGGCACGGTGGACCTCGATGGCAGCATCAACCAGCTTGGTTCCAATGGCCCTGAGCGGCCTGATCCGAGCATTAAGGGCGACAAGGTGGTCCTGGATATCCCAGCTTTCGCTGAGGGTTTCTGTCTCAGCCCTCTTTAGCTGCTTGAACTTCGCGGATAGCCTTGTCCTTGGAGTGCTCAAAGTTCTCTGAAGAAGACAAAAAGGCTGTCGCTGAAATAAGGCATACGGTGGCACGGGGTGTAGGTCGGCAGAAAATAAGGAAAAGGGGAAAAGAAACTTACTGTCCATTTGGTGATTAATCCGAGTGAGCTCGGACAACCAGCTTCGATATAGCTCGGAGGGCATAAGTTCGGCTTCGGCCGAGGTGGCGCGGCTCTCCAGGGTCTTGGCAAGCTCTTGCTGCTGTTCGGCGGCCTGGTCTTTGACCTTCATAGCATCCTCCACAGCAGTTTTGGCTTCATTAGCCCGGTTCAGCTCTTGTTGCAGCCGAGCTATTTCATCTTCGGCTGTCTTCAACTTGGAGGCGTAATCTTTGTCGCTCTGCTCCTTTGCGGATAGAAGAGTCCGGTGAGACTTCTTCAGTCTGTTGTGATCCAGCAGGAGGTTCTTGAAGATCTTTGTCCGAGCATTGTTGCACTCCTGAAAAAATAGAGAGATCAGTTCGAAGAAATCCGAGGTCTTTTTAGCACCCGAGGCCCAATTGAGTCCCGGGGACTCGGCGTTGACCTCGGGGACTCAGCATGGGAAAATGACAAGTTTTTGAGATTCAAGCCGAGCAATTTTAACTCGGTGGAGTGTCAATTGCTCAACCCGAATCTCGGGGACTGGGAATAGTGTATGTTTGTCATTTGGTTTCAAAGGAAGAAAGAGAGTTGCGTAAAGAAACTTACCGAGGCCTTCTTGCTGCAATCAAGGACCGCAGTCTGCATGTTGTAGATGGACTGGAGCACGGCGCTAGGTCCAACTGGATGCTCAGAGCTCGGGTTAGAGGAGACCTCGGCAGTGTCAGCCGAGTTCCAGTCCATGTCATAGTGCTTCTCCGAGCCTAAGCTGTTCCCGCTCTTGGTCCGGAGTTGCCCGACCTCCCAGCTGCTGATGTTCGGCTGGATGGTAGCAGCGAAAGAGCTCGGGAGGTGGCGACCTGAGAGCTCGAGGGCGCGGTCTTGGTCAAGGTGGACCTCGGCGCAGAAGCGGGAACATGCGGCACCAGTTGGGTGCTCGCAGCCTTGGGGCCCGGTGGCGGTGGCGGCATTGGAGTTTGCTGTGGCTGTTTGGGGGGCTCAACAACTGGAGCTGAATCTTTCTTCTGCTTCTTCTGCTTCTTCTGCTGCTGTTGCTGCTGGTTGCGCGCAGCTTGAGACTTGGGGGAGAGCCGAGGCTCCTGCACGGTCTTAGCCGGAGTCTTGGCGCGATCTGTCTCCGCATCCTTCTGAGGAGGCGGAGGAGTCTGATCTCGGCGGGGAGCAGAGTGCCCCAGGCCGGAGTCAGAGCTCGGCGGTGGAAGTTCGGCGGAGGAGACGCGCACCGGGGAGGAGATGGTCTTCTCCGGGCTGCTGAGGTCAATGGACCGTTCTGGAGGAGAGGCTCTGGCGGGGCTGCCGAGGTTAACCTCGACCTCGGTTGTCTGAGCTTCAACCACTGGAGGCAGTGGTGAATGTATCGAGCTATGGCTCTGTTTGATCTGCCGAGCCGGGCTAGACGAAAAAGAAAAGATTAAGTTAGAGTAAAAAACTTAACCTCGGAACAGCGTGAAAGGTAAAAAGGAGCAAGGTGACTTACGCATCTTCCTCCACGGGGCCTCGCTTCTTGTGCCTCGCCGAGGTCTTCTTGGCACGCTTGGCTTTGGGCGCCGCAGTCTCCGAGGTCTTGGAAGCCTCGGCATCCGAGGTACGGGTCCTGAGCGCTTCCGGGAAGCTGCAGACGCTGGATGAAAGTTCTTATATGTTGGAGGAGCATATGAAATGGGAATAACGTTGACAGGTTCCAGAATTTGGCAATCGTCATCGTCATCATCGGGCCAATCCTGGATAGACGATCGAACTGGTGGGCGGTGCGAGGTGAAACCACGAGTCTTACCCGAGGTGGCCTTGGGAATGGGGAGGTGATCCTCATTGTCCGGATCTTCAACCTCGGCGGCGGCCGGGATAGGCAGGTCGGGAGTCCACTCCTTAGAAGAAAGGGGGCCATCCTCGATTTCCTGTCGAGTGAACTTCTGCAGAGGTGGCAAGGTAAAACCGAGTTAGCACAAGGATCAATACAAGGTCGGGGTGAAAATGAAACCGAGGAATATTTTACGTCGGGTAAAGTACACTTACTTGAGCTGGAAGGTGATCTCGGTCATAGGGCTTGACACCCCATTTCCACTTGTCGGGCATGGTGGTCTTGGCGATGGCCCGGATGCGCCTCTTCACCTCGGAGTCATCAAGTTCAAAGGTGCTGTGCCGAGTGGGGTCGTAGCGGCCACTCATATGGCAGATCTTATGGGCCCGCTCTTGTAAAGGGCTAACTCGGCGGGTGATCATGGTGCGCAAGATGTCATCTGCCCCCAGCTTTTCTCCTGGAGGGACATCATAGTTTGGTGGATCAGAAGAACCTCGGGAGCGTCGGGTGCAGGCTCATAATCCCAGTTGAGTTGGGCAGCGGGGGTTCCAATGGTGAACTCCGGCAAATTGATGAGATCTTCGTTGCCCGGGTTCTTCACATAAAAGAAGGAGCGTTGCCATTTGCGGCAGGAGTCCAGGCCCTGGATCCGAGGAAACTCAGAAAGGCGCCGAGGTGAAATCGAGGCCCCCGCAAGCGGTCATCTCCTTGTCCACGACCTTCTTGTTCGGGACACTTTGCTTCTTCAGCTGGAAGTACTTGGCCCAGGACTCGATGCTTGGCCATAATCCGAGGTAACCCTCGGAAAAGGTCGCGTAGGCCGAAAGTTGGAGGATGGCGTTGGCGGGCAGGTGGTGTGGTTGTAGCCCAATTTGTCCAAGAAATCCCGGAAGAATTTCCCGGCCGGGAGCCCGAAACCACGTTCGAAGTGATCCAGGAAGACGACCCGCTCCCCGGATTCCACCTCGGGTTCGATATCTCCTTTCTTCGGAACTCGGCAGATGAGTTTAGCCGGGATCCGCCGTGAATCTCGGAGCCATTTGATGTCGACCTCCGTGACGTCGGATCCCTCCCAGCTACCTCGTTCTCCAGGTGCTCCTTCCTCGGCGGGATCCGAGGCAGAAGACATGTTGACGCTTTCCTGCAGAAGAGGGAGGTTCAACCGGGGTAAGTACCTCGACAGTTCAGGATAGCCGGGGTAAATACCTCGGATCATTCAAGACAGCCGAGCTAAAGGATTTAGGCGGGAAACATGTTTCTACCGTGGCGAGATACTAGCAAAGATCTACCGGTGAGCTAAAAAGGGAGATAAATTCGAGTTCATCAAGGGGCAAACCTAAAAGGACAGTGCTACGGGTGCGTCTGATACAAGTCTAGATGAGATCTAAAATGGCTAAAAGAGTGCAAAGATAGAGCATCGGGTTCCTCAAGTTCATCGGATTCATCCAGATCCTCGAGTTCATCGAAGGATGAACATGTTCATGGCAATGGCAACGGAGGGGAGATAAGGAACTCACCGGTGAGGTACTCGAAGATCGGGGTTGGATGGCGAGTCGAGGGTGGCGCGAAGGATCGACGACGGAGTGGCGGCGCAAGGCGCGGTGCGCGTTTCCGGCGAGAATCTTCGAGACGGCGAGGTCGCAGCGGCGAGTGCTCGACGGCGGCGATGGAGGCAGAAGGCACGGAGCAGTGGGCGCGGAGCAGTGGGCGAGTGGGGAAGAAGAAGATGAAGTTACCCCTGGGCCCCTATTTATAAGCCGCGTGCGGTAACGGCGTGCGGTAACTGCGCACTACCGCGCGGTTACCGGGAAGGCGCGGGATCGTGTGCGGGTGAGCGCACGGTTGCGCGGTTGGTGGCCGCACGATCGGCCACATCGTGGGCCGCAGAGTGGCAACCGCCAGCCTCGGATTTCCTATGCTGGTCAGCGCGAGAATCGAGGAGTCGTGGGCGGTCAAGTTGGCCTCACACTTGAGTGCGCAGGTGCGCTGTTCGGTGGGTCCGGCTGACAAGGGCGGCGTGTGGCCAGGACCTGTCTTTCAGAGGTCCGGATTTCGAGGCCCGGGCAGAGATTCTTCGCCGCGTGCCTCGGAAAATCTTGAGGCAAGATTGTGCTGAGTCAAACAGCTCGGAAAGTTCAGATTGCATATCTACCTCGGATTAGATTATGGTATGTGGGAAGTACCTCGGCGGAGCTATGTTTAAGGTCGGTTTTAGAGGTGGTGCCTTGGTTATTTTGAACCTGCTACGGCCCTCCATCCGAGGTCGTAGGACCGCACCAGCTTCGGGGACTAATGTCGGGGGGCTACCCCCGGGTAGGGTCAAGGTTTGTCATAAGAAGAGTTTAAGAATATGCCGAGGTACGGAAAGGGCCGACCTATCTTGGCCCGGAGGGGTCCGATGTATCCCGTTGGCCTGAACCGAGGTTCACTGTCCGAGCTAAGTTCAGCCGACCTAACTACTCGGTGGTTGTAGTGACCCAGCACACCACTGCATGTTGTAGTGTACAAGTCGTTGACATAATACTCACGAAAGGACCACTTCGTAAATATTATATCCTTCAGAGTAGTACAACAGAAACATAGTCGGTCCAAGGTAACACTATAGGATTACAACACTAATCAATACAAAATCTCGAGAACCTCCTTTACAAACAGAAGTAGGTCTCGTGCAAATGAATCTCTCAAAAAGATCCAAGTCGTAGAACTAAGCTGGATACCAGCTTTACTTAAACTCCTAATCCACAACTACTGCTCTCACACCCTAACTATTCATCTGGAATCTCCTTGTCTAGTGTTGTGCTTCTCCTTCCAAGAATAGACGTCTTGTCCGTAAGCATTGCCGTCGACGGTCCACCATTGAAGTGTTGTCGCCACTCATCCGTCGGCAGACTCCATCAGGTTGATTTGACTCCTTGTCGAAGACCTCACCAACATCGTGATGGATTCCTGTCCTTCCTCGGCTAACTCCTATAATCTAAGCAGGGGGTCAACAGAGGAAAGGGTGAGCAACACGAGCGTTACTCAGCAAGTTCATATAACAGGAATAAGGTGTTTTATGCACTAGCTACCATCCATACCAAAAGGTCATGGATGAACATGCATATCTTTGTAAAACATTTTTAGGAAAAGATTCATTTTATCTTCAGAAAACTATGCCCGTCATCGATTCACAGGTGCTAGGGCCTTGAGGAGCCTCCTTTCCTGCAGCGTTCGCCGTTCCTTCCTGGAACGTGGAGTAACATGTCACATTTTTACACTCTGCAGAGGTGCGTTACTTTACCCATAAGAGACCAACGCCTTGTTGCACAACCGGGCGAGTCTTTCCCGTCCACACTTCCTTTGGTGTGGGGCCCAGTCGTTGATCCAAGCCATTCGCCGTGCTTTTCCAACAACCCCGCATGCCCACCCAATTCATGCATAGCAGAATCACCCCTGGCTCTACCCCTTACGGTAGATACCTAGGCATCCCTTGCAGACCATCATAGACACCAGAGTCCGTGGGCATTAAGGGGTCCCACCCATGTGCATGTAGTCGCACTAGATCTACAGCGTACGGCTCTGGCTGCCCGTTGACATGCGAAAGGGAAAAGATCACAGATGACTTTCCCGTCCCATTCCAAGTCTCATGGTTAACGCTTCATTTTCGGCGCAAGAACGCTGACGGCATTGGTTCTTAAGTCCTAGGTAATACTTTCCCGTGCAAATGGAACCTCCACCAACCACATCATTCCATGGTTCCATCTGCCAGCCAACAATATATATAGCAATTCACATCATTCGAAGATAGGTTTTTTTTTCATGCAATGATAAACCATAGTATTTTTCATTTACTTTGATAAACATAATCAAGTAGGACATGAGCAAGAGTGAACTTGCCTTTTTGACTGCAAGATTATGCAGCCAAGGTCTTCGATACAATACAGACTCCAAAATCTGGAAAGAGCATCATTGGTCCGGTAAGGACTAATGTTTGAAGAAGCAATATGCTATTATGCATAAGTATGAGATGCATCGTCCTAAACCCCGTGACTAACTCTCGATGGTTGAGGGTTGGTTTGAGTTTGGTGATTATTCTTAGATTTGTTTTATCTTCAAGTTTACTTCACAAGAAAGATGAATTTTTATCTTTTACTATAAATACCATATTAAGCATAAGGATAAAATAAAACAACATCATAATACTAAATGGTTATTTTAGGGTTGACTATCATCTATATGTTTATAAAGATCAGGTGTCAACTTGAATTAATTAAACAAATGGTGTAGTTTTATTATTCAAGAAGGCAAAAAGAATAACTTTTGAAGAAATAAATAATGTATACATTTGTTGATATCATAGGGTAGTTATTTTAGTTAAGTAATGGTATAGTATCAAATATAAGGAGTAGTTACTTATGTATTTAACTTTTCTTTATGCAAAAGATAATATGATTTGAATTTTAACACTTAGAAGAAACACCACAAGTAATCTCATATTATGAAGTAGTTATTAATTTGGATTAATGATTTAAATAATTGTATCATAAAATTAATCCAATTATTAAAAGTATTAATAATAGTGAACAAGTTTTATTAAATAAAGAATTTCACTTTTATGAATTTAAGAACTACATGATATATTATAAAGTAATAAAATGATAAATTTATATGTTGATAGATTTATCTTTTGTATTGTTAAAGGATTCTTGAATGATTATTTTCCTTATGGAAAATATCATTAAAAACCACTTAAGAATATTAGTGAAACATGTTCACAAATGGAATTCTAGAAATGGTCGTAATGTTGTGATGGAAATATATTTCACTATTTGTAGTTAAACATGTGGAGCAATTTGAATGGAATTCAAATGCATTCAAAATAGCATTTTAAATAAATTCCATATTTAAATTAATAAGTAAATTATTGTTTCAATTTTAGATTGATTTAATTGTAATTGATCACACACTCAAATGATATAGATAGATATATTTTATTTTTCTTAACATTTTGGTATAATGTTTGTATTTTTATAACTTGGTGATATTATTTTAAACATACTATAAATCAAGATAAATTACTTAATATTACATAACAATATATTTATATCTTTTAGAATTATATTAGGTATTTTTTTTAACTATTTTAAAATATTACATTTCTAGTTATATTGATTAAATAATTTAGAATTTTCTAATTAATTTTTATTTGTGAATTTACCAAACTGCCCCTGGTCAACAGGGTTGAACCAGACCAAAACCAGAGCCTGGCTCGGGTCGGTCAACCCGATCGACCAGACCCGCTCGTACTCGTCTCTCTCTCTCCCTCGACCCCGAGCTGTCTCTCTCTCCTTACGCGATCCCCTTCCGCCTCGCCGTCGCCGGCCGTCCCCGGCGTGCTCCGACCAGCTCCGCCGCCGTGCTGGGGCGGAATCGACGCGCCATCGGTTCTCCTCCTTCCCCTCCACGGCGATTTGTTTTTTTTTCCCAGCCCGGTGCGGCTACGCGTGACCCACATCCGAAGCTAGGGTTTCGGTAGCAGCGCGGCCCCGCCGTGCTCCCGGCCCCTGCTGCTCCGCCGTGGCGGGTGTGGAGCTCACCCCCATGCCACCATGGTGATGGTGTGGTACTCGCTTCTCCCCTGGCCCTCCTCCATTGACCACACGGGCACTGCCCCGTCGTCATGGCGTTACGGCCTGGGGCGCTGGTAAGCTCCTCTCCTCTCCTCTCTTCCTCTCTCCTGGCCCAAGGCCATGCTCTGTGATGTGCAGCAAATTATGATTCTAGGGTTTTCTGTTGATTTAGGTGTTGTATTGTGTTGCTCTGGTGATGAGCTGCCCTGATGCTCCTGTGGTATTCTTTGGATGATGCTCTAGTGCCCCTGTCATATCTGCTGGGAATGATCTTGATAGTAACTAGGCTGTGGTGAAGAACTGGTGGTTCTGTCAATTGCTCACTTCAATTGTCTGCTAATGGAGGTGTAGATAGTGTGTGTTATCTGAACCCCTGGGTTCAGAGATGTGCCACTGCAAAAGATAGTTTGGTTTGCAATGATTTACATAATGGCTTAGTCCTTTTGGATATAACAGATTCTTAAAATTGGATAGTGCTATTTTAGTGCATGATTGTGCTTGTGGTGCATCTCCCTTCGTGGTTTATGTGCCCAGCAACATGGACTGGATGTGTACTTCACAAGATGTGGATTCAAGCATTATTAGCTTGTAAGCCTTTGCTATTTACTTGGATAATTTGCCCCTGCCCGTGATGCACATGCTGAGGCCATTTTATTAAGAACAGATGCTTTGCTTGCCCCTTTTTAATTAATTCCCAATGAAGAGCTGTGCATAACATTTCTATGCATAACTGAGGGAAATCACACCACAATCAAATGCTTG
The DNA here is from genome assembly GCA_947311845.1 of Poa pratensis. NCBI lineage: Eukaryota > Viridiplantae > Streptophyta > Magnoliopsida > Poales > Poaceae > Poa > Poa pratensis. The sequence continues at coordinate 118,931,760 of CAMZMU010000052.1, forward strand.
CATAATTTGCTTTAAGAGTTGAGATCAACCTTAGCAAGTTGTGGTGTGGCTGTGTTGTGGTTTGGTTGCTGGAGTGTTCTGGATCAACATCACTTGTAGATCTCCTCCTTGTTCTCCTAGCTGGCCTGCTCCTCCAGCTCCAGGTTGCTTCCCTCGAGCTCCTGGCCTTCCCTTCTTACTCCAGATTGCTCTTTTGCTTCTATCCCATCTTGCTATTGCTTTAGGCAATAATCCAGTGGTGAAAGATAGATGGATTTGTGGTTCTGTATGCTGTGGAGGTTGATGAGCTCGAGCTGAGCTAATAAGGGTGAGTGGGTTCTACTTTGCTAGCTGCAGTGAGCCTCTTGCTCTTATCCTTCTCGTGGAAGTGGAATGGCTGTGCAGGTGACAGCCAACCTGGTGTGGTGATTGTGCTGCCTGGTTAGTTGCTTCCCAGGTTCTGTTAACGTGGAGCTTCGGCTGGTTGATCTTATCCTCCCCTTGGTTGTTTATTTTCGACTGCCAAGTGGAATTTATAATACTGCCCAGCCTATGATGTTGCTCTGAGGCTAAAGATTGTAGTTTAAGAACAGATGCTATACTTAATCTCCTAATTACACTCAATGATGTAATTAGCAATGCACTTCATTGCTAAACTGAGAGTTAAACTAACCTCTAACCCCTCTTTATATTTTGTCTTGTTTCTTATTTGTTTTGCAGGAAAACAATTGTTGGAATTAAGATCAAAGGAAAAAGAAAGGATTACAAGATATTTAGTTTTAGGACTAGATGTATTTATCATTTTGTAATTTTGTGTATTGTAAACCATTTGTAAAGACCATGTATTATTGTAATTATTCAATAAAGTTATTTGTTTTTGTCATTCAATAATTTTATAAATTGTAATATGTGTTGTGAAGATTTAAAATAATCAAACAACTATAAATTCATTTACTTAATTATTATTTCTATAATTTTATTGTTCCAATTTGAATTACTTTACAAATTCAATTTATTTGAATATTCAAATTGGATTCAAAATTCCCACAACAAGTAAATTACCTAGAGGTCATGTCGAAATTTATTGCATTCACCCAAGATGAACTAAACCCTAATTCTTAACGATGAATTAACTCCGATCACTCCAGGGTTTTGATTTGCGAAAAATTTGTTCGGGTTTTTCAAATACATGCATGTAGATCCACAAATTCATATTTCTGCCCTCCAATAACTCCTAAACGCTGGGGTATTACAGTGGTATGGTTTATTTGGTGAGTGCAGGAGAAGCCACTTGAAGGAAGTAATGTCCGAGGTGGTCGGATCTTAAATACAAGACCCGAGGTAAGGAGCGGGAGCAAGACCCGGGCTAACTAAGGCAGGAGGCCGTAGGTCGGGCATGAGTCAATGCTCCTGTCACTTCTAGCCTGGTACAAGAGCGCCTGACGCGGGAGCGTCTGTCACGGAGCCTGGCAGAGGCGTGCCCCGGGTTCGGCGGGGCTGCAGGTCTCTGACCGCTGACCACGCGAGATCCGGGGAAAAGGCTACGAGGTAGCGCGGCGTGGCTATGTCCTGTCTCTGTCAGAGGAGACATGCTAGCTCTGCCGTTGTGCCGCAGGGGATGGGCAGGCCACGTCTTGTCCCTGACAGAGGTACGGTGGTGACCGGTGCAGAGGCATGGCAACAGTGTTCAGCGAGGGGCACAACGGTAACTCGGCTGGCCTATATAGTGGGCTTCACCCCCCTCCTGCTAGGAGGGCGATCGATCGACAGAGAAAGAAAGAGAGAAAGGAACCTCGGAACACCCCGGAGACACCTCGGATCTAGCTCGGAATTCCTTCTTCCTCCGTGTAGCTCCATCTTTTACCTCAAGTTCTCACCATTGTATCATCATACAGCTCGAGGAGCAGCTTGTACTTGTCACTTTGAGCTATACACTGAGTAGGATAGTGCTGCAGCAGGGGTGTTACCTCCACAAGAGGGCCCCGAAGCAGGGTACATCGTGGTGTGCTTTGTGTTCTTGGTTTCTTGGTTTCTCGTTCGTGTTCTTGCGTGTTCTTGCGTGTGCACTTCTTGAGTGCATAAACCCTCCCCGGATTCCCCCAACGACCATTCGGCCCCATCTTAGCCATACCTATGGCATCTGCCGTGATCCCACCACGACACGAACTAAATCATAACACCTTACTAATTAAGATAACTCAGAGTATAGCTTTAAGTATCATGACATGAAGTTAAAATAAGAACATGCTAGATCTAGTCACGGAGAAGTGGCAAGTCACCCACAACCCTTGTAGCATGGTATTTTTGTTTATCCCTAGTGAGGCAACAAAGTAAGGTAAACACCCAAGTGGATCACGATATTACAGTGGTCAACTTACCGCACTCACCACCCCCCGTTACTCCAACTAATGCACATATCACCCCACACACGCTCTCATAAACATGCTTGATCATAACAAGTAGATAAGAACGGGGTACATAATATGCATCTATACTCATAACTGAAACAAACATTGCAATCTCGAACATATATTAACTCATAAAAAGATCCACCACATAGGAATTACAACGATGACCATAATCATGTTCCGCAACTCATACGGTACTAATTAGTGAAGCTCAAGAGATGAGAGATACATAAGTTACTTCCACAAACCCATAGTCTCGAGGTGGACTACTCCCTCTTCATCATGGAGACGGTGGAGATGTCGATGGAGAAGATGGAGACCACGCCGGCAGCGCCTCGCCGGAGTTTTCCCCCTCCAATCTCCAGCTCCAGATCTCTGTTTTCGTGTTTCTGTCTTGTGGCGGCGCTTGTTCCAGAGGCGTTTTTAGGTCAAGAGGAAGTTGGTGGCAAAAAGATCGACGACAGCGGAGCCTCGAGGGCCAAAAGGGTGGGCCCCATGCGGCCAGGTATAGAGGCCGCGTGGCCCCCCCCCCTTTTGGGCTTCCGGCCTTCGTTTGCTTGCTTCCTTCGCTCCCAAGTCTTCCTCCTTCCAAAATATTGACGCCTGTATTTTTCCAGGTCATTTGGACGTCGTTTGGGTCCCTGAAACTTAAAAGGAAAAAATAGGGTTTTCTGCCTACGCAGGGTTAATTCCATAAAAATAGGAAACACATATTTTATTCCCAAAAATCATTATATAACAGTGATATAACCCTTATATGATGCAAATATGATTGGAATATGAGTGATATAGTGCAAAGTTCATGTATGCATTTTACATGCATCAGCAGCACAAAATCTTCATGTAGACAATGCATGTGATAGTAATGGGAGCACAAAATTTATGTGCACAAGCACATTATAGCATGCAGCAGCACCTTGTGGTATAGTAACACACTACCAGCTGGACAATAAAACATGAACCCCCGGATAAGAAATTTCATGTAAATCCACAGGGAGCAGATGCGACATGCATCAAGCATCAGGACCATATCTGTTCAAGAAGATAAAGAGTAGATACCTGACTTTGTGTCAATGTCGTGGATAAGGCTGTGGTTAAAGATCGGTTCTGCATCATCGCTGGCTGTTGAAGGTACTCGTCCTTGTAGAAGTCCACCATGCGCTCCCACAGCATTCATCAATGCTTCAGCATGGTATAACACAGGTATCATGCAACCAAAAGGGATAACTGTGAGATCAAAATTAAATGAACTAACAACTGTAGAACATACATAAGGATATGTTGTCAGAATTGAGATATATTTGTACAAGACAATAGAGCAAATGAGTCAAAATTATTACGATTTAGTTTTTCACACTACCAAAATTCAAGATAAAACATGTGTACTGATTCAACACTGCAAACAGATTTCTGAAAGCTATAATCTATAGAAGAATAGGTGAACTCAGTCCGTACGCGCATAGCAGGTACCTGGTTCAAACCTCGGTTTACACATTTTTGCATAATTGTGTGGATTAAACTTGTAGAGTTTAGAAACTTCTCTTAATTTAAAAAAAAATACCGAGCCCAGAACTCGAACACGGAACCTGAAGAAGAAAACAACAGTTCACTGCCATGGGGCTAAGCCATCAGATCTATTCACCCTTCTAGGATACAATTAATTTATCAGGTGTTGGAGTTCAAATTTGAAAAATTCAAAAATCTCATAATTTTTTGACCGGGAAGCACGTTTCCCGTGGGTGGTCAATGGAGGTCATAACCACAAGCACAGGAAGAGAGTGACATACCAAAATATTACACAGTAGACAGATGCAAAAAAATCACCTTGTCTTCCTTGTGCACCGTCAACAGCACCATCTTAATCACATTGGTGCCTACAACCTGCAAAACAGTAAATCCATCAACACATTTTTAGAGGACAAGGCCACACGGACAAAATAGAACTATAATGCAAAAAGAGATTACCACAATAAGATTGCAAATAGCTTTACAAATAAGATGACCCACAATTAGAACTACTTAAAACAAGATTGCAACACACCGATATAGGAAAGAATTGACAAAAAAGTGTTTATAAATTAGAAAACAAAACCAGCTCTGTTATGTTTGCATATTACACAAGAACTTGTCCATTGGGGATTAAACAGAAAGAAGATAACCAACTCATGTTCTGTTCCAATGTTTACAATCGGAAACAAAAATTATTCACTTTTAATGCATTTGAGCTATAAGATAGCCAACTCATGTTTTGTCCAACATGATTTCAGCATAAGCAGAGTAGAAACCTCAAATCTCAGGTTAATAGATTATTCTAGCTTAAGCACATTAGAAACAAATTACGAAACTACGATTCACAAATAAACAGTTTGTTTTAACGAATCTACAAATAGTCCAAGCAACCTATGTAACATCTAGGGTAGATACAATCATTTATATGCCTAGACGCGTCAACTCCTATCTGCTAAACATACAGAAAGGGGAGATGGATACACTACAGAGAAAAGGGACCAGATGGATACCTCCTGAGCTAAGGCAAGCAATGGCGGCGCCTGGAGCTTACAGCGGATGAAACCCTAGAGGGGTAGAGTCGGTGCTTTCCATCTCCGTCCTTGTCGAAGAGGAAGGAGGCGCCGGATACATGCAGGGCTCCAAATCCGGTCGGTCCATCGCCGTTTCGGTGAGGTTCCTGCAGAGAGAAGGACACGGATAGAGAAATCAAGAGAGAGAAATCAAGGGAGAGAGAGAGAGAGAAAAGCGGCCAGATCAGGCGAACCCTAGAGCGCTGAGGTCGTTGGACAGGCAGCGCCGCACCAGCTCAGCCTTCGCTGTGGAGGAGGTCATCCAGCGCCGGCCGCGAGCCGCATCACGCCGGCGTCCAAGTCATCGTTGGTGGATCTGACCATGGAAGGAAGAATCCACCCGCCGCTAGGACGTGGGGAGACGGGGTGTGAAAGGATCGAGTAGGTTGACTAGAGGGGGGGGGGGTGAATAGGCAACTACCAATTTTAATTTTCTTTTCAACAAGTTAGGGAATTGCTCAAATATAAGTTCTCTAGATATGCAACTAGGTGAACAATCCTATATGATGAGAAATAAGCTAGCTAACAAGATATACTAAACAAGATAAGCTAGCAATACAAGTAAAGGTATATATAAAAAGGATAACCACACGGTGACACGGAGATGATTCCCGAAGTTCACTTCCTAATGGAAGCTACGTCTTCGTTGGGGCGGTGCGGGGTCACAAGTGATCCCCGAATAGCCGTCATATGGCACACCGTATCTCCCTCGTGTTATCCTCCAATGAGGAGTTTCACGCGCCACTATATGATGCCCTCGAGGTCGGCAACACACCTTTACAAGGATGAGGCACACTCCACAACCGAATTGGAGGCTCTCACCAAATTCCCACGGCTCCCAAAGCCGCAAGAATCACAAGGCCGGGGCACGTCTCCACAACTCAATTGGAGGCTCCCGGCTTTTCCCCGCGGCTTCCAAAGCCACGAAGAACACAACTTCCGTCTAGGGTTCAACGAACCCAAGAGGTAACAAGATCTGCTAGGGATTAATGGGGGGGGGGGAATCAAAATTGCTTTGGTGGAAGTGTAGATCTAGACCTCCTCCGTCACTCCTCAAAGTATCAAGGTGTTTGGACCGGTGGAGTGGGAGATCTAGGAGGTTGAAGCTTTTCAACAATGGTGGATTTGTATTTGGGAAAGCTTGGCTTCATTGGAGAAGAAGACCAAGTATATATGTCCACCAAAAATGTGGCCGTTGGCCACAGACTACGCAGGCTCGGTAGTACCGGACCAATGGCCGGTAGTACCGGACCGCAGACAACGGTCAAGTCAAACCTTGCATTTTGACTCGGCGATGCGCCGGCCCGGTAGTACCGGGCCAGACCCTCCAGTACTACCGCTTAAATCCCTTAAAAACAGATAGCATTTGGCTCTCCCCGGTACCAGCCCCGGAACCGGTCTCGGGACTACCGAGCAAGGTCGGTACTACAGGAGTTTCCAGGCCGGTACTACCGGAGCCTGGGAAAAGCACACAACTGGGTAATTATCTGCCAGAATAGGGAGCGCCGGTACTACCGGGGCCTCTGCCGGTACTACCGACGCCTGGGAAAATCAGCAAACTGAGCAGGTCTTTTGTGGGAGTAGGATGGCAGTGGAAGTATTTGTGGGTTGTGCATAATAGAAGTGCAAACTCGATTCCGCCCAAACATCCACAACGGATCCCCCTCTTGATAGTACGGTTTTCCTATAAGATACAAACTAGGAAAACTACAACTACATTCTTGATGCTTTATAGAGGGAAGATCCAACCATCATCCATCATATGTATGTGTAAACCTTGAAGCACACAATTAGTCCGCTTATTGTGTTGTCAACAAACATAAATAACATATAGGGATAGAAATGTCCTTTCAATCTCCCCCTTTTTGGTGTTTGATGACAACACAATGTTTAGCGACAAAAGATTTGCAAAAGACAAGCGGGCTCCCCCGGAATGTGTGCATTATTTGTAATTTGCGTTTGAATGCAAAACACACCATATTTATGTGGAGGAGCACCCCTTATATTTTACAAACCTAGCAAGTAAACTAGATAATCATATGAGTAATAACTTGCCAAAAGCATAAGATAACAACAAGACTAGATAGCTAAATAGATCTCTATTACAACATAGTCTTAAACAAATAGGTTCACACATGTCTTACACCATGCTTAACAAAGTTCACAAACCAAATAACCAAATAGAATGGAACACAGGCGATAAAGAATCAAAGCAAGAGCAAGCTTGTGTCCCTCCCATGCAAATCCCCTCGATAACTAAGACTAGAAAATATTCTCCCCCTTTGTCATCGAAATGCCAAAAAGGGAGCGAATAAAACGTCCCATGGAGAAACACTCTCGATCCATGCCGTGGTGGAACGAGGTGTGAGCCGGATCATGAGACTCGGGGAAGACTTCTTCTTCAGACTCTGCTTCAGACTCTTCTTCAATTTTAGGTTCTTCCTCTTCTTCAGACTCATCAACCCTAGGCCTCTTTCCTCTAGCATCACCTCTCGCACCACCGCGTTTACCACGGCGAGAACCACGGCTACATGTGAGAGCATATATGGGTACAGAGGGAACATAGATAAGTGCACAAGTTCAAAGATTTTATAAAACAAACTAGTTACTAACTGTAGATATTAGTCGAAAATTCCCAGGTTTCGGTGCCGGTAGTACCAGCCGAGAACGGGCGGTAGTACCGGCCTATGCATCACGCGAGGGTTGACCACGGGAGGCACACGAATCCGAGAGAAATCAACACAATAACCACAAATAGCAACTAGAACAAGCTATCCCATGCCAAGGAGAGACTCCCCCACGATTTTAACCAACAAAAGTGGAGCTACCGGTGATTTGCCCTATCACATTGATGCGTGTAAAGTCACACGTCCGTTGGAAACCCCAAGAGGAAGGTATGATGAGTGCAGTAGCAAGTTTTCCCTCAGTATGAAACCAAGGTTATCAATCCAGTAGGAAGTCAACGTTGCTCTGAAGGTGTTGGTGGAGGAATGTAGTGCGGCGCAACACCAGAGATTCCGGTGCCAACGTGGAACCTGCACAACACAATCAAACTACTTTGTCCCAACGAAACAGTGAGGTTGTCAATCTCACCGGCTTGCTGAAAACAAAGGATTAGGCGTATAGTGTGGAAAATGATGTTTGTTTGTAGAGAATGTAAAAGAACAATGATTGCAGTAGGTTGTATTTCAGATGTAAAAGAATGGACCGGGGTCCATAGTTCACTAGTGGTGTCTCTCCATAATAAAATACTAAATATGTTGGGTGAACAAATTACAGTTGGGCAATTGACAAATAGAGAGGGCATAACAATGCACATACATATCATGATGATCACTATGAGATTTATTTGGGCATTACGACAAAGTACACAGACCGCCATCCAGCATGCATCTGTGTCTAAATAGTCCACCTTCAGGTTAGCATCCGCACCCCTTCCAGTATTAAGTTGCAATCAACAGACAATTGCATTAAGTATGGTGCATAATGTAAACAACACTAATATCCTTAGACAAAGCATTGCTGTTTTACCCCTAGTAGCAACAGCACATCCACAACCTTAGAACTTTCTGTCACTGTCCCAGATTAAATGGAGGCATGAACCTACTATCTAGCATAAATTCTCCCTCTTGGAGTTACAAGCATAAACTTGGCCAAAGCCTACACTAATAACGGAGAGCATGCAAGATCATAAACAACACATATATGATAGATCAATAATCAACTTGACATAGTATTCAATATCCATCGGATCCCAACAAACACAACATGTAGCATTACAATAAGATGATCTTGATCATGATAGGCAGATCACAAGATCTAAACATGATGGCACAAAAGGAGAAGACAACCATCTAGCTACTATATGGACCCGTAGTCCAAGGATGAACTAATCACGCATCACTCCGGAGGCAGGCATGGCGATGTAGAGCCCTCCGGTCTCCGGCAGGGTGCCGGAGGAGAACTTTTGAACCCCCCGAGTTAGGGTTGACGGCGGCGGCAGCGGATGTTTTCTGGAAATATGCACTAGTACAGAACGACACATCGGAAACGGGCCAAAAGCCCTTCGGCAACGGAGAAAGGGTCTGTGTCCCCGCCTCTGTCACTGATGTGAAGGCCTTCATCGGTAACAGAGGCCAAAAACCGTTTCCGATGAGGTCTCCATTTGGCAACGGTTGTGCGCAGACCTCCATTTCCTTAGTTTTCCTTCATCAGAAACGGAGTTTGCCATCCACCCGTTTGCACTGATCATTTCTCATATTTCGGTTACAGGATGCCACGTTTACAAATGCCACTAGATACTTAAAATCTCACAGCACAGGCTCAAATACTAAAACGGTAACAAATTTCATTCATATCACAATGTAACTTTACATTTCCATCACAATTTCACCTTTACAATTGCATCACAAGATGTGACAAACATAAGAGGTAAAACGATAACAGATTTCATCTATACTAAGCCTATCATGTCAAAGGACGGAAAGAATATATGATTTCTTCCCTACATCCTTTTCCACAATCCTCGCAGGTGTCACTCTAGCTATCTCTTCTTATCTCAACTTCTTGAGAGAAGGATGTTGAAGCTTTGGACCCTATACATTAGTAAATAGAGTTACAATTGTTAAATACATATGCTAAAACAAATACACTATGAATTTAAGCAAACTGAAACGATATCTTACCTATGTCTTGAGGTGCCTCTTATTGATGAACCGGAGCAGCCAACACACGGCTTGTCAACAAGATATTGCGATGTCAGCAGCTTCATAGGATGCCTGACAACGATCATCCTTTCCATGGAGGCCACCACCGGCTCTGGATTTTTTATGTAGTGTCACCGAAATCTAATCTAATACGTCACCGATGTGACATTTCGGTGACACTGTATAAAACACTCTTACTTAAAAAAGTATTTTATGCAGTGTACCAAAACGTCACAATAGCGACGGTGGATATGTATGGTGGAGTTTGAAAGGGAACAGCTTGATATCCCTAAATGTAAATAAGGATTTATGTTAGTTCTGACACTACTAGATAGAACAAACAATTTAACACAATAATATGAAATATACAGTAGTATATAGTGTGTACTGACCTGTGTATATAATTGGAGGCCATTATGGGAAAGTCAACAAACACTACTCTCTTGAGTAATGTTCGTTGTTTGTTCTGTGTCTCTGACTTTTTTATGCAGTGTCACCGAAATAGACTCCTGTTTTCACATGAACTAGTTAGCTAAACTACAACTAGTTGCAAGTGCACAATAGGCAAGTTAACTACATCAAGAAATGATCTAGATAGAACTACCGGATGTGAACTGAACTACTATCAACAAGTTAGCGAAACTACAATCGGTTGCAAGTGCACAATAGGCAAGTTAACTACATCAAGAAATGATCTAGATAGAACTACCGGATGTGAACTGAACTACTTTCAACAAGTTAGCTAAACTACAACTAGTTGCAAGTGCACAATAGGTAAGCTAACTACATCAAGAAATGATCTAGATAGAACTACCGGATGTGAACTGAACTACTATCAACAAGTAAGCTAAACTACAACTAGTTGCAAGTGCACAATATGCAAGTTAACTACATCAAGAATTGATCTAGATAGAACTACCGGATGTGGATTTGATACCTTCTTCACGTCGCCGTTGGATCGATCTAGCAGATCCGGAAGTGGTGGAGGCAGAGGAAGCGGACAGAGCGACGACCTCGCCGTGTCGGGCGAGATGGCGAAGCCCTCGCCGTGTCGGGGGACATGGCGAACACCTCACCGTGTCGGGGGAGATGGCGAAGACCTCACTGTGATAGCCATCGTCTGGGCGGAGACGGCGCCACCACGGCGCCGACGATGGCCGCAATACCAGGAGGCGCCGCCACGAACAGATCTAGCATACAGGGACAGAGTGAGGAAACGAGTGTTAGGTTTTGCTCTGTACGCCCATATATATAGGTAAAACATAGGAAACGGTTCTTTAGAAGGACCGTTTCCTTTGTGTTTCTTCCACTGAGGTGTAGGACCTACGCGCCCACTCTGTAGAATTTCTTCTACACTCTGGAATAATATTTTCCTAATCTATACTATATGGAGAAAACCACTTATAGGATACTTATATTAATATTAGTGATTACTACATTACATACGCAGTACATATTAATAATAATAAAGTAAATTACAGTTGGAGAACTTATAGAACTACTACTAGCTACTTCTTGTTTTTCTTGCGCCCTGCTTCCGCGCAATCCTCGTCCTTCTCACGGCCTCGCTTATTGGGGGCCATTGGAGGTGGTGGCGGCAGCATATCGGAGGCGGTGGCGGCGGCTTTCTTCTCCGTCGCCGGGGCTCCCTTCTTCGGGACCGGCGCCTCCGCCTCGTCCTCCTCGTCGTCCTCCTCCTCCTTCTCCTCTTCGGTTGACTCGTCATCAGAATCAACCTTCGGCGGGCCCAGCATCAAGGTGGGATCATGGAAGTTGGCGTATTCGTCGTCGCTCGTCTCCGGCGTCGGTCCTTCAACGGACTCGCCGCTGACGGGGGGACTGTCCAGCGGCGACTCAGTGTGCTCCTGTGTGTCGTTGCTGCGAGGCATCTTCGCTAATCAGTAGGAGGGAGGGAGCGAGCGAGAGAGAGAGAGCAGATTCCGTGGCGTATTGATCTAGCAAGGATTGGGGTTTTCAAGGAGTAATGGGCGGTGCCACTACGCCATGGCATTTACTCGCCTCGCTTCGAATTCCAAGATGGAACGTGTTCACATTGGAAACGGACACCCAAAATTCTCCGTTGCTATAGAGGCACATATCGGAAACGGAGCCAGAATTAAGACCGTTGCCAATACTATGGGTAACGGAGTTAATACTTTCTCCGTTACCTATGTTGACGGGCCAGCCGCGGCCCAGGTCAGGTTTGTACGCACTGGCCGCGCGGAAAGCGCGATTCTCCGTCGCCTAACGCCTGCCTTTTCCATAGAGGGGTATCCGATGTGTCGTTCTGTACTAGTGATGGCTCGGTGTTTTAGGGTTTTCGCGTCTGGAGGAATAAATACGCGAAGGGGCGACGTTTGTGGAGGCGCGGGGCCCGCTCCCCATAGGGTGGCGCGGCAGGGGGCCCACCCGCGCCGCCATAGGGTGAGGGCGCCCTGCTGCCCCCCTTCGTCTCCTCTTCGGACTTCTGGAACGTGTCGGGAAAAATAGGAATCTGGGATTTTGTTTCGTCCGATTCCGAGAATATTTCCAGAACTGCTTTTCTGAAACCAAAAACAGCAGAAAACAGGAACTGGCACCGTGGCATCTTGTTAATAGGTTAGTTCCAGAAAATGCATAAAAATGCTATGAAGTGTGAATAAAACATGTAGCTATTGGTATAAAACTAGCATGGAACATAAGAAATTATAGATACGTTGGAGACGTATCAAGCATCCCCAAGCTTAGTTCTACTCGTCCTCGAGTAGGTAAATGATAACAACAATAATTTCTGAAGTGACATGCTACCAACATAATCTTGATCAAATAATATTGTAAAACATATGTCATGAATGAAGTGACTCAAGGCAATGGTCTATAGTTTGCTAACAAATAGATAATGAGTAAATACTGAATCATATAAGCAAAAGCTTTTCATAAATAGTACTTTCAAGACAAGCATCAAAAAGTTTTGCATAAGAGCTAACTCATAAAGCAATAGATTCTAAGTAAAAGGCATTGAAGCAACACAAAGGAAGATTAAGTTTCAGCAATTGCTTTCAACTTGTAACTTGTATATCTCCTGGATAATTGTCAACACAAAGCAATATAATAAGTGCAATAAGTAAACATATAAGAATTGTTGCACACAAAGTTGACACAAGTGTTTGCTTCAGGGATAGAAAGGAGTAGGTAAACTGACTCAACAATAAAGTAAAATATAGGCCCTTCGCAGAGGGAAGCAGGGATTAAATCATGTGCTAGAGCTTTTTAAGCTTTGAAAACATATAGAGAGCATAAAGTAAGTGTTTGAGAGGTGTTTGTTGTTGTCAACGAATAGCTGTGGGCACTCTATCCCCCTTGTCACCCAAACTTTCAAGAGCGGCTCCCATGAAGAACGTTATTTCTACCCAAGGGTAGATCATCCCTCTTCTCTTTTGTTTACACATGCATATTTATAAATTGGTATGACACTCCTCCCAACCTTTGCTTACACAAGCCATGGCTAACCGAATCCTCGGGTGCCTTCCAACAATCACATACCATGGAGGAGTGCCTATTTGATAAAGTTTAAGATTTTGAAATTTGCTTTTGATAAATCATTGGCAAACATGTGAAGAGAATCAAATGGTTAAAGTTATAATTAATTGGGACTGGGCACCCCATTTGCCAGCTCTTTTTGCAAGTTATTGGATAAGCGGATGTATATGCCACTAGTCCATTGGTGAAAGTCTGTCATGAATAAATGACAAGTTGATAGAGTAAACGCCACATACTTCCTCATGAGCTATAAAACATTGACACAAATAAGGAGTAATAAAGTTTTGAATAGTTTAAAGGTAGCACATGAAGTATTTACTTGGAATGGCAGGAAATACCACATAATAGGTAGATATGGTGGACACAATTGGCATGGGTTTTGGCTCAAGGTTTTGGATGCACGAGAAGCATTCCCTCTCAGTACAGAGTTTAGCCTAGCAAGGTTGTTTGAAGCAAACACAAGTATAAACCGGTAGATCAAGACTCACATGAAAACATATTGCAAGCATTATAAGACTCTACATTGTCTTTCCTTGTTGCTCAAACACTTTTACCAGAAAATATCTAGACCTTAGAGATACCAATCATGCAAACCAAATTTCAACAAGCTCTACGGTAGTTCTTTACTAATAGACTTTTAACTACATGATGCAAGCGCTTAAACATGAAATACTTGAGAGCTCAAAACAATTGCCAAGTGTCAAATAAAACAAGACAATGATCTATATGAGTGTCTTTTCGATATACCATCTACCACATGCAACATTTTCTGAACCAACACATCAACCAAGCAACTCTCCAAGTAATTTACAAAAGAAACAAGAGAGCACTTTCCACAAGAATTAACAGCTCTAAAAGAGATGCATGAAAACAGGAGCTAAAATCATAGCAGTAGCTAGATAAGAATACTCAAAAGATATAAGTGAAAAATACGAGTATTCACATGAAAAAGCGGAGCGTGTCTCTCTCCCACACAAGAATGCTAGGATCCGACTTTATTCATAAAAATAAAAACAACAAACAAAAATAAAAGCAAACAAACGCTCCAAGTAAAATACATAAAATGTGGAAGAATTAAAATATAGTTTCACTAGAGATGACCTGATAAATTGTTGATGAAGAAGGGGATGCCTTGGGCATCCCCAAGCTTAGACGCTTGAGTCTTCTTGAATATTAAAGGGATGACACACGGGGGCATCCCCAAGATTAGGCTTTTCACTCTTCTTGATCACATCATATCATCCTTCTCTCTTGCTCCTTGAAAATTTCCGCCACACCAAACTCAGGTAACTCGTTAGAGGGTTAGTGCATAATCAAAAATTCTCAAATTCTACTGTGACACAATCATTACCAAAGCTTCTGGACATTACTTACAGCCACTGATGTTTAATGGAGCAAAGAAATCCAATCAAGCATAGTAAAAGAGGCAATGCAAAACGAAAGGCAGAATCTGTAAAAAACAGAACAGTCTGGAAAGACGAATTTTTTTCGAAGCACTTAACTTGCTCAGATGGAAGAATCCCAAACTAACGAAAGTTGCGTACATATATAAGGATCATGCGTGATTTTTTTCAGAATTTTTCAAATTTTCTGTAGCGCATACAGCTCAAAAGGGTGGACAGCAAAAATCTGTCACTGCGCAGAAATCCAATTTTAGCAACAACTTTCAAATAGAGACTTTACTTGGCACAACAATGCAATAAAATAAAGATACAAATGATTTGCTACAGAAGTAAACAGCACCTTGACTCAAAATAAAATAAAATGATAGAAAATAAAAAGATGGGTTGTCTCCCACAAACGCTTTTCTTTGACGCCTTTCAGCTAGGAGCAGAAAGTGAAAATCAAATGTTATCAAGAGATAAATCATCCAAATCATCAAAAGCTTCCTCATAACTTGTCACAATGGGTACCTCAGGTATTTCTGAAGATGTTTCATTGTTTAAATTTCCCAAAGTTTTACTATGAGTTTTATCAATTTTAAGTTCATAATGAGTCTTTGGCTTTGGCATCTTAGGAACATACATGAACTTTTGCTCCTTCCCCACATAAGCCTTCTCCTTAAACTTAAGAGAGGAAAAGGTTGAACCCAAGGTTCCCATAGCTTCTTCTAGTTCACCAATCCTATGGTTTTGATTATCAAGAGCATGTTTAGCCTCTAAAGCAGTGATTCTTTCATTAGTGCTTGCTACTGATTCAAGTAGTGTTGGAAAAAATTATCCATAGAATTTAGTTTGTTTATAATATCCTCCAAAGTGATCTCAGTTTTAATGTTAGTAGGTGGTGTTCCTACTAAACTTTCAATTAAATTACAAGCTTCCAAAGCAGGAGTACCTAGGAAATTACCCCTGTAAGAGTATCCAGAACATACCTATACCAACTAGTGATACCAACATAGCATGGTAGAATGTTTTTTATTACATCTAAGATGAGCATGACTAATCCTATACCAAGCATCTTTCAAACTTTCCCCACCTTGTTGCTTAAAGGACCGAACTTCAACTTCAGGAGTACTCATTATAGAAAAATAAAAACAAAACCGAAATAACAAAATAAAAACAAGTAACTAATTTTTTTTGTTTTTGATATAAAGAAAGCAAACAAGACAATAATAAAAATAAAGCAAGACAAAAAACAAAGTAAATATATTGGGTGTGAGAGACTCCCCTTGCAAGAACGCCAGAAAATACTGGTGCCTAGTGGAGGCAGAAATCTTCTGAATCCAAAGCAACTCGACTTCCCCGGCAACGGCGCCAGAAAATATGCTTGATGCGTGTAAAGTCACACGTCCGTTGGAAACCCCAAGAGGAAGGTATGATGAGTGCAGCAGCAAGTTTTCCCTCAGTATGAAACCAAGGTTATCAATCCAGTAGGAAGTCAACATTGCTCCGAAGGTGTTGGTGAAGGAATGTAGTGTGGCGCAACACCAGAGATTCCGGTGGCAACATGGAACCTGCACAACACAATCAAACTACTTTGTCCCAACGAAACAGTGAGGTTGTCAATCTCACCGGCTTGCTAAAAATAAAGGATTAGGCGTATAGTGTGGAAAATGATGTTTGTTTGTAGAGAATGTAAAAGAACAATGATTGCAGTAGGTTGTATTTCAGATGTAAAAGAATCACTAGTACAGAACGACACATCGGATACCCCTCTATGGAAACGGAAAATAAAAGGCGACATAGTTTGCTACAGTATTATCACAAGGGCAACAGTTATATAAAATTATTTAGTCCCGCGCGCGACACAAAGGCAAAGGTTGCATAAATTTAACCGTAGCCTATATATCAGTTACGGTTAAAAAGTTCATCCGTATGCAATTTATGTGGGCCTAAAAAACTTGTCTACGCATCTCCAATAAATAGCCCGTGGCCGCAATTCCCCTTCTCTCGACCTAACTCCTGCCTTATCCTCTCAGCAGCCATACACGTCTCCTTATCCCCCTCTCCCCCACTCCATCTTCTCCTCGATCTCGCTGCTTCCGGCTGCATCCGGCGACGAGGCGACACTCGCCGGTGAGATCGGCTTCGGGAAGGGCGGCGGGGTTGTTGCTGGACCGGCGGCGGCGCTGGATTTGGTCTCGGTGAGACTACTACGCCGCGGCGGTGTTGGATTTGGTCTCGGCGACCGACGGCGGTGAGACTACCACGCGGCCTGCTCCAAGCCACGCGTCGGTTTGGCCGGCATCTCCGACGAGCACCTCGTCTGCCTCGTAGGCTCGTGGGCAACCGGAGGAGGTGCAGCCCACGTATAGCGTTGCCAGCGTCACCGCCTAGACGCGCTCGATCTGCGGCTGGTCAAACCACCGTTGATTGCACCGCTGATTTTTTTTCTGGTAGAAAAGCTGAGGTAAGCACAAGGTAAGGTGGCTTCCAGCCAGATCTACGTGTGCGGTAAAGAGGCTTTCAGCCAGATCTACATGCGTGGCAAGCACCAGATCTACATCCATGGTAAGCATTTTTTTTTATTAATTAGCATATGCATGACTCGTTTTGTTTGCTCATTCCCGCAAATTTTTCCTTTTCTGAATATGTTAGTATGCATGCGTCGTTAAACAAAAGCTGGAATTTTTCCTGCTCTGAATTTTGTAGTATGCATGTTGAGATTCGTTTGGATACTGGTATATTTGGTTGTTATTGAACGATTTGATGCTTCTGTACTTATACTGTATCAGGTGTATTCTTCTCACAAGATTGCTTCTTGAATCCGTGTAGGTTATATCTGGACTTCCCTTCGTGTTCAGCATTGGCCTGGACATTTCCACAATTTTTCGACTGGATGTATATCTCGTATGTTAGAAGCAGGAGTTGTAATGTATATTTATGCTAAGTACATGTAGTTTATTTCGGATCCCCTGTAAGAGAACACTAGGCGATAATGTTTGTATAATATCTCATGTGTAGTAGTAAAATGAGGTAAGTACTATGTATTTTGACTTGTATGTACTGCAGAATACATTCTGTGCATCATTTATTGATACCATATGCCACCGGCTGCTAGCCGGTGGCCTGGCTTTTTTTTTTAAATATTCCTAGCGCTCAAAGGAAACGGTTAAAATAAGCGTTGCACATGGACGGGTTCACATCAGTATCGGACGCGGGGCAACAGACCCATTCTCCGTCACTAATGAGGGTTTGCGCCCGTTGCCATAGTGTCGCTCTGTACTAGTGAATGGACCGGGGTCCATAATTCACTAGTGATATCTCTCCATAATAAAATACTAAACATATTGGGTGAACAAATTACAGTTGGGCAATTGACAAATAGAGAGGGCATAACAATGCACATACATATCATGATGATCACTATGAGATTTATTTGGGCATTACGACAAAGTACAAAGACCGCCATCCAGCATGCATCTGTGTCTAAATAGTCCACCTTCAGGTTAGCATCCGCACCCCTTTCAGTATTAAGTTGCAAGCAACAGACAATTGCATTAAGTATGGTGCATAATGTAAACAACACTAATATCCTTAGACAAAGCATTGCTGTTTTACCCCTAGTAGCAACAACACATCCACAACCTTAGAACTTTCTATCACTGTCCCAGATTAAATGGAGGCATGAACCTACTATCTAGCATAAATACTCCCTCTTGGAGTTACAAACATAAACTTGGCCAAAGCCTACACTAATAACGGAGAGCATGCGAGATCATAAACAACACATATATGATAGATCAATAATCAACTTGACATAGTATTCAATATCCATCGGATCCCAACAAACACAACATGTAGCATTACAATAAGATGATCTTGATCATGATAGGAAGCTCACAAGATCTAAACATGATGGCACAAAAGGAGAAAACAACCATCTAGCTACTGTATGGACCCGTAGTCCAAGGATGAACTACTCACGCATCACTCCGGAGGTAGGCATGGTGATGTAGAGCCCTCCGGTGATGATTCCCCTCTCTGGCAGGGTGCCGGAGGAGAACTTCTGAACCCCCGAGTTAGGGTTGACGGCGGCGGCAGCGGATGTTTTCTGGAAATATGGCTCGGTGTTTTAGGGTTTTCGCGTCTGGAGGAATAAATAGCGAAGGGGCGACGTCGGTGGAGGCGCGGGGCCCGCTCCCCATAGGGTGGCGCGGCAGGGGGCCCACCCGCGCCGCCATAGGGTGAGGGCGCCCTGCTGCCCCCCTTCATCTCCTCTTCGGACTTCTGGAACGTGTCGGAAAAAATAGGCATCTGGGATTTTGTTTCGTCTGATTCCGAGAATATTTCCAGAACAGCTTTTCTGAAACCAAAAATAGCAGAAAACATGAACTGGCACTGTGGCATCTTGTTAACAGGTTAGTTCCAGAAAATGCATAAAAATTCTATGAAGTGTGAATAAAACATGTAGCTATTGGTATAAAACTAGCATGGAATATAATAAATTATAGATACGTTGGAGACGTATCACACATCTAGGTTTCAAAAATGAGACCAAAATAGAGCGTGAATTGGGCAAATACCGGAGGCCATCGGAGAGGAGAGGAGTGGGAACGACTCCCACGGAGCAGATCTGGCTGGGGACAGCGAGGAGGGGTCGCCGAAGACGGCGGCCGGCCGGTTCTTGGAGGAAGAGGCGACGGTTTGACTTTGAAAGGGGCGAGGTCAATTTGGGTAAGAAGGAGTTCTTCCCTGACCCGCACCCTTTTTCAGCTGTTTCTGCATGCCCGGTAGTACCGGGCCGAGGGTCGGTAGTACCGGCCGCTCGGGAAATTCGCAGTTTTTCAACTGCTACTTCCCATGCGGCGGTAGTACCGGTACTCGAAGTTCCGGTAGTACCGGGACCTGGACCAACAAGAGCCGATTTTTTTGAAAATTTGAACTTGTGCAGGGAATTTCAGAGAGTTTTATGGGATAAGATCATGGCATGGGTTTGGATATATGTCACTGGAAAAAGATGGGTAAAAACTTGGTGTTGCAAGATACAACAAGGAAAGGCCAACACCAAGAGTTTCTCCAAAAGATAGAGCAAGGTTTAAAAATACCCAAATATATCAAATAAAATCAACTCCTCAAGAAATGAGGAGGGCGGTGGCCATAGCCACCATGTTTGAGTATGTATGACTTGTAGCCGCGAAGATATATCTTGGGCTCAACATCACTACTCATCTTTTGAAGCACATTTTAGTCACAAAGGTGACAATTATGCAAGATTTGTCTATTTGCGCATTATGGGGGAAGTGTTGACTCATGAGTTGAGCTACACTCCCCCTATGTCCATGCCTACATCCAAACCAAATAAATATCGTCTAATATGGATAGGTATGCAAGAAGTCCACTAAGTCCAATTGCTTATGTCAACCACATTGAGCTCTCCTCTCAACTCCTTGAACCTTGCTTCACCAAGAGGCTTGTGAACATGTCGGCGAGTTGATGCTTGGTGTTGACATAGTTGATTGCAATATCGCCCTTCTCAACATGATCTCGAATAAAATGATACCGAATCTCAATATGCTTCGTCTTCCCATGAAGAACCGGATTGTGAGCAATTTTGATGGCACTTTCATTGTCACACAAAAGAGGCACTTTGTCACAAATGACACCATAATCCTTTAAAGTTTGCCTCATCCATAACAATTGTGCACAACAACTCCCGGCGGCAATGTATTCGGCTTCGGTGGAGGACGAGGCCACACAATTTTGCTTCTTGGAAGACCAACTCGCAAGAGACCCTACCAAGAAATTGGCAAGTCCCGAAGTTGATTTTCTATCCATTTTGCAACCGGCCCAATCCGCATCCGAGTACCCTACAAGATCAAAGCTTGTTCCATGGGGATACCAAATACCATAGTTGGGAGTATCCAACAAGTATCTTAGAATCCTTTTAACCGCGGTTTCATGACTTTCCCTAGGACTTGATTGGAATCTTGCACACATACCTACACTAAATATAATATCCGGTCTAGATGCACGAAGGTAAAACAAAGATCCAATCATAGAACGATAAAGCTTTTGATCAACTTCCTTACCATTGGGATCTAAGTGAAGATCCGCTTTGGAGTCCATAGGAAACTTATATGGCTTGGCATTGTTCATATCAAATTTCTTGAGCATGTCCTTAATATACTTGGCTTGACATAAGAATGTTCCTTCTCGGAATTGATGGATTTCAAAGCCAAGAAAATAATTCAATTTTCCCATCATGGACATCTCAAATTCCTTGGTCCTTAGCTTGGAGAATTGATCACTAAATTCATGGTTAGTTGAACCAAAGATAATATCATCAACATATATTTGGCATACGAAAAATTCTCCATTTATTCTTTTTGTGAAAAGAGTGGGATCTATTACCCCAATTGCAAAGCCACAGTCTACTAAGAACTCCTTGAGATGATCATACCAAGCACGAGGAGTTTGCTTGAGCCCATAATGAGCCTTATGGAGTAAGTAGACATGGTTAGGAAAATTGGGGTCTTCAAAACCCGGAGGTTGTTTCACATATACTTGTTCATTTAGTGGACCATTTAGAAAAGCACTTTTAACATCCATTTGATATAAAGTAATTTTATGAGTGGATGCATAGGCAATAAGTAAGCGAATAGATTCAAGTCTAGCAACGGGGGCATAGGTTTCACCGTAGTCGACTCCTTCAATTTGGGTGTAGCCTTGTGCAACCAATCTTGCTTTGTTGCGGATGACTTGACCATTTGAGTCTTGCTTTTTCTTGAATATCCACTTGGTTCCAATGACATTATGGGATGAGTCATTTGGTCTTTCCACTAATGACCACACTTTGTTGCGCTCAAAGTTGTTCAACTCTTCATGCATAGCCGCAACCCAATCCATGTCTTCAAGAGCATCATATACCTTGAGAGGTTCTAAGCTAGACAAGCAAGATACATAACCACAAAAGTTAGCTAATTGATTGCGAGTGGCCACACCTCTACGGATACTCTCAAGGATATTTTCTTTGAAGTGTTGTTGATAATCCAATTTTGATGCACGCCGGATGACATCACGTTCCATAGCTTGACCAATAGATTCACCAACACAAATATCTTCATCATTCCCTTCATCTTGATCATGGTCACCCCTAAGTGGAGTTCTTGGAGTCATGGGTTCATTCTCTTGTTCACCACTAGAGTTGGGTGGGTCTTGACCATTTTCTTGATCTTCATGTTCTTGTTCTTGATCATGGATAGCTTGTTGATCACTTGTTGAGGTAGATGGCTCAACTTGGGTGGAACTTGTTCCTTCACTAGTAGGAAACTGCCTTTCGGTGGATCCACTATCTGTGGCGCACCATATAGTCCATGCGCCACAAAAACATTTTAGTGGCGCACCCTGCCAAGTGCGCCACAGAATACTGTGGCACATGCAAGCTGGAATGCGCCACCGAAATATGGTGGATCCCGCCTCCAAAAAAATCTCGTGACATTTTTGTGGCGCATTGCGCTGGATGCGCCACAGAACGAAGCATTTCTGTGGCGCATCCAGTCCAATGCGCTACAGAAATGTGGTGGGCCCCTTCCAATGATTGCCTAGGTGCTTATTCTGTGGCACACGGTTATGGATGCGCCACTGAAAATAACATTTCTGTGGCGCATCCCCACAGGTGCGCCACAGAAAAATATGTGTGTGTTCTTTATTTTTTTTAAATTTAACCAAAAAATATTTGGTCTACTAACAATTTTGAGTACATTTTTTTTATAAAATTTGTGTGTGTTCTTTCTTTAAATATAACCAAATTTTTATAAAATTTAACCAAATGTGTTTGTGTTTTGTACATTCTTTTTTTAATGTGTGTGTTCTTTCTTTAAATATAACCATTTTTAAAAATTTAGCCAAATATGTTTGTGTTTTGTACATTCTTTGTTTTTAAATGTGTGTGTTCTTTCTTTCTTTAAATCCCACCACAGATGCGCCATAGAATCAATGAATTATGTGGCGCATCCCACCGCCGATGCGCCACAGAAAACTTTTGCCTCCACTTACATGTGGCCCCGCCCCGCGCCGGCCTCTCTCTTCCACAATTCTCCACAGACGCACGCGGCCGTTTTCTCGCCCTGCTCTCGCGCGCGCGTCGTCGACGTTCCCTCGCCCCCACGCCGTTCCGTCGCCCCCACGCCGTTCTCTCGCCATCGCCACCACGCCCATCCCTGCCGTCGCCACCGCGCCCATCCCTGCCGTCGCCACCGTGCCCATCCCATGTGCCGGAATCGCTCCTGCTTGGGGTCAGAGCCGCTGCCCCAGCTCGGCGTCGGAACCGCCGCTCTTGCTTGGCGTCGAAGCACCTCCACGACCGGCGGCGCCTGCGGAAGCAACTCCACGCCGCCCTCCCTCCCTCTGTTCGAGGTACACGTCCCCTCCCCTGCCTTCCATCGCCTGCTCGCGATGTGTTCGACGAAATGTTGTAGCTAGGTTAGTTGCTTGCTGTTAGTTGCCTCTGTTAGGTTAGTTGCTGCTGCCAGTGCTAGGTTAGTTTCTAGGTTAGTGTTAGGTTAGTACATGCAAAATTTGGAGATGAAAAATTTGCTAAGTGTTAAATTTGGAGATGAAAAACATGCTAAGTGTTAAAACTGACTTGAATTAAGGTGTTTGAAGTTTTCAAAAAATTATTTTTGAGCTTTATCATGAAGTAATAACATAGTGCAAGAGATCCATGAAGGTACATTGTAAATAGGATCAAGATTTGATAATTTTGTAAGCCTCCAAAGTTGGTACTTTTTAACTGTCTTGAAGATGCATTTTTAATTAACTAATGCATTATTTTGCCGTATGTAGGAAATTTAGAAGAACCTCCTCGTGATTTCAGGTGAGAAGTGGCGGCCATGATGTGGATGTGGATGTGTATGTGTATGTTTGTGAGATGTGTATGTTTGTTGCGGGCCAGAGATGCCGGCCGGAGATGTGGTTGTGTTATGTGATGTTGTTGCCGGCCGGAGATGCTGGCCACAAATGTTTGTGGATGAAATGTCTGCAGGTACCCCGAGAGGCCCTTGAGTTTGCCACAACATCGATTAACTTCCGTTCCGGCAAATTTGGGTACTCCATATGTCCATTTTTTAACAAAGGTCATGCCGAAATTTTTCGTGAATTTTGGCATGACTTTGCTAAAAATAAGACATATGATTTGTGAAATGTCTGCAGGTACCCCGAGAGGCCCTTGAGTTTGCCGGAACGTCGATTAACTTCCGTTCCGGCAAATTCGGGTACTCCATATGTCCCTTTTTTTTAGCAAAGGTCATGCCGAAATTTTTCGTGAATTTTGGCATGACTTTGCTAAAAATAGGACATATGGGGTATTGCGACTAATGCATGGGCTGGGGTATCTTAGTACTTAATTAAGGGATTTTTTTTCTTATATTTGCTGTACTAACCTTTTGCCTTTTTTAATGCAGTGCAAACATGTCGGAAGGCGGCCCTTCTAAGCACATGAGCGTCGAAGATCAAGCTAGAGATTTCAACAAGTCGTTCTGGGAGGTGTCCCAGCAGATGGAGGTGGAGGTGGAGGCCGCCGAGAATGAGCAAGAGGACCGGGTGGAGGACGCCGAAACCACAGATGGAGCTGCTAGTGCCGGTCAAGAGGATGACACCAGCAACACTGATGGTGGCGACCACACAGATGCTGCTACCGATAGCAACCCGACCGCTAAGCGGAAGAAGGCAAGGAAGGATCGGAAACCGCAAGCGCTCGACAAAGTCACACACGTGTTCACCAAGGTCACGCCATGTGGCCTACCAGTGGAGCCGGAAAAGCATGCCAAAGGGTACAACCTGCAACTAGGGTGCACCGTCCGGGAAAGCATGTCGATCAACACGAAGGACCTCAGAAGCAAGGGCAATGAGGCTTTGGTCGAACAGCTCCTCACGAAGCTTCACCAACGATACATGTTCCCGCTTCCGTTGAACAAAAAGGTGGACAGTTTAGCCATCACGAAGATGAGCACCGCCTTGAGCAGCTGGAAATTTCGGGTGAAGAAGAAGATCAATAAGGGTCAAAGCTGGGAGTAGATAAGTGCCAAAGAACCGACGCTCGACAAAGAAGAGTTCGAGATATTCAAGGAGTCCTTAAAGTCTGAGGAGGCTACAAAATGGACTGAGTGGGGTAAGTCTATGCGGGAGCTGAACATAGGTAACCACCATTTGGGAAGCGGCGGTTACCGAGGAAAACAGACCGTTTGGGAAAAGGAGGATGCCATTGTTGCAACAATGGGAAAAGAGAACATGTGGAACAAATTCACGGACGAGCAAGTGAGGAACTTTGTCCGGTCCCGCTACTATCTGAACGAGGCGACGGGGGAATTCGTTACCGACGATGACGATGTTAGGACATTCGAGAAATTACTGGTAAGGAAATTAATTTCCGCGGATATCTCAAAGTCCATTGCGTTGATCTAATTAGATAACAAGTCATATATTTCTACATGGGTTCACCTTAATTCCCTTTGTCTGCAGGAGGATGAGTTGAAGGATGGCCCGTCGTCCCAGGATTTGACGGAGCCGTGGGACACGACTTTCAACAGGGCAACGAACGCTTACAAGGATAGGGACAAGTCGAAGCTGCCGACGTCAGCTGGTCGTGTGTCCGGCTTTGGTACGAGCATGAAGTTAGTAGAGTACTACTCATCTGACCCGGATAAGCGAAAGGAGAGGAGGAAGATGAAGAGGGATAATACCGCCGAGGTTGTGGAGCTAAGGAAGAAGGTGGAGTCACTAGAGAAACAAAAAGTGGCCTCCAGTACAGTGGACAAGTTAGTGGACGAGAGGATCCGGACGCTCATACCCCCTGGGTTCTTTGAGGGGTTAGCTGCTTGGAATGCGGGAGGTCAACAAGGGCCCATACACGTGCCTAGCTTCAGCGGCAGCAACTCAACCATGAACCGGGCCGTGTCGCCGGACCTGGTGACCCCACCCAACGCCACCCTGCAGTAGTCGGTCCCTTTTGTCGCACCAACACCCCCTCCCGCGAAAGATACCGAGGCGCCACCACCCGAACGGTCGGAGGAGAATGTTAGGCCGGCCGCCGGCACCGGCGCCCTTGTCTCGACATTAGCCGAGATCAACGCCATCGACAAGGTAACTAATTAATTACTTAGTCCACGTCATTTTCTATAACTCTGCCTTTTATGACTGCCACCTGATGATGCCCAACATTTGTTCACAAAAGGACACGCCTTGCATACTCCTGCATAGGGTGGTACCCGACGGCGAGTTGAAGGAAGTTGCTGAGGGCACGCTCATACAACCATTGTGCCGTGATATGGACAACAATAGAATGAGCGAGGCCGGGATGAGGGTCAGGGTGACAGAGGTACTTCCTGAGTTTAGTGGCATCGACCCCCCATGCAACCTCCGGGAGCCGAGAAACACATGCTCCTTGGAAATTGCCCCAAGTGGGTCCTGGAATTGCCGAAGACCCAAATTCGTCTTGGGGGGTTAAGGCGCCGCTCCACCGGCGCCACCTCTAAACCCCGGAAGCCGATTGTTCGGCCCTCGAAGCCGCCACGAAAATCTGTTGAGAAGGAACCGGCGCCACAAGCAGCAGTCGCCACCACCCGGAAGGAACCGCCGGTCGTTGCCACCACCAGCCGCCACCAAAGACTGTTGGGAATGTCTGTACCGCAACAGCCGTCCGAAGCCAAAGACGTTGCACCTCAACTTGATGGCAACGATGATGATGATGAAAATATCGACGTCGATGGCTTCATCAACACGGGCGCGAGCAAAGATTTGTTCATGCCTGCTATGGATGAGAAACCACCTTTCCGCGCTCACGGTGATCAACCTGGTCGTCGCACTACATGCCAGCGCCTGAGTTTTTCTCAAAACACGCCTTCGGAAGCCGGCGATCAAGCTCTAGACAAAACGGGTAACATTTTCAGCCCTGGCACACTGACACGGACGGTTTGCGCGGGGTTCACTGCACCCCCACCATCCCCAGAGAAGATCAAGAAGTCTAAGAAGAGAAGTAGGCAAGACACCACTACGATCCAGCCAGCTCCTAAGGTTATCCGGGGTCATGAAGACATGACATCACCCCATGATGCTATCTTGATGATGGAGGGCTGATACGTCTCCAACGTATCCATAATTTCTGCTGTTCCATGCTTATATTATACCATTTGCTACATGTTTTATATACACTTCATATCACTTTTATGCATTTTCTGGGACTAACCTATTAACAAGATGCCACAGTGCCAGTTCCCTGTTTTCTGCTGTTTTTGGTTTCAGAAAGTTACTTCTGGAAATATTCTCGGAATTGCACGAAACAAAAGGCCAAGTCCCTATTTTTCCAACACGTACACGGAGTCCGAAGGAGAGACGAAGAGCCACGAGGTGGCCAAACCACAGGCGGCGGCAGTGGGCCCACCGCGCCGCCTGGTGGTTTGGGCCCCTCGGGGGTCCGCCGACATCGCCCCTTCGCCTATTTATTCCCCGAGACGTGAAAACCCTAAAACACCGAGCCTTTCATCCAGAACATATTCGCTGCCGCCGCCGTCGTCAACCCTAACTCGGGGGGTTTGAAGCTCTTCCCGGCACCCTGCCGGAGAGGGGAATCATCACCGGAGGGCTCTACATCGCCATGCCCGCCTCCGGAGTGATGCGTGAGTAGTTCATCCTTGGACTATGGGTCCATAGCAGTAGCTAGATGGTTGTCTTCTCCACTTGTGCCATCATGTTTAGATCTTGTGAGCTGCCTATCATGATCAAGATCATCTTATTGTAATGCTACATGTTGTGTTTGCTGGGATCTGACTTATATTGATACCTATGTGGAGCTGAATATTATATTATCATGTCTATGTCATTTGTGATCTTGCATGCTCTCCGTTACTTGTTGAAGCCTTGGCCAAGTGAATACTTGTGACTCCAAGAGGGGGTATTTATGCATGATAGTTGGGTTCAACCTCTATTTAACCTGGGATAGTGACAGCAAGTTCTAAGGTTGTAGATGTGTTGTTGCCACTAGGGGTAAAACAGCAATGCTTTATTCAAGGATGAATGTATTGTTTACATTACGCACATTACTTAATGCAATTGTCTGTTGCTTGCAACTTAATACTGGAAGGGGTACGGATGTTAACCGGAAGTGGACTATTTAGGCATAGATGCATGCTGGATAGCGGTCTATGTACTTTGTCGTAATGCCCAAATGAATCTCATAGTAGACACCACAACTCACACATGCATGTTATATGCACTTATCAATTGTCAATTGCCCAGCTGTAATTTGTTTACCCAGCATGTTAGTTATCTTATTGGAGAGACACCACTAGTGAACTGTGGACCCCGGTCCATTCTTTTACATCTGAAATACAATCTACTGCAATCATTGTTCTCTACTGTTTTATGCAAACAAACATCATCTTCCATACGATACGTTTAACCCTTTGTTTTCAGCAAGCCGGTGAGATTGACAACCTCACTGTTAAGTTGGGGCAAAGTAATTTGATTGTGTTGTGCAGGTTCCACGTTGGCACCGGAATCCCTGGTGTTGCGCCGCACTACACTCCTTCACCAACACCTTCGAAGCAACCTCGTTTTCCTACTGGTTCGATAAACCTTGGTTTCATACTGAGGGAAAACTTGCTGCTGCACTCATCATACCTTCCTCTTGGGGTTCCCAACTGACGTGTGACGTACAGCATCAAGCATTGTTTCTGGCTGTTGCCGGGGAGATATTCCCTCGTCAACTTAGCGCTAGCAACACGTTTTCTGGCGCCGTTGCCGGGGAAAACCGAATTGCTTCTGCAAGGGGAGTCTCTCACACCCAATCTCTTTACTTTGTTATTTGTCTTGCTTAGTTTATTTTTATTTAGTCTTGTTTGCTCTCTTTATCAAAAACACAAAAAAATTAGTTACTTGTTTAATTCGGTTTGATTTTGTTTTTCAAAATGAGTACTCCTGAGAACACTAAGTTGTGTGACTTCACTAGCACAAACAACAATGATTTCATATGCACTCCTATTGCTCCACCTGCTTCTAAAGCAGAATTTTATGAAATTAAACCTGCTCTATTAAATCTTGTTATGAAAGAGCAATTTTCTGGTGTTAGTACTGATGATGCTGCTGCCCATCTTAATAACTTTGTTGAACTTTGTGAAATGCAAAAGTATAAGGATATGGATGGGGATATTATAAAACTGAAACTTTTTCCTTTCTCCTTGAGAGGAAGAGCTAAAGAATGGTTGCTTTCTTTGCCTAGAAATAGTATTGATTCTTGGACAAAATGCAAAGATGCTTTCATAGGGAAATATTATCCTCCTGCTAAGATTATATCCTTGAGAAGTAGCATTATGAATTTTAAACAACTTGATAATGAACATGTTGCTCAAGCTTGGGAAAGAATGAAATCTTTGGTGAAGAATTGTCCCACTCATGGACTGACTACTTGGATGATCATCCAAACCTTTTATGCAGGATTAAATTTTTCCTCAAGGAACTTATTGGATTCAGCCTCTGGAGGAACCTTTATGTCCATCACTTTAGGTGCAGCAACAAAGCTACTTGATGATATGATGATCAACTATTCCGAATGGCACACCGAAAGAGCTCCTCAAGGTAAGAAGGTAAATTCTGTTGAAGAAACCTCCTCTTTGAGTGATAAGATTGATGCTATTATGTCTATGCTTGTGAATGGTAGATCTCATGTTGATCCTAATAATGTTCCTTTAGCTTCATTGGTTGCTCAAGAAGAGCATGTTGATGTAACTTCATTAAAAACAACAACTTCAACAACAATGCTTATAGGAATAATTTTGGTAGCAACAACTCTAGGCCTTTTCCTTCAAGTGGTAATGGTTATTTAATGCTAGATCTTTTATGCCTAGTGAGGAAAGGATGATAGAAATTGAGAGATCAACTAAAAGCTTTATGCAATCACAATTTGAGCAAAATCAATTGTTTACAAAAGCTATGAATGAACAAACTGCCATGTTGAAGAATATAGGACAGCAACTCGAAAATATAAATAGTGAGATTTCAGGTTTGCAAACTAAGATTTCCATTGCTGAAAACCGTATTTCATCTATGTCTGAAGCTCAGTCCTCTTTGATTAATAACATGGCAGCGAAACCTGAAGGTCTTGATGAGTCATTTGCTACAGCAAATGCCATCCAAGTTCGAATTGATAATAATATTAGGATGTTGGCTGAATTGCATGCTAGGTGGGAAAAAGAGGAAGAACTTGAAAAAGAGAATAGTATAGTTAGAGTTTGTACTATCACCACCACTAGTAATGCTAATGTTTTACATGCTAGTAAGCCTCCTACTATTGATGGTAATGTTATTGGTGTTGGTAATGTCTCTACTACTTCTGCAAAGCGTTTGAAATTGCCTAAAACTGCTGAAACTTTTTCTGATAAAAGTGCTGAAATTTTTCAAACTATTGGAGACAATGGTTCCACCACCATTGACAATAATGATTTTGATTTTGATGATTGTAACATCTCTGAAGTTATTATGTTCTTGCAAAAATTAGCTAGAAGTCCCAATGCTAGCACTATTAATTTGGCTTTTACAAAGCATATTACAAATGCTCTTTTGCAAGCTAGGGAGGAGAAGTTGAAACTTAAAGCTTCTATTCCTAGGAAATTAGAAGATGGTTGGGAACCCATCATTAAGGTAAAGGTGAATGATTTTGATTGCAATGCCTTGTGTGATCTTGGTGCAAGTATTTCGGTTTTGCCCAAGAAGCTTTATGATATTCTTGATTTGCCACCTTTGGAACATTGTTATTTGGATGTTTTTCTCGCTGATAATGCTATGAAGAAACCTTTGGGGCGAGTTAATGATGTTTTTATTACAGTAAACAATAACCTTGTCCCGTTGATTTTATTGTTATGGATATTGAATGCAATGCATCTTGTCCTATTGTTTTGGGAAGACCTTTTCTTCGAACTGTTGGTGCCATCATTGATATGAAAGAAGGTAATATAAGGTACCAATTTCCTCTCAAGAAAGGTATGGAACACTTCCCTAGGAAGAGAATGAAGTTACCTTTTGACTCTATTGTTAGAGCAAGTTATGATGTTGATGCTTCTTCTCTTGACAACACTTGATTTTCACTTTCTGCGCCTAGCTGAAAGGCGTTAAAGAAAAGCGCTTATGGGAGACAACCCATCGTTTTTATTTGCTGTTATTTTTGTTTTCTTTGAGTCAAGGAGTTTTGTTACTTCTGTAGCAACTCCTTTGTATCTTTATTTTATCGCAATGTTGTGCCAAGTAAAGTTCTATATTGAAAGTTGATGCAAGATTTGGATTTCTGCGCAGTGACAGATTTTTAGCTGTCACGGATTTGAGCTTATCTCCCTGTAGAAAATTCAAAAAATTCTGAAAAAATCACGCATATTCCTGAGATATGTACGCAACTTTCATTATTTTAGGCCAGATCCATCTGAGCAACTTAAGTGCCTCGAAAAAATTCGTCATTCCAGACTGTTCTGTTTTTGACAGATTCTGCCTTTTGTTTTGCATTCGCTCTTTTACTGTGTTTGTGTGGATTTCTTTGCTCCACAAAGCATTGGTGGCTGTAGCTAATGTCCAGAAGCTTTGGGATTGATTGTATCATTACAGAATATGAGAATTTTTGATTATGCACTAACCCTCTAATGAGAACTGTCTTGAGTTTGGTGTGAAGGAAGTTTTCAAGGATCAAGCGAGAAGGGTGATATTATGTGATCAAGAAGAGTGAAAAGCCTAAGCTTGGGGATGCCCCCGTGGTTCATCCCAACCATATTCAGAGAGACTCAAGCGTCTAAGCTTGGGGATGCCCAAGGCATCCCCTTCTTCATCAACAAACTTATCAGGTCATCTCTAGTGAAACTATATTTTAATTCTTTCACATCTTATGCGCTTTACTTGGAGCGTCTGTGTGTTTTATTTTTGTTTTTGTTTGAATAAATTCGGATCCTAGCAATCCTTGTGTGGGAGAGAGACACGCTCCGCTTTTTCATGTGAATACTCATGTTCTTCACTTATATTTGTTGAGTATTCTTAACTAGCTACTGCAGTGCTTTTAGCTCCTGTTTTTCATGCATCTCTTCGAGCTGTTAGCACTTGTTTATAAATACTCTCTTGCTGCATTATATTATCATTTGGAGAGTTTATGTTTAAATAAATTGATTGGTGTTTGTTTGGAAGAAAGAAAATGCTACATGTAGTAGTTGGTATTGGAAAAGACATATGCATTCTTGTAGATCATTGTCTTGTTTGATTTGATACTTTGCAATTGTTTTGAGCTCTCAAGTAGATCATGTTTAAGCTCTTGCATCATGTAGTTAAAGCCTAGTAGTGGAGAACTACCGTAGAGCTTGTTGAGACTTGGGATGCATATTTGTTCTCTCTAAGGTCTAGATATTTTCTGGTAAAATGTTTGAGCAACAAGGAAGACAGTGTAGAGTCTTATAATACTTGCAATATGTTTTTATGTGATTCTTGCTGTACCGGTTTATACTTGTGTTTGCTTCAAACAACCTTGCTAGCCTAAACTCTGTACTGAGAGGGAATGCTTCTCGTGCATCCAAAACTTGAGCCAAAACCCATGCCATTTGTGTCCACCATACCTACCTACTATGTGGTATTTCCTGCCATTCCAAGTAAATATTTCATGTGCTACCTTTAAACTATTCAAAACTTTATTACTCCTTATTTGTGTCAATGTTTTATAGCTCATGAGGAAGTATGTGGTGTTTTATCTTTCAATCTTGTCATTTACTTCTGACAGACTTTCACCAATGGACTAGTGGCATATACATCCGCTTATCCAATAATTTGCAAAAAGAGCTGGCAACGGGGTGCCCAGCCCCAATTAATTACAACTTTCATTAATAATTCTCTTCACATGTTTTGCCCTGATTTATCAGTAAGCAACTTAATTTGCAAATAGACACTCCTCCATGGTATGTGAATGTTGGAAGGCACCCGAGGATTCGGTTAGCCATGGCTTGTGTAAGCAAAAGGTTGGGAGGAGTGTCATCTATAAAGAAACTAAAATACATGTGTAAACAAAAGAGAAGAGGGATGATCTACCTTGCTGGTAGAGATAACGTCCTTCATGGGAGCCGCTCTTGAAAGTCTGGTTGACAAGGGGGTTAGAGTGCCCACTACCATTCGTTGACAACAACAAACACCTCTCAAATACTTATTTTGTGCTCTCTATATGCTTTCGAAAACTTAAAAAGCTCTAGCACATGATTTAATCCCTGCTTCCCTCTGCGAAGGGCCTATCTTTTACTTTATGTTGAGTCAGTTTACCTACTCCTTTCTATCTTAGAAGCAAACACTTGTGTCAACTTTGTGTGCATTGATTCTTACATGTTTACTTATTGCACTTGTTATATTGCTTTATGTTGACAACTATCCATGAGATATACATGTTACAAGTTGAAAGCAATGCTGAAACTTAATCATCCTTTGTGTTGCTTCAATGCCTTTTACTTTGAATCTATTGCTTTATGAGTTACCTCTTATGCAAAAGTTTTTGCTTATATGATTCATTGTTTACTCTTTATCTATTTGTTAGCAAACTATAGACATTGCTTTGAGTCACTTCATTCATGACATGAGCCTTGCAATATATTGATCAAGATTGTGTGAAAGCATGTCTCCTCAGAAATTATTTGTTGTTATCGTTTTACCTACTCGAGGACGAGTAGAACTAAGCTTGGGGATGCTTGATACGTCTCCAACGTATCCATAATTTCTGCTGTTCCATGCTTATATTATACCATTTGCTACATGTTTTATATACACTTCATATCACTTTTATGCATTTTCTGGGACTAACCTATTAACAAGATGCCACAGTGCCAGTTCCCTGTTTTCTGCTGTTTTTGGTTTCAGAAAGTTACTTCTGGAAATATTCTCGGAATTGCACGAAACAAAAGGCCAAGTCCCTATTTTTCCAACACGTACACGGAGTCCGAAGGAGAGACGAAGAGCCACGAGGTGGCCAAACCACAGGCGGCGCGGCAGTGGGCCCACCGCGCCGCCTGGTGGTTTGGGCCCCTCGGGGGTCCGCCGACATCGCCCCTTCGCCTATTTATTCCCCGAGACGTGAAAACCCTAAAACACCGAGCCTTTCATCCAGAACATATTCGCTGCCGCCGCCGTCGTCAACCCTAACTCGGGGGGTTCTGAAGCTCTTCCCGGCACCCTGCCGGAGAGGGGAATCATCACCGGAGGGCTCTACATCGCCATGCCCGCCTCCGGAGTGATGCGTGAGTAGTTCATCCTTGGACTATGGGTCCATAGCAGTAGCTAGATGGTTGTCTTCTCCACTTGTGCCATCATGTTTAGATCTTGTGAGCTGCCTATCATGATCAAGATCATCTTATTGTAATGCTACATGTTGTGTTTGCTGGGATCTGACTTATATTGATACCTATGTGGAGCTGAATATTATATTATCATGTCTATGTCATTTGTGATCTTGCATGCTCTCCGTTACTTGTTGAAGCCTTGGCCAAGTGAATACTTGTGACTCCAAGAGGGGTATTTATGCATGATAGTTGGGTTCAACCTCTATTTAACCTGGGATAGTGACAGCAAGTTCTAAGGTTGTAGATGTGTTGTTGCCACTAGGGGTAAAACAGCAATGCTTTATTCAAGGATGAATGTATTGTTTACATTACGCACATTACTTAATGCAATTGTCTGTTGCTTGCAACTTAATACTGGAAGGGGTACGGATGTTAACCGGAAAGTGGACTATTTAGGCATAGATGCATGCTGGATAGCGGTCTATGTACTTTGTCGTAATGCCCAAATGAATCTCATAGTAGACACCAACTCACACATGCATGTTATATGCACTTATCAATTGTCAATTGCCCAGCTGTAATTTGTTTACCCAGCATGTTAGTTATCTTATTGGAGAGACACCACTAGTGAACTGTGGACCCCGGTCCATTCTTTTACATCTGAAATACAATCTACTGCAATCATTGTTCTCTACTGTTTTATGCAAACAAACATCATCTTCCATACGATACGTTTAACCCTTTGTTTTCAGCAAGCCGGTGAGATTGACAACCTCACTGTTAAGTTGGGGCAAAGTAATTTGATTGTGTTGTGCAGGTTCCACGTTGGCACCGGAATCCCTGGTGTTGCGCCGCACTACACTCCTTCACCAACACCTTCGAAGCAACCTCGTTTTCCTACTGGTTCGATAAACCTTGGTTTCATACTGAGGGAAAACTTGCTGCTGCACTCATCATACCTTCCTCTTGGGGTTCCCAACTGACGTGTGACGTTACACGCATCAAGCATAGTTTCTGGCGCTGTTGCCGGGGAGATATTCCCTCGTCAACTTAGCGCTATAAAGGGCCTGCTTCTTAAAGACAAGAATCCAAATTACCCGGTGTTGACGGTCCAGGTACCAAAGAACGTGGACTTCATTACTGAAGCCCCCGCCGATCTGTTCTTCATAGTGTTCGAGGACGTCTTCAACCTGTTTCACTCTAGACGGCTAGACTATAACTTGGTCCGCCTATACGTGATCAATATGGCGATGAAGATCCAGAGAGATGTTGCCCCGTACGTCACGGTAGTGGATCCCTACTACATGCGTGACAGTCAGCTGTTGGAAGGATCAACGACACGGGATAAGGCCACAGAGTACCTGAAGAGGTTCATGCTAAACAACAAGAGGAAGAACAACCTTCTTCTACCTTTCTTTCCCGAGTAAGTACACATCCGCTCGCCGTCGTCGTATCTTATGCTTTCTTATAGATTTCTTCCGTTGTTGATCCTTTCCACTGCATTTTTTCCGACTAGGGACAAGTACTGCGTACCCATCATCCTAAACCTGAGGTGGTCCATTGCCACTTATTTGGACACGGGGAATTCGAGCAATAAGAAAGACTACACCAGAATAAAGGGTGTTCTCGATGAGGCTCTCGAGGGCTACGCCCAAATGGGAGGCCACTTCGAACAAGGACAGATGAACGAGGAATGTTTCTCGCTGAACAACAAACACCGGTTCAGGTATGGGACCCAGTTCGATTGCATGAGGCAGAAGCATGGCAGGGTGAAGGATGCCTTCTACGTCCTCCATCTCATGAAAGGGTTTGTCTGGGATGCACTGAAAACAAAGTTGTCATCTAGTATCTGAGAATGGACCAAAAATGCAGGGAAAATCGCCAAGGATAAGCTTAGAGAAGACTTTCATCTCATCCAGATGGAGTTGTCGCGAATCATCTACGACGATGTTGTGACAGCAAAGGGGACCTTCAACAAAGCCAGTGGTAGGATAAATCATGCATACTCGCAATAAGTGTTTCTTTATTTTCTTTACTATAGACTTATCATACTCAATCTATTTATATTATTAACCAATATATATACCTATATTGACACTGCACAAATATTGACATGGTTACAAATATGAACACGAATACATGGTTGTATCCATTTCCAGGGTTGCATCAAAGGCAAATCGAAGAACACCTAGCTCTTCAAAATGACAGCCGGACATGGACGACGAAAGATGGCTACAAACCGTTCCCGGCGCCGCTCAACAAGAAGACTCCTTGATCAGCAGAAAGTGGACGTGTACTCAGTTTGATCCTAGTTTAGGCGGTCGTGAAAACTTCATTTATACTAAGACTTGTGTGAACTTTTGTACCAGTTAATTGTCACTATATATGTATGTATCTCGGGCTCTAACTGATGTAATGACATATTTATCTGTCTGTTTTAATACCGTGTCAAAATATATTACAGTTTCTATTATTTTTTGTATAAATACTGTAATATACATGTATTATTGTCAAATTAATACAGCAAATAATCGATAATACAGCAAATAATCGATAATTCAGCAAATAATTTAGTGGCGCATGGTAAATAATTTTGTGGCGCACCATATTCTGTGGCGCACGAAGCAAGTGCGCCACAGATAAATTATTGTCAAATTCATCAGCGCATGGACTAATGTTTCTGTGGCGCACGAGCAATATTTCTGTGGCGCATTCTGGAAGTGCGCCACATAATTTTCTACTTTCTGTGGCGCACAGCAGGGTGCGCCACAGAAATAATATTTTTGTGGCGAGAATTCTGTGGCGCACCCACCATGCGCCACAGAAAGCTATTTTGGTGCGCCACAGAAAGGCACTTCCCTACTAGTGCTTCTTCTTGAGTAACAATGGGTTCTTCACTAGGAATGAGTTCACTGATGCCCATAGTTCTTATGGCATGAGATGGCTCTTCATCACCTACATCATCATGATCAATATGCCCCGCTTGGGAACCATTATCCTCGTCAAACTCCACATTCATAGACTCTTCAACACACCCGGTGAATATGTTGTAGATCCTATAAGTATGAGAGTTTGCGACATATCCAACAAGAATACCATCAAAAGATCTAGACTCAAATTTAGCAAGTTTGCAACCTTTAATGTAAACAAGGCATTTGCAACCAAATACTCGAAAGTAAGAGACACTTGGCTTTTCACCGATAAGGAGTTCATATGGTGTCTTTTGCATAAGAGGACGAAAGAAGAGCCGGTTTGAATAGTGGCAAGCGGTGTTGATGGCTTCGGCCCAAAAGTTATATGGGGAATGAAATTCGGCCATCATAGTTCTTGCCATATCAATAAGAGTGCGGTTCTTCCTTTCGGCGACACCATTTTGTTGGGGAGTATATGCAGCGGAATATTGGTGTTGAATATTCTCCCCACTTAGGAAATCATCCATAGTGTAATTCTTGAACTCCGTACCATTATCACTTCTTATTGCCAAAATATTGGTGCCATATTGACGTTGAACAAGGGTTGCAAAGTCAATGAATATCTTTTGAGTTTCACTCTTCTTCTTGATATAGAAAGTCTAACAATATCTTGAATAATCATCCACAATCACCAAATAATATTTCTTGCCGCCAAGACTATCATAAGTGGGAGGCCCAAAAAGATCCATATGAAGAAGCTCCAATGGCCTCTCGGTGGAGATGATGGTCTTCTTGAGGTGGTTCTTTTCATGCATCTTTCCGGCTATGCAAGCACTACAAGGACGATCTTTGGAAAAATTAACATCGGTTAGTCCTACCACGTGTCCACCCTTTACAAGAGTTTGTAAATTTCTCATACCGACATGGCCAAGTCGGCGATGCCAAAGCCACCCCTTGTCGCCTTTAGCCATTAGACATGTAGCGATTTGAGTGGTCTCTTTCGAGAAATCGACCACATACAAACCGTTTTCACGAAATCCAGCGAAGGCGACATTGAGTGTTTGAGTGAAAAGGATGGTCACGTGGTATTTGTTAAAAATAACCGTGTAACCGGCATTGCATAATTGACCAACGGAAAGTAAATTGTATGAAAGGGATTCAACAAGGAGGACCTTCTCAATGGATAACTCCGGAGTGATCACAACCTTACCAACTCCCACTACCTTGAGTCTTGCATTGTTCCCAACGGTGACATGAGAGAATGAGAGTAGTTGTTTCAATAAGTCCTTTACTAGTTCTTTGCTTCTGGTCATATGGGATGAGCATCCACTATCAATGAGCCATGAAGATCCACCGTAAGAGAAACCCTACAATTAATCAAGTCTTTGATTTAGGTACCCATTTTGGAATGAGTCCTCTTTTGTTAGTCACAAGGGTCTTTGGAACCCAAATAGCATAGTGATAATCATCTCCATATGAAGTGCCAACATATTTAGCAAAAACAAAACCATTTCTAGATTTCAAAAGAACATATGAAGGGTTGTATTTTCCCGCAAAGTTATTGTGAGTGGCATTGCCCCTAGTGACATTACCACTCCCAATAGAGTTGTCATTTGCTTTGGCCAACTCCCCCTCCTTCACAAAAACAATATCTTTGGAAGGGGGAGTTAGCTTCTTCTTCTTGTTGTTGACCTTCTTAGAGTTGGGTGTGAACCCAATTCCTTCTTTGCGAACCACTCCCTTTTGATTGCTCAAAAGATCATTGAGGTTCTTTTCCCCTTGGATACAAGTGGCTAGGCCCTTCTCAAGTTGGGCCTTCAACCTAGTGTTCTCCTCAATAAGAGATTCCTTGACACATAAAGGGTTAGTGGTACAAGCATTTGCATCTTTATCATTATGAGAAGTGGTGAAGCTAGCATAGATAAATTGAGCTTGTAGTTTGGCATATGACTCCTTGAGTGTAGTGAGCTCACTTGAGGTTACCTTGTGGGTTTCCCTAAGTTGCTCAAAACCCTCAAAGAGTTTGTTATGACTCTCTACAAGTTCCTCATTTTTACTTTTTAGATCAATAGCAATTTGAATAGAGGTTTCACGAGTTTCTTTTGCCTTGGAAAGATCCATGGCTTGTGTCTCCTCAAGTTGCTCACGGAACAATTGTTCCTCAACAAGTTGATCTTCTAGCTCACCAATTTTGTCGGCATGATCACATGCATGCCCTTCGAGATCACAAATCCTAACATCCTTCTCCTCAAGAAGGTTCTTGGCTTCTCCATATTGATACATGAGGGCCTCAACCATTTTCTTGGTTGGACCTTGGAGCTTGCTAATGAAGATAGAAACTTTATCCTCTTCTTCAATTTTCCCTACATCCTCAACACAATCCAATAGTGATGGGTTAGAGGAGATAGTACTTTTTGGTGGGGAATTCACCTCCTTGGCCATGAGGCACATAGGCTTGGAGATCTTGTCGTCGTTTGGAGATGAGAAGAGGTTGGCCAATGATGGAGGAAGGTTGGCCATTGCAAGAGCCGCCATTCCTACTTCTTCACTTGTGTCTTTATCCTCCTCACCTCCGGACTCGTACTCCTCTTGATGGGATGCCACAAAATCCTTTTGAGGTGATCTCTTGATGAAGGTAGGCTTGGGGTGGTACTTGTTCTTCTTTAGAATGAGTTGACCACCATTATCCTCTCTTCTTTCATAGGGGCAATCCTTCACAAGATGATTGTCCTTTCCATAATTGAAGCACATTCTTTTTATTGGTGGAGAGGAGTTGCTCTTGTTCTTCTTGTTCCAATACCTGGTGGCGGCAAGTGCAAGAACTTCATTGAGCTCACCCTCCAAGTCTTCTTCACCTTCAATGACCGATCCTTCTTCATATCTTGGATGTTCTACAACACGAGCCTTCAAAGCAAGAGTCTTTGTACCACGGATTTGGTTGATGGAGGACTTGGATGTGGACTTCAATGTATCATAGGTGACAAATTGAGCTAAGATGTCATTGGGAGACATTGTTGTGTAATCCGCTCTTGCATGAAGATTCATCACCATAGTTTCACTATATGGAATAATTGCTTGGAGGAACTTGGCCTTGACCCATTCATCATCCATATCCTTCTTTCCATTTTCCCTACATGTCACCACAAGCTTGGTGGGTCTTCGGAAAAGATCGGTCGGAGTCTCTTCCTCTAGCATGATGAAGATGAGTAGTATTGAATGCCCTCATTTCCTTCATACACGGTTTCAAGATAGAGCCAAGCCTCATTGCAAGTTTTGAGATTCCGCACTTGATCTTCATCATTTGCGGTCATGGCACTCTCAAGAATGTACTTGGCATTTGCATCAAGTTGCTCATCAATCTCTTCTTGCTTGGTCAAGTTGTTGGGATCAACCGGGTTGAAGCCTTGTAGAACCACCCTCCAAAGATGCACCGATGAGCTGCGAAAATAAGACTCCATATATTTCTTCCAAGTGAAATAACGAGTATTATCAAGCTTAGGAGGGGGTCTACCAAGGTTGGTTATATGAGGTTGAGTGGGTGCAACTTGAGTGAGATAAGAGCTAGGTGGAGCAAAGTTATGAGGGGGCTTCTCACTAAGTTTGTCATCATCTTTATCCTTAGCACTAGCTCCCTTAATAGGAGTAGTAGTTGATGAGGAGGCATTTTGATTAATGACCCGAGAATACACCTCATTCACCATTTTGCCTTTCATGAACCCAAAGAGTTCAATCATGGCCTTCATGGTGATTGGGGCGTCATCATCGGGAGGGATTATTCCTGCTTCACTTAGTTCTTTGTTAAGTTGTTCTTTATCAAGTTTTTTTTGAAGCTTTATAACAGTAGGAAAGGCTCCTGCTGTTTCTATATTACCACCAACCGAACAGTTACATAATTACAAAGGCCTTTTAGAAAAGGCAGACAAAGGGGGGTTTGAAAAAGAATTTACAACAGAACGAATAAGGGTGTGTAGTTCAGGCTTGGTCCTATGAACCAGGAGTTCGAAGTCCTTTTTAAATCTAAGTTTCCAGGAGGCAATTGTGGGGGCAACGCCCTCAAAGATCAGGGCATTTCTTTCTTTCCATATTGACCAAGCCCCCACCATGAAAATCTCCATGAACATGCCTCTGCTCGACGCCTGCTTGGCTTGGGCAATCCAATCCAGGTGATTCCCATTGCTGTTCCAGTGAATCCCCAATAAATCCCAGCAGTCTTTGCTAAAACGGCACTGAAAGAAGAGATGCTCCATAGTCTCATCTGGACGATCAGTACACAGAACACAACAGTGACCAGAGTTGATATTATAATGTCTTCTCCTAAGCATGTCTCTTGTATTCACTCTATCCGAGAGTAACAACCAGCAGAAGAACTTCAGTTTGAAAGTGTTCTTTGCTTTCCAAATCCATTTGAAAGCGGGATGGGGTTCAAAATCCTTGAAACAAAATCTGTAGTATAATGCCGCTGAGAATTTCTTCCCCCATTCATACATCCACTCGTCGTTTTGATCAGCCTGAATATTAACATCAGTGAGATGAACTTGCAAATCTCGTACTTCCTGCATAGCTTGCGTGGACAGGGGCAAGTAGAAGTTACCAGACAGGCTCTGTGCTGACAGGAAATCTGCCTCAGATGCATCCTCGTTAGAGGCATACGAAAAAGCTCGAGGGGCCTGCTCACTGAGTATATTACGTTGCCACTTATCTTTCCAGAAGAGAGCAGAGGAGCCAGATGAAACAGAGCATATCGCAATGCCTCTGTACAAGTGCGTGAGTTTAAAGATATCTCTCCACCAAAATGAACCACAAGGGTGAAGAGCATGAGGATTTTTCCAGCGTAATAGGCATTCCATAATAGATGGACCCAGGGAACATCATCCTTGTTATAAAATTTGTGAAGATATTTCATCCGCAAAGCTTGGTTTTGGATCTTCAGATTAAGCACACCCATACCTCCATTTCTCTTCGGCTTGCAGATGTTCTCCCAGGCTATCAGGGAGTTGCACTTGATACCATCGTCAGATTTTTTATCCCACAAGCAGTGTCTCCTAATTTTCTCAACGTGTTCCAAAATTTTAGGAGGCAACTGAATGGAGCACATTGCAAAAATGGCAATCGAGGACGACAGAGAGTTGATGACAGTGACCCGGCCACTGTAGGCCATCATCATAAAATTAGCAGACATTTTCCTCTCAATTCTGTCCACCAGAGGCATCAGCTCTTGCACTGTAGGTCTTGTGGTCCCCAAGGGCAGACCAAGGTAAGTAAAGGGCATTTTTGCTAGGGTGCAACCAAACATCGCTGCGAAGGAGTTTGCTTCAGCTTGGTCAACATTTATGGGAATCAGCGAGGATTTGTTGTAATTAATGTGCAATCCAGTTGAGGCAACGTAGTTGTTCAAAATGTCTTTCAAAATCTCCACTTGATCATTGTTAGCTTTCATAATAACTAGAGTGTCATCAGCATATTGAATGACAGGGAAATTCATTTCAAAGTCAGGAGTAAATGGTGCTCTCAATAAATTGGTCCTGAATGCTTTGTTAATTGCGGATTGAAGCAAATCAGCAGCTAACACGAAAATTAATGGTGAAAGAGGGTCACCCTGCCTCACCCCTCTCCTGCAAAAGAACTGTCTGCCAGGAACACCATTAAGTAAAACAGCATACTTTGCCGATCCAAAGAGAAGATTAACCCAGCTCAACCATCTGTCATCAAAGCCCATTTGCTTCATAATTTTTAGCATTGCTCCATGGTGAATGGTATCAAATGCTTTGGCAAAGTCTAATTTGAGAAGAATTTTTTTTTGATCAGACTTCTCACACTGATAGATAAACTCAAAGGCCCAGGCTAAGCAGTCCTGTATAGTCCTCCCTTTGAGAAAACCATATTGGTTTTTATGTACAATCTTTAGAATTACCTTTTGCAGTCTGTTGGCAAGCAACTTGGTAATAATTTTGAGGCAACAGTTCAAAAGAGTGATGGGCCTGAACTCATTTATGTTTGAAGCAGAGGGAATCTTCGGTATTAAAAGTTATATGACCCATGTTTATGCTTTCCATGTTGAGCTTTCCTTCATAGAATTCAAAACAAAGGCTGTAAATATCTTCTTTGATAATCTCCCACGCAGATTTCAGAAACAGCCCTGTGAAACCATCAGGTCCGAGAGCTTTGTCTGGCGGCATACATCTGACAATCCCGTCAATTTCAGACTTAGTAAAGGGGGCAGACAGGATATCCAGACCCTTTAAAGGTTTAATCAAGTCCAGGAGATCAAAGAGCATTGGAGGGGAGGTTGTCGTTCCAAGCCTTTCCTTATAGGCAGCAAAGATGACTTCTTCTTTTTCTTCATGTGTTACAGCCTCTGTACCATCACTGCAGACCAACTTAGGGATCGCATTCTTCCTATACCGAGATGTTGCCATAGATTGGAATTTTTTTGTATTTTCATCTCTGAATTTAGTCC
Source organism: Poa pratensis (assembly GCA_947311845.1). Taxonomy (NCBI): domain Eukaryota; kingdom Viridiplantae; phylum Streptophyta; class Magnoliopsida; order Poales; family Poaceae; genus Poa; species Poa pratensis. The sequence goes on from CAMZMU010000052.1 coordinate 118,975,030, forward strand.
ATCTGATCGTACATCTCTTTTTCCAATACTGATTCTGATACTCAAGTAAACGAAGCAGGTGCTTCTTGAGGATTTTTCTAAAGTTCTTCTCGGGGAGAGAGGGGTCGTTGTGCTTCCAATTTATCAATTTCCAGTAGGGCCCTATTGGAGTTCTCAATGCATACTTTCAACTTGGAAATAGATTTACTCCAATGCTTAACAGCATATCTCAACCTTTTAAATTTCATATTCAAGTTTGCAGCACTGTTTGATTTATAGGTTGGCTTGTTCCAACTGTCAGCAACAACTTGCATAAAACCGGGATGTGCCAGCCAATACGACTCAAACCTGAACACTTTGCTTGTTGGAATAGCAGATTCAATGGAAACAATGCAGGGAGTGTGATCCGAGATGGGTTTCCCTTGTGTGTGCACGATGTGTTAGGGAAACTGGAAGTCCAATGAAGAGAGGTGAAAAACCAATCAAGCTGCTCTAAAAGGGGATCATCCTGCATATTGCTCCAAGTATAAGCCATACCTTTAATAGAAATTTCAGTGAGATTTTGCTGTCTAATGAACTCATTGAAGGTTAGCATATCATTAACATCACCACCGGGCTTATTTATATTAAGAGGCGATCTGATAAAGTTGAAATCGCCCATGAGAAACCAATCCTCGTCATCAGGTATGTTAAGGTCAAACAGCCACTGAATATAATTTTCTCTAGCATCGCCAGTGAAAGGCCCATAAATATTTATTAAAGTCCAGGTTTGTGCTGATTGTGTGGAAGTAAAATGGACTGATAGAGCAAAGGGTGTGCAGTGCATAACTAGCCCAGTGAAGATAGAGCTTTTCCAGATAATAATGAGACCACCAGAAGCACCATTTGAAGGAACATACACAAACTCATCGAAGGAGGCAGGACAACACGATTTAATAAAAGCTTTGTCGAAAAAGTCCTTCTTAGTTTCTTGCAGACAAATAACCGCACACCCACTGGATATAACAGCATTAAAGAGAGCCAGTTGTTTCTCCTTCGAATTTAAACCCCTAATGTTCCAACATAGAATAAGCCACTGCTTAAGATAATTCATAGCACAATAAAGCAGGGAAAGAAGCGCTAAGTAAGATCAGCTTCATCATCTCCATCCTGAAGCTGTGCCAACAACTTCTCAGGAGAAATTTCTACAGGTGGGACACCACACAAATTAACACCCACGTTCTGAATGACTGAGATAGTAGTTTCAGGGGGCACGTCCATCTTGCCAAGTACCACGTCAGATATCATTGTAGCACCAGCTTGAGTCATGACAGGAGCTTTCTTTTTGCAACGGTACTGGCAGGAGCCCTTGGGATCTTCCTTGGTTTAACTTTAGACTGTGTGGGTTTTGCATCAGAAACTGAATTTTGCTTGAACCCATCATATTTATTGCTCCTAGCACTCCTTCTTACCACTGAAGTTACTTCAGGGGTTGAAGCTTTCCTGCTGCACTGTCTCTTTTTCTTCTCTGAAGGCTGCATAGGAAGTACTGCCTCAATAGCCTCATCTCCTTGCTCAACAGGGATTTCCGTCAAGGTAAGCTTCCTTTTCTGAGCTCTCTGCTGACGCCACAGCTCGAAAGGTTCAGTCACTAGTTCAAAACACATATCCATTCGCATAGGAAAACTGAAGCTGAAAAAGAAGGAATTATCTAGCTCAACCGATAGACTATTCATCATCATAAGAGGTTGCTTGGTCTGCGTCCAATCAAACAGAGCAACAGAAGTAGCAGCATTGGAAGCCCAAAACTCCAATGGAACAACATCCAGCACAACATTCACAACTGAATTACTATCAGCAACAGAGGAAGACCCAGAGTCCAGGACTAAATCACACAACGCCTGCAGCGGGCTAGTTTGGGGAACATACAGAGAAGGAGGCGAAATGACGAGGGCGTTGCATCCTTTGCGAGTGTCGGGGATGTGACCCCGGGTACCCCAGATTTATTTCTTTGACCGAAGCTCCTAGGATGTCAGATGCGCTCCAAGTCAAGGCAGGTGGCCTCGACTCTTCATCCTTAACCGGATCACTCTCCGCAGACGCCGGGACATCCTTAACCGGATCACTCTCCGCCGACGCCGGGACATCCTTAACCGGATCATTCTCCCAGATGCCGGGACATCCCTAACCGGATCACTCTCCGCCGATGCAAGGGACATCCTTAACCGGATCACTGACATCCCTAACCGGATCACTCTCCGCAGACACCGGGACATCCCTAACCGGATCACTCTCCGCAGACACCGGGGACATCCCTAACCGGATCACTCTCCGCAGACGCCGGGACATCCTTAACCGGATCACTCTCCGCCGACGCCGGGACATCCTTAACTGGATCATTCTCCCAGACGCCGGGACATCCCTAACCGGATCACTCTCCGCAGACGCCAGGACATCCTTAACCGGATCACTCTCCGCAGACGTCGGGACATCCCTAACCGGATCACTCTCCGCCGACGCCGGGACATCCTTAACCGGATCACTGACATCCCTAACCGGATCACTCTCCGCAGACGCCGGAACATCCCTAACCGGATCACTCTCCGCAGATACCGGGGACATCCCTAACCGGATCACTCTCCGCAGACGCCGGGACATCCCTAACCGGATCACTCTCCGCAGACGTCGGGACACCCCTAACCGGATCACTCTCCGCAGACGCCGGGACATCCCTAACCAGATCATCTCCGCCGATGCCGGGACATCCTTATCTGAATCATCACAAATATCTTCAGGAGAGGATAAGAAGAGGACGTGGAGATTCAGAGGACAACGGCTAAAAGACAAAGGCATGGACGGCATCTCCCAGAGATGCCGGAGACAAGTGCTAGAAGACAAAGGAGTCAACTCATCAATAGTGTTTGTACAGTGCATTGTGCCTCCTCATCTACTCATTGTCCCCTGGGTTCCCCTTTATAAGGATCACCAGGGGAAGAGCTCGAGGGGAGAGACGCGCGGGTACGCGCAGCCAGAGGCTCTTCTCCCTTGCCCCTTCTTCTTCCTAGACTTTCCCACCATTGTTGGATCAAACAGCTCGAGGAGCACTTGTAGCCCACCGTATACAAAGAGGAGAATACATCAAGTAGGCTAGTGCTGCAGTAGGGGTTTTACCTCCTCACGAGGGCCCCGAAGCAGGGTACATCGTGTGTGCTTTGTGTTCTTGCGGTTCTTGTTCTTGTTCTTGCTTGTTCTTCGTGTGTTCTTTGTGTGCGACTCCATCGCGCAATCCCTCACCGAATCCATAAGCACCCGTTCGGCCCCAGAATAAGCCACCCCGTGGCATCTGCGTGATTCCCACCACGACAGTTGGCGCCCACCGTGGGGCTGATAGTGGCGCTTGCTGAGCTAATTTCGGACGGGATCTTCGTCCTCAACGCGGGGACTCAACGCCGCCATTGTCCCCGCGCTCTAGCTTGACATCATCGACAGATCCGTGGTGTGAAAAGTGACCTGGGGACTCGACGTCGGCATCGTCCCCGTGTGTTAACTCATTTTCGAGTTGATTACAGTTCGAATCCGGATTACCCTGAAATCCGGGTTACCCTGAAAATCCGAGTCAAGTCTTGGCAATCCGAATCTAGTTTTGGAAATCTGAGTTGAGGTTGGAATCCGAGTCAAGTCTTGGCAATCCGAATCAAGTCTTGGAAATCCAAGTTGAGGCTGAAAATCCGAGTCAAGTCTGGGCAATCCGAATCAAGTCTTGGAAATCCGACTTGAGGTGGTCCGGGCCGAGATGTTGATGACCTAGGCTAGCGTTTCTTCGACTACTCCAACAACATTGCCTTGTAAGTATCAAATATATGTCTGCTTTATGCTTCTGTGTAGTCTCAAACATTACTCGGGGACTGGCCCCTCTTTTCTACCTTGCTTTGATTAGTTGTTTCCCCATGGGGCAAAGTGTTTTGACCCGGGGACTGGATAGCCAGTCCAGTTTAGTTTTGTCTCAAAAGTTACTCGGGGACTGCCCCCTCGCTTTTTGTCTAAGTGTTCTCCCCGGGACAAGATGTCTTGACCCGGGGACTGGATAACTAGTCTGTTTTACACCTCCTAGATAAGAAAAGTAACTCGGGGACTCGGTTGAAACCGAGTCTAGTTTTTTGTGCATAGTATCTGCTGTTAGATTCGTTTTCTATCAAGTTTGCCTCGGTTAGTATAATGGTTGTTTCCGTCAATTATTCTTCATGATATGTATGTTGGACTAACGTTGAAAGGTGACATCGGTTTTGTTGAGAACGTTCGTTACTGAGGTATCCTGGAAATTCGGAATATTCCAGAAATCCGAGGGGCATTGTAATCCGGGTCATATTGGTAGTCCGAATCAAATTGGAAATCCGGATCATATTGCTAATCTGAATCATATTGGTAATCCGAATCATATTGGTAATCCGAATCAAATTGGAAATCCGGATCATATTGGTAATCCGAATCATATTGGTAATCCGAATCATATTGGAAACCCGGATCATATTGTTAATCCGAATCATATTGGTAATCCGAATCATATTGGTAATCCGAATCATATTGGAAATCCGGATCATATTGGAAATCCGGGTCATAATGGAAATCCAATGTGTCATGGTTATGTTGGTTATCTCAAAATTATCCAAGGTACCCTAGCATTATCGGTACTCTCTAGATCGTCGTTTATTTCGGTTTACCACAGTATCACGGTATCGTCCCCCATCCCGGATCGCCGTTTATTTCGGTTTGGCATAATATCATGACATCATTCCATATCCCACATCACTGTTTATTCTGTTTGCCCGCGTATCATGGCATCATTTGTATACCAGATCTTTGTTTATGTTTGTTAGCCAGAGGCAACCTTTGAGATATGTTTTTGCAGGTTGTATGTCAGTCCAGTAGTGGCTGGAGACATCTATGTCGGTATACGTCCAAAGTGGCTAAAACCGGCATTTGAGACATGGTTACGTCAAACCAGCAGTGGCTGGAGACATCAATGTCGGTATACGCCCGAAGTGGCTAAAACCGGCATTCGAGATATGCTTATGTGAGTCCAGCAGTGGCTGGAGATATCTATGTCGGTATACGCCCGAAGTGGCTAAGAACCGACATATGAGTTATGCCCAAAGAGGCCGAGGTACCGAGACATGTGTGATATGCCCAAAGAGGCCAAGGTACCGAGATATGTGATATGCCCAGAGGGGCCGAGGTACCGAGACATGTGTGATATGCCCAAAGAGGCTGAGGTACCAAGTTATGTGATATACCCAGAAGGGGCCGAGGTACCGAGACATATGTGATATGCCCAGGGGCCGAGATACCGAGACATATGAGATACATACTTGCAGGTTTATGTTGGTCCAGCTTATGCTGGCGGCATCCGAGTTCGGTAAAAGCCAGGAGGGCTAACCGACGCTGGCGGCATCCGAGTTCGGTAAAAGCTAGGAGGGCTAACCGACGCTGGCGGCATCCGAGTTCGGTAAAAGCCAGGAGGGCTACCCGACACTGGCGGCATCCGAGTCAGTAAAAGCCAGGAGGGCTAACCGACGCTGGCGACATCCGAGTTTGGTAAAGGCCAGGAGGGCTAAGAATCGACATATAATGGTGACCATGCAGGCGGTGTGCCGAATTGCACAATGTCGGCAGAGACATATATGTATGGCCATGCCCATGCAGGCAACACATTTCCAGTGCAAACTGTCCATCTCGTTGTTGATTCGGGTGAGCTCGGTCAACCGGATGTCGCATGTGGCCAGGAGGGCCAGGAACCGACATATGATGATGCCCATGCAGGTAGGATGTGGTGTACATGGAGATGTCTGGATATGCTTATTTATCTTTGTAAGTCTGCGCGTGACTCTGCGAGTCCCCCACAGCCTCGGGGACTACTGTCGGGGATGTGACCCCGGGTACCCCAGAGTTGTTGCTTTGACCGAAGCTCCTAGGACGTCAGATGCGCTCCAAGTCAAGGCAGGAGGCCTCGACTCTTCATCCTTAACCAGATCACTCTCCGCAGACGCCGGGACATCCTTAACCGGATCACTCTCCGCCGACGCTGGGACATCCTTAACCGGATCATTCTCCTAGACGCCGGGACATCCCTAACCGGATCACTCTCCGCCGACGCCGGGGACATCCTTAACCGGATCACTGACATCCCTAACCGGATCACTCTCCGCAGACGCCGGGACATCCCTAACCGGATCACTCTCCGCAGACACCGGGGACATCCCTAACGGATCACTCTCCGCAGACGCCGGGACATCCTTAACCGGATCACTCTCCGCTGACGCCGGGACATCCTTAACCGGATCATTCTCCCAGACGCCGGGACATCCCTAACCGGATCACTCTCCGCAGACGCCGGGACATCCTTAACCGGATCACTCTCCGCAGACGCCGGGACATCAATAACCGGATCACTCTCCGCCGACGCCGGGACATCCTTAACCAGATCACTGACATCCCTAACCGGATCACTCTCCGCAGACGCCGGGACATCCCTAACCGGATCACTCTCCGCAGACACCGGGGACATCCCTAACCGGATCACTATCCGCAGACGCCGGGACATCCCTAACCGGATCACTCTCCGCAGACGCCGGGACACCCCTAAACGGATCACTCTCCGCAGACGCCGGGACATCCCTAACCAGATCATCTCCGCCGATGCCGGGACATCCTTATCCGAATCATCACAAATATCTTCAGGAGAGGATAAGAAGAGGACGTGGAGATTCAGAGGATAACGGCTAAAAGACAAAGGCAAGGATGGCATCTCCCAGAGATGCCGGAGACAAGTGCTAGAAGACAAAGGAGTCAACTCATCAACAGTGTTTATACAGTCATTGTGCCTCCTCATCCACTCATTGTCCCCTGGGTTCCCCTTTATAAGGATCACCAGGGGAAGAGCTCGAGGGGAGAGACGCGCGGGTACGCGCAGCCAGAGGCTCTTCTCCCTTGCCCCTTCTTCTTCCTAGACTTTCCCACCATTGTTGGATCAAACAGCTCGAGGAGCACTTGTAGCCCACCGTATACAAAGAGGAGAATACATCAAGTAGGCTAGTGCTGCAGTAGGGGTTTTACCTCCTCACGAGGGCCCCGAAGCAGGGTACATCGTGTGTGCTTTGTGTTCTTGCGGTTCTTGTTCTTGTTCTTGCTTGTTCTTCGTGTTCTTCGTGTGCGACTCCATCGCGCAATCCCTCCCCGAATCCAGAAGCACCCGTTCGGCCCCAGAATAAGCCACCCCGTGGCATCTGCGTGATTCCCACCACGACAGCGAGAGTCTTCTGTCACCTTTTTTAGCTTCTGAACCCAGATTTTCTGAATTGTAGGAGGTAAGTCTTTTGTTACCTTTTTTTGCTTCTGTACCCAGATTTTCTGAACTGTAGGTTTTCCATGTCCCAATCGTGACTTCTTGGGTCTCCAAACACGCCTAGTTTTCATCCTCTCAGGGCAAGAAATAGCCTTATGTCCCAGTACTTTGCAGAGATGACAACGAATCCCATTAGGACACGATCGGGAGAAGTGACCCAAATCCCAACACTTTGAGCAGTAAGAACTCTCTAGCCGGGCCAAACAAAGGTCACATTTGCGGCGCAAATCTCTGCAACCTTCGCAAACCCCAGGACAGCTCGGGCGTAAGTGGTCATGAAGCCCACATTGAGAACAGCAGCCCAAGCATTCATAAATCAATGGTGAAGGCAGGATATACGGCAAGTTGAGCGCGTCCTGAATATGCTCATCAGCGTATCGTGACTGCCGTAAATCAAGAATATGTTCCAGCATAATAACAGGCAGGTTAGCACAGAATTTCTGAGAAAAGCGGTCATTAACAAATTTCTGTTTAATTTTCGGTGGGACCATTGACTCCAGGAAAATAGGATCCAAAAAACTGCCAAATTTGATTCCAATCTGATCTTGCTCCACCGTGCTAGATTTCGCCGCCGGTGGAGAAACTGGAGGAGTAAAAGATCCAAACTGAATTTGCGATCGTCCTACCGCAGGAGCATCATTCATCTGAAAGCCAAATTTCAATAACTCAGAGGCCGAATTACTTGAATCAGACGCAGCACTATCATTCAAAAAACTCAGATTTGGACGTAGGCACACAGGGCTGCATTGAGCAATGTCAATCAGATGTTCATCAGAACCTCCCGACCGATCAAACCCATTACGATCAATCCCAAAAAGGGTAGCATCATTGTGCGGATGTGATCCACGGTACAGAGAAAATGACATACAAAATCTGGCCAAACTCGGTCCTTAAGATGATAAATAAAGTGCCCAACCTTGCTTGATGCCACAGAAAACCGAAACCTTCGATCACTCAATTGAGAAACATTCAAACCAGAACGGAGTCCCCCAATGCAGCATTCCAGAGCAATCGAGACCGACTCTTCATCCAGGTGGAAAGAGGTAGAAGAAAACGAGACCACCAAGAAGAATTCCTTCGAGCGCGAAGAAGGGGAGTGGTGAACAGAAGATCCAAACCGGCGACGCACCTGTTCCGCAAGCGCCACGCCGGGCGAGAAGTCCCAATGGAGGAGCGCGTCCATCTCAGCAATCTAGACGCCATGGTTGCGGTGGAGGTGGAGGAGGGTGGGAGATGGTGGGAGGGACGCCATTCGTCCACTGTTGCTGGTCGAGTTATCAAGTTTTTCTTGTTCCTTGGCAAGTTTTAACTCCTCATCTTTAGCACGTTGTAACTCCTCCACACTAGCCATCCTCCTCTTTAGGTGATTAAGCCCTTAATAAAGAGAACTTGCTCTGATACCAATTGAAAGGATTGAGTAGGTTGACTAGAGGGGGGGGGGGTGAATAGGCAACTACCAATTTTAATTTTCTTTTCAACAAGTTAGGGAATTGCTCAAATATAAGTTCTCTAGATATGCAACTAGGTGAACAATCCTATATGATGAGCAATAAGCTAGCTAGCAAGATATACTAAACAAGATAAGCTAGCAATACAAGTAAAGGTATATATAAAAAGGATAAGCACACGGTGACACGGAGATGATTCCCGAAGTTTACTTCCCAATGGAAGCTACATCTTCGTTGGAGCGGTGCTGGGTCACAAGTGATCCCCGAATAGCCGTGATATGGCACACCGTATCTCCCTCGTGTTATCCTCCAATGAGGAGTTCCACGAGCCACTATATGATGCCCTCGAGGTTGGCAACACACCTTTACAAGGATGAGGCACACTCCACAACCGAATTGGAGGCTCTCACCAAATTCCCACGGCTCCCAAAGCCGCAAGAATCACAAGGCCGGGGCACATCTCCACAACTCAATTGGAGGCTTCCGGCTTTTCCCCGCTGCTTCCAAAGCCACGAAGAACACAACTTCCGTCTAGGGTTCAATGAACCCAAGAGGTAACAAGATCCGCTAGGGATTAATGGGGGAATCAAAATTGCTTTGGTGGAAGTGTAGATCTAGACCTCCTCCGTCACTCCTCAAGGTATCAAGGTGTTTGGACCGGTGGAGTGGGAGATCTAGGAGGTTGAAGCTTTTCAACAATGGTGGATTTGTATTTGGGAAAGCTTGGCTTCATTGGAGAAGAAGACCAAGTATATATATGTCCACCAAAAATGTGGTCGTTGGCCACAGACTGCGCAGGCCCGGTTGTACCGGACCAATGGCCGATAGTACCGGACCGCAGACAACGGTCAAGTCAAACCTTGCATTTTGACTCAGCGACGCGCCGGCCGGGTAGTACCGGGCCAGACCGTCTGGTACTACCGCTTAACTCCCTTAAAAACAGAGAGCATTTGGCTCTCCCCGGTACCGGTCTCGGTACTACCGAGCAAGCTTGGTACTACCGGAGTTTCCAGGCCGGTACTACCGGAGCCTGGGAAAAGCACACAACTGGGTAAATATCTGCCAGAATAGGGAGCGCCGGTACTACTGGGGCCTCTGCCGGTACTACCGACGCCTGGGAAAATCAGCAAACTGAGCAGGTCTTTTGTGGGAGTAGGATGGCTGTGGAAGTATTTGTGGTTTGTGCATAATAGAAGTGCAAACTCGATTCTGCCCAAACATCCACAACGGATCCCCCTCTTGATAGTACGGTTTTCCTATAAGATACAAACTAGAAAAACTACAACTACATTCTTGATGCTTTATAGAGGGAAGATCCAACCATCATCCATCATATGTATCTGTAAACCTTGAAGCTAAAATTAGTCCGCTTATTGTGTTGTCAGGAAACATCAAAACATATATGGATAGAAATGTCCTTTCAGGGTGGTACTCTCGGTCAAGGCGGCGAGGGGTGACACAGCGAGGTGGCCCCCGGCGCGGCGGAGAAAGGAGGCGGTCGGGGCTGCGGCAGAGCTCACCAGCGGCGGGATCGAGCCGGCCAGTTACGGGTGTGCGTGGAGAGAGAAGTGAGAGAGATGTCGAGAGGGAGAGGCGGCGCTCGACGGAAAGAGGGCTCGCTCTGGTTGGGGATTAGGGTTTGGGTGTTGTTGGCGTGTTGCGGAGTTCCACTGTTTGATGCGTGGGTGATGGAAGGCTCAGATCACGTCCAACAGCGTGATCCGCGTGGAGGCGGTTCCTCGCGGCTCATTGGCCAGCTTTCTCACATTTAAATCTGCAAAATTTGGACTTAAATCTTCAATAATTTCGGCTCCAAAATACAGTAAAATCAGAAATTTTACAAGGGTTTCACATGATTCAACCTCTATCAAAGAATGGCCATGTCGACAGTTTTAACCATGTTTTGAAATCGGCCACAAAAAAGACAAACTTAAGCCAATTCGACTGATTAAGTTGGAACCGGGTCAAATTTGAACTACGTGCCTCGTAGTTTACTCAATTTTTTTTAAAAAAATCGTTTTTAGATGCACAAGTACCTATTTCATCAGAGACACAACATTAGTTTTGCAAGATTCAACCCCTAGCTACGAACAGTCATGTCCGCCGTTTTGAACGCATCTTGAAATATTCATACGAAATTCAAAAAAATCAAATAAATGGAAAATCTTTGCGTGGTGTCATTATATGTGTCCTAGTATCCATTAAAAACATAAACTTGGAATACCCAAATTGTCTTAAGAATGTGTTCTCAGAAATGAACTATCATCTACGAAGATTCATGGCTTTAGGGCAACATGACGAATGTTATGTCCACATTCATGGTATAGTTTGCTTAAATATTCCCATACTGGGCTCAAACATGTATTTTGTAACCATGAACAATGTTGTCGAATACACTTTTCATTTTCCTTTCACGAAAAAATCATTTTTCAATTAACGAGTGCAAAAAAGGGTATTTTTTGTGAAGCACCTACCAAAAATATGTTGCAAAATTGGAGCAATCCAATTTCTATAAATACTGGACCACATATAATGTTAAAAAAACAAAAAGATTGCAGCCAAACGGTTTCCGAACACCTCTCGTAGAAAACACAAGTTTCTGCTGATTCAATTGGAACCGGGTCAAATTTCAACTACAGGTGCCTCAAAGTTTACTCAATTTTTTTTTTGAAAAATCATTTTTAGATGCACAAATACCTATTTTATCAGAGACACAACATTAGTTTTGCAAGACTCAACCCCTAGCTACAAACAGTCATGTCCGCCGTTTTGACCGCATCTTGAAATCGTCATACGAAATTCAAGAAAAATCAAATAAATGGAAAACTTTGCGTGGTGTCATATATGTGTCCTAGTATCCATTAAATATCATAAACTTGGAATATGGAAATTTTCTTAAGAAAGTGTTCTCAGAAATGAGCTATCATCTACGAAGATTCATGGCTTTAGGGCAACATGACGAATGTTATGTCCACATTCATGGTATAGTGAAAGGACAATGATGTCGCCTAGAGGGGGGGGGGGTGAATAGGCGGTTTGAAACTTTTCCGGTTTAGGCTTGATAATTGCGGAATAAAACTAGGTGTTTAAAATAACAAGCTGACAACCTAAAGAAACTAGGCTCACCTATGTGCAAAAACAACTTATGCTAAGCAAGACAAGCAAAAAGGTGATAGCAATATATAATACTTCAAGCACGAAGGCTATCACAATGTAAAGTGCATAAGTCAAAGGCTCGGGTATAGAAATAACCGAGGCACGCGGAGACGAGGAAGTATTCCCGAGTTCCTCCTTATTAAGGGAGTACGTCTCGTTGGAGAGGTGTGAACCGACACAACGGTTCAACAACCATAAAGGTTTCATCTTCTTCTCCGATGAACCGCACCACAAAGGTTTGGTTCACCTTCCACTATCGGAATCCTTCGAGGCGGAGTCCGGAGCCTTTCAACAACAATCCGGGGCACAACCCACAATGGGATTGGGGGCTCCCGAACGGCTTTCAACAACAATCCGGGGCACAACGCACAATGGGATTGGGGGCTCCCGAACGGCTTTACAAGTGACCACAAAGGTCCAACCACCACATGGGCATCTAGGGTCCAAGGACCCAAGAGTAACAAGTTCACAAGCTTTCAACTTCCACGAATCCTCGTGGATAGCACACCGATGCACCAAATGCAAAAGGCAAGAGCACAAGTGCTCGAGTCCTCCACTCTCAAATTCCAACAAAGCAACAAATGCTTATGGGGGAATAAGATAGGAAGAACAAAGAGGAGAACCACACAAGAACTCCAAGAATTAGATCCACTAGGTTCCCCTCACTTAGAGGAGAGATTGATTGGTGGAAATGTAGATCTAGTTCTTCTCCTTCAATCCCTCAAAGATCAAAGAGTTTGGGTGGAGGGATTGGGAGATATTGAAGATATGAGCTTGCAACAATGAAGGAGAGAGATAGCAAATCGTGCTAGGCCGAGCTAGCTTGCTGGAGGTAGGGGGAGGGTATTTATACCTCTCCCAGAAAAAGAGCCGTTGCAGCCAGTTTCACACCGGAGACTCCGGCCCAAGTGACCAGAGACTCCGGCCTGGGGCGGAAACTCCGGCGCCCTGGGGGCGGATACTCCGGCCCCCACCAGGGGGTGAACCACTTAGCCACGGAGCAGCTCGGACAAAGATTCCGGCCACAGGGGCCGGAAACTCCGGACGAGGGGCGGAGACTCCGGCCCAAGGGACGGATACTCCGGTCTAGGTCAGGAGCTGAACCTCAAAAAACTCTCCGAGTAAAAGCTCTGAGTCCGGAGACTCCGGTTCTGGGCACCGGAGACTCCGACCTGGAAAACCAGCAAAACTGCAAACTCCATAACTTTTGCGAGAAAACTCCAAATGAGATGAAACCAACTTTGTTGTAAAGATAACGACGAGAGTTTTGCTAAGTTAAGTTGGCACACGTTGGAGGATGTGGAATATTAAGAACCATAAATAGAGTTAAGTTGGCACACATTGGAGGGTGTGGAACTTTCCTTAAGGATAAACCGATAATATTTTCAACACGAAAACACAACAAGTTTTCCATAAGAAATCCGTTTTCGAAGAACTTGTGCTTGTCATGAAGATCATGACAAGCATAAAAACCCACCAAGGAGAAAAGCCACATAAGAACCAAGAAAGATGAAATGCCAAGTATGCAAAGGTTTGAGCTTTCCACAAAGATGCGATCAAGTTACTCACTTGAGAGCCCCTCTTGATAGTACGCCGTCTATCCTTAAACCCGGTCTCCCACTAACAACATGAGACCGGTAAAATAGAAAACCTATCAAGATCATACCTTTGCCTTGCGCATTCCACTTGAGCTCGATGATGACGATCTTGACTCTCTCAAGTTGGAACACCTTTCTTGATTGTGCTAGCTAGCACATGCTTGATGAAGACTTCTCCAAATGCTCCCCCATACTCCATTATGGGAGGGCCTCGCTAAGCTCCGTCTTCATGTCTCCTTTGCAAGCTTCAATCAAATGATATCTTCCGAGATGCATCATATTGAACTTGCACTTCATCTTCTTCTCTTGATATGTATGATGGCTTGGGGTTAAACATGATAGTTCTCAATCTTCTTTTCCATGCCATACTTGCAATGAGCTCAACTCTACACATGACCATTCTTCATATAAACCCTTGAATAGAGCATTTGTCATCATTTCATCTTCAAGAGTCCAACACATGAACTCCTATATTTTCCCATGGACAAGATATATAAGAATATCTCAATGTAAACATTAGTCCATAAGGATTATCATTAATTATCAAACCACGCATGGGGGCAACCATGCACTTTCATATAGTTTGCTTAAATATGCCCATATTGGGCACAAACGTGTATTTTGGAACCGTGAACAATGTTCTCGAATAAACTTTTCATTTTCCTTTCACGAAAAAAATCGTTTTTCAATTTCCGAGTGCGAAAATGGGTATTTTTTATGAAGCACCTACCAAAAATATGTTGCAAAATTGGAGCAATCCACTTTCTAAAAATACTAGACCACATATAATGTAGAAAAACAAAAAATTTGCAGCCAAACTATATCCAACCACCTCTCGTGAAAAAGACAAGTTTCTGCTAATTAAGTAGGAATCATGTCAAATTTGATCTATAGGTGCCCCGTAGTTTGCTCAAGATTTTTTGAAAAAATCATTTTTAGATACACAAGTACCTATTTCATCAGAGACACAACATTAGTTTTGCAAGATTCAACCCCTAGCTACGAACTGTCATGTCCGCCGTTTTGACCGTATCTTGAAATCGTCATACGAAATTCAAATATTTGTTGCAAATTTGTAGTTTTTAAAAAACATTTAGACCATATATTGAACAAAAACATTCCATGGTAGTCTATAATTATGCAGGACTTCTTTACAAAACTTATTTGGTTAAAATTGGAGTTCAAAATAAAAAGTTGTAAAAGAAAACATAAAACACTAATAAAAAGGAACAAAAAAAAGGACCACCCAGCTGGCCCAGTAGTTTGCTGCACCGGCCCACGGGCTCATGCCTGTTTCTGTAGTGAGTGCACTATAGATATGTTGGCTTCCATGTTATGTCTTACCCATCACGTTGTTAGGGCATCTCCAGTCGTTGTGCCCCCCCAGGGCCCAAAACGGCGCTATTTTTGGGCCGCCGCGGCGCGAAACGACGCGAAACTGGATCCTGGGGGGCGCGTTTTCCAGTCGTGTCTAGACCCAGGTTTGGGCCCATACATTCAAAAATGGCGGTAGATAAGGCGAATTTAAAAAGAAGGCGAATTCATTCATATTGGCGCAAACTCGCCGAGATTACATAGTAGAAATTTAAACTAAATCTTGTAAACTTAAAAACATTTTATTCGGCCCAACACAACTGGTTGAGGCCCAGGCTCATGCGGATCGCCTGGCTGTAGTCGCCGTCATCGTCATCAGAGCCGTCCTTGCCGCCGGGGGGCCTGCTCGGGCCTGCGCCGTCGTCGCCATGCTGCAGCTTGCTCAGCAGCAGGGCCTGCTGGAAGGCGTCGTCCTCCTCCTCGTCGCTCGGGTCGATCTTGTAGTACTCGATCTCCGGCGCCATGGGAGGAGGCGGGATGCAGATGCGGTGGCCCGCATTGGTGGCGGCGGTCCGCTGGCGCTCCTCCGTGCGCTTGCGCTCCAGCTCGGCGAGTGCTTCGTGCTGGCGTTCCAGCTCCGCCGCTGTGTACTGGCGGAGGCTCCAGTCGGCGGCGAATTCCTCCGTCGCCGGCTGGATTGTGTTGAAGGAGGCCTCCTCCGCCTCCTTCAGGCCGGGCCACTCCTCCTCCTGCTCAGGCTCATGCTTGGGCTCCTTCTTGGCCTTGACGAGACGCCGGAGGAAGGAGCAAGGAGGAGATGTCGCGCGGTGCTGGGAGGAGCCGCGCGGAGTGCTGATGCGCAGGGCGCCGCTGCACATGGGGATAGGGTGCCCGGAGTTGAGCGAGGGAGGTGTCACGGAGAGGGGGGCGTACCGAGAAGAAGAAGGCGCTGATCGCGCACCGGAGGAGGAGGAGTTGCCCGACGAAGAGGTCGCCACGCCCATCCGATGCGGGGTCCAGGTCGACCTTCGTGGCGGCATCTCCATGCACGGCTCGTTCCCGCCAGCGATGTAGTCCATCACATGGTCGAACCTGCGCCCCTCGCCGCCCCACCACCGCTTGTGTCCGATGAAGTTGTGGCGGTCCTCTACTTGGCCGTTGTTGCCGCGGTCATTGATGTCTTGTTCGTGGCGGCGCTGGAAGTACGCCGTCCAGAAGGCAGAGTTGCCCTCCGCCCTTCAGCGCGGGTCCGCGGCTTGCTCCGATGTCCGGCCCTCGCGGACTTCGTCGATGGCGTACTCGAACTCAGCGCCGACCGGGACGGGAGGCACGGGGATGCCACCCGCACTGAGGGCCCACGCTGCCTGGCCGCCGGAGGCGCCGGGGACGCGCATGTCCGGCGGGCACAGGTACTCGCACCGGTACAAGGCCCATGCCTCGTGCTTGCGGAGGCTGCGGCGGCCAAAGCCGTTAGCGGCGGCGCTGTCGTCGGCCATTGCTGCTGGCAAGGGATGGAGGAGAGGGAGGCAGAGAGCAGAAGGGACGGCGAGGGGCTGGCGAGAGGGAGGGAGGCGAGAGCTGGTGTGGAGGGACGGCGTGGGGGCGGGGATTTTATAGCGCGGCGTGGCCAGGCGAAGGGGCTGTGGTGGCGCGCCATTACTGCGCCGCGTGCCCATCGATTGACGTCGAAGCGGCGCGCCATTACTCTGGCAGCCTTTGACCGGCGCGCTCATGATACGTGTAAAGCACACGTTCGTCAGGAGACCTCAAGTGTAAGGTTTGATGAGTGTAGCAGCAAGTCTTCCCTCAGTATGAAACCGAGGTTATCGAACCAGTAGGAAATCGGCGATGTTCTGAAGGTGTCAACGGCGTCAGAAAACTTGTGGCGTTGAAGGGGAAGCAAACTTCCTGACGGTTGACTTGGAACCTGCACAAAAGACAATCAAACTACTTTGCCCCGACGAGTCAGTGAGGGTGTCAATCTCACCGGCTTGCTGAAAACAAAGGATTACACGTATAGTGTGGAAAATGATGTTTGTTTGCAGAGAATGAAAAAGAATAATGATTAAAGTAGGTTGTATTTCAGATGTAAAAGAACGGACCGGGGTCCATAGTTCACTTGTGGTGTCTCTCCATAATAAAATACTAACATGCTGGGTAAACGAATTACACCTGGGCAATTGATAAAATAAAGAGGTGCATAACAATGCATATACAAGTCATGATGATCACTATGAGATTTATTTGGGCATTACGACAAAGTACACAGACCGCCATCCATCATGCATCTGTGCCTAAATAGTCCTCCTTCAGGTTAGCATCCGCACCCCTTCCAGTATTAAGTTACAAGCAACAGACAATTGCATTAAGTATGGTGCCTAATGTAAACAATACAAATATCCTTAGACAAAGCATTGTTGTTTTACCCCTACTAGCAACAGCACATCCACAACCTTAGAACTTTCTGTCACTGTCCCAGATTAAATGGAGGCATGAACCTACTATCTAGCATAAATACTCCCTCTTGGAGTTACAAGCATAAACTTGGCCAAAGCCTACACTAATAACGGAGAGCATGCAAGATCATAAACAACATATATAATAGATCAATAATCAACTTGACATAGTATTCAATAATCATCGGATCCCAGCAAACACAGCATGTAGCATTACAATAAGATGATCTTGATCATGATAGGCAGCTCACAAGATCTAAACATGATGGCACAAAAGGAGAAGACAACCATCTAGCTATTGCTATGGACCCATAGTCCAGAGATGAACTACTCACACATCACTCCGGAGGCAGGCATGGTGATGTAGAGCCCTCCGGTGATGATTCCCCTCTCTGGCAGGGTGCTGGGAAGAGCTTTAGGAACCCCCCCCCCGAGTTAGGGTTGACGGCGGCGGCAGCGGATGTTTTCTGGAAATATGGCTCGGTGTTTTAGGGTTTTCGCCTCGGGGAGAATAAATAGGCGAAGGGGCGATGTCGGTGGAGGTACGAGGCCCGCTGCCCACATGGCGGCGCGGCAGGGGGCCCACCCGCGCCATGGGGCGGGGACGGTGCCTCGCTGCCCCCCTTCGTCGCTCCTTCGGACTTCTGGAACGTGTCAGGAAAAATAGGAACTTTGCAATTTGTTTCTTCCGATTCCGAGGATATTTGCATAACAGATTTTCTGAAACCAAAAACAGCAGAAAACAGGAACTGGCACTGTGGCATCTTGTTAATAGGTTAGTCCCAGAAAATGCATAAAAATGCCATGAAGTGTGAATAAAACATGTAGCAATTGGTATAATACAAGCATGGAACATAAGAAATTATAGATACGTTGGAGACGTATCAAGCTTCCCCAAGCTTAGTTCTACTCGTCCTCGAGTAGGTAAAATAATAACAACAAATAATTTCTGAAGTGACATGCTACCCACATAATCTTGATCAAATAATATTGTAAAGCATGTGATCTGAGATCAAATCATTCAAAGCAAAAGTCTATAATTGATATTCAATAAGAGATAACAAAGCAAGATAGTTAAACAAGCTAAAAGTTTTCATGAACTATTGCTTTAAAGACATGAAACCGTACAAGGTTCATTAAAGATGTTTTAAGTATCCAATGTAGGAGTTCTATCCTTCAATTCCAAGCATCAAGTAATTTTTCATAACATAGAAGGATTCAGTCAAGTAAATATAAACATGAACGTCATGAATCAACTGTTTTGAAGTCTACTCAACCGGTGAGCGCAAGCATTTGGTATTGGCACCAGGATGTTATGGCTAAAAGAACATTAATGGAGGTTTGGAAGGCCAAAGGAAGAAAGTCTCACAAAGCTATAAGTGATCATTAGATAAGAGGAAGTCTTATAATCGAAGCTATGTAAGGATTAGTGATTGCCATGCAACGGATGCACATAGAGCTATATGTGTATGAAAGCTCTCCAATGGAACTAGTGGGGGGTGCATCCAACTTAGTTGCTCATGAAGACCTAGAGCATTTTTGAGGAAGCTCATCATTGGAATATACAATCCAAGTTCTATAGTGTAAATTTCCCACATAGTTATACTAGTAAAACATGAAAACTCTCTCACATGGAGTATAGGTGCTAAACATGAGCACAAATGATGACTATGAAAACTGCAGGTGCTAAAACATGAGCACAAGTGTGGATAAAGGATAGTAATGTTGCCCCCTTTTTCTTTATTCCTTTTTTTCTTTTTCCCGTTTTTCTATTTTTTTTCTTTTTTTGTTTCTCTTTTCGATGGCCTCCATGGCTATTTCACTTTTAGGGGCAACATCCTAATATGACAACACACTTTTTGGTACAAATAACTCATAATGAACAAAGCATGATGTATGAAATTGTATCGCTCTGCCAGTGTAGCAGGATGTGCAATGATCTAGCATAACATGGGTAAACCGCACATCAGCTGTATAGAATCATGCAAAGCAATATATAAATGATAAATGACAACAAGTCATGTAATGTAAGATGGAAGTTGCATGGAAATATATCTCGGAACAGCTATGGAAATGTTGTGGTAGGTAGGTATGGTGGTTGTTTTGAGGAAGATGTATGGGCTTATGTGTAGGAGAACAAGAGAAAGTCCTCCCACGGGTTTGGATGTACTGGCGAAGTATGCACAACTCTCAATGTGAGCAGAAGGCAATGCACAACACCGAAGAGGCTAGCAAATTTGGATGGTGGAAGTGCCCAAAACCGTAGCTTAACATTAGTAAAAAAGAACTCACAAGCTTATTGCAAAGAACTAGCAGGTTCAACATTAAGAGCATGATTAAAATTCACTCCAAGAAGGGCCGTTCACGGCGGTACAAGTACCCCGCTAGATCCCTCGACCTTCAGCACAACTTAGTTATTACGAATCACTTTTAGACATGGAAAGCTATCAAGTCCAACTACACCTTCAACAATTTTAGTAGAGTTTATAGTACGGTACAAGCTTAAAGACAACATCCACTAATGATTTTAACTTAATTAACCAGCAAGCTTTACCATCTAAATATCTCAAAACGTTTGCAAAGAATCAAGTTATCAAAGTTCAATGATCTACAAGATTATGCAAGTTTATTCATTATACCACTACCACATGCAGCATTTTCTGAACCAACACATCAACCAAGCAACTCTCCAAGTAATTTACAAATAAAACAAGAGAGTACTTTCCACAAGAATTAACAGCTCTAAAAGAGATGCATGAAAAACAGGAGCTAAAAGCATAGCAGTAGCTAGATAAGAATACTCAAAAGATATAAGTGAAGAATATGAGTATTCACATGAAAAAGCGGAGCGTGTCTCTCTCCCACACAAGAATGCTAGGATCCAACTTATTCAGAAAATAAAAACAACAAAGAAAAAAATAAAAGCAAACAGACGCTCCAAGTAAAATACATAAGATGTGGAAGAATAAAAATATAGTTTCACTAGAGATGACCTAATAAGTTGTTGATGAAGAAGGAGATGCCTTGGGCATCCCCAAGCTTAGACGCTTGAGTCTTCTTGAATATTGCTGGGGTAACCCACAGGGGCATCCCCAAGCTTAGGCTTTTCACTCTTCTTGATCACATCATATCATCCTTCTCGCTTGCTGCTTGAAAACTTCCGCCATATAAAACTCAAAGTAATTCTCATTAGAGGGTTAGTGCATAATAAAAAATTCACATGTTCTACTGTGACACAATCATTACCAAAGCTTCTGGACATTAACTACAGCTACTGATGTTTTATGAAGCAAAGAAATCCAATCAAACATAGTAAAAGAGGCAATGCAAAATAAAAGGCAGAATCTGTCAAAAATAGAACAGTCTGGAAAGACGAATTTTTTCGAGGCACTTAACTTGCTCAGATGTGAAAAATCAAAACTAATGAAAGTTGCGTACATATATAAGGATCATGCGTGATTTTGTTCAAAAATTTTCAATTTTTCTGGAGTGAATACAGCTCAAAACGGTGGACAGCAAAAATCTGTCACTGCGCAGAAATCCAAATTTAGCATCAACTTTCAACTAGAGACTTTACTTGGCACAACAATGCAATAAAATAAAGATACAAAGGAGTTGTTACAGAAGTAAACAACACCTTGACTCAAAATAAAATAAAATGACAGAAAATAAAAGGTGGGTTGTCTCCCATAAGCGCTTTTCTTTAATGCCTTTCAGCTAGGTGCAGAAAGTGAAAATCAAGTGTTATCAAGAGAAGATGCATCAACATCATAATTTGTTCTAATAATAGAATAAAAAGGCATATTCATTCTCTTTCTAGGGAAGTGTTCCATACCTTTCTTGAGAGGGAATTGATACTCACTACAAAGGAAAATATTTTTGTTGACAAATCACTTTTGTCATGTGTAGGCCAATTTTTGTCTAGGATTACATCGCGGTGACGAAATTTGATCGTCATGGGGTTCGTCAACAAAGCTCCGTCATAAAATATCGGGGGTGACGGTATGCATTTTTTCGTCAACATCAAACGTTTGATGGTGACGACCTGAAAATTCATCAACATCGAAGGTTGATTGTTGACAGACAGATTTGTCATGAAAAATTGCAACTATCGTCAATATCTAAATCTTGGGAAGTTTCTGATTGGTCCAAAAAAAGCATATGTGGCCTTACATGTGGGTCCCATTTGGCTTCTGACAACATGGGTCTGACGGTGCTGACGTGGATATCTGTCATGTGGGACCGGCATGGTGCTGACTAGTGGGACCCACAAAATATTATGACAAGCTAGACCCAGAATATTCTAACCGGTGGGATCCACAAAATTCTGACAAGTGGGACCAGGTTGTTGCCGACATATGGGTCCCAATAATGCTGACTGGTGGGACCCACAAATTCTGACAAGTGGGACCAAAAGTTGGTGCCACGTGGTTTCATTTAATAGTGACGTTGTGACATTTTCCGTCACCTTTTGAATTTGACAAAATTTGAGAGCATTTGAATTATTTGCGAAATTTTGGAAACAAAAAACTGGCGAAATATAAAAAAATAGACAATAAATATCATACATAAATGGTGGCACAAGAAGTATATATGTCTCTCACAGACCGAAAGATTCATAAGAAAAATTACAATTGGGTAAAGAACACAAAGAAATTAAAAGACCTATGATTAAGAATGTTGTAGGATGGCGGTGCAATAGATTAGTTGCCCTGGGATTCTGCCATGGATGGTGGCTGGGATGTCCTCAAGAGCAAATTAAGCACGGCATCCATTTCTCTCTGCCTCTTTTCATAAGCCAGAGTCTTTTCTTCTTGGGCTTTCTTCACAGCTTCAAGTTCTTCCTCCTGCTTCTTCCTGATCTCTTCAAATTTTTGATCTTGTTCTTGCAGTCTTGCCTGCATCTCACTGTGGTACCTTTCAGCTGCCTGTATGGAGTTCTGCTCTTGATCTGCCAGTCTTTGTTGTAGCTCTCGGATGCGTGTAGCTGAAACAGAGGACTTCCTGGAGCTTGTTGCGACGCCCAATCTTGGTAGGAATGTGCTGTTGCAGGTGGTGGATGGGCTTTTCTCGCTCAGAACTAGCTGAACAATTTGCAAATCAGTCAATTCAGGTTCATCTTCATTACGTGGCGCCACTTTTTTTGCCACCATTTTATCCTGCATAAAGATTACAATCATTGCATGGACAACATACAAAACTGGAATATATAATATTGTGCTAATATGAAATATTTCTTACATATGCACTTTTTGCTTCAGCACTCATAATGTTATCCTTGTTAGTGTGTGTCATTCTAAAAAATTCAATTGGAGAGGTTTCTTCTTCCTGCTGCTTAGCCTTCTGCTTGAAAAAATGTAGAATGCACATTACCATTGTGTACTGTGTATGACAGAAGTATGAACTGTATGGGGAAATTCAGAAAACTTACTACATGTTCCCAGTGAGCAACATAGCTTCGAGATCCAGTGGTATGGAACTGTTTCACAGCTTCTCTGTTCTTTCCATTTTTTACACACACTCCCTATGTTCAGTACATGCATTTTATTTATCCAGATCAGAGAAATGTAAGAATTCAGTAGCTGTTATTGAAAGGAATAAGATTTATGTACCTGGTACTTCTCATCAAACCATCTGTTCACCAGTTCTTGCCAGCTTTTCTCTTCTACATGATCTGGCTTCTTCAGATATGCTTGCTCCACTGTGAGATTTTTAATTTTGGGCCAATACTCCTTCTTAAGCCTATATCGGAACTGCCGAATACTAACTTGCAGCATATCAGTGCACACATCTTGGGCCACCTCATCATTTCTGTCCATAGTAAACTTTCCCTGCAAAATAGTGATGCATTAATCAGTAGATTCTTAGAGAGTTGATCATGTAACATAATAATTATTTTAAACATAGATTGTACTGGACTCACCGCTACTGTATTTATAGCATGAGGAATGACATGTGTGAGAGTTGCATATTTTTTGTACTGTGTCCAGTTTGTTGCAAGCGGCATTTTGGCACGGATGTGAATCCCAACCTCACTGCTCAGCTTTGCTGACTGGATATAATCCTTGGGTCTCCTGACACCGGTAGTGAAGTCAATTTGCATCTTATTGCCACCATTTCTTCTTGTGAACTCATGTAGTCCATGGCCCATAGTAGGTCTGCGTCCACCTCTCTTTCTCTTAGTATGGCCAGATGCTGTCAATGTCTCTGAAATAAGAGAGATGAAATGATTATCTTTTATATGAAAATATGCGGTATAGTGTGTAATTTTTACAAACTTTCATACCTTGCCGTTGAAAGTTTACAATTTGATTGTCCTCAGGAGATGAGTTGCTGCCTCCAGATGTCATGATCTGGTTAGGTGAGGGTGCTCCTTCAGTGTTCTGACCAGCAGTGGCCGTGGGCTCATCAGATGACCCAGCTTCAGGTTCAGTTGTTGCCATTGATCTTGTTGCAATGTTGGATGGTGGAACTTCTGGTCTGGAACGCTTCTTCTGTGCAACTGTTGCAGAACCAACAACTATCTGCAAGCAAAGTAGAGGCTACATTAGTAGGAAACATTTAGCATGTATTTGCTATCAGAGTTCAGAAATAGTTCCACAGACCTGAGATGAAGTTTTGCCGACAGTGCGCTGATCCTCATCTGAATGAAGATCATCATCAGCAGTAGCTATCTCTTCTGGATTCGGTTGGTACGAAGGGTCCTCTTCGACCTCCTTGTCTTGGCAGTCTGTGTCCTTTAGATTGTTACTTGTTCCTATTTGTCGCCCACCATACACTAATGAACGTGCAAAACCAGAGAAATCTTGCTGAATTTTGTGGCCAGGTCCATATCTTTCAGCCAAAAAAATTCCCATGCGTACAATATTTTCTTGCATTTCTCTCTCCTTGACAAGCTCATATGCCGGCTTGACGGGGTTTTTTGTCTCCGCTGAAATAATCGGAAGAGCGGAGCGTGAACAAAACATAAGAGGGGGCCAATTCCATAGAAAACAGCAAATAATTGTCTATGCAAAAGATTGTACAGCAGCAAATGATTGAAAACATAAGAGTCTACGATGCGGGATGGCAAAGATTGTATAGCAGCACGGCATGATTGTCTCTGGAAGAAAATCGATAAACCCTATACGTATGATGTCGGCGATTGGATCGTACAACCTTCGGAACCAATCAATCCAATCATGTGGTGTGTATGAACACATACAACTTAATGCTATCATGCCCTGATCTATCAAATATGCAAGATCTAGATATAGGTCAAAACGGACCTGTTAGACATGTAAAACCGATCTCTCGATCGTAGCATCCGAAAAACACAACAACAAGCCGATCACCGACAGATTTACCTTGGGGTTTCTTCGAGCTGGGCGCCTTCTTCGGCGTCTGTGCGCGATGTTCCTTCCCCCTGACGCCTCGGCGACTGCCGGCCATGGCGACCACCGGGGAGATAGATGCGAGATGGAAGAACGTCCGGCGAAGACACCGGATCTGGGTGAGCACGAGAGGATGAGGTCTGGGGGTGGGGAGTTAAGATGCTCGTAAATCATGGGGGAGAGGCACGACGTATATAAGGGAGGGCGAAATATTTGATAGGTGGGGTGCGCGGGAGGAGTGGAGGGAACGAAAAAATTTGGGCGTTTTGGCAGCCGTCGTAGTACAATTTGGAGGGAACAAGATTTTGCCGTGAAAGAAAAAGATTATTCTGAAAATGGAACTGTACATGTTTATTTTAATTAAAAAATACCAGAAAATGAATGAGACGCATGAAAAAAAATCTAAATTTCATTTGTAGTCAACAAGAAACTATACTGGGATCACATCACCTATGCTGCAACTGATGGGTTTCTCGCGGTCGAGTTGTACCGTGTGCTCAAGCCCATGAGGTTTGAACTGGGATCACATCACCTATGCTGCAATCTCAGTACTGATTCCAATTATGGTACGTCAACACTGCTTTGAACTACTATGACATGAGGTTTGAACTACTTTAGTCGAATTTTTGAATGCTACCCACATTTCTTTGATAAAACCCCTACTTTTGTACAACTGTCCACATGAGAACCAACAGATACTCACATTCAGATTTCAGTTGATATTGGCATAATCATATGTAGTACGAATTTACCCTGTTGCTTGCGCAGTACGCCTTATTTGTAGAGTTGACTCAAGGATCAGCATAAGAGAAAATAATTTGGTTGAAAACACAACGGCAACTCTTCAACAATACTATTAAGTTCTTTCAATCCAGAACATAAAATGGACATAAAGTTTAACAAAAGTGCAACATTCAGTAGTACGGGAAGCAACATAAATTTTAAACAAGTGCAACATTGTCTTAACAACCACAGCTTAAAAGATCTTAATAACCGGGCCAGCTTCCATGGGGTCGGGAATAAGCGGCCTGAGTAAAATCACCTTGCAGAAGGTGACTTGTTCTCCCATCCACTCATACCTATTTCCGTGACACCTCCGCACGTCCTTTTTACGCATCTTGATGTAGATATGTGCGCTGTCTCCAGCGTCATGAGACTGAACGATGCGCCAGTTGGTATTACCCAACTTGCTAAAAAGGACACGCAAAACCACGAAACATGCTAGTTGCAGGTTCAGGGTTACCACGGCTTGAAGAACTTGGTGAGTGTAATCAATTCCCACCTTAAGCTGACGAATCACCAAACGGGAGACATTGACCCTAGTTGCTGATTTTTCATCAACTAACGGTGATGGTGGAGGTACTTCTTCATCGTCTTCTGTAGATTCTTCTCCAGAGCGTCCATCCAGAGAAGCATAACCCTCTGGGGAAACCTGTCCCTCATCAAATGCCTCTTCTTAAACTCTCGGCTCCTAACATGCAATAAGGCAATATGTCAAATGAGAACTGAAGTTCCTCATTCGTTTTTTAACTTGGAAATAATTTATTGCAGAAGAAATAAGGTAAAGATTATTGCAACCTATAAATGTTGTAACACTATTAATTGGGGAATCTAGGATGATATTGGAGTGTAGACTAAAAATGATGAAGCAGCAAGCTAATCTAGGTCACCATAACAATATGATCAATTAAAGCTTGCGGATCTAATTAACCAAGCTAGATTCCTTGAATTTTATTTAAAAAAACTACACACCGAATTGATATGCAATTGAAGCCGTCTATGAATTGATGTGCAATTGAAGGCACATCTATGAAGACTTGTTTATCTGCTGCTCCTTCAGTTGAAGGGATGGTTAAGTTCGTACCGAAATCACCAAAGCCCTCATATTACTAAATAATTTGGGTACTAAAACTTGATGGTAGTTGAACATAGAAAGAATAGTAGATTGATGTGCAATTGAAGGCATGTATGAAGACTTGTTTATCTTCTTCGCCTTCAGTTGCACGGATGGTTCAGTTCACACCCAAATCACCAAACCTCAAGGGCAGTTAATTAGAAAGAATAGTAGATTCGAGCATGTACTACCACTAAAAACCCTAGATGTACCTCCGTCGGCGTGGCGGTCGGCGCGGCGGTAAGTGCGACGGTAGGCGTGGCGGTCGGCGCCGCGGTCGACGCGGCGGAGATGTGCCCCCACAAGGCGTATTCAGCGGCTTCCTCGTAGCTCTCCTCAATCTCATTGTACGCCGCCTCGAGCTCCGATGGCAACGCGGCATCAGATGGGCCATCCCCTCCGTCCCCGCTCACGGTCTTCTTCCGATCTTGCTCGGGAGTGACATCGCCGACCCCCGTGTCCACCGGCGGGGCCTCGCCGGAAGCAGCAGTCCCACTACCAGATCCGGCCGCGACTGGGCCGACAGCAACAAATGGCTCCCCGACGACGGGCGCCGCCTTCTGATCTGCCTCGGCGTCAAAGGATTCCCTTGATCTCTTCATGGCGGGTGGGTAGGGGTGTGGAACTGTCTAGGGTTTGGCTATGGAAGTGGAGAGAAGGAGGCGGTTCTTGGGGACGCTTTTGCTCTTATGCTCTCCCTCTGATGCAACCGTATAGTTCCTCTTTTGCTCTCCCTCTGACGCAACCGTATATTTCCCCTTTTGGCCATGAAGGGTAGGTGTTTGTTTATTTTTTTTTCGATGAAAAATGACAGAAAACGAGTAAAACTCGTAAAAAATGCTAAATTCAGTGTAAAATCATCATGAACTAGTGGGACTGAGTAAATGTAGTCACATTCATGTAGAAAATTCAAATTTAAAAATTTCATGAGGTTTGGTGTAGTTTGATGTGAATTTACACAAGGGCATTTTCGGCATAACGGTCGAATCGTCGAACCGCCGCCAGATCTTGCCACGTCTCTCACCGCCACAGCTCGCCACGTCTCTCGCCGCCACATCTCACCACATCTCTCGCCGGCGAAATTTGTAAGACTCTCGCTCCGCGTCGAGACCAAGGATGGCGCCTACCAATGGAGTACGTAAATAACATCTACGTTTCACGATCATTGTTTCCGATTTGTAATCTTTCTTCATATTTTTTCAGTGTCCAGTTTGCTTTGACAAGAAGGGGATGTGCGGCGGAGGGAGAATCACGTTAGGTTTTTTCGTGCAAACACTACAAGAGGGTTTTGAGGAGAAGACGGTACATGCAATTATAAGTTTATAATTCATTCAGATGTTTTATTAATTCACCGCCACATCAAAGTTTAACACGTGATCCTAGTAGTTATTGCTAGTTTAGTACTATTATTCAGATGTGTGTAATAATTGTTGTTCACCATATATTAACCGCTTATTTATGGTTGAGTTTTAGGATAGTTGTAATAATTTTTACGTTCATATGAGTTTTAGTGTAGCTACATGCAATTTGTGATTCTTGAAGGTCCTAATATGATACGATGTGTAACATTCACATGTTTCTAGTGCAGAACAACTAAATCATCTACTATTTGTAGGAAAAAGTACAAACAATTACTGTTATATGATCAATATTTTGTCTTATTGAATTTTCAGAATAGTTAACTTACTTTTGTATTAACTCTACTGAATTTAGGTCATCCCTTGCTACTTTAGACCGTATTTCCTTCAGAAGTATGGTGTCCAGACCTCCCACAGGACAACTTTTGAAGCTGCACTTAGAACCAAAGATGGCCATGCATTTGTTGTTAATGTTACCAACAGAGCTGGCAGAACCTATATCAACGGAAGATTTTGGAACGAATTTGGTAGAGTGTACAATTTTAAGGTTGGCATGGAGTTAATTTTCAAAATTAACTCATCTGGTCAGGATACTCTTGTAATAACTGGAACTGAACCACTAATCCATCCAGGTAATTTTCCACCTTTAGACAGAATGATTGATCATATTAATTATTCCATCTTATGTCAGTTATTTTAATTATGCAGCTTACTACCAGTTGTCCCGTACGAAGCGTGACATTGTTGACTCACTCAGTGCTACTGATGGAACAATGATAAATTGGAGGATGATGCATACCGTCATTCTTCAGGTGGACAACTTGGACTACCTTGTTGAGTACCACAATGCTGGAGATTATGATCAAGGAGCACTAGTTGTCCCAATGCTGCATACTCTGAATTGGACAAACAGTGAAAATTACAACAAACACGTGGTAAGCAGTAGATCATATCATTTCATTAACTTTGCGAGCTACATTGCGTACATGTGTTAACTAAACTATGTCTCTACTGTTGGAACAGAAAATCCCTAGCCGTTTGGTTCCTAAAGATATGGAACAATATGGTGCAATCAATATTGTGTGCCATCCCAGTACTTTGGTGCGTGCGTCCTACGCAATTTCTTCTGACGATGGTCGTCTCTGCGTCAGTGGCTGGAAGGAGTTCATGGACAAGGAAAAGCACCTTCAGATGGGTGACAAGATGCTGTTCTTGCTTTACCTGGGAAATGCAGGGGTTTACTTGTTTGCTACCCATGTGCCTGAAATTGATCTGGAGTAGCTAGTCAGTGATTCATGGTGCCCGTGTGTCCAACTATGCAGCCCCTTTAGGTTTAAATTCAGTGTTAAGACTCTTTATGCGATTGTCGATTTTGCTTGTGTTAAAACAATATTTAGTCATATCGTGCTGCTGGTTGTAATCCTGTCAAGTGTCGATTAATTAAAACCATTGTCGAAGTTATGTTACCTACATGTTGGCTTTTCTTATATCTGTCCATATTTTAGCTTATATTAATTTGCTCTTAAACCCTTCTGGATAATTCAATGCCAAGTTTGAGATCGTAAACATCTAAATAAGAACATTTCAAATGTTTGGAACAAAACATATAGTTGTATGCATTACACGTTTCTATCAATCTACATCACTATCTATATCTGAAGTTTTTCCCTCGTCATCATTTATGTTCTCTTCCAATATGAAAACTTGTTCATCTTCGCTCATATCCATGTCAACATTGGGACTGTCTTCCTCATTCTCTAGTTCACGAATTGTACGAGCATCATCAATATGTACAACTTCATCAACACGATGATCATCCTCCTCTTCTTCCACCTCTGCTTCCTCGTCTAGGTCCACAACATCATGAAATGTATGGTCCACTGAACCTTCATCCTCCTGGTATGCGTCTTCATTCCGTACAAATGCATCATCGTTAGCAACTTCTAATTCTGGAACATCGTACACGTGTCTATGGCTGAACTTCTGCACCACTTTCCACGGATGACCAAACTTTGTATCCTCCAAATAGAAGCATGTTTCAGCTTGACTGGCCAATATGAATGGTGAATTCTTGAACCATAGGACAGAAGTGTTAACGCTTTTAAAATAACCATCATCTTTTATCTTGGAACCCCTGCCCGCAAGGTCGAACCAGTCGCAACGAAACAAGTACACAGACCTGTCGCCGTGCTTGTTAGTCCCGTACTGCAGTTCAAGAACTTCTTGCAGAACACCATAGAACTCGCTCTCATCTCCATCACCAAAAGATCCCTTAGTCGCTACGCCCGAATTTTGAGTCTTCAGGTCTTTATCCCGAGTAAGCGTGCGAAACCTCGCACCCTTTACGTTGCAACCAGCGTATACTACTACACGCCGGTCTGGCCCAGCAGCCAGAGACTTCAAATCTTCTGATGCATTGTCCAACTGTCTCACATGGTTTGCAAACCAACCTGCAAACTCTCTCTGAACCGTCTCCTCGATGTCACGCACACCCCTACCTCTCAATTCTTGTCGGAATTCACTGAAACAAACAAAAAACACATATGAAATACAAGACAATTATGTCTGCAACATTGAGAAGTAGTTAGTAAAGTGAAGCTAACTACTTACTTGATATAACATTGTACATCGTCACAGTTGTTCAGCACATACCAAACCATTTTGTCAAATTCCTTGTCAAAATGTTTCAAAATGGATTTCCCAAGACCTTTAGCTCCAACTGAAAATACTTCCATCTCATCACGATCAGGTTTTCTCCGTATGTCTTGGTTCCTATCATCTTTGTTAAATCTTGTTTCTGTGTCATCCTTGAAAAATCTAGAGCAAAAAATCAAACACTCATCAACAATGTAGCCCTCTGCGATAGAACCTTCGGGCCTTGCTTTGTTACGGACCGTAGACTTTAGATAACCTAATCTTCTCTCAACTGGATACATCCAACCATAATGAACAGGCCCCCTCAAAAGAGCCTCGTCAGGAAGATGAATAGCTAAGTGCACCATTACATCAAAAAAAGCTGGGGGAAGAGCTTCTCAAGTTTGCATAGGATCACAACAATTTCAACCTTCAATCGATTCAGCACATCAACTTTCAGGGTTTTGGCACACAGCTCCCTAAAAAATCTTCCTAGCTCTGCAATAGCCTCATACATTTCCTTAGATGCAATTCCCTTGAGCCCAGCCGGCAACACTCGCTGCAGAAGTATGTGGCAATCATGCGTCTTCATACCGGTAACCTTACAACCATCAATATCCACACATCTTCCCCAGTTTGCGCAATAACCATCTGGGAACCTAGTGTTTGCCAAATACCTACACAAATGTCTCTTCTGTTCCTTCGAAAGCGTCCACGGTGCAGGGGGCTTCGCATAAGTTACTGGTGCATCATCACCATCCTTCACAATTTTCTTCAACCAATACTTCTCCCTGATTTTGAATTTCTTCAAATCAA
Source organism: Poa pratensis (assembly GCA_947311845.1). NCBI lineage: Eukaryota > Viridiplantae > Streptophyta > Magnoliopsida > Poales > Poaceae > Poa > Poa pratensis. The sequence goes on from CAMZMU010000052.1 coordinate 119,006,434, forward strand.
TTCTAGCACTAACAGTGTCCTTATTCCTGCCCTCAAGTTCAAGTAGTGTACCAACAATATTGTCACATATGTTCTTCTCAATATGCATCACATCTAAGTTGTGAGCTAACTTAAGTTCTGGCCAGTACGGTAGATGATGTAAGCTGACTTTCAGGTGCCATGTTGGTTCACCGGGTACAGTTGCACGCTTCCGCTTTCTACTTATTGGATTTTTCCCATGTTCAAAATCCTTAACCCTTTCTACCTTCTCAGCTACTTCTTTGGGTGTGTACCTCCTTGGTGGATCTCTAATCTCAGTTTTACCATTGAAAAGTCTGCTTCTCCTGTATGGGTGATCTTCATGAAGAAATCGCCGATGCCCAATATATCCAATTTTGTTTTTCAAAGATTCATAGCAAGGATTCTCATCGCAATGCACACACGCATGAAATCCTCTTGTGCTTCGGCCTGACATAGTGGCATATCCAGGATAATCATGAATAGACCAAAGAAACGCAGCATGCAATGTGAAATTATCCTCTGTGCATGCATCAAATGTCTGCACACCACTCCATAGCTCCATCATATCTTTAATCAGTGGCTGCATAAATACATGAAAATCTTTCCCTGGGGAATACTTTCCGGGATTAGCAATGCCATCATGTAATTGGATTGATCCATGCACATCCATGGTGGGAAGTTGTAAGGAATGACAAAAACAGGCCACATACTGTAAGGATTAGTCATACTTCCAAAGGGACTGAAGCCGTCTGTGGCAAAACCTAGTCTTATGTTACGAGGATCTTTAGCAAACCAATCAAACCTGTCATCAAAGTGCTTCCATGCCTCACCATCAGCAGGGTGCCTCAGTACATTGGCCTCAACAACCCTCTTCTCTTTGTGCCATCTAGTATGTGTCGACATTTCCTTTTTAACAAATAGTCTCTGCAACCTTTTAATTATAGGAAAGTACCTTAACACCTTCTGAGGGATTTTCTTTTTTCCAGTAGGGTCTCTATATCTTGATAATCCACAAACATGGCAGTGCGTATCGTCCTTGTGATCTCCCCAAAATAAAGAACAATCAAACTTGCATACATGAATTGTCTCATAACCAAGCCCAACATCAGAAAGAACACTCTTAGCATCAGCATAGGATTTGGGAAAGTCCACATGTGGCAAAGCTGTACGTAAAACCAGAAGTAACAGATCAAATCCTCTGTTTGTTATCCGGCTGTATGATTTGACATGAAGGAGCTTAATAATGAACGACAACCTAGTGAAAGTGGTGCATCCCTCATGAAGTTCTTTTTTGGCTGCCTCAATTAGATTAGCATACAAATTTGGCAGGTTAGGACCTTTATTTCCAGACTTCTGCAGTTCATCGATCATACTAGACGAATCATCAACATAACAATCACCATTGTCTTCCTCTTCATCATTGTCACTATCATACGCACCATCATCGTTTCTATCCCGCCCTTCGTCATCACTAAAACCTTCCCCATGTCTAGTCCATCTTGTATACGTCATGGACATACCTGAACAATTGCAGTGATCCTCGACTGTTTTTATATCCTGACGTATCAGATTTAGGCAGTCCCGGCAAGGGCACAAGATTGGTTCATCTGTATTGTCCAAGTGTTCTCGCGCAAACTTGATGAAATCCCTAACACCTGCCATGTACTTTGTTGTCAACTTCTTGGTGCCATCAGTTATCCAACTTCGATCCATTGCCTACAATTCAGTTAAGAACATGCCAACGTTCTTCAGAACAGATCTTGACAACTGATTAAAAAATCTAGACCTAACGAACAATCAGGAGAACTCACCGATGATGCGGCTCGCCGCCCCCACAATGGAGCCTTCACGGATATCTTCTCACCTCGACGAGAACCCTAGTCGATTCGACTGTTAGCAAGATCACCTAGATAGGCCGTGTCTGCTAGCGGCGCGACTTAAACGAGGCACCCGCGGCCGAAATAAATATTAATAAGGAAATTATTATGTCGTAACATCTAGATCACACCATTGAAATAAATATGTTGCCCTAATGTATATATCAAATAGACTAGTTACGGATCCAGATCAAAATTCCATATCTACCTCAGCGGTAACACTCCGCGTCGGTCACGCCAAAGCCCTGGGTTCGATTCTTCAAACCACAATTTTTACTTAATTAAATATGTTCCTGACAATGGGTCACGCATGATATATAAAACTAATAACATTTAATAAAGTAACTTAGTATTATTTACCTGCTATGGGTCCGTTTTATATTGAAATCACGGTTTACATACACCACGATCTTTGATTTCGTCACCTATTAACAGACACGATGGAAGCCCTTCCTGGTTGGGTAATGGGTGACGATTTTTTGTTGACGAAAATCATGCCGTCAAGCATTACCGTAAATGCATGACGAAAGATGAATTTGTCACCTATAAGGACACATCCATGACGGTATGCGTTTTCGTCACCAGGGTTTTCGTCAACAAATATCCCATTTCTTGTAGTGACTTAATATTCCCCTCTTTCATATCAATAATAGCACCAACAGTTCGAAGAAAGGTTCTTCCCAAAACAATAGGACAAGATGCATTGCATTCAATATCCAAAACAACAAAATCAACGGGGACAAGGTTATTGTTAACCATAATATGAACATTTTCAATTCTCCCCAAAGGTTTCTTCATAGAGTTATCAGCAAGATGAACATCCAAATAACAGTGTTCCAAAGGTGGCAAGTCAAGCATATCATAAAGTTTCTTAGGCATAACAGAAATACTTGCACCAAGATCACATAAAGCATTACAATCAAAATCATTCACTTTCATTTTAATGATGGGCTCCCAACCATCTTCCAACTTCCTAGGGATAGAAGCTTCATGTTTTAATTTCTCTTCCCTAACTTTCATGAGAGCATTTGTAATATGTTTTGTAAAAGCCATGTTTATAGCACTAGCATTAGGACTTCTAGCTAGCTTTTGCAAGAACATAATAACTTCATAAATGCTACAGCCATCAAAATCAAAATCATTATGATCAAAAGTAATGGGACCATTGCCTCCAATACTTCGAAAAATTTCAGCACTTTTATCAGAAACAGTTTCAGCAGTTTTAGGCAATTTTGCTTGCTTTATAGTAGAAGTGGAAACATTGCCAACACCAATAACATTACCATTGATAGTAGGAGGTTTACTAACATGTGATGCTTCAGCATTACTAGAGGTGGTAATAGTACAAACTCGAGCTATACTATTCTTTTTATCAATTTCAGCTTCTCTTTCCCACCTAGCATGCAATTCAGCCAACATCCTAATATTGTTGTCAATTTTAACTTGGATAGCATTGGCTGTAGCAAAAGACTTAGTACCTTTAACCTCATTAGGCATAACTTTTAGTTTCAAAAGATCAACATCAAGAGCAAGACTATCAACCTTGGAAGCAAGAACATCAATTTTACCAAACTTTTCCTCAACCGATTTGTTAAAAGCAGTTTGTGTATTGATAAATTCTTTAAGCATGACTTCAAGATCAGAGGGTACACTCCTACTATTGTTGTAAGAATTACCATAAGAATTACCATAACCACTACCACTATTAGAAGGATATGGCTTATAGTTGTTGTTACCAAAATTATTCCTATAAGCATTGTTGTTGAAATTGTTATTTTTAATGAAGTTCACATCAACATGCTCTTCTTGAGCATCCAATGAAGCTAAAGGAACATTACTAGGATCAACATGAGATTTACCACTCACTAGCATAGACATAATGACATCAAATTTTTCCCTCAAGGAAGAAGTTTTTTCGACAGAATTTACCTTCTTACCTTGAGGAGCCCTTTCAGTGTGCCATTCGGAGTAGTTGATCATCATATCATCAAGAAGCTTTGTTGCTGCACCCAAAGTGATGGACATAAAGGTCCCTCCATAGGCCGAATCCAACAAGTTCCTCGAAGAAAAATTTAGTCCTGCATAAAAGGTTTGGATGATCATCCAAGCAGTCAGTCCATGGGTGGGACAATTCTTTACCAATGATTTCATTCTTTCCCATGCTTGGGCAACATGTTCATTATAAAATTGCTTGACGTTCGTAATGCTACTTCTCAAAGATATAATCTTAGCAGGAGGATAATATTTTCCAATGAAAGCATCTTTGCATTTTGTCCATGAATCAATACTATTTCTAGGCAAAGATAGCAACCATTCTTTAGCTCTTCCTCTCAAAGAGAAAGGAAATAATTTCAGTTTTATAATATCCCATCTATATCCTTATACTTTTGCATTTCACAAAGTTCAACAAAATTATTAAGATGTGCAGCAGCATCATCAGTACTAACACCAGAAAATTGCTCTTTCATAACAAGATTTAATAGAGCAGGTTTAATTTCATAAAAGTCTGCTTTAGAAGCAGGTGGAGCAATAGGAGTGCATATGAAATCATTATTATTTGTGCTAGTGAAGTCACAAAACTTGGTGTTCTCAGGAGTACTCATTTTAGCAAAACAAGGACTAGGCCAAAATACAAAAAGTAAAACAAGTAACTAATTTTTTTTTGTGTTTTTGATATAAACAAAGCAAACAAGACAAAATAAAATAAAAATAAAGTAAGCAAGACAAAAACAAAGTAAAGAGATTGGAAGTGAGAGACTCCCCTTGCAGAAGCAACTCGATGTAACATCCCAAAATTATTATCAATATTATATCCCAAAAATGAGAGCCAACAAAAACTTTTTGTTGTTTATTGTATGTTAATTGCTTTTGTTACTTGAGATGTTGTTCTTGCTGGTTGTATGAGTGTTTGCACTAGTGAACACTAGTAAGAAAGAAAGAAAACAAAATATAAAATCAAAGCAAGAAAAATAAAAGTGACGAGTTGTCACATGAAAATCTCCAAGTGACAAACTCAATGATTTTCAAACCAAAGTCAGTGGAATTGTAATGTAAACACTCCCCATTTTGTTCCTACCACTTTCCCCTCTCAAATATTATTTTTGAACTAGTTTTAAAATTCAAAAATAAAAACAAGTGAAATAAATTAAAATAACATAAACAAAGTACTATGAAAGAAAATGTTGCCAAACATTTTATTTGGCAATGCCAATTTTTGTGGAGCTTCTACATGTTATGGGGAGGCCCCACAATTATTTGCAAATTTTTCTAAAATGTTTAAGTACCTCAATTAAATCCAGGAAAAGCTTCTGGATTTTTGAAAACAAACTAAAATAAAAGGAAAAGAGGAAGGAGGGGGTTTTCTGCAAAACCTTCTTCGACTCCAGCCCCGACGCCGTCGCCGTGTCGCCACCACCGTCGTCGCCGTTTTCTTCGCCGCCAGGACCCCCCTGGCCGCGCTCTCCCTCGCTCCTGCGTCTCTGCACCTCTCTGCACCGCAGGGAAGAAAACGGGCACCTCTCCCGTCGCCTTAACGCCGATGTTCCCCGACGACCGCCGCGGATGCATTGGACGGCGCCGAGCAAATTGGCCCCCGTCTCTGCTCCCCGACACGCACCCCTCCTCTAGATGATTCTAGAACCTTGCAGGACCCCGTTAAGCCCCAAGCCGCCACGAGCCTCTGCACCCTCGCCGAGTAATCGCAGAAATGGTCGCCGTGGACGCGCCATGGCCGCCGCCGTAGACCCCGACCATCGTGGACCGCCCCGAGCCTATAAAAGCACCCTGAGACCTCACTGGAACACCACACCTCTCCCCCGCGCTCTCCCTCGCCTCAATTTAGTCTGTGCACCGCCGGAGGGCAGTGCACTGCCGCACCCGACGCCGCCGTTGAGGTCGTGCATCGCCGCAACGCCACACCCTTCCATTCTACCCTCTGACCCCTCTACGATGTTGCCCAAGCTCACCGCACTCACCCAGGCTTCTTTTCCCTCTTTTTAGTGCACGGACGCGACCCCGAAGCTCCGCCGAAGTTGCTGCCCGACGCCGACGAAGTGCACGACATCGCCGCCGTCGACAGAGACTTCCCCAGCAACTGCCACTCGCACCATCGCCTTCCCCGAGTCTCCGCCGTCGATCTGCTTCATCTCCGCGATCATCCGAGCCTTCTAGGTGAGTCTCCGATCACCACCGTGCCGCCGGCGCGGCGGCGCCGCCAGTTTTTGGTCGCCGCCGTTGCCTTTGATCGTGGGCCGTTGGATCCTGATCCAACGGTGCCCTACCGCTTCGCTGTAGATATTAGACAGACAAGTGGACCCCACCCGTCAGTCTTTTATTCTTTTCCACGCACACACCGAGTCACTGACCAGTAGGCCCCACCTGTCAGAAATCTCAACATTATCCAGAAGAGAAGGAATTTCTATTTCATTTTCTCTGGAAAAACAGTACTGGACCTATCTTTGAAATTCAATATCTCGAGATTTAGGAATCCAAATAAATCAAACTCAAATGTTATGGAAAGCTTATGAAATTGTTTAACCAACCCAATTGGATTCAACTCATTTAATTAAATATTTAAAAAGTATTATTAGAAACAGTACAGAAGGTTTAAAATCTAAACTTGTTTGTTTCTGATGCTCTGTGAGTCCAAATAATTCCAAACTAATTTTGTTAGCTTAGTACTGCCATGTATAAGCTTCCCAAATTTTGGTGGAATTATTTGTGCAGTATATATTGTTTGGTTTAAGATAGAAATTTGAACACCCTTCTGGACCAAAATCTTTTTAGATAATTATTGGTTGATCCAATTGACTTAGAACCAATTTTTTTAGGTCACATTTATTCATTTTTAGTTATCCCTAAAAGGATTTAATTTTTTAAGAAATAGAATTTAAATGGTAGCCAAAACTTGATTATTAAGCTACTGGATTCAATCCAATGTGTAGGGAGTTTGGTAACTCCAAATGATCCAATTCAAATTGGGTTGTCTTCTACACATCAGTAGCTTTCTATAGAATTTTAGTTTGTATTTTTGTGACCAACATAACTCAAGTTATTGAATTAAACATGAATAACTAGTTCTGCCATAATCTATTATATAATTAAAACACAGGACAATTAATGGCTCGGATTAACCAGCTAAAAATTAACGGCATAGATTTGACTAGACTACGAAATCTCGCGATGTGCGGAATCTAGATCGATTAGGACAGGGAAAGAGATTTGCATCGACACGTATCCTATGCATATCAGCACATATATCTGATACCATAGAGACAAGCGTTGTGAAATTGATTAGGGCAGGATACGGCAGAGACATGATGGATCTTCCCGGCCGTCCGGGTAAGGTCGTCAGCTTCTAGGTTCCTGGAGATCTCTCCGGCCGTCCGGCGTAAGTTCGTCCGGCGTAAGATCGTCGTCTTTTAGGTTCCTGGAAAAATTGGCACCGAATGATCCGGCGGATGCAATCAGGCATGTCACCCCGCCGGCGCACGCGTCGTGCCCCCAACATTGATTTCCTGCCAAGCTTCACCATCTCAAAGACGCTTACTATTTGGATCGAGTAAAAGTGGCCGTGGACTTGGAATTGGCCAGGATAGTGAAGAAGATCACTCCTGAATCGTCCATCAACTGATTCGTGCTAAATAGCGCGAGGTGGACAAGTACTATATCGCTGCTGTACTCCCGTTGCTACCGGCCTGTCCTATGTTTGTACTCCCGTTGCTGTCGGCTGTCTTCACACGTTCTACAACAATGGAGATGATACAGTGATTCATATTTGTGCACTGGTCTGTCTTTTCTTTCGAACCATTGCCTCTCCATAGCATTAATTTATCCGGCCAGGGAGCATATGAAAAGCTCTTCAATATGTACGATCATATTGCATGCTGCTTGCTGGTGCGCACCACAGCCTGACATTGGACGATGGATAGAGGTGATTACTGTTGTTAAGTAACTTTTTGTCTTTGCAAACAGTTCTGACCTTCGGAGAAAATTTTGATGTGTTCGTCTGCGCAAGTGCTCATGGTCTTATCAGTGTGCCATCAGGTATCATGCGTTCCACCCGCAAAAAAAAAGGTATCATGCGTTTAGCAGCAGCAACCAGGTTCGTTTGATTAAAAGCATGTTATACTTATACATGATGCATGTACGAGCATGTTAGCTACTAGATATATATATATATACATGTGCTTAATCCTGTAGATTTTTTCATATGCTTTAATCTTATAGATGAGTTGTGTGATCAAGTAGACATATATTTCTTATATGAGAAAAATAGGCCTGCAATATGAGCTAGGATGAGTCCTATGAAATAACCTGGCACAATGTTTAATTATGGTTGGTAATGTAAGTAAGCTTCTTAAATAGAAGTATTAATTGGTGAAAGGTACACGCATTAAATCTAGCCGCGCAAATGTGTGGGTATACAGGGATCTGTACTTTCAATTTACTCTAATCCAGTGATGCGGATATGTGTATCTCCTATGCAGGGAAGAACTAATTTGGTTCTGGACAAATTTTCATAGATAGAGTTATATGCATTCAAGAGGTCAAGAAGGCTGCCTCTGGATTGGGAGTATCTGCATGCTACAGCAACCAGTAAATTGAGGTCGAGTGTTTTTCCCTACTTTCCTAGGTTTATTAATCTATTTCCTTTTGTTTTCACCTGTGCCTTTTAAAAGTAAGAAGAATTGACGATTTTATATTTTTCTACTGTATAGAGTTGGCTTGCTGACTAATGGCTGGAATGTAATCAAAGGGCAGCACACAGACACACATCCATAGCGGTTAAGCTCCAAACCATGTCAAGCCCTAGAATGTCATCTCCAACCACACGTCACACGCACCTCGGGCCTACGGAAAATATATTTCTCATTCCGTTTTGAAGTATTATAAAATTTATACTATTATTGGCAAGAAACTAACAATATTTCATTTGTTTGCTGGGGTATAGTCATCCACATAGCTAGACATGTAACTTTTGTTCTTCTAGAGAGATTTTATTTTTGTAAGTATTATACAGAACAAAATCTTCTGTAACAATATCCAGAAAATTTAAAATTCTAATAAGCCGTGACATAGGCGAGGCACGATCTGTCTCAGTCCAACTCAGCTGGCGGGAAATAAGGGATATATATGGGTTCATTGATGTTGAGGTATGTTTGTATGGATATGAACTGAAATATTTGGGCCGAGAACGGAAGGCTGCCGTAGAGGCCGTCCCATGGAGAAAACCATCGGGGCAAGTTGACTCAACCCTCAGTTTGAAAGATAAATTTCAGGTACATCAAACGATGACGTATTTATGTTTTCTTGATCAATATAGGACAGCCTGATATTCGTTTTTCGGTATTTGTTGGTTGTTCATAGCTGGAGATGGCCAACCGCATAAGATGTTTATTTGGGCTGGCACACTAACCGCAAGATTCAACTACGTACCTTTATCACCAACAGTAGTACATATTCTATATACAAGCCCAAGCATTTTTTTGACGCATACCTGCACTTGCTTACTTGCTAAATGTATTGTCCAGGAATCAAGACATATATCACCCTACTCTTTTTCATGGCACCGAGCGAGGTCTGCCAACACATAAACCTCATCGCATCTTCATATGGAAATTAGTGTGGCGCTCTCACTAATGAGGTCAGTGTGTAAATTAGAATTGTTTACTTTGGAAGATTTTGTATTTGTTTCTTTCTTTCCATAGATTGTACGTGGTGGCGCATAATATACACACTTACAAGTGCCACCAAAATTTATCTATGGCTTTTATTTTCTACAAATCTTATTCAATTTTTATTCTGGCCAAGCTCAAATTTTGAAAAAGCAGATTGAACTTTAATACAGATCATCCCAACAAAAAGATCGGGCTGCCTTATGGTGTGATGAATTTTAGATCTATTGTGCTCTTACGCAGATCATGTTTTTATGTGATTACATGGCCAGTCTTTCTGTTTCTTTTAGACCTTACTCCCCCTAACGCTGTGCTTTGACCAATAGTATATGTGCTGCTCCATTCAGCCCTCATATACAAGTTAATATATGCCTCAAGAAAACAAGTTCACTGCTTGCTAAAGCAGCCTACAGTCCTCTCATCCAGGTGACACAACCATTGTTATTATTGTTGATCCATATTGCTGCATGGTCGCATCCGAAGAACTCTAAACATGAAGGGCGAACAAGCAAGTGATATTTAATTACTTTGTCTTAACTAATTATTACTATTTATTGTATCTTGGTAAAGGAAGTTTCTTACTCAAAGGTATCATGGTTAGTCCAGCAACATGCACTGTCGAAGATGATATTTTTAATCACTAGGTGCACTCTTTCTGTAGGTGAAACAATCTGATAGCTGAAGGTGACGTCTGGGACGAGATGGCAGAGTGAAGTGTAGGTGAATCGGAATGATTACATATGGTCTGTAAAACATTTGGTTTTTAACGTACCTTTTGAACTCCGGTGTAACTGGGACAATCTACCAGTTTCAATGCAAAATAGATGCACAAATAAACTGTCATAAGAATTGGAAAGATTATTTATATATTGTTTCTCTTTGCTAAAAAGTTGAAAATAATATATGCGATGCTCCCCAGTTCATCGGAACCGTATTTATAGATAGCGGCAAATACTTTTTATTTATTTGTATCGGTCTATATTGTTGTTTCCCGGGGTGTAAAACTTTCAAAACTCATGTAAATTTAGCAGTTCTTATTGTATATATTACTGTTATTTAATAATCACTCGACTAAGGACGCCACTAAATTTTCAAACAATTTTTTATTGACGTTATGCTTCGAAGAAATATCCCTAAATTGCCAATGGCTGAATGGCAACGACTAAAAATGATTATGGCAGGATGACATATAATTGTGTTGCTCTATCTACTTGCTTTCTATGCTCGAAACGACAAATAAATCTTACATCCTCATGACATATAAAATTGTTGAGCAGTTTGTTAATATATTCGCATGATTGATCAAGAAGGAGCATAGGTTGTGGATGTCGCTATTATATCCAGTACATCATTCATCTTTGATTATGTTATTACTAATGGAAAAGTCAACATAGATGAGACAAGCAATTGCTGTAGCTCGAGGAAATAAATAGAAATTGAACTGTAGAGTGGTCTCCAACTCTCCATCACAATACATATTTCAATTCAAGTCTGAACATAGAAAAGTGTTTCATCTAGCCGCGCAATTGCGCAGGTCACCCAGCTAGTTTTAGAAGTAATTAAAAAGGTGTTTAATTCAATTATTTTGAAACCAAATTGTATAGCTTAATGTGTGCAGTAGCTATGTGTGATGTTCATGATTGTTGTGTTGAGATGATTGCTTGTATAGCTTAGTGATTGTTTGCATTGTTTGTTTATTAATTAGACGAGAACGTTGTCGGATATATCGAGGAAGGAGAGTTTGCTGAATTTGAAGAACAAGAGCAAGATCACTTTGCCAAGCAAGGCAAGCTATTCTCTGAGCTTGCACAAACATATGCATCTACTTTCATAACATGTTTTACTCTCAAGCAAGATTTATAAAACCCATTTCAAAAGTATATGGAAATTATTTTGCCACCTATGTAGAGTACAAGATATTTATATCAAATTATAGGATGGGAAAAAATTATGTTTTATTCAAAACTCCTTTGAAATTACTTGTGAGATTTTGAAATACCGAGATGTCGGTGTTGGAATGGAGAAGTGGAAAATGGTGATGTTTATGAAAAATGCACAGTGTGTCCTTGTACTTACGTCAACCATCCGATACCCTGTGCGACCACATCCACCACATATGGGAAAAGGGCGTAGTCATATAATTTGCTCATATTAGTATGGGTTCCTCAACAACGAGGATGACCTCGTTCCATGAGGGGATGGTCATGGCGACCTACCCCCTGACCTGGGTCCTGGCATCTGAGGATGGGGGATTGAAGGGTTCGCTCGCCGGGCAGAACTACGAGTCCTCACACTTAGGTTTCCCGACGGGGAATCTGGACTGGGTGTTGATGGAAAGGATGATAATTTCGTAGCGGTAGGATCCTATACTAGCATGAGCAAAGGACAGGCTATGGTCGGCGGCTTACTTCGCATACACCTGTATGGCGAGACGTGGCGGACACGATGAGCTGCCGGATGGATGTGGGATAAAAGCGTGCTACCTCTGCAGAGGGTTAAAACTATTCGAATAGCCGAGTCCTCGGATATGGA